>JAECWM010000071.1:1200000-1800000 GCA_018150695.1 Drosophila oshimai | reverse complement strand
AATTGAATTGCAAATCTGAATTTCAAATAACCAAAATAATTAAAAATGAACCAATATTTTTACAAGCTATAATTTACATAAAATTTCAAAACGTCCAGAAATGAGTGCATGAGTCTCATAGAAAATTCAAGAATAAATTTACATAAATTGTTAAAACACAAATTAAGTGGGCTAATAAAACGAGTTAACAGCAGAAAAACCGGTCCCAAAACAAATGTGCTTGGAAAAACTTAAAGACCACAAACTGAAATTGTTGCGTAGGCTTTTCGTCGCTTTGGCAGCAGACTTGAAATCAATCAGACAGCCGCCCACAGTAAATAATAATAATAAAAAATAAATACAAAGAAAAAAAAACACAGCGGCGCCAAAAGTGCAACAGGAAAAAGCGGTTAACGCCTTTTGTCGCTTTTGGCCCAGTCGGTTAACAGTAGCTGCATTTGCCTTAGCCAAGCGGAAACTCATTAGCCAGTTACATGTGCATGAAGACACAAAGAAAACGCTGGCCAACGGCAAACGGAAGTGGGAAAAACCAGCAGCACGTGGGTTTTTCAGGTGCTCCAATGTGGGCTTTGAACTTGTCCCCCACGCCCATGGGTGTGAAAAACCAGACCAAAGTCGAATCGAGTCAAGGTCTGATCGCAAAGAAGCTGTAAACGTCAATCGTAAATCATTTGCATCTCTTTTTTTTTTTTTTTTGTGACGTTTAGCCGATGGAAAAGTCTGGAATTTGTGTAATAATGGGTGTGGAATTTCCAGAAAGGTTTCGGGTTTTTATGGAGCATTAAAAGGGTCGTTAAACATAGATGGGTAAAGGTGAATCTTCTAAAATAAATTAAATTGAATTTATGCTTCTTTTGGTTAAGTTAAAGTATTAGGTTACTTTCAAATGTATAGAAAATAATTTAAATAAATACTTTTTTAGGGATTAAAATGGTTTGAAGTTTTTTTCTTATTTAATTAAATTTTTTCTCAAAAATATCTTCAAAATACATCTAAATGAAATTGATTTAACAGTTTTTTTTTTGCCTTGTTTAAAAATCAATATATTATTCTTAAGATAAATATTTATTTATGCTCAAAAAATTTTTTTTTAATATTATATTATTTTGCCAAGCGTTAATTCAACACTTTTCCAATATGAACAAGTTAAATATACTTTTATTGTCAGCTAATAATTTCTAAAAAATTTTCTTGTAACCAAAAGCACTTAATTAGTAAGCTCTTTCAAAAATCACGAATCAATCTGGAAAGAACACAGATAAAAGAGTTGTTAAGTGCAGCTCCTCTATTGGTCACTGTATCTTCAGATTACTGAGAACTCAGGGGCGAATAACTACTATCCATTGAAGGAACGCATAATCAGGCACGCTCATTGTGTATCTTGCAGATACATTTGTCACAGGGGCACCACCAGGCACGAAAACCAAAACCAAAACCAAAACCAAAACCAAAAACCAGTTCTGTGGCATTTCTTGTGTAAGCCTTTCTGACTGCCATCTTTTGTGGCTTTCGGATCTTTTGGATCTTTTGGTTAACGGTTGCCAAAAAGGCAGACGAAATACGAATAATATAAAAGTAAAAATAATCACAATAAAGCACAAACGAGCACAAAAACCAGATGCTTGATAATTGTTTATGCGCAACAATAACAGAAACGGTAAAATGCTTTTGGGCCGAAAAACACTTTCTGAATGCGATTATGCGGATAAATTCGGTTCTCTGCTGTTAATCCAAAGGAATGCTAATCGCCGGGCTTGTTAATAATTATATAAATGAAAAATGTTTTTGTTTTGGCTCAGAATTCGTAGGAAAAATGCCAACGAACCCCCTGTTAATATAAAAGTAAACAAATAGCGAGTGCAAAAGGAAAACCCCCCTTGTGATTGAAAACAGTGCTTCCTTCGAGTGATTGGATTTGAATAAATTTTAAGAAAATCCAGGTGAAAGATAAATACTTGACAATGGTTGTCACATCGACACGAAGTCCGCTTCTGGCGCAAACTCAAACAGCAAGTGCCACTTCCAGTGGCAATCACACAACGGCCGCCCTGCGATCGCGTCTCATATTTCCACGGCAGCATTATCAGGTAATTCAAGTCAATCAAAATCCCATTCCAAAAAAAACTCTTTCAATGGTGTCCAAATTGTACGTAAATCTCAAGGGTTTTCAGTTGAGTGTCTGAGTTTCGGGGTACATTAACCCCGAGGCGCCGTCGCCGCTTTGAAATGACCAATAGACGGCGTCAAACTCGCTTCTAATGGTCAGTGAAAGGCCCCGAAAAACACAGACGCTCGTTCTAAAGGTCTACACCTTCCATATATTATAGAAACATGATTTTATGATAGGTTCTCTGACGCAACTCGGACTGGTTTTTGTGTTTGTGTGACAGACACACAAAACAGCACGTCCAAATTTTGTTAATGACTTCTCAAATGCACCTTGGGGGAAATTCTAAGAAACTGCAGTGCTGTGATATATTGTGTGTACAAAATAATAACAAAACTTCCGGCACTGGGCTATAAAGTCTATACAATATTGCAAACAACAAAAATCACGTTTTTTCTGATATGAAGTTGCAGTAAAATGTCAAAATTATAGGCAACCCTTAAAAAAAAATAAAAATTAAGTGAAACTAAAGCATTTTTTCTTTGTTTTAAGCTTATTGAATACCTTTTTTTGTTTTTGTCTATGACAGCTTACAGCTACAAATATTTAAAATATTAAAATATGTTTTTTTCCCCTTACGATGTCGGTTTTAAAAAAACTTTACACTTTGTTAAATTAAAACATAACTGATTTTTCAAGGCCAGACTGTAAATGTCATTTTAAACGTTTTACGAGCTTGTCACTCCAAATAAGCGACATAAAACGCACTCAAACTAAAAGTTAAAACGCATATCAGTGCTTACTGCAACGCATTTAATACTAATGAAAACAAACATTAATTTTTCAAATTTTTAAACGCGTTTTCCTTTTTCATGTCCCGGAGTTGGTAAAATTCAAAGTACAAAACAACACAAACCATTGAAATTGCCGGCACATAAATCGAACAAAATCGTTTCTATTTGTTTATAATTAATTCCATGCGGCTTTTGTTTATTGAGATCCAAATGCGTCGACTGGAAATGCGTCAACTGCAGTTGGCGAGGGGCTTTCCAATTTGCCAATTATAAAGTAAGTGGTTAGTTCACATATATAGTATCTTCATATCCAGATCGATTGAACGGTTCCAGAGACCAAGAAACATCTGCTAATTTGCACTCTCGACCTGGCCCAATGAAAATACTGAGGCCCACCACTCTTAGATTGGTTAAAGATCCCTGTTCTCCTCCGTATATGTTTTAATTATATCCAAGATCTGGATCTTTTGCTGCGATTTCTCTCGTTCTAAAGTGGAACCGAATGTTTTATTTCTGTATTCCGTTTCCCATTGCCTCCGTCGCCTTTTGTCTATATAATGTAGAAACTACATAATTTGATTTCCAGTACGTGCCTCTTTCTTCGGCCTGCCTCACTGACTGGCGTCTACAGTTGACGTCAATTGCACAGAAAAAAATTTTTAACTTTTATGTTTTTTTTATTTTTTCAAAACATTTTTGATACCTTAAATACCCAATATCAGTTTGATAAAGATCTATGATCTTATAATACTGTATTTCGATATATGATATGATATTTTATCTTTTGGCTTTTGGCAACAGAGCCAGATCCTCTAAATCAAAAATATCCGAATAATGTAAATATATTTTTGACTTGCAAATACAAATTAATATCAAAAGGGTTTTTTTTCTGTGTGAGAAAATGGATGGACGTATAAAGAAGGCAAAGAATCGGGGGATTTACTTTACTCCGACTGTTTCTCATATTGGGGTAAACTGTTAAGATATCTTTTGGCGCCCCTCAGATCTGTTTATAGGATTAATGCTTGTGCGGTTGGAGGAACTAAATTTTAATTCTTTTACTTGATTTAAGTGCTCTATTTTTGGGTAAGTTGGTATAACACTTGTAGTCGGTAATGAACAATGATTGAAAACTTCATTTATTGTAAAGTATTTAACTGATGAAATGAATGTTTGATTTTAAAACTTTTAAATACCTATTTTACTAATTATTTATCTAATATATTTTAAAGCCTCTAAAACATTAGCCCTAAAAAGGTCAATTAATATGTTTAAGGTCTGTTTTATAGGAAATGTATTTATTTAGATAACTAATCGAATTTATACTGCAAAAAGGTTTAAGATCTATGTGGATTTATAATTTGTTTACATTCATTTAAAAGCGATTACCCAGTTTTTAGACATTCCTTTTCCAACCCCAAGCCCCATCAATAAAAACCATTTTCCGAATAGCCTCTCATTTAATTCGCTGACTTTGCATCAATTTCGTAGATGTTTTTCAGATAGAGACTGGTTGGTCCAGTTCAAAGATGTGAATTATGAATGAATTCAATTAAGATGATTTCTGTTCCACGAGATGGGGGGAGAAACCCCAGAGACTGTCGTAGATCCACACGGTCCATTTAAATTGCAGCTCAACTCAATTACGAGATAAAAAATTACAGCAGGGCGAAGCCTTAATTCAAATTTGCAACGGTTGGGTGTGAAAGAGAGGGGATAGAGAGTGTGACAGAGAAAGAATGAGTGATCTTTGGGAGAATTACGACTGGAGTTCAAGCAATTAAAGTAGCTATTTATACATTACAGTACTCTCTTTTCTTGTTTTCCATAATTTTTATAACTTTACTCGGAGTAATTAATTTGTAGTTTTCAGAGAGAGACTGAGAAGAAAGAGTAAAAGAGCTGTGTAAACAATAACAAGAGCAACAAGTTTTGAAAAGCTTTTTTAGCAGATGGTAATGCCTTGCTCTCACTGCCAGTGTTGCTGAATAACAATGCTCAGAAAGCGCTATTTGTTGTTGCTATCTCTCCGTATTTTTCTCGCCGCCTCTCTTTTTCGCTCTTTAGTTTGGGGTGGGCAGGCGGCGCACAGTGGGGTAACAGAGGTGATTTAGGCTCTTAATGTTTAAACAATATTTAGTATTAGTAAAATACAAAATATTAGTTATGTCAACAGGAGTTTTTATTTAATTTTAAATGTGAGTTCTTAAATTTGTGAAAGGAAAAAATTACATTGGCTCCTCTATCATGGTTTGTTGATTTTATCACCACTTTTGACCTCTGTTACCCCACTGTACGGCGGCAAACAAGTTTACTTTGCTCTGCTTTTGTGCTTTTCATTCAGTTTTCATAACTCAGTTGTGTTCGTTGCCGACGCGCGTGCAAAAGCTGAAATCAAGATACAAAAACCTATAACTAAACAAAATCAAAGCACAACAATAAATCACAAAATACGGGTATTTTTATTATCGGTTAATGTGTATACGTTGTTAAACTATCAATATAAAATGGATTAACCTCGTTGATAATACTAAGTGAAGTGTGATAATGTTGATCTTGTGAAGTGAAAACTTAGGGTACGAATTTTCTAGAATTCTGAAATCAAAGAAAATCAGATAGAAAATTTAGTTCTTAAAATACCTCAATAAAAATAAAGTGAAAATGTAATTATAGTGAACTAAAACAAAAAGTGTATAATCCTTAGAATAATAATATTAAAGTTCTTAATTAAAAAACTAAGGTAATAATCAACTAATGTTTGCAATTTTAAATTCCTCAAATTTGTTTAATATAAACAAAGCACTGATAATTATTAAAAGAGAAACCAAAAATTTGAACACGTGCTGAAAGTTTTGTTTATTAAATGTTTCCATATCTTTAATGTTTAAACAAAACTTGCCAATATTTCTTTTGTAATTCAATGTTAAAAACGTTTTTGCTGTACATTTTAGCAACAGGAAATTCTGTTATAAACTATTCCGCTGAAAAGACATAAAAAACTTGTTATTGTTTATACTAGGGGTATACTATACCCACCCCTTTTCCCCTTCCCACTCTCGATTCCGATGGGAAATGTATCTTATAGATAGTTTGCGTAGTTGTGGCTCGTGTTTCATGGTCGATTGCCTCGATTATGCTTTCTGATTGCACTACACACTTGGTCGGTCTCACATAGAGAACCCATTAAAACGATATACAATTTGGCACTTTTACCCCGTCTCTCAGATTGGCAGTTCGCCCAGGTGAAAAGAATCTGTGAACCGGTTTTCGGTGGTACAGGTAAACATACTACACAAGATATGAGTCGAAATGTTTCTTCTTTTCACCCATTTTATTTATGGCTTATCTCCGCCACTACAATTGTTATCGAATCGCAAGCGCGACAAACTTAAATGTCCAAAAGACATTGGTTTGGCCCACGCAATCGGGCAATCAAAGGGGTAGCCCAAAAATAGACACACCCTTCGCTAACATTGCAGGGATTGCAATCTGATGACCCAAACCCCAAAAAATATGAGAATAACAACGAATTCAATTTCAAAATGCGTCATTATGTCTGAAAGAAGGTGGAGAGGTTGTACAAAAGTGGGGTAGGGAATGGTCTTACAAAGAAAACAACCCTTAGTTGGGAGTTCCTTAAGAAGTTTGCTAAATGTTCATTCTTTAATTAAGAAGAATTTCTATAGGTTTCTTTTTAATTAGCAAAAAAGGTTTATAGCTAGTTAGTTATATCTGAACTGCGTAAAATACTTTTATATTATAATTTATGATACCAAATTAGAACTTTATCTTCATACACTTGAATAAATTTTAGTTAAATTACTTATTCTAAAGCCCACTTGTCTTAATTTTTGCTTTAAAAAAATTGATGAATATTTAATTAAACTTTTTCATACAATGATGAAATTATTTTAGTCTGGTGATTAACAACTGTCTTGACTTTACTCAAGGAGATGTTTAAATTGACTGAGGTATTCTTGAAAACATAAAAGCTTATTTGGTGTGATCAGAGATATGTATTTTAACCCAATTTCAAAGATCACAAAAATAACTAACTGAATCTTAAAGACTCTTATCTATTATTAGCTACACTTTAACATGGTTTAGCACGCAAAATAGACTGCTTAAATGGATTTCATCACGTTGGATTGATGAGCATTATATAATAATAAAAAATACAATTTAATATAAACTGATTCTTAGAAGTACAAAAATGTATACCCTTTTTAACCCTTTTCTTTTCACCGGTCCCATGGTTAACTTTTGGCAAGATTCTCAGGTGAGTCGTCCGCCCACTCATTGGGATAAATGTAACGTCAAATTCAAATGCATTAGATTAATCTCTGGCTAATGAGACAAATTTTCCGACGCTACTAATTGGCAGCGGCAGTCGCAATCGCAGCTGTTTCAGCTGCAGTTGTTGCCACAGACAACAGACAAGATGCAGATACAAAAACCTAGATGCAGATACAAATATATAATCACAGAGCACGACAATGCCAATGGCACTGACCTTGAACTTGTGCGGTTTTCCCAGTTTGCCTTGCCTTTAGCCGATTTGATTTTCCTCAGCACAGCGAATTGCACTATCTATTTTGTTACGAGGCAATTTGAATAGAAAATTGAGCTTGGAGGCGTAGGTTGCAGGTGGAGCGGAAATACCTTTGAATGCCCTGTCATCGTAAACATTTTCCCGCTTTATTTTTCATTCAATTTGCTACCTTTCAGCGCTCAAATTGCAAAGCGCGTCATTCATTTAGCAGGCGCAGGTGCATCAGGTAGAAATTATTTGTCTCAGGTGAAAAGTGGGGAACTGAAAGTCGAGAGCCGGAGACAAAAGTGCACAAATTGAATTATTGAAAGTTGGCAAAAATAAGTGCACTCAAAGGTGACAGTAGCTAAGGAACAGTGAGTGGGAGGAGTACATACACTTTTCAATTATGAAATATGCTCATATTTCAGACCTTGGAAAGTTGATCTATAGAAGTTTTTACTTGTAGTAAGGTCACGTTTATGTTGCAGGTACTTAATAGTTTTCTGAGAGATAGTGACCTTTAAGTTTGTTTATCACCTGACTTTAAGCCAAGTTTTGCGATGAAAACTTCTGTAGATTAAAAAAAGTAATTAGCAGTTTGAAATAATTAAGTTTTTAATATTATTTGTAAGAAAACTTCGATTAACATTTTTTTTAGATTCTTATTTGTTTACAATTTTTAATTTGTGTAGTTAAATAAAATCCTCAACTTTTAACGCACAATTAATATAGAAATATTTAAAAATATAAGGTTGTCAAATATCTCCCTTCCGCTTTTTTGCCCTTTATTCAGTGCTTTATAAAAAGTGTTATAGTGATCGGATTTAGATCAAATATGCACCGTTTTGTTCGATAATCTGTCTCCATCTAAACGGCAACTTCATAATACCCCCCTCGTAGAAACCACCCTCCTTATTTGAGAAGAACTCGGACAGCCACTTTTCACAAGCCTCTTTTGAGTCCAACTTTACACCACCAAAGGCATTCGCCATGGACAGGAACAGGTGGTAACCACTTGGCGCTATGTCCGGGCTATATGGTGGATGCGATAAAACCTCCCATCCGAGCTCCCGTAGCTTCTGACGAGTCATCAACGAAGTGTGTGGTCTGGCGTTGTTCTGGTGGAACACTACACCCTTCCTGTTGGCCGATTCTAGACGCTTCTGGTCGATCGCCTGCTTCAAGCGCTTCAGTTGTTCGCCGTAGATGGTAGAATTAAGCGTCTGGCCATATGGTAGCAGCTCATAGTGGATGATTCCCTTCCAATCCCACCAAACACACAGGAAAACCTTCCTGGACGTCAATCCCGGCTTCACCGGTCTTCGACCACGACCGTTTTCGCTTGATGTTGTCGTATGTGATCCATTTTAAGTCGCCAGTCACCATCCACTTCAAAAAAGTGGTCGAGTTCGTTCCGTTTTAGCAGCATATCGCAGGCGTTGTTTCGATCCAGAAGGTTTTTTTGCGTCAAATCGTGCGGCACCCAAAAATCAAGCTTTTTTTTGTATCCAGCCTTCAGCAGGTGGTTAAAAATGGTTTGGTGACTAACTCCCATCTCCTGGGCGATGTCACAAGATGCCACATGCCGGTCTAACTCGATGTTTTCCATGATTTGATCGGTATTCGTCGTCACAGGTCTTCCGCCAGCTGGTGTCGTTTTCACCGGCTCTGAATCGTCGAAACCATTCCACCGCGGTTCGAAGTGATAGAGTACCATCCCCCAAAACACCACTAATCTCACGGAACGTTTCTCTAGCGGATTTGCCTTTAACGAAGGAAAACTTTAAAATAGCTCGAATTTCGGCGTTAATGAACTCCATGTTTACACGTCTTTAACTTTTGAACGCAGTATCCAAACTAATCTTGCATAGCGTCCTTTTGTAGGTTATATCAAGACCTTTCAAATGATGTATAGTATTGCCCGATACGAGCTCTGTAGCGCTTTGTATATAGCCGCGAAATTCAAAAGACAAAAAGGCGGAAGGGAGATATTTGACAACCTTATAATATCTTAATTTGGATATAAATCATTTAATCATAAAAGTTGTAAAATTGTCATGTATCACTTTTTTTTTAAACAATTTATGAACATTTCATTATTGCTTGTTTACATTTTCATTTGTTTACACTTGGGATGGGGCATTCATCAACTTTTTGTAGTCAGTGTTTGCACATCCAGTTTGTTTATCGCCTTCGCCCACACGAGGGCCTCAACCTACGACCCATTGGAAACAGTCTCCGCTTTTTGTTGTCTTTTTCTTTTTGAGTCTTTTATGAAATGTCACAGCCCACACTAGATCTTCTCTTTTTTTCGCGCAGTTTTCGCCCCTTTTTTCATGTTTTCTGTTGCCATTTTGCATTTGAATTGTGCCGCCCTAGAACAATAAACATGCTTTATGAAAGAAATTCCCCCTGTGGGGAAAGGATAGTAAAAAGGGGGGTAGAGGGGGTGGTGAAAAATGGGATGGGGTTGGCTACAAACTGTTCGCAGAAAACAAACAAAGTTTGGCATTCATACATAGTTGAATGCCAGGGACTAATTAAACAATAATAAAACGCAAATAAAACGACAGTACAAAACATTTTATGGTGTTGCTGCCACCCACTTTCCACCACCCACTCCCTCACCCAAAAAAAGATACCTCCCCCCATTGAAAACCCCTCTTTCGACCCATCAACTCGTTCCCCATATCAGCACCACCCAAAAATTATTGTCACGAATACATTAAAAATCACTCAAGCGTTGTCTCGTGTGCCAATTTTTTTTGTTTTTTATTTCCCCTCAACCCCTTTATCTTTTTTTTTTGCTAAAATTCCGCTTCCCTTATACCACCGCTCCTCTGTCCATTTTAAATGTGGTGTTCATTTAAATCACATAAAAATCAAACAAAAAACGCACATAAAAGCCAGTTTTATTTTTCGATGTTCTATTACGGGTTCTGTTTTTTGTCTACGCTTTTTTTCGTATGTTAATTGATAAAGTTTTATAACTTTTTAATGAAATAGTCGAACGAAACTGAACCGAAGTGAACCGCAAATTAAATGCAAATCCACAGTAAAAATAAACTTTAACCTTGAAACGGTTTTAGTTTTGGAATTTGTAAGTGGTCTTCAAAATTAATGCTTTTATAAATCAATAAAACGTTGTTAATCATCAAGTTTAAAAATGAAGATAAAATATGTCTGAGAAGCACAAGAGTGTCTAAGGCTTTTAACGACTAGTGAATACCCCTTGAATTTTTTAAACGGGCAATTTAAATGCAGTAAAACTTGAGTAATTATACAATAGGTTGTCATAAAAAGACATTTAAAGCTTGTGCTATTTAATTTATTTCCAATTTAATTGTAAGTAATTAAAATTTTATCTTATGAGATGATGTTAAGATTCAGCAAGTAAATCAAATTATTAAATATTGAACACCTTATAATCAAAAACAATTTAAAAAATTGATTAATCTATAAATTTCTGAATTAAAGCAATGTATTAATTAAGAAACCGATTTAATTACTTAATTGAAAATTCAACGCGAGTATAAATTGTTATTTATCTTTCATTGTTCCACATAAATCATTATCTGTCAAAATTCCATTTGAGTGTAAACATTTTTTCTTTTGTCGTTTCATAATTTTTAAAACAAAATAAAGCCATCACTTAATTTATGCAAAATAGTCATAACTCAACGCGACAGCGGAATTCACCTTAAAAAAAAAACAAAACAAACAACAAAAAATCGTTTTGTGTTTTTTTTACTTTGGCTGATTTGACAAATGACAAAAAATAATGATAATACCAGTAGCCACCTGCTGTGGGCAGGGGGGAATTATAGTATAATGTGATTATTATTGTCCAGTCCCAATGCGAAAAAAAAGACTTGAACAGCTGTAAACTGTCAACGGCAGCTGCGATATCTGAGATGAGATCGCAGATCATGCAAATTAGCTGGCCATCGGATATTAAGAAATTAAATATTCATAATTTGGGAAGAGTTCGTGGAAAAGCATTCAAAGGCATTCCTCGAACGAGAGGCGTTCAATTGAGACTTATGTGGGGGCAAACAAACAATAAAGTGAGCTTTAAATACCAAGAACATCGAGTGGGTGGGGGGTTGGGCGAGAAGAGTTCAAGAACCTCACCTTCAGATGGACATGCGAACATGCAAAACCCTCGAAGGTCGGTCAGGATTCGAGCCTGAGCCTGGGCTAATTAGAGCCAAAGGACATCGCACATTGGTCATGACATGTGGCAGTCGACAGTCGACGGTCGACGGTCGACAGGCGCCACATGGATATGGGTAAATCGCGTGTTTTTGGCCGCTCCCAGCTGTGAAAAATGGGTCGCGCGTGACAGTCCACCGAAAAGAGTGGGGCGGTGCTTTTAGAGGGGGCAAAAGTGGAGGCGGAGGTCAGGTCCAAACGGAGCCGGCCAAATCCGGCTAAAATCAATAACAAACACGAAAATACTTAAGCTCCTGCTCAGACTGAATCAGCGAATCTGCGCTCTTAAAGTTATTTCGCCAAAAAACGTAACGAAAGGTAGCTACACACAGAAAAATAAGATGTTTTCCTTTAAATATATATACAACAACAACAAAATGGGTTTTAAACTAAATAAGGACATTTTTAACAAATTTTACCCTTAGGTTAACAGGTTTTCTTACAAATAATAAGCTTTAATCTGAGCTAATTTTTTAAACAAAAATAATACTTTAAGCATACTTAAAACCACTTAAAATGTATCATATTTGGGTTATACATTATCAGAAATACACAGATTAAAAGTATTTAAAACATGTTCTTGGCCATTTTTTTTCACTGTGCATAAATTGGCAAGAAATCCGGCTGCGAACCTAGTTTGGCGTTGTCTTTCTCGCGTGTGGGCTTGAAATGCGTCAATGTTTGAATTAAAATCTGCTCAAAGTAAAGAAGCTGCCAGAAAAACAACAGTGATAAGTCAACAAGTCGTGTAAATATCATCAAGGGGAATGCCACAAACTGTAGCCGCCAAAGGAAAATGTTTTTGAATGCATTCAGCATTTGCGTGGCTGACATGGCCTCTGCATACAAATTACCCAAACAGTGGGCCAAATGTGATAAATGATTGATCAAATGAATTAAATGTCAATTCTGTCAAGACTGAGCACTGGTAATTGAAACTAATGACACTGATTTCCTGGACTTTCCCCCCAATCTAAAATGAAATACCCATTTCATCTATTGGTTTCGTTTATTGTGGGAATAATGCACTTTTAAGCAGTTACATGTCGTTTGTTACATTGATTGTGAACAGCTATGTCTATATACACACACATAAAAAGTATCGCAGTAAAAATACAGTAAAAATAAACATAAAATAATAGTTTGTTGCACAGCAGCAGCTTAAAAAAAGTAATCTTAAGTTAAACATAATTGCACAAAAAGGAACTCATACACAACAACTTCACTGGATTGACCAGAGTTTTGCGGGAAGTACAAAAGATCAGAGTACATTATAGAAATACAAATAGATATCACACAGATCGACTAACACACATATATAGATCTCCTTATTCTGATGCATGTATATTTTTATGCCTTTATTTTGCGGCCCAACTTTTGTGTTCCATACTTGTGACCATCGCGACCTGAGGAAAGACTACCACCACTGCTTCCATGTCCATGGTGATGCGAATTGTGCGATTTGTGCTTGCCCAGTCCATTGGATTTGGTGCGGGTTTCAAAGAGAACATCGGAATCCGTCTCCGATTCTGTCATTGATGTGTTGCGGGAATCTGTAGTGAACAATTGGATAAACAAATAGGTTTATATGGTGGAAACAGCATTGTTACACTTACAATTTGCCGCTTCTTCATCCTTGTTTCCTATCAAAGAGTACTTTTGCACTTTCTGGCGTAGACGTGGCTTCTTTGACTGTCTGCAGGCACAGGCTATACCCCAGAATACTCCAGATAGCAACAGGCAGCCCACAATCACTCCAACAAACACATACAATATAGACCAATCTGAAAGTAACAATTAAAATTTAGAAAAAATGTATGTAATCCTAAGAATTTATTATAATTACCACAATTGGCCTCCTGATTGGTGAAGAAGTAACCCGCCGATGGCATCCAGAATGCTTCGCATATGCAGGCTCTAGAAATGGGATTACAGGTGCCATGACCAGAGCAATCGTTCTGGCAAACAGTGGTGCGAATGTCCACGAAGAGTGCTCCTAATATAGATGCATCCTTCTGAAGTTGGGCTCTCAACTGACGCTCCACATGCAGGCCGTCCAGTGGTTTATTCTGACCATCGTTGACGTAGAAGACCAGGACAGTCGCATCCGTATGCAGATCGTATTTGAGCTCCCTGGTTTGGATCCTGTTCTCGTCTCCCAGAAGAAGTTGCAGCTTCTGCACCACGGAATCCAGTTCGGATTGCGAGAGCACAGAAATGCCCATGGGCAGGGTCATTTGGACTAGATGCATCAGCAAGGGATCAGGACGGACGTTCACGCTAACAGTATCCGAACTGGTTAGACCCTGATCATCGCTCACCGTCAAAGTGAACACATAGCGTCCTTGGACTAGATTGGTTAACTAGGGAAATATGTAATTAATATTAGCCTCAGTTGGTTCAAAGTTGAATTATTTACTCACAATCATCACTGGTTGTTTGTCGGTCTCGGCCACAATGACACCTGCTGCCAAACTGTGTTCCTCGCGTGTCCAGAAGTACTTGACCACAGCCAGGTCATCCCAGGATTTGGTGCCATTAAAATAGATGGCGGTGGCTGGAAGAGTGATGGTGTGATCTCCCCCAGCGTTGGCTATGGGAGCTGCATTGCGTTCTAGTTAAGGAAAATAGTTGCATTAGGAACTTTTCTTAATTAAGGTGTAGAGATTAAGTAATTACCTTGAACAATCTTCACCCAGGTAGTATCCGTAGCCGTATTGTTATTCTCATCTGCTACAGTTAACTCAAACTCATAGAGGCCCAGTGTAAGGGAGGTGGCATTGGCA
Source organism: Drosophila oshimai (assembly GCA_018150695.1). Lineage (NCBI taxonomy): Eukaryota > Metazoa > Arthropoda > Insecta > Diptera > Drosophilidae > Drosophila > Drosophila oshimai. The sequence goes on along the minus strand of JAECWM010000071.1, from coordinate 1,785,564 downwards.
ATCTGTGGGATTAAAAGAGATTAGATGGAATCTTCACAATCAAAATCAAAAGTTCTAGAAATTTATTCTTAGATAAATTAAAAGAGCAACTTACCGATGAGTTGGACATCAAAATGACAGCATTATTGGGTCCGCTCAGCTGCCTCCATAAATAACTCTTGATACCAATATCATCTTTGGATTCGGAGCCATTGAGAAGTACCCAATTAATGGGTAAACTAGTAGTCTGTAAAAGGGAAAGTAGTTAGCCAGAGGAAGTAGTACTCTCTACCCAAAACTCACCGTATTAGTTCCCGCCTCAGCAATTGGAGGAGAATTTGTGGGAGGCTTTACAAACACATGAACTTTAGCCGTGCTTGATTGTCCACTGCCATCGGTTACTTTGAGTACAAAAGTGTACATGCCCTCCTCCAGATTGGACAACTGAACATAGGGAGTCCTCGTATTCTGCATGTCCACAGCCTTGGCTTCATCGCTGGCATCCTTGGTCCACTCCCATGCCACGATCTCGTGATCGTCGGAGCTAGCTGTTCCATTCAAAGTCACGTTGTTGTTGGGTAAATACAAGATCACTGCATCCCCGGCATTGGCCACTGGAGCGTAGTCAGTTTCCTTGAGAACTGCTATGGTGGCAGTGGTGGAGTTGGTTATATTATTTGAATCAGTTACGGTTAACTTGAAGGTGTAGTTTCCGGGAGAAGTGAGATCCAGCTGGAGTGTGTTAACCTCTGGCAACACAGGTTGATAACCAATGGGTCCCGAGATCACCTCCCAGTGCCAGTTTGTGATCTTGTCGTCATCCGTGCTTGTACTACCATCAAGTATGGCATTGGTGGTGGGCTGTCGGATGATCTGCTCCCTGGGTGAGATGATCACCTGCGGTGGCTGATTGATTCGGTTCTCCGGAAGCACTGTGACATTTGCTGTCGCCTCTCCAAAGGTTCCATTGTCCCCAGTTACTGTGACTTTGAAAGTGTAAAGCCCCTCGGAGAGATTCGATAGCTTCACCTTGGACTTGCTCTGATCCGAAATAGTGCCATTCATGGGACCCTTTGGTTGGGAAATGAGAGTCCACAGGTATTTGTACTTGGTATCACTGGTTTGCTCATCTGGAACTGTAAAGGCAGCGAGGGTCACCTCTTGCTCTGGAAGCCTAACTTCCTTGGACATTACAGACACCACAATATCCTTGTTCTGCTCAGTTTTTAGGGGTGGAGCAGATACCTCTGGTGAATTCTCACTAGCTGCCGCTTCCTGCTGCACTGCCTCGTTGCTGGTGAGATAGGAGCTATATGGAATCGCTGCCAGCACGCATTTCCTTTGCTTATTCCACACGAAACCTTCGGGACAGGTGCACACACCTCTCACCGCATTCGCCTGAAGTGGAACACATTGTTGAGGTGGTGGACAAGGTGTCTCCAGATCGCAAGTGGTGAACTTGGCATTAGCATCGTAGTATCCCAGCTCATCGTTGGCCAGCACATCGTTTTCGTCTGGTTGGAAGGTCATTTGATTCATTCGCTTGTCTGCCATTGGGAAGTCTTCGTCTTCGTAAACAGGAGTTTCCTGAAAATGAAATATTTAGATTAATACCTTTACTTTGTACTAGTACTGTTCCAATTCATTCAAGTTGGTTTTGAAATTGGGAACCTATTCACCCACCTGATTACGAGCCAGGTAACCCAATCTCCTGGGCTGCTTCCAGAAATTGAGGGCCGCCTCATCGTAGGGCAGGATCTCGGCATTCTGCTTGGCCGCCTCCGCCTTGAGGAGCTGTGGCCAGGTGGCCTCGCCCAGGGGATTCACTAGGACCATCTGGACCTTCTCGTTGGGCAGACGCACTCGTTGCTTGGGCAAACAAGCCTCATTGCTTTGACACCGAATGTGGTAGCATTTACCCTTGAAGACCAGGACCACATTGCAGGCGCTGGTCGCATTGCGAGGCTTCTCGCAGCACGCCTGCAAGCAGTTCCAGAGATAGGCTTCCTCCTCCAGGGGCTCCGCTGCATCCGGTGGCGGTTTGTACTCCTCGAAGACGCCTGCCTGCTGCTCATCCCGCGGCGTGGCATTCTCGAAGACGTGGCGCAGCATTTTGTGGCACACCAAATTCTGGGATCCAGCCACCGAAGTGTCCGGGGCTTCTTTGTGTTTCTTGTTTCCACCCAGCAAAACGTTTTGCGTCGTGACGTCGGCATATGCTGACGCCATCGAAATGGCCAGCAAAAGCAGGCTGAAAAACCAGCTGCCCACTTGAGCCATCTTTAATGTGGGTTCCTCCGCAAAGTGCTAGCCTTTTGCTATAGTTTAACGAATGAAAACACCAGCTAAAAACTAGCGCTGCGATTTTTTCTATCTTTCAGCCAGCGCACAACAAAAATATAACCAATTACCACAGCTGACAGCTGATTTGTTACGCCAGCCCTGCGCAGTAAGCAGTGTTGTAAGTGGCCCTGGAATGAGAGTTACCTCTGAGAAATATTTGAAAAGCTCTCCGGAAAAGCTCTTTCTTTGTTGGTTGCTTGGTAACGGTTTTTGGCTTTGCTTAGTTTTACATAAACTCATTTGAATAAATTGCGAAATTATTGATTTGAATTAGAGTTACTATAGAGGTCAATGGAATAGACTATTCTAAACAAAGTAATATTACAGAAAGAATGACTACAATGGTAGTAGTCTGAGCAATAATGACCATAAAAGATAGTGGTCATATTTTAGTCTTTTAACTTCTTAAATAAAATAATAATATTACAGAGATCCAATAAAAGACGGTATGTTATATTTATTAAAATGTTTGCCACAAAAAACATAAAAAAAAACGTTATTTTTATTCTAATTATAACTAGTTTTATTTATTTTTTACAATACATTTAATATGAATTTTTTTTGAAATCTGTTTAAAAAAATTACGAAGTTTTCAACTTTTGTTCAAGAAGTGCAAATTTTCTTTATATAGCTTTATAATAAAGTAAATAAAGAAAATTCCCTCACTTCAACAAAAGTTTTTTTGAATTGTCAAAACCAGAATAAAATTTAATACCTTATTTGAATGTATTTTAAAATATATTAGGTATAACCAGGATGGACTTTTTTTAAGGATTGCTATTGTTTTGCCTGCTACTATATTTACTAAACATGGTCTCGTGCTGCCCACACACTAAACTCTATAACACACACCCATCAGCCATATTGACTGATTTAAATATTAGTAAACACAACCCACGCGCCAATCGAATTTCACAAATCGCATTGCAGAAAAATTAATTACGTTTCAAGCGAATACGGATAAATCACTTTATTGTATTTATGCAAATTTTTAATTGCTTAACACACAAATGCAAAGCGAGGAGTATAAATCAACCTGAATTAAACGAATCGAATCAGAACCTATGTTCCAACTGGTCGGCTCTTCCGTTTGTTGTTGGGCCTACTAAAATCTTTATAATTTTCAGGGCCTTGTTGACTCTTTTTTTATGGCCAGCCGCCTCTGTTATCTAAAGCTGCAGTATTAACTAGCTAAAACAAAAGGAAAACCATGAACGAAATAATGATTGCATGCTGAGAGTTTGGTCGTTATCGGGAAATAATGTTTGAAATAACATTTTTTCCAATTTTTTATAATCTATTTTGAAAAGTTTACCAGAATATGAGTCCGTTTCCTAGTCCGGATCATAGAAAATTTTGAACAAAATATCTTAAAAATTAAAAAAAGAAATTTTTAATTTAAAGCAGGACACTTTAAAATTCAACTAATACATCATTGTACTACTTGATCACATGAATCTTAAGAATTCCCATTTATATTAGCTCATGAATAAATACAACCGATAAATCTTATTGAGTGGTACGCGCTTAGAATGTGAACGATTGCTTATATTGATCCATCAGTTGTTTGGATATTTTATTACTTCATGGGGAATCCACAATTTCTATATGTTTGCTTTTTATCACCAAGAATAGTGACTGAAAGCTGCGAGAGATCGGGGAACTTGTGTTTAAGTTATTCATTGCCATATAAGGAAAGCATTCCGCAACTATTTGAGCTGATAAGCTCGCATTGCCAACTGACTTTTCACACGTCTTATTCATTTCTCCTCACGTTTCTGTTTGCTTTACAGATGACAGACTTCTCGGATAGTTCGCCCACCGGGGTGCTGAGTCCAGCCACCTCGCTGATCGAGAATTTCCACAAGAAGAATGGATCACCTCAACCACTTAGTAGCAGCGGCAACACCATCACCACAGTAACACCAACGACCTTGAACGGGTCTGCAGTGGCAGTGGTGGGTGGCGGAGTGGGTGGCGGTGGTGTGGTGGCCAACACGGCGAATGGCAGGCAAATCAACACCAGCTCTAGTTCATGCAGTAGTCTTAAGGAAACCTCACACCAGTCAACATCCACATCACAACAGGTAAGAAATATTTATCCTCTTAAAATTGTAGGGGCAAAAAATGCAGGAAACTTTTTATTTCAAAAATCCAAAAAAAATCATACTAGTTAGGTCAAAGAATTTCTGTCACATATCCCTAAAACATAAAACCGAAAATAATATAAGTATTTAGTAACGAATGGAACTTAGTCTTTTAATAGGTGTATCATTTTTTCGACATTAACTATTTTTTTTATATATTTTTTTATTAATTACATTTATTTACATTAGTTGATATTCAGTAATCCTATATAAAGACTTACGTGAGAGGGTGTTTACTGTGCATTTTTACAGAATTACCATATCTAAAATTCCTAGTTAATGAAAATCAAGGGCTTCAGTCAAAGTATACCAAGAATTCCATCAACTCGAGTGCTCGATTTTAACAAAATAGAATCTGACGCAGCTGTGGTCATCAGTTCAGTTCAGATATCGTAACTGAAAAGAGTTGGGGAATCAACTAGAGCTGGCATAATGCCGCTATTTTTAACGCATTACTTAAGGAACCCCCTAATCGTAGGAACCTTTCGGTGGTTCTGTTCCACCGATAAGTCTAGAGGTTAACACTTGATAAACGAACAAATACTCAATGCCCTTCTATTGGAACCTCTTTTTTGTTCCTGATAAGATTACCCTTTTGGTATTTCATAGCCCCATTGGCGACATTGCGGCTGCTGTGCGAGTAAAATCCATTCGGTTTTATTAATCACGTACATATTTGTTATTTGTCAGGTTTGATTGAGTTGTAGCTACATAAATAACCACTCGAATAATTATTGAACAATTTAGAAAGGGGCAGGAGAAGACAAAGGCAACGGAAAACGTGCCGCGCAATTGTTCAAGCAATTTTTTTATGACCTGTTAACAAGTTGTTTATGCTCTTTTTATGATTCAAGTAGATAAGATACGTTTTCGGTTTTCACTAGAATTTGCATAGGCCAGCACACGTTTTTATCTGCGAATTTTCCCCGCTTTTATTTTGATAAGGAAGTTGCCAATCATATGGTTTATCAACCGTTGACAGTTTTGCGTCCGCTAAAAATAAATACTGAGCCATTTGAATTTGATTTTGATCGAACCAGTCCATCAGTACTTAACAAATTTCATTGATCTATTTCTTATCTCAGTGGGCCCATAAAAATAGTTTTGACCTGATGGAAATCACCAAAAGTTGACCATTCATTTGACAAAAATAGCCTCTGACCCTATTGAGCTTTATTCCTCTTTTATTTAATTTACTAAATAAGAACTTGACAGTTTATAAACAAGGTGGCCGTAAATGTAATTTGCTGTTGTACAAAGTTTATGACACATTTTTCGCCAGCTACAATAAGTTACGCAAATGTTTGAACATCTGATGTCGAGACTTTTGACATAGAAATACCCTTTATTGTAATACCAAATCATTTTTAATCTTATATCGTTGCAAACAATATAAACATTTAATTATGTGCTTTCTTAGTAATAAATTGATTTGCAAAATATTGAAGTTCTTTTTAGAAAAATTCTAGAAATATTAATAGTTCTAAAAACACTTTTTTTTTTTACGGAAAAAGTACGAGAAAAATTATTTGGGGTAGTTTTATGATGGTAGAGTAAACAATACACCAAAAAAGTATGCTCTAAAAAATTAACATATTTGACTATTAGTTGCAGGATCCTGTCAATAATATCACCACTTCCACTTGTAGAAATAAATCAAAAAATTATTACTACCCTCAAAAAAACAGGGTATCTAAATCTCATCAGTCTTCTTCTTTCTGTCTCTTATAGAATCTTTCTCATTGATTGTAGGATCCTGTACTTTTAACTACATTTTAGGTATTCCCCCCTTCTCCACTTAAACTAAGATAAAATTCCTTTTTTCAAATTAATTACAAATTCTATATACCCACCACAAGTGCAGGGTATCTAAATGAAAACACATTCTCCGCAGTCTTCTTCTTGCTGTCTCTTGTTGATGAACTGGCTTTAAATGGAGGCTGAGTCACTTGCCGGCAGCTCCGGCACACTTTGCCGCCATTCGAAATATACGTCAGCACAATGCCTCCGATTTCGTATCGTTCCGTCCGGTTCCCATCCGCCCCCTCCACTTCCCCTGCGATCTATATATGATGATAATTCCGCTGCTCTACTTTGAATTGAATGATATAGTCTCGTTATCTGTTTACATCCTGGTTGTCAGTGTGACTATGTGTTTGTGGTCCAAGTTCAACAAGCATCACGATTACAATATGATTGTTATGTGATTTCCTCCCATCAAGAGTTCAACGTACATGGGGGTATATTACTATACTAAAACCAAATTCACATTCAATAAAATAAAACACAAATTACCCAAGGCATGACAATTTCAGTTTTCTGGGAAAAAAGCTTTATTTTCGTTGGGTTAGCAAGCCAATTTAGCGATATGATTGGCCATTCGAAGAAATTGTTTGAGGTAAACCGAACAAAAAGTATATTATGACGGGGGAGAAAAGGCTTAGATAAAGATAGGTGATCTACAAACTGAAAATAGATAAAGGGATTTTTTAAACTACTTCCTTAATTAGCAGGTACATTCATTAAATAAGTGTTACAAGATGAATTGTAAAAATTTAAAATTAAATTCAATCAGTGAAGACATTAACACAGCTTATAAAAAAACTATAACTTAAGTACGTATTAAATATTAAAACTACTGTAAGATTCAAGTAACAAAACCCAGAGAAAGATCACTTCAAAAACCAGTCTCCAAATGATGTTTAAAACGCATTTATATCTATTAGACAAGCCTAACGGCCTCAATAATAATTAAAATATTATAAAGGCAAAGCAAATTTGTTGAATAATTATGCATGGATTAACACCCAATTATTCAAATACTTAATGAAAACAAAACAAAGCTCTCCTGCTCACCCAGTCTCTCTCTATCTCTCGGTAAAAAAAGTCCCGTGGTAATCAGAAAAGTAAACATCGCAAATTGAAATGAGTGGAACGAGATACAATCTTCAACAAGCTTAAATCAGAGAAGAAAAAATCAGAAATAAAAAAAATCAAACGAACTACAAATCGAACGCAAGCCGAGAACTCGTTAATTAGAGAAGATAAAGCTTGAAAAGCTTAGACACAAAACGTGAACCGAGCCCGACTTAGCAGCTGAATTATGGAAATGCAAATTATACTCGGCATAAATTAAAGATTAAGCCAAGGGAAAAATGGCAAAAAAAAAATCAAACACACACGAGAAACCCTCCATACGTTAAAGCTGTGGAAGAGGGAGACTTGTATTTACAATTTGATTTCCTAGAATTCCTCTGCCTGCAAAAAAAACATATACGCTAAAAGCTATCACCTACATGTGTTGCCATTTAACTGCTCGGCTGTGTCTCTTTTTTCCCTCTCACAATCTCTCTTCTTACACGGAAATAAATATTTAAATTGTATCTGAGCAGTCTATTTAATAATAATATTTATAATAAAAGCTATTGTGAAGTTTAAAATCAGTTTAATATGATGACTTAATAACATTTAGTGCAAAAGGTCTGTATTCAAACCCGAGCTGGGTCATATATTAGAGACCACCTTTTCATTATTGTTAAAAAGATAACTATTTCAAAATATTTAAAGATGTTAAATATGGTAGAACCCTGGTTAGAAGAGAGTGTAATATGTATTCTATTAAAATATATTACTTCAAGATCACTGTTCTTAAATTTTTTTTTATAAAATACATAATTTTTTTTTTTAATATTTGAAGTTGTTGGTACTGAAAAGCAAATGTTTAATTAAATGTTCCTCTTGAAAAAATCTTTGTCTTTCTGTTAATCAAATATATTTTTAAATTCTAATTTATTTAGTTTAGGTTTAGGATATTTCGTAGATGATATTTTTCTCAGTGTACCATTGTCGATCGCACTTTAAAGTGACGCCGGCAGCGACGGAGCAGCGCTGAAAGCTCCGGGTGCCAAGCTCCCACGCTGCCTGTGGAGCTAGAAATTTCGTGCTCGGCGCTCATTTTTATTTTAGTTAACGAAACGAACGAACCAGCGACGCGCTAAGAAATTCAAGAAATACTATAGCAAAAACACTCAGCCGAGGCGGAAATAATTTTGCTGTAGTTCTTTTTTGCTAGCGTGTGTGCCGTCGAAAAGAAATCAAAAGAAATAATACGAAATCACCTTTATAATAATAATTTTCCCTTCGACGAGTACCGACCGAAACGAAATCAATGAGCAAAGAATCGTGGGTTTTTTGCCCATTAACGAACAATTAAACGAACTCTCTTTGTTATCAGTATTGCACAAATAAATAAAACCCAACCACAAAACGAACGACGAGGGTAGTAAAGAGAATACCAACGAAAAGTGAAAAAGTCAGTCAGTGAGTGAGTGAACCGAAAAAAAAGTAAAAGTCCTGAAAATATTATAGAAAAGTGTGTGAGGGCCAGAAAGTAAAATCTATATGAAAACATACCTACATATTTCCTGTGTGTCTGTGTCTGATAAGCCCCTCATCCCAAGCTGATTATTTAGCTTTACTAGTAAAAAAATTAAGTGCTTTATCAAAACGGAGGCGTATACGTAATATAAAATTCAATTGAAATCGGTGGAGTTTTCCAAGAAGTTTCGCCAATCCCAGAAGGTTAGTCTTAGTCCACCCGTTTCTCGAACAAAACATCATTGTGATAATTTAGTAAATGACGCAGAAATCGAGGGGGAAAAAAAAAGAAACACACACAAGTGATATCTAATCTTTTGATTTCATGTCCAAGCCAAACTCCTTCACCCTCCGCACTTGTAAGGGAAATATTTATTGATCAGGGGTACTTGAAAGTGTTACCGTACCGATCGATAAGTGTATGTCAGCCGGAAAAATAAAAGAGAGAGCGAGAGGGATAGCAAGGGGGTGCGAAATGTTTGCTATTCGCTTTGGCCAACATGTCGTATGCGCAACGTCCATTCAAATCGCTCTCGATTTATGTGTGTGCACATGTTTTATTGCCCAACCAGAAGAACTCCTTATAAAAACCGATCGCAGCCCACTCACACTCAACTGTTCAACTTGTTTGACTTTTGGGGCTTCTTCTTCGCCTCTTTTTCTTGACGGCAGACGCCAGAAACCTGGCCAAAATTAGATTTGATTCGTAATGCGCGAACATTTGTCAAAACGATTATTTTTCGGTGAACAAAACCATAAATAGAAAATTGTCTTTCTTGGGTTTTTCCTAGAAAGTTATGAGTGGCATAGTTTTGAATAAAATCTATAGATATTATAATTTAATAATACATATTTAAGTTATTAAAGCCTCCTCAAGTTTACTGACCTAGGGTCAATGGCTGAGTTGTAAGGGTCACCAATGAAGTAATGCTTAAATTAACCTCTTCCAGGGCAAATCCTAAATCAAATAAAATATTCTCGCCTGCCATAAAGCATTTGGTTAATTATCAAAATTGAGGAATTTAGATAGAGAGGCCCATCCATCTATTTTGTACGGGTAAGCTCCAGGGCACGGCAAATATTATATAGCACCCAAAACAAATGTCGATCCCAAAACAAATGGCTCATTTGATTTATAAAGACCAAGTTAAGCGCCCGGGGCCATAAAATGCGAGCAGAGATAGCGCCAGACAGTAAAATACGAATATATATAGGGGGATATCTATATAATATTTGCACAGAGCTAAGGGTAAAATATGTCTCGGTACGCCACGCATTCCTCGCATTTTTACGCCTATGAGTCTCTGCCGGAAAATAACTCAGCTCTCTATATCCGTTTATTTATCCACCAGGTTGTCAACAGCAGCAGCAGCACAACGACGCGGGTGGAGAAGAAGTCCCAGCGTCTGCACCATCACATAACCTCCTCATCCTCCAGCTCCTCCACCACCCAGGCTCTGTCTACTTCATCGGAGATGAAGGCGGCGGAAATCAAGCGAGATCTCACAAACATCAAGAAGTCCATGTCGGAAATCAACGACCTGGCTATCGAGCGGATCACAGGTGGATCGGGATCGGGATCTGGATCCACCAGCACCACCACCCCAACCTTAGCCATCACAGCGCCCAGCACAATGTCCCAAACGACGGTGAGCAGGCTAGCACCCAAACTCACATCGGCCCATCCGTCGATCGACGATCTCAGGGGTCTCAGCAGCCAGGACAAGATCACACAATTGCAAGAAAGGTGAGTCTTGTCTAGAAACTTTCCACAAATTAATTATGACTAGTCAAAAAATAATATCGTTCCTCGCATCAGCAATCTAATAGATAGTCAGCATTAATGATAGTGACACATGAAGTAGGTCATCTGACTAGAGCTGAACACAAACGACAAAACAAAAGAACTCCTAAAGTTATAAAAAAATTAAATTCCTTACTTATGGTTGTTGTAAATCAGTGAGGTGATCAAACATTTATTGTAAATATCATTTTATACCAATGAAACAACACCTTTTATGACCTCAGAGTCTTATTAAATGTCTTTCTTTGTTCTATATTAAACAAACCCAATTTTTAAAATGGTTAAATCAGATTATTATAAATACTTATTCAATAAAAATTAAAAGCGTTAATTGAACTTTCACCTCAGAGTCTTCGCTCTTTATTTGCCTTTTTAATCGTTTGAAAACCTGGTGGATGATGATGACAGCAATGTGATCGAGACCATGCCAGATGACGACGACTGCCCGCACAACCATTTTGGCAGTGGCCTCAACCTCAGCCATCCCACCGCCGCCCAGTTGAGTGCCAGTGGGCTGAGTGGGTCCAACAAAACGATCGACACGATCAAGTTCCAGGAGAAGAGCATGAAGACCGAGTCCAAAACCAAGGTGGTCACCGATGGCTTCAGTTCCGAGCAGGCCACCAGCAATTCGGCGGAGATGAAGCGCCTCCAGGCGGGGGACATAGACTATAAGGAGAGCAAGGGAGCGTCGGCGATGAGGAACCGATTGGAGGTCGATGGTGTCAAAACGGAGGAGAATGCAGCAGTTATCAAGGTGAGTTTTTGATAGTTTTTGATTTTAGTAACAAGATAGAGGTATACTATATGTTAAGCTATTCTCCAAGTATGATTAAAAGTAGGCTATACGTAATTACAATCCAGTTACTTTTTACCTAAAATTTTAGGTAAAATTCCAGAAATTCTGGGCAGGTGATGATTTTACTCAAGAAATTTAAGAAACAAACTTAATTTTACGTAGTAAGAAACTTTAAATAATTATTATATTGGTTGACTTTTAAGTCAGTAGAAACATAAGAACAATCCTGTAATCAGAGTTAATAACCTGCTGAGCAATTCATTGAACTCGCCCCTGAAATGTGTCCTCTAGTAAAGAGCTTTTGTTAGGAGCTTTTCAGTAGGGAGTGAGTAAACAAAGGGCAGTTATTTGGCCAAAAGGGTGACCACCCCACTTGAAAGCTTTTGCTAACTGTTAGAACTTGGCACTCCTTTCAGTTGGGAGTTAATCGCGTGCATGTAAAGGTCGCATAAGGGACACCAGCGCCAAGGCGTTAATATCCCAGTCCGTGGTAAAAACAGTCAAGAGGAGAAAGTTATCAAGTCGACAAGTAATCCCGTTTACGCATGTAGAACGTTAAACAAAGAAAATCAATTGTCTGGCGCCGAAAAGCGGGCAACAACATTCCTCCGACGCGAAAGTAATGTGAAATGTTCCTTAACAAGTGTTTGCTCTTCGGGAGTCCCCAATTCATCCGTAACTACTGCAAATCCAAGAAGGAAAAGCCCACCGGAATGTTCAGAAAAATGCAGGTACAAAATGACGAGAGAAAAATGTTTTATTGTTTGTACTATTTGCGATTACACCTGTTACCCTGGGTAACCTACAATCTCTGATATATTTATGCATTGCGGGGAAAAACAAAGTTCCAACGGCAGATTTTATCTTATCGGCTGGATGACCGGCTTTATTACATCATCATTGGTGATTTGCATACGTATATAAGATCTAATTGTTTTATGACGGGATGATGAAATTCATGGAAAAAGGAGGCTCGTGCTCGTACATTATAAATGTCAAGGACGGCAGTTTGTTTTTCTGGTGAAATGGGGTAAAACGCAATTCAAATTAGAAGGAAAAGTTGGGAACCTAATGTATGTCCTAGGGGGAACTTTGCATGCCTCTAAATACTTTGAGTGAACTGATGGTGTTTCCTTAAAAAATATGAACAAAAACACTTTAAGCTATAAAAAACTTGCAAACTGTAATACTCTTCCATTAAAAAAACACACTTTGAAAAGCCATCACAAAAAATTCTACATCAACACAACGTCCATCAAAGACAGAGCCCTCTTATTAAGTATGTTCCAACTCAATCCACCCAAAGATATTTAAAATCTCACACGTGGTCATCAATTTGAATGGGTGCTTGTGCTTGGCCCTATGCCAAAATATTAGGCAAAATAGACAGACAGCCACGCTCCATGTGCAGCCAACAAGTGCCTGGGCTTAAACATTAATAAAAAAGCCCAATGAAAATACTTTGAGACGATTTTTATGGATTTGGCGAACGAACAATCCAAAATATTCTTAGGACATTTGCGTCAATTGTTGCCAGAAACTCATGGAACGGCACGCACCCTCGAAAACTATATCCGAGAAGTAAACGGAGAAATAGAGAAACGGCATCATATAGTACACACTTGTGGATCCCAACCTCTTCCCCTATTTTTGATTTATTTCCCACGAGTTAACGCTCCGAAATTTCGTATGTTCTATTGGGCAAAAACAAAATTGCTGTGCTCTCTTTTTGTTTTATTTTCGAAATTCTTTTGAATTTAAATGCCGCAGAGCGATAGGCGGACCTCAGTAGCAGATAGACGAGCGTCGCGAGCGTTTCAGCAAATCGAATTATATGACGTTGAACATACTATACAATAGACCGAAACCGTATAATCATTTGCATATATACGAATCTGATGTGTGACTTTGGCTGCAGTGTACTATACTTAATACAAATAAAGCACAAGTGACAAAGACTTCCTAATTGAAACACAAAAACCAACTTTGTTTACGAATGAGAACATTGTCGCAGGTGGAACAAGTGTTGTACGAAACATATAGAAACCGACCTTCAAGTGTTGAAAATTTCATAGATTGAATACAGTCAGTGGTGAAATTGAAAAGTGTTTGTCATTTTAAATACTCAATAGCTAAAGTTTTCATAGTTTTCAAAACTCAACGAAAGACAATGATTAAATCAGACTGAAAACTCAACGAGAGAAAATTGAAAACCCAACGACAGATGGCCTACCGCTTTCGACGCTATGTGAGCTTTTACCTATGCCTTCGTTAAGTTTTTTCTCTCACATTTCCATATGCAAATGTGGCTCAACAAGTGTCTGATTCGGTCATTTCATGCAGTGCCTAAAAACTCATCATTTAGTACAGTGAAGCCGTGTCAAGTGCCTTGTTAATTGCCATTTAACTATTAAATATTACAAGCTCTATTTGTCGGTCAGTGTCACACACAGAAATATACAGAAAAATACACTAAAACAAATAAATACAGCACACTGAGAAAGTGACGGCGACGTCGACGCAGCCAATTTGTGCGCTATTTTTATGTGAATGAAAATAAATAAAATACAAAGTATATAGGACGGAAAAAAATAAGCGAACGAAACAGCAGTATATATACCTACATTCGGTGCTCGGAACAACGAAATAATCAGCAACTACCGATCCGACTTTGGCATTGAAATACCTGCCCACCTCTTTCGAGGAAATAATGTCCAATCAGGCGCCTTGGCCCGTTCGCAAGGGCATCTTCCGCTCGAGCGGCCAGTCGGACTTCACGCCCACCCGTTCACCAAGTCCCATTGTCGAGATGCCCATGTCGCCGCCTCCGGTGGTCACGACTCCCAATCGCTTTGGGATCACTTCACCACTATCTCCGCCACCGCAACCCATTCAGGTTGTTTCGGGCTCGACGGGAGTAGCCACTACCATGTCCACTGCGTCCGCTGCCCGAACGTCTGGAGCTGCTGCTGCTTCCTCCAGTTCAACGTCCTCCTCCTCTTCGTCGTCGTCGTCTTCGCAATCGCAATCGCAATCGCAATCCTCTTCAACTTCTTGTTCACACACCAGAGTACGTAAAAGTTCTAACCCGCCCCTACAGCCAATCAACAACTGTCCAATGTCGCCACCACCTCCTCCACAACCACCACAACAACAACAGCCACCACAACTACTGCCACCACCAACGACCAACAACAACAACAACAACAACCACCCAGCAATCACAACACCCAATCACAACAATAACCACAACTGCAACATCAATCAAATGAAAAATGTACGCGAAATTCCCATTGAGGTGGAGCAGAGCAAGGTATACCAGAGATGGGGGCGTGTTTGGTAGAGATTTAGTAAAGATTTAAAGACCTAGCGGGGTTATTAGATAACAGGGCTGGGTTTTTAGTGCAGTATAACAAGTTGAATATTAATATTAAAATTTAAAGGGTACTTTAGCATTACAGTTCGAAAACAGGTTTATAGGAATATTTTCCGGGTAATTCAAGTTAATCAGTACACCCTCAATAAAATATGTACATTGTACATGTTCGGGAAATTAAGTAAATTAAGTATTATTTTAGACTAGTATCTTAATTTATATTGTCCATACATAACTATGACTAAATTTAATCATCAAATCAGCCAATGTTTGTATTACAGTTTTAAATCTTATAATTTTAAACATTTGCAGCATGTTGTAAAGAAATTTAATTAATTCCTTACTTACAACTGATTTGACCATTACTAACTAATATACTTTCTTCCCATATCGTCCAAACCCACGAATAATTCAGGAGGCACTCTCGCTGCGCACCGGTGACATTACCCAGCAGGCGAGCAACAATGTGGCCGCATCCAGTATTAAGGTGCAGAGCGAGAACTTCTCGGCGGACAAGAAGGCCATCTCGCAGTCGCAGCAGTCGCAGACGATGACCTCCAACGGGATCATCAGCCAGGAGAAGCACGTGTCCTCCGCCTCGGCGGCCAACTACTCGATGTCGCACAAGGGAGTGTCCAGCACAGGCAGCAGCATGATCACCAGCTCCTCCCAAATGTCCGCCATGAATGGCCAGATGCTGAAGCTCACCGATCTCAAGCTGGATGACCTTAAGTCGTTGACAGCGGGCAGTGGGCAGCAGGAGATCGAGCAGACCATCAACAAGTATTCCAACATGCTGACCACGATAGTGAGTTCGTTACAAGAAGACGAGCGAGGGGGCAGTGCGATAATGCACGATGTTGGGGGTAAGAAGTCCCAGTACCTGGAGAAGATCAACGAGGTCATTCGGAGAGCCTGGGCTGTGCCCACACATGGCCACGAGCTGGGCTACTCGCTGTGCAACTCCCTGCGCCAAAGCGGCGGCCTCGATCTTCTCATGAAGAACTGCGTCAAGCCCGATCTCCAGTTTTCCTCCGCCCAACTCCTAGAGCAGTGTCTGACCACCGAGAATCGCAAGCATGTGGTGGACAATGGCCTGGACAAAGTTGTGAACGTTGCCTGTGTCTGCACCAAGAATTCGAATATGGAGCACTCCCGTGTGGGCACTGGCATCCTGGAGCATCTCTTTAAGCACTCGGAGGGCACCTGTTCGGACGTGATAAGATTGGGAGGCCTGGATGCCGTGCTCTTCGAATGTCGTACGAGCGATTTGGAGACTCTGCGTCATTGTGCTAGTGCCTTGGCTAATCTTTCGCTGTATGGAGGTGCTGAGAACCAGGAGGAGATGATTATGCGCAAGGTGCCCATGTGGCTGTTCCCACTGGCCTTCCACAATGATGACAACATCAAGTACTATGCCTGCTTAGCCATCGCTGTCCTGGTAGCCAACAAAGAGATTGAGGCGGAGGTGCTTAAGTCTGGATGTCTGGACCTGGTTGAACCCTTTGTGACCTCCCACGATCCCTCGGCCTTTGCGAGATCCAATCTGGCTCATGCTCATGGGCAGAGCAAACACTGGCTCAAGAGATTGGTTCCGGTACTAAGTTCCAATCGCGAGGAAGCGCGCAATCTGGCGGCCTTCCATTTCTGCATGGAGGCTGGCATTAAACGAGAGCAGGGCAACACCGACATCTTCCGGGAGATCAACGCTATTGAAGCTCTCAAAACCGTGGCCAGTTGCCCCAATGCCATTGCCTCCAAGTTCGCCGCCCAGGCTTTGAGATTAATCGGAGAGACAGTGCCGCACAAGCTTTCCCAGCAGGTGCCACTGTGGTCCGTGGAGGACGTCCAGGAGTGGGTGAAGCAGATCGGGTTCAATGACTACATCGAAAAGTTCGACGAGTCCCAGGTGGACGGTGATCTGCTGCTGAAGCTCAATCAGGATAACCTGAGGGCTGACATTGGTATTGGCAATGGAATCCTGCTGAAGCGATTCGAACGCGAGTTGCAAAATCTCAAGCGCATGGCCGACTACTCCTCCAAGGACACGGCCAAGATGCACCAGTTCCTCTCGGAGATCGGTACTGACTACTGCACCTACACGTACGCCATGCTGAATGCTGGGATCGACAAGTGTGCGTTGCCCCATGTCAATGAGGACATGCTGATGACGGAGTGTGGCATCCACAACTCGATCCATCGGTTGCGCATCCTCAATGCGGTCAAGAACCTGGAGAACTCCCTGCCCAGCTCCTCGGAGGAGAACATGGCCAAGACATTGGACGTGTTTGTCAGCTACAGGCGCTCCAATGGTTCCCAGCTGGCTAGTCTGCTCAAGGTGCGTATACTTAATATTTATATCAAGATTTACCTACAAACAAACTCTTCCTTCTTATAGGTTCATCTACAATTGAGAGGCTTCTCTGTTTTTATCGACGTGGAGCGCCTAGAGGCGGGCAAATTCGACAACGGCCTCTTGAACAGTATTCGGCAAGCAAAGAACTTTGTCTTAGTATTAACGCCCGAAGCGCTGCACCGCTGCATCAACGACGAGGACTGCAAGGACTGGGTGCATCGCGTGAGTATCTCAACTGAGGATAACCCTACAGACAAGAGATACTCAATGGGGGGCTCTTTGATCCGCAGGAAATCGTGGCTGCCCTGAACTCGAACTGCAACATCATACCCATCATGGACCAGCACTTTGACTGGCCGGAGGTGGAGCGACTGCCGGAGGACATGCGTAGTGTGGCGCACTTCAATGGGGTTAGTTGGATCCACGACTACCAGGACGCCTGCATCGATAAGCTCGAAAGGTACATTAAGCGACGCATTTAGACCTGGATTAGCCTGGGACTAGGACGATGGATAACTCCATTACGCCAGATAACTCAAAACTAAAACTTAAACGATTCCCATTCTTCTGATGCGGCAGATTTTTGCGCGGCGAAAAGAATATCGATCGCATTGCGGCGATGGTGCCCGGCACCCCCGGTTCGGTCGTATACCAAAGAATGCACAGCAACGACTCCGATTACCAGAGCGGAGGCGGAGGTGGAGGAGGAGTCGGTGGACCAGGAGCAGGAACTGGAGGTGGTGGCGCAGGCAGTGTGGTGGATGGCCTGATGGCGGCGGCCAATGGCAGCGGACAAGGTGGGCCAACGAGTACTACAACTACTACTACTACTCCCAACTCCAACTCAAATCCAAGCTCAAGCTCTAGCTCCAGCTCCAGCGTTGAGTGAGCGATGTTAAGCTAAAGATTTACAGAGCCAGCCAACTCGAATATGTTTTTAGGCTTAAGCAGAGATCCTCAAGTCACACTCTCTAGTACAACTCTTTCTCCCTCTATATACCCCATACACTCACTCACTTTCTCACTCATCCACTACCCAACTACTCTACTACCCATTACTCTTTACTCTTACCAATTAATAATTGATTTAATTCTGATTGCCACACACTCGAAATCGCTTGAAACGCCAGCTAATCACCAGGCAAATAGGTACCGCCAATCCCCCTCGCCGGCACGTACACGGGGGAGCACCTCGCAGCTTAGTGGATACTCCAGGGCGCCCTCGAAGCGCTCCCAGATCCTTACTCCCTACCGCACCCAGCAGGCGGCTTTGCTCCACAAATCCGGAGCGGGTTCTGCATCCATGCAGAATATGACACCGCTGGCCTATCTGCCGCCCAGGAGAAGTTCGGCAGCGGGATTGGGTCATTGCCATGGGTCCGGGATGGGTAATGGCTATCGATCGCACAGCGTGGATGGGTTGCTGGATCAGGCGGGCTCGGTTACCACCACACCTGAGCAGAGGATAGCAGCAGCAGCCGCAAAGGTGACAGCGGGGAGTACAGCTCTAACGAATGCCAGTTCCACCAGCACCCTGCAACCCGAAGAAGAGGATTCGGAAGCTCCCATAGACTCAGTGACCCGCCGGGAGAAGCACACCCTATCACCACCGGGCAGTGTTCAGCAGCACAGGAAGTCTCGGAGTCTGGATCACATCCTCAGCAAACAAACCCTTGCAGAACTGCTGCCACCGAGCATAGAACCCGCAGATGGGACGCAGAGCATGCAGAATCTGGCCATTCCAATGACCCCGCAACCCCATCGAAGGGATACCAGCTCCTCCTCAAAGTCGCCCACTCCGGAAAGACCTCCACAGCCCACTAGGGAGAGGGTCCGGGAACGCCAGAGTCCCGAGGGTGTGAGTGCGACGGAGAGCGAGCGGGAGGATCAGTCGGATGGGTGTCTGCGACATGGCAACCAACAGAGGGCCTCTGCCTCGGTTCATCGTGGAGCCAGTTTGACTAGCAACAAGACCTCCAATTCGTCGCTTGGCTCCAACTACAGTGCCGGCGGAAACGGAAACAACAAGACGATCTTTAATCGCACGATGAAGAAGGTCCGCTCGCTGATGAAAAAGTAAGAAATAACGAAGTGGTGAAGGGACGATGAGGACCAGAACTCGCTGTCCCCACTCGTCGCTCGTCACTCGCTGTCTGCCCCATATTAATTTCAACCACTTTTTCACTGACTGGTTTTTGATACTTGGATTTTGATTTTAATTACATCAATTGTTTAGACATTAAAAATCTGTAAAGATTTGTGTAAAGCAATAAGAAATCAGATCGTGAAAAGGTGGTTTTAGTTACTCGCCTCTCTCTCACTAAGTGCCTTTTAACCCGTTACTCGCCATTCGCTGCATTTGTGCCATCTAAAAAGAATCTCACCCAATCACTCGCTCATCAAGCCCCCTGGGGCCCCTCACAACCCCTCGACCCATCTTTACCGTCACTCGCTGCCTCTCTCAACTTTTCTTTCTCTCTCTGGTGTTGGAACTCGCTCGCTATTTTTACTCGCCACTCGTTGACTCAACTCGTTACGCTAAGCATCCACTAAAACTCGCCTGCGTTGCCCAAAATTTCAAAAACCGTCAAAAACGAACGTCCCTCCCTCCACTTTCTCTCTCTCTACAAACTCTATTTGCCTTGTGATTAGTTGTTGATTTTGATAATTAATTTTTTTGACAAATGAGTAAGCGAATTTAAACTGCAAAAACTAATTTATGGTAAAAAAGATACACAATTAACGACTGCATAAATACGAAACCTAATTTTTAGAACACAAAACAAAAAAACAACTAATTTTAAACACTACAAGAAACAAAAATACATTGGTAAACGAAAACAAAACAAAAACACCCTATTTTTAGTATGCTATTTATAATTAATATATTAAAAAATTTGTACATTTTGTCGCGTATGCAATTTGTTTTTGTAACCGTCCGCAAGCGTAAATTATAAATTGCAAACTTTGAAATTAACCCATGTGGCTTAAAACGAAAATATTTAAGTGATATTTAAACTACGTATATTCGAAATTTACTTAATGCAAAGTTTTAACAACAAAAAATTGCTGTACAAAACATTATTTTTAGCGCAGGAGTTTTTAAGGCATAACTTTATTGATTTTTGCAATATATATTTAATATTTAAATAGTGCCTAAAGTTAAAAACAAAACCGAAAAAACGAAAAAGGACAACAACCGAAATAAAATGTGACTTAATTAAAATGAACTGTGTATTATTGACCTATTATAGCCCCTTTCTCCCCTGCTTTATCAGTCCATACTCCTTCATCAACCGCATGTCTACATCCCGATTCTTTACGTTTTGTGTTATGTTTAATTGCGTTCCGTATTTGAATTTGTGTTTTGTGCCGCTAATGGAATCCGATATGTTTTATTTGTAAATATATTATCACTTTCTTTTCTTCCTCTCTCTCTTCTTTCTCTCTTTTTATCCGCCTGGACTTTATTTGTAGACCATAAAAGCGAAATTGGCTACCGCAATCCGTTGTAACTGTTGTTATCGTTGTGCCTGTTGTACTGCATCCCGCCCACAAAAGCACCCACCCTCCAAATCGAATAGATTTCGAAGCACCCATCATCGCACCCGTGATCAATACCGATGCCCACTCAGCATCCGCTGTCTCGACCAACCAACATTCATTGTTATTTATTGCAAAACAACCAACAAAACAAAGCGAATAGCGATACCACCAATAAAAGTGTATATAATTGCATAAATCAAACGAGTCCTGTCAAACATTTATTTAATTTGTAATTAACCCATCCCTTCCACTCGAAACAGCAACGAACTGGAGGACGAGGAGTTGTCGGGCATTATTTTGTCCAAGGCCACCTCCCCCAATGCCGGGCGCATGATATTTTGGTAGTGGCCCACCCACTTTGCACACACGCAACCCCACGAACTGATCGAATTTTTGTAAATAAACACAATAAAAACGAACGCATTAAAAACCTTAAACATTTTATTAGATCTGGGCAAAGGAATTGGATTTTTATAGTTTTCAAAATAAACAATTTTAAAGAGTTTCAATGAGTTTTTTAAACATTTCGGCCTTGAGTTTTTCCAACAGAAATTTTAGGGATGGTGAAAGCATCAAAAATTATACCCCAATAGTTGTTTCTTAAATATTATTTTCCAATAGACTTAAAAACATTTTGTTATTATTTGTATTAAATGTTTTTAAAACGTACCAGTGTGACCAAGTCAAGCTCTTTTATTCTCGATTCAATCGTAAACTGCAACCCTGAAATGCAAACTCTTTTTTTAGAGGAAGAAAAGTAGCCGTTTTCCTGACTTTTCCGAGTTGTCAAAAGCTGAACACGTGAAGTCTACGGAATTGTTAGGTTTTTGGTTTTCAATCTATCCAAATATTTTTTTCGGACCCATAATCGCTTCGAATCTAAAAAAATAGGAATACTTTAGAGTCCTAAACATCCAAAGATGAGCGCTAACAAACCAAGTCCCCTTTCCCTGGTGCCGGACACCAAGCCGAGCATGCTGTTCCTGGAGCCCAACGAAGAGCTTATTTTCGATGGGCCCTTCAATCGTCTCGTGAGCAAGAAGCTGGTCATTGGGAACCCCAGCGAGGAGCACCGTGTGGCCTTCAAGATGAAGACCACCACTCCACGTATCTTCTTTGTGCGCCCCAATATCGGGGTGCTGCAGCCCGGAGAGAAGGTCAACGTGGACATCTATATGCAGCCGCTTGCCCTGGACTTGGTTCAGAAGCGTCACAAGTTCCTCATTCAGGCGGCTGAGGTGAAAGGCGATATGAACGATCTGCAGGAGTTCTGGAAGCAGCAGTCTCCGCAAGGCATCTGGGACACCAAGATCAAGTGTGAACTGGTCCCGTCCAAGTCGGAGCAGCAGTTCCGCCAGGAGGGAGGCACCAGCGGAACCCAGGACGTCAAGCGCGACGATGTCGATGGCGAGTTTGATGCCCAGGAGGTCACCGAGCCGGTGGCCAAGTTGCTCAAGCGGGTCAGCGTGCTGGAAGACGAGCGTGAGGTTCTTCTGGAGGAGGTTCAAATGTTGCGTGAAGAATCGATTGGACTGAATCGTGGAACAATGCTTCGTCGTCAGGGGAGCAACAATTTCGTCAAACTGGCCGCCTTTGTTCTTACCGTCGTGGCAGCCGTCGTTGGTGCCTTTTATTTCAAGAATTATATGTAAATTCTTTTTAGCACGCCATCATTACCAGCATTAGGGTCAAGCCTGTAACTTGGCCTGAAATTCTACAGAAATTTTTTTGTCAATTAAAGCAAATTACAATCTGGCCTTTTTCGATTGAACGCTCTTATATCGCATCTTTATTTTTAAAGGCGTTAAATAACACAGGCCACAAAATTTGACAACCATGTTATAAAGAGTGCGTAGGTTCTGAATCGACAAAAGCGTGAGCAACGAGGTAAAGGCCGAAAACTGATACACTTTTGAACAGCAAAAGAAAATGGCCTAATAGGATTAAAAAAAGCTAGACATTACTCTTTAATATCCAATATCAAAAAGTGGAAGTATTCAAGATATACTTTTTATATTACATTCACATTACCCCAATCTCCCCTACACATAAACTGTCCCAGTTGCTTAAATTATCATGTATCCACTTTTTGATATTGGATATTAAAGAGTAATGTCTAAGCTTTCTTTTAATCCTATATATCCATTTCTTCATCGCTTTTCTATTTATAGCTCTTCAAAAAGCATAAAAGTTCTCGAAAAACCAATCGGATATTTTCAAAAATGAAAAATAAGAATCCTACCATCATTTAGTCAAGAAAATTTGTCGGCCTGTGTAATTAATCTCATTTACATATATGAAAATTCTTCAGAATTATTAAGTACTTGTTTATTTAGCTAAATGTTTCTAAAATGTAATAATTTTGTTAAAAAATACATTTATACAAGCGTTTAGAAGTTCCCTTATTAATGCATACAAAGAGCTGATATCAAAACAAAAAACTATGATCCTAATATCTAAGACAAAGGCTGTTAATTGTAAAACATGAAAACCAAATTTTACGCTTTTCTTTGCCTAAAACGTCTTTAATAAAAATAGGGTAGTAAAAAAATATATAATGAACACCCACTGAAATTTTAAATAGCTCTTTTACTCCCGCCAAGACGTGACCACCTGTCTTGGCCAGTGCTGTAAAGGGCAAGAAGCCATTGCAAGCTTGACAACACTGCAGGTTTTTTTTTTTTAATACGAAGAAATAAATACACACGTATTTACGACGAAAATAAATAGAATCGGCGCAAAGGGATATTAGGAGATAAGAAGGATGTCCGCGCGAATGCTGAAGAAGCTGCAGGGCGACGCTGACAAGTTGGCGCCGCCGCCGGAAGACGAGGATTGCGAGGAGCTGACCGACAATGATGAACTGGAGGACAGCGAAATGCAACGCGACCGCAAGTCGCACCTAAATCCATTCGATTTGGTAAGCTAGCCAGCTCATCAGTGGATCAACCACGTATTCATCCATTTCCCCCGCCTGACAGCTCAATCAACCTGGTTTGAGTCTCTCGGAGAGCGAGTTCAAGGAGGACGACAATGAGACGGAGCACCCGTCGGCTGCTCTGCCCAATGCCACTGCTGCCGCCAAAAAGAAGAAGAAGAAGCGCAAGAAGAAGACCAAGTCGAGTGGGAATCACATCAGCAGCGAGGACAACGAGCGGCAGGACAAGTACTTCGAGAAAGTGGACCCGCTGCTGGGCAAGGTCTACGATGCGGTGCCCAGGCAGTCGGCGAAGCAGGCTGCAGCCGCTGCTGCTGGGAGCTCGACCACCAAAAAGCTGCTAGGTGTGGAGCTGCGTCACCTGAATCCCCAAAACGAGATGCGGCGCACCTTCGGCAAGCGGGTGGTCAAAGTGGAGTAAGTTTTGATTTCATCATTCAGCGCAATGAATAACATTTGATCGAGGGAAATATATTATATGTGGTTTAAAAAGTTCCAGTGACATCAGATTATATGATCATTAAGAACCATGATTCACTGACTTAAGTTTATAACTACCTGGCACTATTTAATTGTCCGTTTTTCACGTTCTTGGAAATCGAATCTAATTGTATTTTATATACTATGTTAGTTAACTTATCTTCCATTATTTTTCCAATTCGTTCTACTGAATTGTAATTTTGCAGAAATTCATTATTTAATTTTCTACAAGCACAAACCCCACCAGTTTTAAATTACTTATACCAAATCATGTCTTGAATTTGTATCAGTTAGGATTCAAAACTAATATGCACTCCCCTCTTAGAACCAAGCGCGGCAGACAGAAGCCCACTTTAAAGTCCACCTATATGGTGACCGCCAAGGAGTCATGGCCACCGCTGACCAAGAACTCCATCACTATGAAGCTGCTGCCCGCCCCCGACTCGCCATCGGTGTCTTCGAAATGCATCACTGACAGCGGAGCCGAGGTGCAGTGGTTCGCCTTCGAGCATAGCCAGTACTACCAGGGAGTGCAGCACATGTTCCTCTCTGCTTTAGAGCGCATCGACTCCGAATTCCTGATCACGCTGATCAAACGCTGCCCCTACCATGTGGACTCCCTTGTCCAGTTGAGCGAGGTGTGCAAAATGACCGAGGACTTTGCCCTGGCTTCCGAACTTTTGGAGCGCGCCCTGCTGCTACTAGAGTCGTCGTTGCACATCAATTTTAGCCTGACGTCGGGCAACTGCCGACTGGACTACCGCCGCCAGGAGAACCGCTCCTTCTACATCGTGCTCTTCAAGCACGCTCAGTACCTGGAGGAGCGCGCCTGCAGCCGCACCGCCTTCGAGATCTCCAAGCTGCTGCTGAGTCTGCAGCCGGACACGGATCCGCTTGCCATGATCCTGGTCATTGACTACTATGCGCTGCGCAGCAAGCAGTTCGGCTGGTTGGTGGAGTTCTACGAGGAGTACAATGCCGCCAGGAACCTTAATCAGCTGCCCAACATGGCCTACTCGTATGCATTGGCTCTGCACACGGTCCACGGTGCCTGCGAGCGCTCTAATCAGGCCCTGCAGTACGCCCTGCTCATGTTCCCGGGTGTGCTGCGTCCTCTTCTGGATGAGATGTCTGTACAAACGGACAAGAGGGTGCTAGCCTCCTCGTATTTCTTTGCAGATGTGTCGGGCAAGTGAGTAGAGCCTTATCGCTGCCGATTATTCGCGGAATCTAATGCCTTATCTTGTCCACCAGCCAATCGCCCGCCCTGCACCAGCTGGTGTGCCTGTATGTGTGCCGTGCTCGAGTTGTTTGGCGTCAGAATGAGGTTTTACCGTGGCTGGAGTCCAACGTGAATGTCGTGCTAGATCGCATTGAGAGTAAGGATCCCCTGGTCAACGAGTACAAGGACAAGCGAGCGCTACGGTATGGAGGAACTCCCCCGAGACCCATCTTGCGGCATGTGATACTGTCCGATTACAAGGAGAAGGTGCCACTAGCCGTCTTCGTGTCCAAGGAGAAGCAAGCCATTATGACCTACGACCCACTGCCACCACCGAACAGCGTTAACTGCTATCAGCGGTAAGTCGTTAAAGCACTCCTTTGGAATCCCATACTTCTTTAATGGTGAATATATCAATTTGCAGAAAATCATCGTCGAGCAGCAGCCCCACGACGAACACAAACAATTCCGTATCCATGTTTTTCCAATCGCTCTTGCCTTCGTTTAACATCAACAACCTGGCAGCAGCTGCTCAGCCCCAGGAAGCACTTGGAGCCCCAGCAGCCGCTCTTCCAGCTGTAGTTGAACCAAATATTGAAGCAGGAGCTGCCGGAGTTGCAGGGGCTATTCGAGAAGCCGAAGGTTTGTATGATCAATTTTTTAATGATTTAATATTTTACGACCGTGTTGTCCCAGAAAATTAATTTATAAATTATGTTAAAAAGAATTTGGAACTTATGTCTTGGCTTCATTTTAATCATGGCTTGTTTATCTTTACCCAAAATGAAATTAATTTTTGTGGACCCTTTCCTTGCTTTAAACAACTTAGTCCACTTTAATTTACTTTTCTTGCTCATGAGCTTTACACTAAAATCATCAAAATTCTAAAAAGAACGAAAAGCGGAAATCCTGTTTACGAATCTCCCCCAAAAACATTGCAGAGGCTGGCCTGCAGCAGTCGCTCACGCTGATGATGGACGCCATGCGGGACTTCCTGCAGAACTTCCGGATCGCGGAGCACTTGCGCTCCCCGGAAACGGCGGCGGCACAATCCTCAAGCAACGACGACGAGGAGGAGGGCTCCAGCGACTACATTGACTAGTCAATTTGTCAATTACGTGAAACGTATCACAGTTTGTCGGAGTTTGTGGCTCGGAACGTTTTTATCGGAACCACCTTTTGCTAATCCCTCAGCTAAGCGACACCGTCACAAAATTGAAATTTACAAACATATATATATATATATTAGAGCAATTTGAACACATACAGAACTTATGAACATATGCATTGAATAAAATTTTCCAGTACAAGCTTTAGAGATCAAAAGCGACGACCGTGTTGAGCTTAAAGAATGCTTTATTGATTTATTTAATGCCTTTTCAATTACGCTTATCAATATAACAAACAGATTTCTCATCAGTATTTCTTATCGTTTTCCTTTTTTTGTTCATTCAGTTTTCTGCGGTTTCCCTTTTGTCTTTCTATAAACCTTCCTTGCAGTTATTGCAATTATAAATATTACTATGACAAGTACAGATTTTCCGTATATAATTGTGTATAGAGCTGGGATTTCCAAGACCTTAGTTTGGTGTGACTGTGTGTGGTGTGTGTGATCGTGATCGAGTATGGTATAAAAGTCGACTTCTAGAAATAATGCACCTTAATTAGCGGGGCTTTACTGGCAGACATCGGAGTTGTTGTTTTAGAGTTAGCCTAACAGAATCACACGAAATTAAAGAGAAACTTAAGCTGGCCGTAGAACGAAAATGATTTACACAGAGTTTAGAGCTAAACACATACATAGAAAAGAATCATTACTAATACTTTAGCGTGGAATACATAATCGCAATATATATAGTTTGGAGAACAAATCAAATTTTAAATTGAAAAAATAAATCAATAATAACTGCTGCAAGCCGATTGGATCGGATCAATTATGTCATGGTGCCAAAGACAGGATTGTGACGGCAAATGCTGGGGCCATACTCCTCATAAGCGGCCTTTGTGTGACACACCTGATAGAACTCGGGCTGGAAACAAATTACAGATTAGTTTATGTTCAAACAGTCAGGTTCTCCAACTCACCGTTGAGGCCAACATGCTGCCTCCAAACCACACGGCATACCGCTGCATGTGATGCGTAATCACCTGAACATCAATGGGTTTTGGCTGTAACAGAAACGAAAGTTAAGAGTGCCCACTCATAAGTTCCTGTATAATTGACCCACCTTAATGCGTCCCTCGGACAAGTTCTCGCTAATCCGGAGGCGCGTGTCCACCGATCGCTTGATATCTCGCTGCAACCTCCTACCAAAGTCCTTGAACATCGTGGATCCACCGCTCAGGACAATATTGTTGTACAGCGGACGCCGCACATCGATGGGGCAGTTCTGGATAACATTGTCCACGATCTCCGA
This sequence comes from Drosophila oshimai, assembly GCA_018150695.1. NCBI lineage: Eukaryota > Metazoa > Arthropoda > Insecta > Diptera > Drosophilidae > Drosophila > Drosophila oshimai. The sequence goes on along the minus strand of JAECWM010000071.1, from coordinate 1,757,780 downwards.
CAGCGGAATGGTAAAGTCGGGGTTCGAGAACTCCGGATGGAAAAAGATCTCGGGTCCCAGGAAGCGCTCGTAGCCCACGTCCACGCTAAAGGGCGCCTTGGTCACCGTATTGACGCCCGTGAAGTTGCGTATCCACTTGCCCGGCTCCGTGTCGTACTTTGCAAATTCTTTGGCGATATCCGGACAGATGTAGCAGTGCTTCTCCTTGATCGCTTTGGCAGTCTCGAGGCTCTGTTCCGGCGGAATGCCCACCTCCCGTTCGCGCAGCAGGCTCTGGATAAACGAGGTGATGTTGCGGCCAGCAATGGGGATGTGCTTGATGCAGGAGCCGATCACGTAGCCCTCGGCCTGGAAAAGAAATCGGGTAACCACTGTAACACAATTTTACTGATAAGATATGGGCTGTGCTATTTACCACTGGTATGACGTGCGTCACTCCATCGCCGCTGTCCACCACAATGCCCGTGAGGGTTCGCTCCTCGGCGGACCGGGAGGCCCAACTGGCGGCCAAGGCGAGCACCGCCTGCACGGCAATGTACAACCCAGGAACGTTAAACGTCTCGAACATGATCTCCGCCGTGTACTCGCGATTCTCAGGGGTGTTTAGAGGCGGCTCGGTCAGCAGGAAGTAGTGATCCTCGGGCTCGGCGCGCAGATACTTGAAAATGGACTGCTCCAGAAAGCGCTCCATCAAGTCCCAGTCCTCCACCAGACCATGACGCACCGGATACTGCAGAAATTCCACGATAAGCTCAAGTGGCTGAGCAATTGGAGGTAACATACCTTGATGGAGTAGCCAGTGGCATCGAAGGCCTCGTCGCCGATGAAGAAATCCAGGTCCTCGATGCCCTTTGTGATGCGCCTTGTGTTGGTGTCGCCCACCCTAGCCGACTCCTTAATGGCAATCGCGGAGGGGATAATGAACTGCGGCTCCTTGTTCCCCGCAAAGCCCATCTTTGTGTAGCTATTGATGCACATAATCAGAGGATTAGTCAGACGACCTCCTTAAGTCCAATTGGAAGCGGAGGAGAGACCCCTGCGGGCAATCGAAACAGAAACTCACCCGGTGCCCACATCGATTACGCATGCCGGTAGCCTGCCTGCCATGGTCGCTGCTCTGCTATTTGCCTTGCTGCCTGTTCAAGCTCTTGAGTTACGGTCCAAGCTAGCCTTTGACACCGATTTGAGATCGTTTCTGCAGCAGATAAACACTGATTTTCAACTATTTTCAACCACACCTCCGCCAACGATGTGTCACTTTTGCTCTTCGTCACACACACACATTCGCGTGTTCACGTACGGGCCGCTGCCAGGGCTGCAACCAACGATAGGCACTCGAGTTGAATGGCGATTGAACACACATTTTTGGAATATTTTAAAATAAATAACTTAAAATTTAACAGAAATTATTAACGGTATGATATTGTTTTCAATAACTATAATTACTCAATTTTCATATTAAATTTGCATGCAAAAGCAAAACTCGATGACAAGAGCTTACAGCGAAATTTAGCTAAATTTAACTGAGAAAGTAGCTAAAATTTTTTAATTAATTTATGCCAACATTATCGAAATATTAAAATCAAATGTTTTAATATTATTTTATATAAATTTAATTAAAAAGCATGCTTAAAATGTTCCTTACAAATTGAGGCTTAATTTTGAAAGCCATATTAAGTACAATGTCTAGATTTGGCGGGAAAAGGCTAAATCGCAGCATTACCTGCACTATTCGCGCCCTACTCAACAGCGCTTTTTAACACTGCTGTCGCTTCTTCTTCTTCTTCGCTCGTCTCGCGAATTTCGGCGCTGTGTGTGTGTGGAGCCTTTTCCACGTTTTTTCCTCCGGATTGAAAAGATTGGCGATTGGGCCCCCACATTGGAGCCATTTGTGCGGCGACTTTTCGAGCAGGAAAACCAGGCAACAGCGGGTGAACAGTGGGCGCAAACTGTCCGCAGACGAACAGCAGCAACGACCGGCGAAACGTGGAAGTAGGAGAAATAGCAAAAATGGAGGCACAAAAACTCACGGAACTGTTGCGCGCAACTATTGATCCAAATCCCGAGCAGCGCAAGGCCGCCGAGGATCAACTGGCCCAGGTGAGCGCAGGGCCCAATTCCCTGGGGAAACCATCCAAATTCGAAGGGTCTTTGAGGTGGCGCCATCGCCAGAAAACCATGTGCTTTTTTAATTGTTCGCTTTTAACCTCCCTCTCCCGCTTCCAATTGGGATGTGCGTGTGTGGGTGTGAATAGTGTAAACCGATATCGGTCAAAAAGGTTGTCCCCTATGTGTTTACCATTATCCCACCTTCTTCTTTGCCACCCGAATCCTGCTCTCCCAGTGGCGGGATATGGCAACAAGTATATATTTAGGGGCCTATATGGTTGTTTGTATGTGTGATATATATATACACGATTGCACAGTGGTTTTAATTTAATTCTGCGAAAATTAATTCCTAATAATCAACAGAAAATTCCCCTTTAATTGGAGCTTATGCAATCCCATTGGAATTAAATGTGTCCAATCAGAGCGGCTCGCCTAATGAGACCCCTCCCCATTAACCAATTGCTTCAGCCCCACTGTACAGGCATGCTCATTAAGACTGAGTCAGCATCTAACAATTTGCATGCCCCCCACACAACCCACCCTCCCCCTGGGTTAATTAACTTTATCAGCGTTTATGGCCAGCAGCCATTCCTTCCTCCATATTAATTAAGCCTCTGTGCACAGAATTTAAAGTGCTTCCATCGATTCCTTGACCATCAAATCAAACTCTGCCCATGGGTATTACTCACCCCCTTCGACAGCTGTGTAAACAAATCTATACATTCTATACTCTATCCATAGATACACAAAATCATCGGATTCGTGCCCACCATACTGCAGATCGTGATGCAGACGACGGTGGAGCAGCCGGTGCGACAGGCGGGAGCTGTATACCTTAAGAATCTGATCAACAGCAGCTGGTCGGATCATGAGGCGAAGCCCGGGGAGCCCATTCCCTTCTCTATTCACGAACAGGATCGGGCCATGATCCGTGGAGCCATCGTGGACGCTATTGTCCACGCCCCTGAACTTATAAGGTGGGTTTGCTAGCAAAGAATCCCCTCCAGATGTCTAACTTCCCTCTTATCAAACAGGGTACAGCTGTCTGTCTGCGTAAATCACATCATCAAGAGCGACTTCCCAGGACGATGGCCTCAAGTAGTCGACAACATCAGCATCTACCTACAGAACCAAGATGTCAACGGCTGGAATGGAGCCTTAGTAACCATGTACCAGCTGGTGAAGACCTACGAGTACAAGCGCAGCGAGGAGCGAACCCCACTGAACGAGGCCATGAACCTGCTGCTGCCCATGATCTACCAGCTGATGGTGCGCCTGCTGGCCGAGCAATCCGAACAGTCGGTGCTGCTCCAGAAGCAGATCCTCAAGATCTACTACGCCCTCACGCAATACAGCCTGCCGCTGGACCTCATCACCAAGGAGATCTTCTCGCAATGGATGGAGATCTGCCGTCAGGTGGCGGATCGCGACGTGCCCGACAGCTCGCACTTGGATGATGACGAGCGAACAGAGTTCCCTTACTGGAAGACCAAGAAGTGGGCCCTTCACATCATGGTCCGCATGTTTGAGCGGTGTGTTAAGCAGATTGCTTTGATTTTAATCCTAAAAACTAATGTTATTTGTGTTCCTTTAGTTATGGCAGCCCCAGCAATGTGGTTAGTGAAAAGTACCAAAAGTTCGCCGAGTGGTATCTGCCCACATTTAGCCAGGGTGTCCTGGAAGTGCTCCTCAAGATCCTTGACCAGTACCGAAACCGCGTCTACGTCTCACCGCGTGTCCTCACCGATGTGCTCAACTATCTGAAGAACGCGTAAGTATTCAAAGTTACTTTTCATGTAATCTTTGTAAAACTAAAATTAGGTACTAAGGCTTTCTAAAATTGTGAATATAATATTTCAGCAACGTAAGCGTTTTCCTCTATAGGTCATAACTAATCACTGATAGCTAGCAGGTCTGAAATGTCTACAACTGATAAGGTATAGGTAGACTATGCAAATAATTTAACGTCAATTTCAATCAGTTTAGACTGATTTTGTTTAACCTGAGCAAACAGCACGAGTTAGCCAAGCCCAATAAATTAAGTGTGTCAGTTTTTTATATTTATTTAGTAGTTTGCATCAGCTCTCGATTTTACTTAACAAAATAAATTAGTTGCTGTAGAAAATTTGCATTAGAATTTACGTATACCAAAGTAAATAAAATCAAGAAATCATTTAACAATAAATATTTTTCATTGTATTTATTTTGTAGTGTTGCCCACGCCTACACCTGGAAACTGATCAAGCCTCACATGGTGGCCGTCATCCAGGATGTTATCTTTCCAATCATGTCGTTCACGGACTCCGATCAGGAGCTCTGGGAGAGCGATCCCTACGAGTATATTCGCTTGAAGTTTGGTAAGGAATCTAATAATAATAAAATAAACCTTCCCCTGCTAACATGTTTTAAACTGTCACTTAACAGATATCTTTGAGGACTATGCCACGCCTGTGCCGGCTGCCCAATCCCTGCTGCATTCCATCTGCAAGAAGCGCAAGGGCATCCTGCCCAAGGCCATGGCCACTATTATGCAGATAATCACATCTCCGAATGCGGACAACAAGCAGAAGGATGGTGCCTTGCACATGATTGGAACGCTGGCCGACGTGTTGCTGAAGAAGGCTTTGTACCGGGACCAAGTGGAGTCCATGCTGACCACGTACGTGTTCCCCGAGTTTCAGAATCCCGCGGGACATATGAGGGCGCGTGCCTGCTGGGTACTGCACTACTTCTGCGACGTGCAGATCAAGAATCCCCAGGTGCTGGCCGAGATTATGCGGCTGACCACCAACGCTCTACTGACGGACAAGGAGCTGCCCGTTAAAGTGGAGGCGGCTATTGGCCTGCAGATGTTCCTATCGTCCCAGGACGAGGCGCCGCAATACGTCGAGGGTCAGATCAAAGAGATTACCAAGGAGCTGCTTACCATCATCCGAGAAACAGAGAACGAGGACCTTACGAACGTGATGCAGAAGATTGTGTGCACCTTCACCGAGCAGCTACTTCCTGTGGCCACTGAAATCTGCCAGCATTTGGCCACCACCTTCAGCCAGGTCCTTGAATCCGAGGAAGGATCCGACGAGAAGGCCATCACGGCCATGAGTCTGCTAAACACGATCGAGACTCTGCTCAGTGTAATGGAGGAACACCCTGATGTCCTGCTTAACCTGCACCCGATTGTTATCAACGTAGTGGGACACATTTTCCAGCACAACATCACGGGTGAGTTGGGTGTGGCTTTCATTCCTCCGTATCTCTTTTTAATGTGGTGTCTCCTCTTCAGACTTTTATGAGGAAACCTTCTCGCTGGTCTACGATCTGACGGCCAAGGCCATCTCTCCCGAGATGTGGCAGATGCTGGAGCTGATCTACCAGGTGTTCAAGAAGGACGGCATCGACTACTTCATCGACATTATGCCTGCGCTGCATAACTATGTGACAGTCGACACGCCCGCCTTCCTCTCCAATCCCAACAGGCTGCTGGCCATTCTCGACATGTGCAAGACGGTAAGTTAATATTGCTTTTTTTTGCTTAAATTGAGATATATGTAACCACAAATGATATCTATTTGTCTTCTATTAGATGTTAACCGGCAGCCCTGGCGAAGATCCTGAATGTCACGCCGCCAAACTGATGGAGGTGATCATCTTGCAGTGCAAGGGCCAGATCGACTCGGTGGTACACATGTTCGTGGAGCTGGCCTTGTCACGACTGACGCGCGAGGTGCAGTCTTCGGAGTTACGCACCATGTGCCTGCAGGTGGTGATCGCAGCGCTCTACTACAACCCCCAGCTGCTGCTCTCCATTCTGGATAAGATGTCACAGCAGAACAACGAGTCGATCAGCGCCCACTTTATCAAGCAGTGGCTTCACGACACGGACTGTTTCCTGGGGTAGGGATTTATAAACTAAAAGAAAAGCTAGAAATCATTTAATGACCATTGTTTCGCCCACAGCATCCACGACCGCAAACTGTGCGTCCTGGGATTGTGCACACTCATCTCTTTGGGTGAAGCTAAGCCACAGGTGCTGAGCGAGGTGGCGGGCAAGATTGTGCCCGCCCTCATTCTTCTTTTCGACGGGTTAAAGCGCGCCTACGAGTCGCGGGCTCAGGAAGAGGAGGAAGAAGAGGAGGAGGAGGACGGCGACGACTGCGAGGAGGCTCTGTCCAGCGACGAGGATGATATGGACGAAATGGCGCCCGACTACCTGGACAAGCTGGCCGAGTTCGCCAAAACAAAGGGCGGTGAGGCGGGCTTCGAGGTCAAGGCCGAGCTTAAGGACGAGGATGCGGATTCGGACGGCGAGGCGGAGGAGTCTGTGGGTGATCTGAACGAGACGGGCTTAGAGTCCTTCACTACGCCCATTGACGACGAGGAGAACGAGAGTGCCATCGATGAGTACTGGACGTTTAAGGAAGTAATAACAGGTAAGATTAAATGGATTTCTGGCCAATGAACAATTTTTAAATAATCTGTCTTCCTTGTTTTCCCTCCCCAACAGCACTTTCCGCACAGGACCAAGCCTGGTACGCGCTGCTGACCTCCAACCTCACTCCCGAGCAGGCCAAGGCGCTTCAAGAAGTGGTGGTGACTGCTGACCAGCGGAAGGCGGCCAAGGAGTCGAAGCTGATCGAGAAACAGGGCGGCTTCGCCTTCCCACAGACCGCCGTGCCCACGTCCTTCAAGTTCGGCTCCTAATTACTAAATTGACCAGATCACGAGTGACTTGGTTCGATTTCTGACTTGATTGTTTCTCATATTCTTTCCAAAAATAACAACATCAAACACAACAGATCTGGCATGCTGATGATGGCTTTTAAGGCATTCTCCTGGTTTTCGTACACTCCGTGTACCCATGCATGCTGCATGGACCGATCGACTTGCCAAATCGATCGGTCGAGCGGCGTCAATTGAGACCGCACTATATTTATTGTAGATTTATATTTTATTTCCTATTTCTTGGCCATGGCGGCCAACTAAATTATGATAACTTAAGTCGAAAGTCCATTGTAAATCTTTGTATGTAAACAAAACAAAACGAAACGAAAAACAAACACGTAGAGGACGAGAAGGTCTCATGAAATGAGATTTTGTGCCCACCAGCACGCCCCCGCAGAACTCCAAAAAAAAGATGGCAAATAGGTCAGAGAATGAGGAATGAGAATTCAACGCAGAGCATTTCACATACATTTTCTTTACACACACATACACGTATATTCTGTACTAAATGGAGCGATATTTTTGAAAAATAAACAAAAAAACAATTTTTAACGTTTGAACTGGATAAAGTTGTTTTTCAGTAGCATTGGTTTTTAGATATCTAAAATTTTGTTACATTTCTGGTTCATATTTTTTGGGAATGATACGATTTTTATTATATACATTATGGGTTTGTGGCTTAATGACAATAGATAAAGCCGAATTTTAAAAACTAGAAATTTGTGATATAGGATTTTAAAATTAGCGCCAACAAACGAGATGTATCGATAATAAGTGCTTGAACTCGGCTCTGGGAGCTGTAAACGTTTTACCACACTGTACTGAATGCCGCCTTTTCTTTTTGTTTACAATTAAAAAGTAAAATAAATTGCAAAAACTATGAAAATAGCCATTGAAGGATGTGCTCATGGCGAGCTGGAGCGCATATACGAAACCCTGGCGGGGATTGAGAAGGAGAGCGGCACCAAGATCGACCTGTTACTGTGCTGCGGTGATTTCCAGTCCACGAGGAACCTGGAGGATTTGCAGACGATGGCGATTCCCAAGAAGTACATGGACATGTGCTCCTTTTACAAGTGAGTGGGTTTTATCCCGGTGATTGCCAGTTAAGACAAACCTTATCCTTTTGTAGATACTACAGCGGAGAGCTGGTGGCTCCCGTGCTGACCATTTTCATTGGTGGCAATCACGAGGCCTCCAATTATTTGCAGGAGCTTCCCTATGGAGGTTGGGTGGCTCCCAACATCTACTACCTGGGATATGCTGGTGTGGTTAATGTTAACGGGATTCGCATCGCTGGGATCAGTGGAATCTACAAGGGTCACGACTTTCTCCGTGGTCACCACGAATATCCACCTTATTCGGAGTCCACTTGTCGGAGTGTCTACCACGTTCGCCAACTGGAGGTCTTCCGACTGAAGCAACTGTCTGGAAAGGTGGACATTTTCCTCTCCCATGACTGGCCTACTGGAATTTATGAGTTTGGCAACAAAGCCCAGCTGCTGCGGAAGAAACCCTTCTTTGCGGCAGACATGGAGAGCGGTAAGCTAGGCAGCCAGCCGCTAGAGGAGCTACTAAAAGCAGTGCAGCCAGCTTACTGGTTCGCTGCCCATCTGCACTGCAAGTTTGCCGCTTTGGTTCCACATAATCACAGCCAAAAGCGATCGGATGACGGCGGTTCCTCCTCCAGCAGCAGTAGCAGTGAAGATGAAGACGAGGAAAGACAACAGAAAGCAGCTCGCACTCCACCTCCATCTAAGCCCGTTCCTGTGACCAAATTCCTGGCTCTGGACAAGTGTCTTCCTCGACGTGCTTTCCTGCAAGTGGTGGAGATACCCAGCGACACTATCGAAGGTGTTCCCCGCCTGGAATACGACACCGAGTGGCTAGCCATCTTGCACAGCACAAATCACCTGATTTCCGTGAAGGAAAACTACTATTATTTGCCTGGAAAAAAGGCGGGTGCCATTACAGAACGATTTAACTTCACTCCCACTGAAGAAGAGCTGGAGGCGGTGACCACGAAAGTTCCAGAAACTCCAAGTGCCGGAGAACTTTGAGCGCACGGTACCAGCTTTTGATCCCGAGGAGCAGTCCAACTACAAGCGAATGGTGGTGGGTCAGCCAAAGGTCCAGCTGAATCCCCAGAGCAATACATTCTGCGCTGCCTTGGGCATAGATGATCCATTGTGCTTGGCTTTGTTGGCGAACGGTAGGGATCTGCCCGTTGTAGGATTGACAGAAACCCCAGCCACAGAAATTCCTAAAGAGGAGCAACCGAAAGAGGACTTGGGTGAACCCTTGGTGACACCCACCAAAAGAAAACTAAACCTCTCCCTACCAGCTCCTACAGCAACAATATTATCACCAGCAGACACGACCGATAAGAACGTCATAGATTTACCAGAAGAAATAGAGGAAGAGGCTACAGAAGCACCCAAAGTGGAGGAACCAGCCCCGGTTCTTATTAGTCCCAATCTCAAGAAGCTGAAGCGACGCAACCAGGACATATACCAAGCCCAAGAGGAAGAATAAAACTTAACAATTTCCGTAATTTCGGAATGAATTCTACAAAAAAAAGAGGCAATTTATTTGAATAACACAGAAGATACTTGGCTGAATCCAACAGCCAACTGGGGATGGGCGAATAAATAGGGCTAGGGAGGATTAGCTGCTGGGTAGCGGGACCCAGGGACTCACTGCGTCCCGCTGGCATTGGATGAGGCATAGGCCTCGTCGGCGCACTGGAAGGCGGCCTGGACCACTTCCTCTGGAGTGTCCACGACGTCGCAGTAGTAGCTATCAGGTGAGGGGATGCAGTGCAGCTGCACCTGACCATTATCAGCTTTGGGGCGATAGAAGCGGCACTGTCGAGGTCCAAAAGTGGGCATATCGGCATCGTACGGCGGACTGAGGATGTCGAAGAAGGCAGATACTCCTCCATTGCCCTGCTGAGTGATCTGGTGGTAGTTCCTCTTTCTGGGAGTCAAAGTGGCACAAGGGCTGTCGGGGGTAACCAGGCAGGGCTCCTCCTGTTTGACCTTCACCACTGAAGGATGGGGATCGTAGCTAAGCGGCACGTCCGCTCCCAGCTGCTGGGAATAGCTGTCCACCAACAGCGAACCCCAGATGCAGCGCAGCAGGCCAAACATCATGGGGTGATCATGGAGGGGAATCGCACTCGCTCCGCGCACAATGAACAGGCTCATGGAGAAGCGCTCGTCCTCAAAGATGTTCATGTAGCTGCAGGGTGCCCGGTGGCTACCTGAACTCCTGAAGAGCTCCTCTCGCAAATGCAGATCCCTGTAGGTCAGCTCATCCGTCAGTTGGCGCAAATGCTGGAAATTGGCATTAAAACTGGCGTGATTGGCCCGGTCGAACGTTTTGAAGGCCTGCCGCAGCACATTGGTGAAGTGAGTCGTCATCTTTTCCGTGCAGGCGCACCGAACTCCGGGCGGTAACAGTCGTACTCCGGAGAAACAGAAACGGCAAAAGCGACTGCAAATCAAATCTCTTCCAGAATCAAGATAAACAAAAAGTCAGCTGGTGACCTGTGTTGGAAAGCGTTAAAATGCGGTTTGGCTACTCGGAAATCTTTTCTTCTTTTTTTATATTTAACAAAATGACAATGCATTCGACCCAATGTTATCCACTTATTAGGACTAAAAACCCCGCTCCTTGGACTGGGTGGCGTGCGTCAGGATCCAGGACTTGTAGTCCCGCTTCTTCATCGACATTTGCTTGTGACGCGGATGCGTGGGACAGATGACATAACCGCGCTCCTGTCGCACCACGATGTAGCAGTCCTTGCAGCGTCGCTTTAGATTACCCTTGACCTTGAACCCGGCCACCTGCTGCAGGATGGTGGAGCAGGGCGTTAGGAGCCCCGATCCCTGCGAGATCCCATTTGTGGCAGCCACCAGTTGTGTGTTTTGCATGGTGGCGATGACAGGTGCCGCCGGTCGGGTGAGGATGTGGAAGCCACGTGCCGCACTCAAGCCGTTCCACAGGCGGGAGCCTTGTTGCAGGATTCTGCTGGTCAGCGACATCTGGGAAGTCCATTTTCATTAAGATATTTTAATAAACCCAAGAGGAAAATCTCACCTCGTTTGTTGTTGATCCAAACCGATAACTTTATGACTTTAAGTGTTTGCCAGCACTTCTTAAAAAAGTTATCGACTTCAATTATTTAAAGAACAAGAATTTGCAAAAAAAAGAATTTGCTCAATTTATAAAAATTTAAAACAAACCAAACCATGTTTCAGAAAAAAAAGTATATTATTCAAAGTTTTTATGAGAGTGTGTTTCGAACCAACGTAAAAATGCATTTAATTTCATTAAAAGGAATCGAGGCCATTGAAATGTGCCCCTTGGAACTTATTCAAATAGTGTAATATGCATTTTATTAGTCGATACTGATGACTTCTGAGGCATTAGACAGCGACTCATCCAGACGGGTGCGCTTGCTCTTGGTGGGTCCCGCGGGCTCGTCATCGGAGGAATCCAGGATTTCGGTGATGTCCTCATCATCTTCGATTACTTCGCTGGGCTTGCGCTTGGTGCCCGCCTTTGGCGGACTCTGCACGGTGAGTTTGTCTGTGGCCACTACAACGACGTCCGCTATATCCTCATCCTCCTCGATCACCAGACAGTCGTCGTCATCCTCGTCATCTATTTCAGTGGGTTTGCTGCGCTTTGAGGTGGAGGGACCATCGTCCTTGGAATCTCCCCCTCCTCCGTTGGCAGAGCGCTTCTTGGCCGTTTTCTGGACATCTTCCTTCTCCTCGGGCTCCTTCTCCTTGTTCTGTTCCTCCTCCTTGGGCTTGAGCTGCTCGGCATCAGCCACCACTTCGAACAATGACTGATCCCTCTCTGCATCAAAGTGGGAGATGATAATACTCAGCTCGTAGTTCTGGAAGAAGTCGTCGCACTTGAGGATCACACCGTCTACAATGTTCAGCTCGCTGAGGAGCTTGCCCTCGTTGCATTCGGTTTCGCCTTCTTCCGAGGAGATCAGAATGGAGCCAGTGCTCTGCACAGTGACATCCGGATTCAGCATGTTGAGTGTCTTCACGAGAACATCGTCGCGAAGTTCCTTTATGTGAATGCGTTTTGTGTCGATCTTGAGGGTAATAGCCGGATCGCTGGCGCACACATGGCATTTGGGATTGGGACCCGGGAGAATGGTGTCCGGCACGAGGAAGTGATTGCGTGCATTGGGCCTGAGGCGCGCGTAGACAGCCTTGCACTGCTCCCACTTACTCTCCAGCACCTTAAAAGCCCGCATCACCGAAATGCCCGCAGTAATCGCGTTGGTGGTGGCAATAGCTGGGATTATGTTGCCCGCCATCGACTTGATCTCAAACCGCGTCTTGCGCTCAATGTCGAAGATGTGCGAGCGCACGTTGGCGCAGGCGGCCACGAAATCCATGGCTGGCTGGTCGTCCTTGTCCCAGGCCAGTGTATCATTATCATCGAGTTTAAGGAAGCTCACACTCAACTCCTTCAAAGCATTGGCAAAGACGTGGGCGCACTCCTCGATGCTCCAGACCTTGTGGTGCTGCTTGGCCACCTCCTTCTCGTCAGCAGATGATCCCTTGGGCAGCAGAGTGTCCCACTGGACGGGCACTGGTGCCTTGCGCGTCTTCCAGAGATTCGACATGCGCAACAAGTAGGTGATGTCTTCGTTGAAGAACTTGTTGAACAGCTTGCCAGCATCGTAGTTGCAGTCCTTGGCCCACTGGCGCGTGTTGATGCGCACCACATTGCCGTTGGCCGTGTCCTCCTTGGCCTCCTTCTCCTCCTTGGACTCTTCGTCTCCCTTTTCCTTCTCATCAGCCTTGGGTGAAGCGTCTCCGTCGGCTCCCTCTGCAGTTTCTTTATCTTTAGCATCGGGATCAGCGGCATCGGGGGAGATATCCTCATCTTCCAGAGATTCGCCAAAGAGTTGACTGAAAACATCATCATGGAATTAAGATTTAACTTTTAGTTAATAACATCTATGTTTTAATTTACAAAAGTAATCAGTAGGAAACTCACTTAAAGAGATGCTTGGCCCAGACGATGCAGTGAATCGGTTCCGAGGGAGTGTTTCGGATGGTGCAGCCAGGGAAACTGCGCTGCTTGTCCTTGGGGGTGCACTCGTAGCACTGGGTGAGTCCACGCTTGATCAGCTCCACCTGACCATTGTAGCCAGCGGTTCCACTCTCGATCAGCGGAACATCCGCATTCAAACACATGCGGTTCACATGGTTCCTGGCCGCCCTGTTGTCCAGAGCACTGAGCACCAGATCGAACTTCTTGAAGAAGTTTACTCCATAATCAGTGCTGCAAGAAGGATGAAATTATCCTATCCACAAGCTATATACTGTTTAAATACTCACGATGTAACGCTGTCGTGGTAAGCGGTTATCTTGGCATCCGGATTGAAACTCAGCGCGCTTTCTTTCGCCACTTTTGCCTTCGACTTTCCAACGTGCTCGCGATGGAAGAGGAACTGGCGGTTCAAGTTGCTCAAGTCAATGGTGTCCAGATCGATCTGGATATGGTTATCACATTAGCAAACGCATTCAATTGTGTATTTGGTAGAACAACTTACAATTTCAATGTTTGTGAAACCGCTGAGCACAAGGTTTTTGAGCACCTCGCATCCAATTCCACCGGCTCCCACGACCAGAACTTTGGACTCCTTCACCAGCTCCTGCAATGATCCCGGGAAAACACCGTCGATAGCCGCTGCCATTTTTATTGCTAACTTCTTTCTTTTTTCGCAGTTTTACTATGAAAATGTAAAATTGGCAAGATGAAAAATGAAAAACTGCAATGACGCCGCCGGTAGAAGTGTTGGTAAACGACAGAATTGACATTTTCGAGGGATGGCGAAAAAAGTGATTTTAACAGTGACTGGGAATGTTGTTCAAAATTTACGAGACATTTTATTGAACGCGACTTTTTTCTCTCTTTTATTATCACATAAATGTGGTCAAAATCCCTATTCCACCTTTTTTACTAACCTCTTACATATGTACATTTACGCTATAACGATTCTATCAAAAACTTTTGTTCTTGGCAGTAAGCAACATTTTCCTATATTTTTTTACCCATCAGATTTCTGTTAAAAATTCACTTTCAAAAAATCACAGAAATCACTTATAAAAACTAACAGCAACGCTTGCCAACACTGCCCAGCCCCCATCCATTTTTAGTGCATTTCGGCAGCGTTCTGGTCACACCACACCGCAGCGCTCTAATCAGAAATAGAGAAAAGCATTTTTACTCGGACGATTGGATTGGAAATACGGATCGCAGAGCACGGAACACGGTAAACGCAACACGGACGAACTGCTCAAGCGGAATCAATACATTGGAATCGAGAGCGGCCCCCGCACGGTGAAAATCGAATAATGGCCGAAGTGCGACGCAGGAAGGGCGAGGAGGAGGCCCTGGTGGATGCGGCTCTCTCCGGATCGGGAGCAGGTAAAAGCAACCGCAACTCCTCCGCCGCCGATTCCTCGGATCATGTAAGTGGCAATGACTTTTAAGTGGAGCAGCCTGTGCCGCTCCGTTCCCATTCCATTTGCATAATTCTTGGAGCGCAAAAGAAGCACAGAAAACAAATGTGTGTATACCAACAAATGTCCGTCTGTGTGTCTGTGTGTTTTTGTTATTCTCTGACGCACAAGCAGGTGGGCGCAAGAGAGCGGAAGAGAGAGAGGAGGAGAGTGCGCTTCTGGAGAAAATCCAATAACAAACACAAACCCACCCCCACCCACCTGCTGTGTTGCAATATAGCGCCATTATTTCCAGCAAATCCAATTAAGCGGACGACAATTACGGAAGCACTGGCCAAGAACCATTACCAGTCTTCCTCCTTTCTTCCATTTGTTCTATTTTGCATTGGTTCCGGCTAAGTTTTCTGGGTGATAAGCCCCCTTGTCTCCTTATCAACCGAACGATTTGGCAACAAACAAAACACGCCACCAAAAAAAGCCCGCAATTTGTCTCTGCCCTCCTCTTCCCACGTTCCCCCCCTTGTTTTCATGTCTGTGTGTTGGATAAACGAGTGGTTCTGATTATGGGTATATAGTCACATACATACACGTATCTTGGACTTTGCACAGCGCCCAATAGAAAGTGCTTAAACCCTGCACTCCGTTCGGTATGGGAATGGATTGGATAGGGAACCTATTGTTGTGCAGTCGCAGCCAATCAATATGTGCCTTCCCCATTTGCTCCCCGTTTTCCCTCGCAGGTCGACTCCGAGGAGGAGAAGATTCCCGAGGAGAAGTTCGTCGAGGAGCTGGCCAAGAATCTGCCGCAGGGAACGGACAAGACCCCCGAGATTTTGGACTCGGCCCTCAAGGATTTGCCCGACAGGTGAGTGAACCGCAACTAAAAAAATAAATCAAGAACCAAATTACCATTTTAGAAATAATATAATTCTTGACATTTCTAGTCTATTTGATTTTGAAGACTTGGAAATGCAAAAATTGTATACTCAAATTATTTTGTGTACAGCGTGTGTTCAAATAAGTTTACTTATAAAAATTGAAATTATAGAAATTACATTTTGGTCCAATTTAGAAGAGTGTGAAATGGTGACTGTGTATGAGTGTATTCCAAAAATATTTCATCCACAGCTGGCTGCAGTTGGCAAGCAAATATTCTAAATAAACATGTACATTAACAAACAATAAATTTTTGCGCATTCCACAGATGGAAGAATTGGGTCATCCGCGGCATTTTCACATGGATTATGGTCTGCGGCTTTGCACTGATCATCTATGGAGGTCCGCTGGCCTTGATGATCACGGTGAGTTCTATACGATCCACCTAATCGGGTCTCTAATTAATTGTTTATTTTCTTTCTCCATATAGACACTCTTGGTGCAAGTGAAATGTTTCCAGGAGATCATCTCAATTGGCTATCAGGTTTATAGGATTCACGGATTGCCCTGGTTCCGGAGTCTTTCCTGGTACTTTCTCCTTACCTCCAATTACTTCTTCTACGGCGAGAACTTGGTGGACTATTTCGGAGTAGTCATCAACCGAGTGGTCAGTTAATATTAAGAAGTTATGTATCCCTTATTAATCTTCCATTTCTTTCACAGGAGTACCTCAAGTTCCTGGTGACCTATCACCGCTTTCTATCCTTTGCCCTTTACTGCATCGGCTTCGTTTGGTTTGTGCTCTCTCTCGTGAAGAAGTACTACATCAAGCAGTTCAGCCTGTTCGCCTGGACCCACGTATCCCTGCTGATTGTCGTCACCCAGAGCTACCTCATCATCCAGAATATATTCGAGGGCCTCATTTGGTTCATCGTACCTGTTTCGATGATTGTGTGCAATGATGTCATGGCGTACGTGTTCGGCTTCTTCTTCGGGCGCACGCCCCTCATCAAGCTCAGCCCCAAGAAGACCTGGGAAGGTTTCATCGGGGGTGGCTTTGCCACCGTCCTCTTCGGCATTCTGTTCTCCTATGTCCTATGCAAGTACCAGTACTTCATCTGCCCCATTCAATACTCGGAGGAACTGGGTCGCATGACGATGTCCTGTGCGCCCAGCTATCTCTTCACGCCGCAGGAATACAGCCTTAAGTTGGTGAGTGATGATGAATTTTCACAGCTGGTGGTGTCTTATGGGGTGGGTTATACGTGGATGACTAGTGACTCCACCTGGGAACGTAAACTTTAGCTTTTCCTTTAGCAAAATAATTTAATTGTACACTTACAAAGTTTAATTAATTTTTAACCCTTTTCAGTTTGGCATTGGCAAGTCTCTAAGCCTCTATCCCTACATCTGGCACTCGATCTCTTTGAGCCTCTTCAGCTCCATTATTGGACCCTTCGGCGGCTTCTTCGCCTCTGGATTTAAGAGGGCTTTCAAAATTAAGGTGAGTTCTACTTTCCCAAGCGCAAACATTTAAGCCTTGACGAAATATTTTAATTATTTTTAGGACTTTGGGGACATGATTCCCGGACACGGCGGCATTATGGACCGCTTCGACTGTCAATTCCTAATGGCCACTTTTGTCAACGTTTATATATCCAGCTTCATCAGAACTCCGTCGCCGGCGAAGCTGCTGACACAGATATACAATCTTAAACCTGATCAACAATACCAAATTTATCAGTCGCTCAAGGACAACCTAGGCGATATGCTAACCTAAGCATAATCAGTTACCAGTTAGATTCGGACAAGATGTTTGCTTTAGTCGTACGTTCTACAAATAATGCATCTGTAAGCAAACGGGCAAACACTTCTAGCAGCCACATAAAATAAGTTTAATCACAGGCATAATTTTTTGTTATGTTTTTAGTCCTTAGTTAGATTTTGTTGCTACATTTTAAATAATTTCCTAAGTTAGTCCTTCATTTACTTGCATTAAGTTATACTGATTGTGTTGGCAGTACTCTACAAAGTGCAATCGTACTTTTAAGCGATTCCATTAATTTTAATGCCCAAGTGACAGACGTCAAATCCAAATCCAACGCAAGGCAAAGCAAACAGAATAACTATGAATTTAATATCGACTATTTGTGTGTGAGTGTTGTTAGTGAATTTACTTACTATTACTGTAACTTAGAGATGATCAGGCGGCATCAGGAGCTGGAGATTAGCATAATTAAAGCGCATTTTAGTTAATTACCTGAGGGACGAGGAGGAGATCAAGATCAAGGAGATCAAACTTCTGTAGTGCTGTAATTCTACATAGTGCAATACGTAGACAGTAAACAACTGATTAAACCAATTCAATATTTATTTCTTCAAGTTCCTTTGGTGACACAGTAAATTAGCATCATTCTCAACCCATGACACTTTCACAAAAATTATATATTCAGAAGATATATAAAATCGATTACTTATAAATCCTGTTATACGAGCATTTACGAAACAAATGCAAGTGGATGGTGTTTAAATGAAACTAAGTGTACAAAGATTTCAATGAACTTAAAATCTTCAAGTCTCTATGTTAAATATAAAAAAATATGAAATATAAAATAAAACAAATGTTGTTCATAAAGGGATGGCACATGGTTGGTGTTTAAAAGCTAATAATACATCTAAATAACTTCAACAAAAGAGTTATTTCCCCTTGTTTTTGTTAGGAGGCTTCACTAACATTTTGTTGATCAGTGAGCTCTCCAGATCGTCCAAGTGCTCACGCTCCAAGTCAAAGTATACATTCCGCTTACGGGCATCGTCGAGCAACTGACGCCACATGTCTACACTCTAAAATAAAAAGGGTTGATAATTTAAGTTTTAAAGGCTACTAATTAATCTTCGTTACTCACCTTCAAGTCATCAAAGTTGCCACATATAACCAGACACTGTCGCGGCCTCGTCAGCGCCACGTTCAACCTCTGATAGTTGGAGAGAAAGCCGCAGCCGCGTGTCCTGGCATTTGAAATGATAATTACGTCCCGCTCCAGTCCCTGGTAAGAGTCCACCGTCAGCGGTGTGAGATTCATGTGGCTGGGAATCACCTGGGCCAAGGCGTAGCACTGGTTATTGTACGGCGAAATCAAGCCGTAAGTGTAGTTTTTGCTGGGCATATGCTTGTCCATCTCCGTCAGCAGTTTGGCCACAAAGTGCGCCTCCTCGTCGTTGCTGATGCTCTTGCTTCCGGCATCACTCGAGTCTCGGGTGTAGCTCAGGTTTATCACGCAGTAGGGAATCAGAGCTGGGGCAAAACGGTCCGTACACTTAGCGTTAACCAGCTGATCCTCGTAGAAATACTTATTCGGCCAGCGGCAAATCTCCGGGTGCATGCGGTACTGCATACTTAGCTTGAAGAGCTTAGTGTGCACAAACTGATTGCCACCGGGCTTATCCAGTTGCTTCTGCAGGCTCCTCTGAATGCGATCGAACATGGAGTTGGCCAGGCCAAAGTCGATGGCCTTCTTGGACAACACCACGGCCGGCAGCTGTTGGGTGTCACCAACCAGAACGAGATGCATCAGACCAAAGCGCATGGGTAGCAACGTCCAGGGCTCAGTACACTGGGTAGCCTCGTCGATGATGCAAACGTCGAAAAAGTCCACATACTGGGCCAACTTCACACACGAGGAAAGCGTAGTGCAAATGATATTTGCCTTATCGACGTACATCGTAGCGATTTTGGTTTCCTCGCGCTGCGTCAGCTTCGGGTTTAGTTGATCGCTGATTAACTGCAGCTGCTTCTCCTTCTGTTCCAACTGCTGCTGAAGATATGTGGTTTTGAGTTTCGAGTTCTGCCTCAAACGCTGGACCTCCGCCTTCAGATCGGCGTGCTGCTTCTTCAGGATCTCCACGTTCTCCGGACCGACGCGCTGCTGTTTCTTTTTTTCAATTTCTCTTTCAAATTGGGCCTCCAGCGAGAAGGGACGCGCGTGAGCGCTCATCTTCTCGTGCAGCCCAAAGCGCAGCATCTTGAATTGGTTGTTGGCCATACGGCGTAGCACTCCACCTAAGATCCCCACAATATGATCTACGGCCGTGTTGGAGTGTGCACAAATCAGTATCTTGCGATCCAGCCAATGGGTGGCATTCCCATACAGAATATTAAGGCACAGTTCGGAAATAACCTTTGATTTTCCGGTTCCTGGTGGGCCCTGGATGAGTGTGATGCTCGGCTCGCCATCATCGATAACCCGCTGATAGGTGCGCATGCATACATCCTCCTGGTGCTCGTTTAACTTGTTTAATCCCTTGTATTTAAAGGCATCCTTCGGAATACCAGGCTTCATCACTGTCTCCGTGGGATTCATGATGCGGCGATGAAGCGGCGAGCGGTTGAGCTGATGGACGGCACTTAAAGCTCCTAACTCCACTCGCAGACTGTCCACCACCGGACGGGCTGTCAACTGCTTTAGGCTGCTCATTTTCTCTAGGGACGAATCCCTTCTTCAAAATCTCAAATGTCATGTCATAAACGTTGCCTTAATGGAAAAACAGTTTTCGGTAATTTGAGTGTTGTTTTAGGAAATTTAAAAGACTTACCTTGGATACATTTTTGGTCCACCAGGTTGGCAAAGGTCTCCTCTAGTTCTTTGCCACACATCAGCGTATAAAGGACAAATCTACCAAAAGGTCTGTTGTTCGCTGCAATTTCAGGTTAATTGTAAGTTAATCAAGCATTAATTTATTTTTCCGGCTACCTACCTCTGGTGAAAAAACGATAGCAGTTATCTTCGCACAAAACATCCATCACGCTGACCTCAAAAGTGGTTCTGGAATTTTTGTAGTCCCTTTCGATGGTGGTAAGCAACTCCAGCTTCATAAGCGGTACAAAGGTACTGTCATTTACAAAAGCCAAAGTCAGTGAAACGTTATATTTTAATGGATATTGTCAAACTTACTTTCTGTACTGCGTGAATCTTTCAAATTCGTGGGGAATCGGCATTAACACATCTTGATCGGCGACCACATCCACGCTGCGATGCTTCAGCCACTGGTTAGCCCATTTGACGATAGTTCGCGAGTGTTGACGGATGTCGTTGACGCGTTTGTTTCCACTAAGAGTCCATTCGCGTCGCTCGCGATACGTGCTAAGGTAGAGCTTGAGGCACTCCTTGCGGCCCTGCACTGGAGAACTTGGCCCCCTGTCCATTTCATAAACAAATACTTGTGGTTCATCGTTAAATCGCACCGTCTTTCGCTTTTTTGCTTGCTCTCGCTCCATCTCGGCAAAGGTGACGCGGTTGCAGGTGCGCTGATTCCTTGCCTGCTCAGCGGCTTTGCGCTCTGGTGGTTTGTAGTAATGTGGCTGCGGATTTGGGATAACTTCATCCGCATCCGCGGTCGGAGGTGCTGGGGTTTTCTTTGGGGTTGTTTTCTTTGGTGGTGGCTTTGGTTTGTCTGGTTTTGAAACCTTTGCTGGTGGGCCTTCAACATTTTTAGTTAAAAATTCACCGCGATTCGAATTTTTAACGCTCGGTACACTGGTACTATGCTTTCGCTTGCTGCTGCTCGAGCTGTCCTTTTTGTCCTTGGGTTGATTCGATAGTTTTTTAAGAGCTTCGCGCCGCTTTTCCTTTAGGACTTCATCTTCTTTCTTCTTGTCCTTTGGTTTCTGATACCACTTGTTGTTCATTTCCTTTTGGTAGTCAAGAAAACGCTGGCGATCGATAACCTTTTGCTTTTCCTTATCTTTTTTGATGTCCTTGTCCACCGCTGAAACTCCTCGCAATTTGCCTCGATGCTTGGGCAAAGATGGAGCCTCGACAATAGATGGTCCACGGGTGAGCTTCTCCTGATTGTTCTTAGCTTTGTCAGAGGGATCGCTCTTGGCTGGCGAGTGCTCCTTGGACAATCTTCTTAAGCTTTCGGGCAGAGGACGTTCTACATAAACTGACTTTGATCGGTTCCGAAGCCGCGCAGGTATAGAATTTTCCTTAGTTGGAGTAACCTCTATAGGTTTCGGCTTTGCTTCTTCTTTCTGCGGGGCCACCATATCATCGGAGGACTCGTCCTCACTGGAGCTGGTTATTTTAAGTGAAGATGGAGCCTCGACAATAGATGGTCCACGGGTGAGCTTCTTCTGATTGTTCTTAGCTTTGTCAGAGGGATCGCTCTTGGCTGGCGAGTGCTCCTTGGACAATTTCCCTAAACTTTCGGGCAAAGGACGTTCTATATAAACGGACTTTGATCGGTTTCGAAGCCGCGCAGTAATGGAGTTTTTCTTAGTTGGAGTAACCTCTTTAGGTGTCGGCTTTGCTTCTGCTTTCTGCGGGGCTACCATACCGTCAGAGGACTCGTCCTCACTGGAGCTGGTTATTTTAAGAGCCCTCGGTGGTTGCTTCGCTCCAACGTCTGGTTCGCTGTCTACATCCGAGCACGAGTTCTCCAACAATGGATATGCCTGCGACATTTCTGGAGCCGAGGGCTTCTGGCTGAGAAGCTTGGTGGACCAGTCGGCCACCTTGACATAGGACTCTTCATTGTCGCTGTCTTCAATTGTAATGATGTCATCGTCCAAAGTTGTTTGGGACGAAGGAGAACCCTGGAAAGCGTTCTCCCCGTCATTCCACTCGTGAAAGTCTTCCTCGTCACCGCTGAAGGCCATTTCGGCTTTCATCTCCTTAATAACAGCCTGTGACATGGCAAATCCCTCATCGTACTCCTCGTCGACGACTTCCTGTACTTCTTGGACTTCCCCCATATCTGCATCCGCCTCCAGTTCAATTTGGTCGCCGTCGTGCAGTTTTGCGTCGGAGGATGCCACGCCACCAGACTGTTCGTTCAATTTGTTGAACACATAAGGATTTATTTCCAACATGCTGTTAAGAATATTTTCATCCGCCTCCCCAAACATTTCTTTAATTACCTCTGAGGTGTTGTTTATCTGCTCCTGCTTCACCTCGGGTAACTTCGGTAGGTGCAAACCGGAACAAGAGGGTAGCTCGTCCTTGTCCTCTTTTAAAGGCATGTTAGGAATCTGCTTACTGAGGTTGAACTCAGTGGGCTCATTGCCAGTGCCGTTTCTTGAAGCAGGCAATGGGGACGTATCGTCCTCATCGCAGGAGGAAATCGTAATTTCATTGTCGTCGGGCGGCTTCACCATTTTCTGCAGGAAAAATACGGCGTGCTTGGGAGTTATGTCCTTAAGTTCCAATCCTGTAATACCCAGGCTGATTATAGAGCCATCCTCGACGACCAGGCTGCGAATCTTGTTGCTCAGCTTCCTCCAATTGATAAAAGTCCCGTTCAAAGCGTTCTAGGCAGGAGGATTAGACTTTAATACTGTTCTTTCTCTGGAATTAGGATAGCTTACCAGCGACTGCACCACCACCTGATCGTCGACGATAATCTCCACGTGCTCCCGGGACACAAAATTGTACGTTTCCTTCAAACGAATTTTGCATTTCGAGTGCCGACCAATCACGTTGCTCCCTTGGTACAGGATGATGCGATCGTCAGAAGTCACATGTTTCAAAAACCAATCGCTAGACATCCTGGCGAGATGTCCTGTGCTTTTCGGCCTCAACTAACTATGTAAATGTGATAAAAATATAAACTTTAAATAAAATAACAAAAAAACAACGCGATTTGCGGGGTCTCGACCAGTGTGCCCGCCACTCTTTCGGCCAAGAAGAACAAAATTCCACGAAAAAGTAGCGGGCTAACGGTAAATATTTACTGCAATTTTCCGTAAGGGGAATTCCGCGACCCGTTTAATTTAGTGATCCAAATTGTGTAATTTCCGATTTATAGAAACTATTAATTTGTAATACTCTCAAAAAAATAAGAAAAGATCAAAAACTGCATCAACTGCATTTACTACATGCATTCTACTGTATAAGTAGAATGATAATGCAGCCCTGGCAGTTGTATTTTTACCACTTTCCCGTTACGGTCACATCATCGAGCGCCAAATGGCAAACAAACGAAATTTGTGCAATAAGAGAAATTTAAATGTGGACGAGGAAGCAGCCAGTGGGAGCCATGCCAAGCGCCACTGCAGCGAGAGCCTCTTCTGGCCGGACAGCGACGACGAGAGCTTCTTCTCCAACGCGAAGCTGGAGGATTTGCTCAGCGGGCGCAATGAGGAGCTCTTTGGGACGCAGGCACAGACAAGCAGCAACAAGTTGCAGCAGAGCGGGTCGGACGATGGCCTTTTTGGAGACACATCCTTTCTAGCCACTCAGATCAAGCCACCAATAGAACTCGCCAGCGAAACTAGGACCCCAGCGGATGATCAGCAAATTGATCTGGCTGTCGAAGAAGAAGCGGATGAGTTGTTCAAGAAAATCAACCTCAACGACCTGAGCATAGCCGAAATGGAGGATATATTCCATGGAGCCGAGGACTTCAGTGAACCCATGGTGCAGAACACACAGCTCTTCTTGGATGCGGTTACATTTAAAGTGCCCTGGACACCGGAGAAGCTTGTACCCGCTTATAAAGACGAGTCCATGTCGTTCATTTCCAAATCTGTTATAGAGGGCATAGTGCAGGGCACGCAATACGAGACTTGCGAGGAGCTAAGGAACCGCTCCATACTGGACCCAGCGAATTGGGAGACGCAGGCCTTTGCAGATTTCGAAAAGGCGAATCTTGTCAAAGACAACTTTCCCAGCAAGGGCGACTTCTACGGCCTGCCGGATAAGGTCAAGAAGATGATATTGGAACACAAGGGCATCAAGAGTCTTTATGGTAAGGCTAATAAACAAAAACCACATGTTTTCCCTATATCTCACTTCTTGTTACCCCTTAGAGTGGCAGGACGAATGCCTAAATTTACCTGCCATTAGGCAGCGTAAGAATCTGATCTACGCTCTGCCCACGAGCGGTGGAAAAACCCTAGTCGCCGAGATCCTTATGCTGCGCGAACTTCTATGTCGCCAGCGCAATGTGCTGTTCATTCTGCCATATGTGTCCATTGTCCAGGAGAAGGTCAGCGCCATGTCGCCATTTGCCATCGATCTGGACTTTATTGTGGAGGAGTATACGGCAGGCAAGGGCAAATGTCCGCCTCAGCCGCGTAGCAAGAGGCGCAGTCTGTTCATTGCCTCCATCGAAAAGGGAGCTGTTCTTATGGACAGTCTGATAGATGTACAGCGACCCCATGAGATCGGTCTGGTGGTGGTGGACGAACTGCACTTGATAGGCGAAAAGGGAAGGGGAGCCACATTGGAGGCCTTCCTCACCAAGGTGATGTTTTTGAATGGTAGGTAAATAATGTTCTGTTATTTTTGAATGAAACTTTTCAGCTATATCCTTTTAGCCAACATTCAAATTGTGGGAATGAGTGCCACGATAGGAAACTTGGGCGAAATATCTTCCTTTCTGAATGCTGATGTTTACACAAGGGGCTTTCGACCCGTAGAACTGAAGGAATATATTAAATGTGGCCCGGACTTGTTGGAAATAAACTCGGCTGGTCAAACGCTGGAGGAGATCTTTGTCCCCAGTCGCAGTGTTGACTACCACGTGAGAAATATACTTCCGTGGCTATTCAAAATACGTATTGATCTTTCTGTTAACAGTACAGCGAAGCTGTGAAAAAAGCGGATCCTGACCACCTGGCTGGTTTGATCAGCGAATGTGCCCCAGAGCACTGCTGTCTGGTTTTCTGTCCCAGTCGCAAGAACTGCGAGAACGTAGCCCTACTTCTCAGTCGCATTGTGCCCAAGCAGAAGTTTTACGAGCACCGACGCAGCGAAAAGGTGGACCTGATGGATGCACTGGACAAGATGTGCGGCATTCTCAGCCCGGTTTTGGCTAAAACTCTGCCCTACGGCATCGCCTATCACCATTCGGGTTTGACAACGGATGAGAGGAAATACATCGAGACTGCCTATCGCTTCGGAGTCGTCACTGTGATCTGCTGCACCTCCACCTTGGCTGCGGGAGTGAATCTTCCAGCCAAGCGGGTAATCATACGAGCTCCTTACGTGGGGCAGGAGTTTATGACCCTGTGCAAGTACAAACAAATGGTGGGGCGCGCTGGTCGCGCCGGATTGGGCGAGGCTGGAGAAAGTATTCTGATTGCCCAGAGCAAGGACAACCTGCAGGTCGGCCAAATGCTCTTCTCTCCAATGGACAAGGCCTTGAGTTCTTTGGACCAGCAGGAGGCAGTCGGATTGCAGGTTAGTTTTCAAAGGGATATCTAAAAAGAGGCAGTTGTCAAGTTTACTGTCAACACAAAATTATTATTAATTGTACTTACAAAAGTCCGGGATATCAAGCTTTGAGCATAGAGAAACCAAATGGACTGCCAGTTTAATTATAAAATCTTATCCAATGAACCTCGGTCAGTAGCTTTTGTTTTGAGCTTTTGAATTGTTTAGAACAAAAGCTTAAGATTGTGAAATGCAATTATGCTGACCGATGCAATTTGTTTTGCCTTGGAACGCAACTGATTGGTCTAATGTTTACTTTAAGTTTGGTTTGTTTATCTTAGAAGGGAAGGCTAAGAGCGAAACCATAGCCATATAAAAAGGCAGAGATCGCTAAATTTTTTCATGAATTCCATATATTCCATGAAACAGGGCTTACGGGGGATAAAAACTTGTAACACCACATACAGTGGCCCACAGCTTTTTTCATGCAGAGGTACAACTTGAAACTTAAAGCCATATATCAAGAGCAGTGTCCTTATATAAATGTAGTTCAAAATTGTCAAAACTGTTAGAGCACATCTAGAAGAGTTTTGACACCCTAGTACAACGACTTTTAAGACTTGCTCACACCATCAACTGATTTAATTTTCGTTCGCGCCTGCCGAAGCTACACGACCGTTTACAGTGTCGGGCACCACTGGTTTAAGATAAGGAGAAGACGTGATTCTAGAATCCTAGGCACAATAGTTTTCGCGTTACATCGATGTATATTTTTGTTTGCGATACTCGAAGAGTAAGAAAATACTGTGAACGTTACAAATGTCTGTCTGTCCGTCCGTCCGTCCGTACGAAGTTCGTACTACGAACGTCGAGATTTCGGGAACCAAAGCAGTTTTGTTTTTTTAAAGGGGACAATGAGAATCGCAAATCTGATAGTCGGGAAACTTTTTTTCTTTTTTTTCTTTTTTTAATTTTTTTTTTTTTTAACTGTTTGCGTATGTTTTACTTACCCGCTGAACTTAGTTGTTTGTTTTTATACTCCTTTTTTTTGTTACTGCTCTTAACTTCTCTTAACTTCACTCGTTTGACGAATGAATTCAGATCCCGAAAATTCTGCCTTTTATACTCAATCGGCCAATGTGCCCGAAACCTGACGACTAAAATATTCCATCTGGTTCATAGAAATGTACTTACGTACACCAATTTTTTTTATATTGGCTGACAGTTCAATTCTGTTATTCCACATCAAGATAAAATTGCTGATTCTTTGAATATTGGATAAGACGGAGTAGCTTTTGGGTTAAATTTTCAGCATATTGGCCATTTTTGGTTTTCTGGGAAGCAGTGATATTATCTTTCTGCTGAACGGGGGAAAAAAATTGGAGCGATAAGCTGTGGAATGGGGATCAGACTGCATTGATGTTTTACAAAAGAATAAAATGTTGGAATTGGTAAAATACAAAATATACAAGATAGGTACAAGATAAGCATTATAATAAGAAACAAGTTCTTCACTTTTTTTAATGTGAACATTTTTATTTCTGTGTAAAATTGTCTAGAATGTGGAAATATGTGCATAATATTTTTTTTTACGTTTCGATGGAAATTAATTTTGACACAAAATATTACCAAAATACAATGGCTGCTGCTTAATGTTGCTACCAGCTTTTTGCTTGTATAGTGAAAATTAATTTGACGGCTGACAGTTCAATTGCACAATTGCTTTTCATCAATTTAAAATTGCTGATGCAATGCATGTTGGAGGAGAAACGGTTGCGACTTGGCTTAGTTATCTGCATATTGGTCGTTTTTTTTTGCCTAAAAAGAACTGGACTGAGCGCCTGTTTCTTTTACTGCTGATTCTGCTGAGTAAGGCAAACAATAAAATGGAAGGGGAACGTTTATTTAGTACGAAGTTAGGTGCAGTTAGTGGTTGTTAAATATTTTATAAAAAAGAAATCCAAATGCAAAGTAAGTACAAAGGAATTTATTTAATACAATTAATAAATTATTTTGATTCAATTCTTCTTACAGTCTTTGATTCTCAGCGTTGTTGGCCTAAATCTGGCAGAATGTCGTCGAGATTTGAATCGGTTGGTGAACAGCACTCTTCTGTCTGTGCAGGCCAGCGCCCTGGAGGTGCCCGTGGACGATATAGTGCTCCGCATCCTCCGCGAGATGTTCAAAAACAAAGTGCTGCAGCTCACTGAGCCGGCTTCCAAGTCGAAGATTAATTCGTCGGATATAATAACCTCGCAAGACCTGAATCAAACCAGTCGATCAGCTGGCGACCGACGGCTGATCATCAGTCAATCCACCCTCTTTAAGCTAACCAACATTGGAAGAGCTGCTTTCAAGGCGGGCATTGATTACAAGCGAGCGAATGCCATCTACAAGGAGCTAAAACAAGCCCAGCAGCAGCTCATTCTGTCAAACTACTCCCACCTGCTGTACCTGGTCGTGTGCTTCAATTCAAATGAAAGAGGAGATGAATTGTTTCCAGCAGATGCTAGCATTCTGGTTGGGGTGTACACGTCGCTAGCGCCGGAGTCGCAGGCTTTGTTTAAGCAACTTGGCTTCACAGAAGCCCACGCAGCTAGATTGTTTAAGACGCAGTCGGTCCAGGGCCCCTTGTCCCTGCAGTTGAATCGCCTCTACAAGGTGCTCATCCTGGCGGATATCCTGAATCTTCTGCCGCTGCCTTCTGTCGCCAACAAGTACAACGTCGAGCGTGGAACTCTGCAGCATCTGATTAGCCAATCTATAGCCGCCTCCAGTGCCATTGTGCGTCTGTGCGAGGAGCTGGAAGAGTTCTGGTGCTATAAGCCATTGTTTGAGCGCATCTTACACAAAATGGATCGTTGCGGCACCTTCGAGCTGGAGCCTCTTATGGAACTTCCCGCCGTTAAAATTGTGAGTGCGGAATACAGAAAAAACTATAAGTTTACTATCAAAAACAGCTTTTCCTACATCTATTGCTTTACATATATGCTTTGTGCGCAAAAACGTGACGCTGATTGTAATTAATATATTATATTTGCCTTCCAGAATCGCGCAAAACAATTGTATGCAGCGGGATTTAAAACTATTGAGGATATAGCTAAGATAAGACCCATGCTTCTGGTGCAATCTGTAGAGCACATGCCCGTCAGAGTGGCGACGGAAATCATCTCGGCAGCCAAGGTTGGCAATTTGTTTGATTTTTACAATGTAACAAAATCTTATCCACACTTGTTTTATTCCAGATAATTTTAATGAAAAAACTTGACCATCTGGAGGAGGAAACGGAGAACCTTAAGGTCTGCCTGCGATCCTCTGATAAAGATTAGCAGGCCGCCCCTCCCAGTAAAATCCTAGCTTAAGTGAGTCTTAAGTTTATTTTAGTTTTTGTTTGTTTTGATTGTTATGCACTCCGACTTAAGTCTTGGATCTGGGCTCTACACAACGAACACGATCTCCGACAAAGCTTAAAAATTACAGACAATTTGTATGCAAATTGCAATTTAAATTAACACATTAAGTATTCGCACTCTCTTTAAATGTACATTAAGGACATCGGCTGCTGTTCCGTTTCGTTCTGTTCTGCTGGATGTTTAATGTTTGGATTTCTGATTTAGCGGAGATAAACGAGTAGGAGGGAGTCACTTTTTATAAACTACTAGATACGAGCTAGCAGACAAATTCGCAAGCTGCTACTATCACGACATTTGAGTATTATACAACGTATATATAAGTAAGAGGGTTCAGGACATATGCAGCTCTCAAAGAAAAAATAGCACAAGCGATTAAAGGTTAATTTATGAAGAGACTTGTGTCTAAAATTGATTCTGAAATATTAGTGCAACTCAAACGTTATCAGCTAATATGTTAAATTTCGAATTAATAATTTGGAGAATAATTTTCGCTCATGTTGTTTTTCAGCGGCTAGTGCTTAATATGTCCCAAACCGTTTTGAATTACGAGTAGGTTTTTGCGGCTAAACGACTAAGGAAGAGACAGATTTGTTTAAGAAGTTGGAGCCGTGCACCAAGTGGAACTCTCCTTGTGTTGGGGAAACTTATTTACAGCTGAAGAAACTGCAAACCAAAGAAGATAGTTAGTGTTTTAAAATAGGATAGCCAACAACAACTTACCTTATTGCACGCCCACTTTTCAGTAGGCAAAGTCGTCGTAGAAATGCTGGGCAATCCGTCCGCCCACCGGCTGGTAACTCCGGCTCACTCCCGACCCGGGGCTGGCTCCTCTGCCGGATGGTCCGCCGGCTGCTCCTCCGGCAGCAGCGTATTCGAGTCGATGTGGACGCGCGGCTTGCGCCGGGACAACAGCCCGCCGGCGTATATCTGTCGACGAGAAATAGGAATCACTATGGTAGTTCGCTGGCTGCGACTGCGATGCGGATGCGGATGCTGATGCGGATGCGGATGCAGGGGCGGATGCTGAAGCGGATGTTGGTGATTGAAACGCTGGCTGATAGGCAAATGGATTATAGGCACTGGCATATTGCCGCTGCTGTGGCTGCTGCTGATATGGAAGCTGATGCGGATGTGAAAGCGGTTTCAGCGTGGGATCGAGTGCATCATTTAGCGTCACATCATAATCGTTCTCGTAGAGCTCGTCGAGATTCAGTTTGGGACGCGGCTGCTCCACTCGCTTTTGAGTGGTGGGCAGAGGACTGCGAGGTGGCAGGGTGGTCCTGGGCGGACTGGGAGACGGAGGTGGCTCCTGCTCGTCATCTTCATCGCTTTCGGGACTTCCCCTCAACAAAGGAGCCCCATGCTCAAGCAGACGTACGCCCGATATTGTGGAACCCATGTCAATGGGGGTGCTATCGGTGGTGGGCAGTGGTCTCAAGGCGACACCCACCGGCTGAAGGCCTCGGGGCAGATATGGACTGCCGCCCCTGGAGGGCAAGAAGGGTCGCTTGACAACACGTACCGATGAAGGACGCTGAGCATTACGTCCGCTGAGTAAATTGGCCCGCGTTTTGGGAACTGGCGCCTCCTCCTCGGCCTGCTCCACTGGATGTTCCGGCTCCTCTTCCTCCTCCACAATGGGCTGGCGAGGACGTGGCGGGACTGTTGGCTTCCTGGTTGTTGTCTTGGACCTCAGTCTTTGGTTTCTCAAAGGAGCTGCTGTGGAAACGGGCGCAGGACTTTCCTCGTAGTCCACATCCTCGAAGTCCACATCTGCTGCTGGTGCACGGGATCTGGGAGCCAAAGGACGTTTGCGCTTTCTCAAGGGCTCCTGTTCCGCCGGCTCATAATACTCTTCGTCAAGGGGCTTCTTATCCGTCACTGGTTTCCGCAATATGTTTCTCGTGGGTTTTTGCTCCACTCGAGGTGCTGGTGTTCGCCTTCTTGGAGTGTTCCTGGCCGGAGGTTGCTCGTAATCCTCCTCCACCTGCTCTTCGGGGTAATCCTCCTCTTCCTGGGCACTATTTGATGGTGCCTGAGTGGTGGCCGTTATCTTTTGCACTGGATAGGAGAACTTCTTCTTTTCGTTGATAGGAACAGGTCGAGCTATTCTCGGAGGAGCTCGGGGACGTGCATAAACAGATGCAGCTGCCGCCTTGGGTGTAATAAATTCAGTTAGTGGCTTTGGAGTGGTCTTAACCTTCTGGGGAGTTTGTTCTTCGGCGGCCTCTTCCTGATCCACTCCCCCGTATGGTTTTTCATATTCATCCAGGTCATCTAAAGCGGATGAAGGGGTTGTCCTATCTTTTTCAATGCGTCTCCTGCCCAGCGGACGATCTTCGTTGAAGCTGCGTCGTTCCTCCACGCGTCCTGGTTTTCTGGGAGACACCTTTCGGCCCGCAGGTCCTGAAGTGGGTTTACCTCTTGGCCTCTTGCTGGGTCGCTCTTCGTAGTCCTCCTCCTGTGTCTCCTCCTCATCCCGGTAGCGATTTCTGTTGCGTCTAATGGGTTTCTTTGCCTCCGTTCGCTTTTCATCGTACTCATCATCGTAGTCCACTTCCACCTGGGGCTTCCTTTGACGTGGTCTTGGCTTGGGCCGCCTTACGGGACGCTCCTCGTAATAATCGTCCTCGTACTGATCCTGATCCTCGTAGTAGTAGTCATCAATGGGTCTGCGGTTGTAGGGTCTCCTCAGCGGACGTTGTGGTCTTTGCGGACGACGACGAGCGGCTGGTGGTTGCGTGGGTGGTGCTGGCGTTGTTGTGGTACTTGTGGATGAGGTAGTGGTGGCCATGTAAAGCTCATCGTTCCTGCAAAGAGATGGTGAATATTTTAGCCAAATTGTTGTAATAATTTAAAATATGTATAAACATTTTTAATATATAGTTTTAATAAAACAAACCAAAAGAAGCAAAATGAAAGAGGAGCATTTAAAATTAATTTGTACAATTTAAATAACTGCTAAGCACAATAAATCAAACGAAAAAGGTTGCGTTTTTAAAATTTAATTGCTGACTTCGCTGATCCACATGTTGATTTTAACCAAATTGTTATAATTAAGATGTTATCTCATTATTTTATTTAAATATTTAAAAGATGGTGCAAAACTGATAATGACTTTGACTCTTTGAGGGGATTCCCCTAATGAAGCCTCACCTGTTCCAGTATTTCTGGGATCCCTCGCAGTCCACATCGGAGGCAAAGTGGCAGATGAAGGTGCGCTGGTCGAAGGCCGTGAAGTTGGCGCACAGAAAATCGTGTCTTATGCCATAGACGCAGTGGTGGTAGATCTGCAACGAGTCCAACTCTGGTTAATCACATTTGGCCATAACTAATCCGCTCTGTTAGCCATCGTTTAGCGCTTCTTTTTGCCCGCTTTTGAGGTCAAGATCGAGGCGCAAACAAGTTTTAGTTTTTGGCGTCACGTCGCCAGTCGAAAAAGAGAAATTGCTGGACATGCACAGGGGGTTGGGTTGGGCTTGGTTTGTCTAGGTTTGATGACCAATTATGTTACGTGGCTATTCCCCAGACAAGGTCACGCCGGCTCAACTCACCTGACACTTGTACTCGATGGAGGCATAGAAGCCGTCGTGCAGGCCCTCGCACTTGAAGTGGATCTCATCCATGGGCGGGACGGTGGAGAGGAAAGGATATGTTGACAGGTTGAAGCTGTGGATAACAAAACAAGGGTTGTTTATCAAATGGTTAAAGAAATCCATTAGTTTCGAATGTTATTTTGTTTTCAGTGTTTTTTAAAGCATAACTTACCCATGCAGTTCCCTGGGCAGATTGGGATCCCAGACGTAGTCGATCTGCGGAATCCCCGTTAGCTTCGAACCGTTCTTCGACAGGGTCACGTTGTCCGACTGAAAAGGATTCAATAAAAGTAAGTACAACCAAGACACCTTCTGCTTAACCCATTAACTCACCTTTCTACTGTCCGCAGCCTCTGCGGTGGGCACTGGCTGCTCCTCCTCCACTTCATCCTCCTCAATCCCCGCCGCTTCCGTCGTTGATGTTGTACTGGTGGTGCTACTCGTGGACACTGGTGTCTTGGCAATGGATACCTTCTTGAAGGGCAGGGCGGCTTCTGTGGAGGCCAACAGGCTCAGCAGCAGCACTAAAACCAAAAGGAAAACAAAATTTAAATTAATAAAAATTTCACAGCTGCCAAAATTACATAACACCACAGCCAGGATTGGTATTATGTCATGGTCCGGTTGGAGCAACAAGATTAAGTGGTTTTTAGTGTCCTCCAGCTCGAGTATGTCCAATCAAATCCAACTCACCTGTTGCTGTCATTAACAGCCAGCCTTTGGCTTTTTTCATCTTGAAGGCTTCAGTTCTCTGGTTGTTGCTAACTAAAACGAAAAAAAATGTACAAAATATTATGTAAATTAATGAATTTCGACATGATTATCGGACACACCCCCACACCTTTGAAGAAGATTTATGTTCTAGCAAAGTCGTTGAACGCTTCTCAAGTATAATGAATACAAAAGAAACCTCTTCGGCTCTGATGGTTTGGAATTGAAGCTCGAATTGTTACCTCGAGGGTTCTGGAATTATATTATTCAATATTCACACCACGTCCCATGATTAACGTTATTTTCCGTGCTTGTCATTCAAGTTACAACTTTTATAGAGATGGGGGTAAACTAAAAGGGAACTACCTCATGCAGAAATGCATTCTATCCAAAATTGGTTGTAGAAAGTGTTCTTGGCTGATTTGGTTAGCTTTTCGATTTTCTTTTTCTTTAAATTTTTGGTAAAGAAGTGAAATTTGTCTGGGGAAGGAGAACTACATTAATGAAATGACATTAACTGATAAGAGTTTTTGAAAATAATTTGTAAACTCAAGTCAGTTACTGAAACTCTTAAGCTTAGCTTTTTTTTGCTAGTTCTTCACAGTCA
Organism: Drosophila oshimai; assembly: GCA_018150695.1. Taxonomy (NCBI): domain Eukaryota; kingdom Metazoa; phylum Arthropoda; class Insecta; order Diptera; family Drosophilidae; genus Drosophila; species Drosophila oshimai. The sequence continues at coordinate 1,724,078 of JAECWM010000071.1, read as the reverse complement.
TTAGTACAATATTAATTATATTTATAATTATTAATAATGTGCAGCAAGAACCATTAACACTCAAATGCATAAAAGCTGTGTCATTATTATTAAATCTATAAATAAAAAATCTTGCAAAATTGTGAATAAAATTGCAAAGACTTAGAGACACACTTTCTTAACCTCTGACATAAATGTGGGCCGTTGAGAAAGCGGTTCTTAATGAGCTTTGCAATAAATCACACATTGGCAGAGGCGTAAAATATAGACTATTTTTTTCTAAAAAATATATCTAAAAAGTGAATCAAGATGTACCAACTAAAAATGACTCCAGTCTCTACAAAACGATCAAATAACTAATGCAATCACTACAAATATTGTGAGCACACACTTATTGTGTACACCTTAATCAGCTTCACTTTCCGATTTCCGTCTCGGGTGCCGGGTAATTGCATAATTATGTAGCTTTGGCAGCCTTCAATGTCACTTCGGTGGGCTTGACTTACGTAAGGAGAGCGATCGTTGGGCGAAATTGAAAGGGTGGTGGCCACAGCACTGGCAAATAAATAAATACTTTAACCACATAATAAACACAATGCATAACTATAACAAATTGAAAAGCGAACGAGAGAAAAAACTTTCATTTTCAATGCGTTTTTGCCGTCGAGAAATTGAATGCAAAACGCTTGGCTCGGAAAAGATCATTGGAGCATTGTAATTTGGCAGTACAGTCGATAGTCGATAGCCAAAGTTAAATGCAATTTGTTTCTCCCAATAAGTAATTTTTATTGTGCATTGTTTGCTGTCGTCTCCTTGGGCTTAAACACGGGGCGTATACTTGATGGGCATTTGGGCATTGTGGAGCTCCTCCTCCGCCTTTCGGTTTATGCATGGCACAATTTCAGCTTGAGTTCAAAGATTTTGCCGTTCACACCCTGTTTTTTGTGCTGTTGTTTAACCAAAAAGTGTGTCGTGCATTTAAAGTGGAGATTTGATTTGATTGGATTTGATGTCTCTCTGTCTGTCTCACTGGGTGTTTACCCCTCTGTCTGTGTGTTTTAGCTGCTTTGCACTTTTTGACATTTTACCCGACTGTGTGGGCTGAGTGCGGAGATAAATATCCGACTAAATATGATAATGGCTTCAGTATTGACAGAGATAACAATTTTGATGGAAACGAAGGCCTCACTCGAAATGTCAAAGGGTTCTTGCAAAGCGCAAAAATAAATAAAATTAAATTGGGTTGTGCTTTTAAGATGTAGGCGGTGTAATCTTAGTTTGATTAATATTTATCTGTCTTTTATGATGATTTTAATTTATGCTATTATAAATTCTTAAGAAATCTTTAAATAAATAAAAAACATGTAAACATTCTTGAAGCTGGCACTTAAAAATTGTTTTTTTTTTTTATCTTTAATGCACTCGTTTTAAAATTAAATGTTTGCATATACCATTCACAATCTAAGCATTCCAACCATTTTTCTGTGTAGGCGGCCACACTTTAGAACCTCTACCTCTGTTAAGCTTCTTATACAATCTTAAACTGGCCAAAATAATGTATTGTAATTATTCTCATGTCATATTTACCCACAAACCCACACATAGTATTACCAAAACCTTCCATCCATCAACTTCTGCTCAGTTTTTCCCATTCATGTACATAATGCCCATTCCCATTTCCATGTCTTGGCTGAAAGTTAAGGTCAGCTCAGCCATCAGGTATCTTTGAATATGGGTGATAAATTGCCCTGTGCTAAATAAAATTAATTTATGGCTCTGCTTATTTGTAAAAAATTTCCAATTTAGTGCACCACATTGTTCGTTAAAATTAAATTATTAATTTCTGCCATCTAATCTTTTACAGCCCACGGAGAAGTCGGAGAGTCGAGACAATAAATAATGTATCGAAAAGTCGATGCCTAGCAGGCCGTATTGTCTTGGCCAAGTTCAAATTCAAGGCTAAGCACGATGACAAATGCCGGTGAGTTGTTATTTTTGTAGCTGCCTTTATTTTCGAATTAATTGATGGATCTTTAGACATGTTTGACTGCAGCAAAATAAACATAAAGAAAAAAACGGAAACAATAAAAATCTGGATCTGGTTTAGGAAATTCATTTTTAATTTGTCTAGAGGCTTCAAAACCTATTTGAATTTTAATAGAACATTTGCATGAAATGCTCATTATAATGGCAAAAATCGTCGATGGGGTTTTCCTTGAAACTTTGCAAATTTTTTCATGTGCTCAGAGAATCTCTGACTTTGAATGGGTTTTTTTTTTAACAATAAAAGGCGCCTAGAATCAAGAGCCCCGAAGGTTTACCCCCACTCAGACACAATGAGCAATTAAATTAAAGTTTTATAAGTTTTTTTTTTAATTTTATTGCCTTGTTGTTAGATGCATCATGGCCAAAAGCAAGATCGTCTGGAGACAAACTCTCGTTTTCGTTTACATCTTTATTCGTGCATATTTTGCGTATAAATTTCTTCGACGTCAACAACGGGTTTTCGGATCGAAATTTATAACCCAAGTTGTCCCAATCCGGTTGCACGATAGAAACAGAAGTCGGTGACAAGTTTCTTGTGGTCGTTTTTTTCACTCTGCCATCATATCTCTCTTAGCCAGTTGCCAGCTGGCCAATACAACTTGCTTGTTGTCATAAGAAATTAGCATCTTTATAAGATGTTATGAGAGCTTGTCTTTTGGGTACTTTCAAGGTCGCCTTTTTTCGTGGTTTATTGATGCAGTGCAGTCTTAAAAAGTCGAGGGTTTTTCATGGTACACAATGGCACCGAGTGAGTTAACTGATTTTCGGTGTCTTTGGTAGTATGTGAAGTTTATTACGACTCATAAATAGTTATCGTTATTATGCCTCTAATCGTCGTTTAGCTTTTATGAATTATTAATGGAGTGACGCAGGTTACTAGTTCACAGGAAGGTAGCTTCCTCTCTTAAAGAGTTAATTAGAATCAACGGAGCATAACTTGTCTTAATTAGAATTTATTTTAACCATGACTAACGGAAATAATTTGCTTTGTTAAAATTATTAGTGTATTTCTGGGAAGCCTTGATAAATATTCATTCCAGTTCCAAGAAAGGCTCTGAATTTAGTTTATCTATTTCAATTAGTGATTATTTTTTAAAGGCGTTTGACAGCTGCATTTATTTAGAATACATTATAAGGCTAATATTTGCCGCACACGTCTGAAAAGCCTCCAAAAATATTAATTACATTCTATAAAAGGCAGTTTTACTTAAATTACAAGTAAGAATTTATTTTTTAATGTAAAATTTACTTAGATGTCGTTTATTAAATGATATTAAACAAGTTTACCTTTTTGACAATATTTATAAACTCTTGAAAAAAAAGAAATTCCACAAATATTAAATTGCTATATTTATTTAGTTTAATTGCTTTTTTTAACTGATATCTGTAACCTAAATCTGTTTAAAGAAATATGGACCTCATTAGGAGGTTTTTCTCGGCTTTTCTTTGGCTCTTTGCATTGCACAGCATCTTCATGTCTCCGAGTCGTTGGCAGCAAGTGAAAACAGAGTTTCCTTTTGGCCACATACAAATCAAAATCAGTTTGTGTTTGTTTTATTTTTTAGCTGCGTTTTTTTTTTTTTTTTTTTTTTGCATTTACTAAAGCTCTTCAGCAAATAGGTTTAATCGCCCATTCCGGTTGGCCAACTCTGTGACTCTGACTCTGACCTGAACTCGCAAAGAGTTCAGTTCCCAGAGTCTCCAAAAATTATTATTTAACTTCTACTTTGCTCTAAGACAATTAAGCAAATATTATTGTTAAGATTTCTTAATTGTGGAAAACTGTGAGCGGTAGAAGAGGCCGAAAAAATGGAGAGTGAAAAGCGGCAAATAAATGGATGAAAGTAAAATTTCAAAATTTCATTTGTTGCTTGTGGCTGCTGTGTTGATGTTGCTGTTGCTTTTGATGATGAAAGTAAAATCTTGGCTCAGTTATGTTGGCCATATTCGCTGTTGCCCTGGTTTTGGTTTTGTTGGTGTTGTGCGCTGAAGATGCGCAAGCCATTTGAACATCTCTTCGCACAACCACTAATAAAAACTGTAACTGCAGAAATCAGGGGGAGGTATGTGTAGTGTTGTCTTGTCTTGTGTTTTGTTGTGGCCCAAAGGGGCGGGCGGTGGGTGGGGGTGGGGCGGCCTAACAATGTACAACGCGCAGAGAAATAATTAGCAACGCCTGAGATCATTTTCGTATTTTTGTGTTTGCAAAACGCCTTTTTGGCCATGAGATTGGTAGACGTCAAGACACAGAAAACAATTTTTAATCATTTTTGACGTAAATATATTAAAAAAAAATTTTTGTTTTATTTGGATATGCAAAAATAATACATTTAAGCTTTTTTTGAGTCAAACAAGTTTGTTGTATGGTTCTATAAAACATTGATTCTGTTTTACTAATATTTGGTTAAACTCTAAAAATATTTATATATCCTTAAAAAATTACCATTAAATAACTTTAAAAAAATTACAAAAAGAGCCCTTTAAAACCATCTAAATTTGTTTCAGTGTCCGATGAAGGGTGTTTAAAAAGGTGTCGAGTCTCGAGGTGCTTGACTTGCAGATAAGCTCTGAAACCCCTAAAAACTAAATGCAAATTTTGAAACTTACCTTTTTTCAGGCGGTCGAAATTAGTTTTGTATAATCCACAAAATTGTTTGATGTTTTCGCGTGGCTTTTATCGGCTTATGCTGATTTTTTCCAAATACTCCCAGCTGATTTTTGTTTGAGTTTAATGCGTTTCTTAAATGAACAATAAAAATGTAGCCTCATAAAAGTAAAAACTCACACAAACGCAAACGCACGCAAAATCACACAAAGGCAGAAAATCATTTATGTTTTTCTTTTTTTTTTTGCACTTGTGTGCGAATGCTGCAGTTTTCTTTGTGAGCCTGTGTGTGTGTGTGTGTGTTGGTGCACTTGTGGAAATTTTTATTGTTGTTTGACTGATTTTGTAACTGCCTTTGCGGTTATCTGTTTTTAACTTCAAATAAAAGCCATTAGTTGTGAGTGATTTGATTTAAGGATTTCTGGGGGAATGCACACAGTATTTGAACACTTTGTGGCCATTTATGGCTGTTTAGATGTTGGAATTTTCCATTTGTTTTGATCACTCTTTTTTTTTATATAATTTTCCAGCTCTCTCACGCACACCCGTATATATGTATTAATTAATTTTCATATATATATGCACACCCGATCGGTCACGCCCACTTACTTAGAGAGACCAGCTGTGCTGGCTGCCGTTCACTTGGCTGACCGCTTGCAGACTGAAATTGCAGATCGTATTGGCCAACTCGGAGTTGGCATAAAAATGGGAATTCGGCTGGCTTTGCGTTTGCTTTTCCGTCGAAAGCTCATCGCTCGCTAATTTTGGTCCGTCTGCGCCTCAGAAAACGGGTTTATTGCCGCTTCGACGGCGACGCCGACTTTGCGCTTTGCGCATGCGCAGCACGTTGTCACCGTTTTGGCTTTGGCTTTTGGCTTTGGCGGAGAGCGAAAAAGTCCAAGTCCGGAGAGCTCTCAACACGGAGAGCTACCTCTCTCTAAGCCGAGCTTTTCTCGTCTCTGACTTTGTCATTTTCCTCTGTCAGCATTCTGCAATCGGATTGTCTTTGAATTTGCGTTTTCCCAGTGACTTTGCTGTGGTTTTTGCTCTGTCTTTGCACTGTCTTTGCCCTGTCTTTGCTCTGCATTTTGAGCGTGCTCGCTGCTGCCTGATAATCGTGATTAACAGGTTTATTGATTAAGATTTTTCAGACCTTTTTTTTCTCGATTTCTTGCAAAATATTGAAAAAATGTAACAGAAATTTATATGGGTTTATCAGAGCAGTTTGCGGTGACGTTGCGCTATATTTAAGTAAAGTATACGCGTGCATATTTGCAATTTACATTTTTAAAGCCTTTTGAATTCTCTGAAATGTTGATATTATCCTGTGTTAATTTTAATTTGACTTAAAAAACCTTTTCTTCAACTTCTTTTATGAAATTTTTTTTAATATATTATAAAGTTACTTATTTTCTTAGCCTCAAAAGTCACGGTCACCTTCAATAAATAAATATATAATTGCTGGAAAACATGTCAAGTGTATTTAAAAAAGTCACCTTCTTTATCTTCATGGCTTGTCCCATTAAAAATTTTTTATCCTCTTTAATCTTAGCTGTAGGTACTTAAAAAATGTGTTTAAGACTGGTAAATCGCTGTTTGAAAAATAAACCCGTGAATTTTCACAAAAAAGGTTAAGTGATGCAATGGCAGCAGTAAAATTAAATTTTAGCACATAAAAGGATTGTTATTTTTAATTTACTGATAGCTGTTCAGTTTTATTAGCCATGCCTGTTTTTTTCCATGTGTAAACATTTTTTGTATAACGTTTTTAATCGTTAGACTTTATATTCTGCTCTCTTGTTATGCTTGTTAAATTGCTCTTAATTAAAGTAAATAAATACTTGTAATTTCTTATACAAAAAAACACATTTATTTTTCTAAAGTAACACTTCAGACTGCTTTTACCTTTATATCTCAACTAAATTTGTGTTTTGCTTTACCTTTATGTCTCACTTAAATTTTGGCCTCTCTTTACAGTAGATTACTTAATAAAATGATCGTGATCCATTATCGATTTGCCAACTAATATGCACACTGGCATTGTAGCTTATTTTTAGTGCCTTAAATGCTTTTCTTTCTTTCTTTTTCCCAACTACCTGGTGACCGCAATGACATAATGGTAACAATAACACAGCCAAATTACGGTTACAGTTCAATTAATGAACCGCGTTGGCCCAAAACGAACTCAAGCCATCTGCCAACGCATTAGTCACAAAATGTGTACACAAACACACTCCTAGACCCACCACAAGAGTAAATAAACAAAAAATAATTTAAACGCCTCATGAATTATTGCGCATACGCAGCGTGGTCAGCCCGTTCGAGTGCCTCGCTTCGTTTGGCAATTAAATGCTGGCCACGGTAGTTGGTCAAGACTGCACTTCGGGCTTCGGGTTCGGGGCTGGATTTTCATTGACCGAAAACCCACAGATCGAAATTCGTTTCGAATGCAAAATAATGCAAAACATTTCGCGGCTCTCCTCATAATGGAATCAATCAAGCTCCGTTCACTGCGGCTTATGGCATATCTCTGCCTCGCTCTAACTCCGCTCCATCCGTCTCTGTTCCCCTCTATTACGTCACTAAGTACTGCAGCTTTAGCTTACAGTTCACTGGAAAAAATATTTGAATATATGTGTTAAATGATAAAAGTTAAAACGTATTTCTTTAAATTAGTTTGATCGTTTTATCTTCCAATGAAAATCATGTAACTACTCATATATTTGCAAAAGTATAAATAAATATATATATAAAAAATGTAGTATTCACTGAATAAATATAAAATAAAAACCTAAAATATTAGCCCATATTCTCGTGATTATTTATACCAGTTTAAAAACTAAGTTTCTAATAAAAAGGATGCCTTAAAAATTAATGTTATTTTTCTTTGTGCACTGGCAGTGGCAGCAGCATTAATAGTAATAATGCTGCACTGCATCTGCGCTCGTTCCGTATGTGAAAGTTGAATATAACCACTAAACCCGAGTGAACTAAGCTCGGCTTAGGCAGTCAGTCTGTATATTCAAATTGGAGTAGAGCCAGTCTAAAGTATCTGTATCTGTAGCATGCGGAATTGTCGAGTGCTTTATCGCTAACGGCGTGTGCCTTGTGGATGTGAGCCACATCTCACATCTAGTTACATTCAAACTTTGGATACTTTGGCTGGTAACATGTACCGATACAAATCCCTATATCTGTGTGAGAATGGGAGCACCGTGTCGCCCGGCTCTGCATTTGTATTGGGCTGTGTGGGTCGAACGACGGTTTGTTGAACCGGTATTCCACATTTGTTGCAGGTAGCACACCACTCACCAACAACAACAACAGCAACATCATCGACAGTCGGCACAACGTGTTGTAACTACTACTTAACTGGTCGACAAACCACCAGCAAACAACAACCATCCACCGATCAATAGATCCATAGTTTGATCAACTATGTATTGCCAGGTATTTTAGATAGCGCTGATAAAATAAATGCAATTTTGCGAAAATGTACACTCATTCATAAGGGGTGGTCCGTGATAACTACTTAATTGATGAGGAAGTGTTACTGGTATGAGCACTAAAATGGTATTATCAAAAATCTTGACTTTCAGGAATTTGGTTTATTTCTTATTACATAGATTATTTTTTACTCTTAAAAACTAAGACAAAGTAAATAAGTGGCTGTATATTTTTGAGACATTCGTTAATTGTTAAGGTTATATGTTAAGGTTATATCCGAATTTTATTTATATTACAATTCTGTAATAAAACCAGTTTTTAAACTTTATGAAGTTGTGTTTGCTTTAAATTTGTAGTACAAAATATATTTAAAGCAGCCAGAAAATTTCAAGAAAACCCATAAACTTCGGAAAAAATGAGGCTCTGGTTTTCATGGATAAAACACAAACTTATATTCTTATTTTATTCACATTTTGTTTCCATTTAGTTTCAAGAATCAACTCATCTATGATGAATGTTTATCATAAAGGAACACTTAAGAAGTCCATAAAAAGCCCATTAACATCTCAGTTTATACTGCACTTCCTTGAGTGCAATTTCTGCAATTTTAAAGTATTTAGTATGGCAATTTCTTGTGCTTTTGTTTGCAAACTGACCAGCAATTAGCCCAAATACATGACGGCCCCACCCCAAACTGATTTTGAGTCATTCTTGCATATTTGTTTACCCAAGAGAACCAAATGTAATTCACGATTTTGATACCTTATAATACCTTAAAAAAAAAGCAGTTCGACTTGTTTTTTTACAGCTCCTTATTGTTATTGTTTATTACAAAAAAAGATTGTGTTTACTTTGCAGCTTTTGCTTTGTGTTTTGGTTTTGTCTCTTTTTTTTTTGCTTCGTATTTTTCTGTTGTTAAATGCAACTGGTTCGATTTTACATTCTCTTGACGGGGAGGGGCCTTGAGTTGTGGCTGAATCGAATTGTAATTCCGCGGAAAAGCAAAACCGATTCAGCTGTGCGATTGACCTTGGCGAGTGGGTTCAATCGAGTTGGTTATAGGATGAAAAAGTTCACCACGAAGCGAAACACCTTGCTCAGAGTGCTGTTGGATTCGGGTCGCTCCGGGGATGCCTCCCTCAATTCAGCACCCTCCACCAGATGGGCATCCAGTTCGGCCTCCAAGTCCGCTCCATATCGGAGGATATACCACTCGGCCAGGAAGTAGATGACCAGCGTGATCAGGGCGAACTTGAGGTAGATCTTGAAGACGTCGAATATGTGCACAAGTAGCTGATGCAGCAGCTCCATTAGATCCATTATTGCGGTCCACGTTGCGTATACTTCATGCAAAACTTTGGACCTTTCTGTTCGTGTTCGGCTGATCGGGGTTTTGCGATTTTGTAAATGGGGTCGTGTTGTGTTTGGTTAGCTCTAAGAGTGTTATGCAATTTCTAAGCCACAGTTTTCGTAGTGCTGGTGGTGGTGATGGTGGTGGTGCTGGTGTTGATGATGCACATTTCGCTTTGGGCCGCTTGACAGATGTCGCCTCATTTGCATTTGTTCGTGTTGATGATCGCTGAACAAAAGTGCGTGTATTTGTCGCTATATCTCTCAATGGCCAGCCATTGGGCAGGCGCCTTAATTATGTTAATTTGTTTCGGTTCATCGGGTCTTTTGTGGCCTTTCTTCCTCTCCTTTCTCTAACCGTTTGTTTCAGACCGCCGAAATGGCTCCCTGTAAATACAAATTTCGTTTTAATTTGATTGGAAATTAATTAGATATACACACAAAGCTGAACGAAAGGGTAAACAAATTGGATTGCGAAAAAGTGGTCCGAAAACTGGAGCAAAAGGTGTGACCGAAATGGGAGACTTGCCCTGTCCATCGATCTTATGGAAATTTCATGCTTGGGGCAGGTCAGATTACTTAATTAGCATAGAAAATGTTTTTTTGGCTAGATTGAATATTTAATGGCAACGTGATAAATGAGAAGGCAGGAAAACCAGATCGAATTTGTCAGGGCAAACCTTGAATTAGCCAGAGATGTTGTAATAAAATAGGTTCATAAAGAGAGCGAAAGGATGGAACGGAAATTCATATGTTGGGTTAATCAGTTGAAACGATAAAACTAGCTTAACGTAAAAACTTATTTATTTACGGACTCTTGTATTTTAATTTTTATTAAAATTATTAGTAGGTATTTGAAATATGATATGATTGATTTTCTCCTCCTGTATCCATTTTTTTTGTAGAGGTTTATGATTAAATAAAAAGTATGAAGTAGTAGATAAATATTTCTAAGTAGTTAGTATTACTTTTACCTTTAATACATTTCTTTGGCGCGTAAATGGATTTATATTTATGATAAAACATCTGCAGCTTTACAAATATTTAAACTTAAAACAAAGACCTTTTATCCAAATCATCATAATTTAGGTAATTTTCACTTTTAAGTCATTAAATACATCAACTTCAGGTGTCCCAAAATAAACATATCCAACACCTTCGCTATTGCATTGACCTTATATAAAAATAAACTACTTAAGACAGTCAAAATTAAAACTTATGAAAGAGCAGTCACCTGTTTGATCCACTTTACTCTTCTGAAGACCCTGATAATGAACTCCTTTTAATCCCACTTGATCTCAGTTTTTGTTATAAATGTAATTTTGAAAGAGTTTAATTTTGAATAGTTCAATCAGTCAATTATTACTCCCACTTGAACTCCCAGCTGACCCTGTTTGTTCACTTTTATAATGCTTATAAACTTTGAAATTGTAGTCAATCCAAGGGGATTTAAGATAAGCTATAAATGGCTTCCACTTTATCTTTAATTTTACCATCATGGTCATTATCATAATGATCGCTGTAATACCTTACATTTTTGAATAGATTTTGGGGGTCCCCTCTTCAAAGACTATGCCTCTGCTGTTTGCCATTCGTCAGCAGGCAGTTAGATCGACAATTCGAGACAGACCCAAGTCAAAACTGGCCGGAGATTGCATCTTTCGGATTTGAATACACTTGACAATCGCTTAACGCAAACCGACTTAACCTTACCCAAGACGAGATGTTCAAAAACTAGAGAAGGGGAAGACGGTCGCCTCTTCAGCAACTCGATAATCGCAGCAATTATACTAAGCACACAAATCAACTTCAACTTGGAGACCTGTTCGAGAGACGTCTCTCTGCTGCTCTGCTGGAGCACTGGGAAATTGAGCCGCATCGAAATGGTTTTTGCATTAATTTCAAAACGCAGGCGAAAAAGACGCAACATATGTAGTTATAAGACTGAAAAAATCCCAAACTGCAATGGACAGAGGCGAATAAAAAACCAGTTGCAAATATGGCATACAAAGTGGATAGCCTTCGTTTGTGGGGAGGATGGTTTCGAGTGCGTCGTCTCTTCCTGCCCCATCGTCGGATGCAAAAATAGCAAATGCTGAAGTTGAACTGTCGCATAAAATCAGCAGAGTCAACAGAAGAAGCCTCCAGAAGATTCGCAGTGACAGGTCGGCCAAATGGGCAAGAAGATTTCGCAGAAGCAACCTCTCCACATCTGACGGAGATGAGAGGATGGGTTTCGACCGGTGTGTTCGTGCGTGGATCTACCGGTTTTTCGAGACCAGACCCAGACACCTTGAGAGACCTTCTGACATTTGCCGATTTCGTTACTCTTCGTATTTCTTGGACACTGGTCACTTGAAGATGCTCTTCAAAAGAGGAACTTTTAGTTGTTAATAGAGTTCAGAGGGTTCAAAAATATTTTTAGCTTTACAGAGACTAACATAATAATAAACTTTTGAAAGAAAACTATAATAGTTCTGTGATGGAAATAAAAGACTCGATAAAATTAAGAAAATACTGTCGATTGCAAATTTTTTAAGGACAAACACAATTGATACTACCGATAAAACTAACAAGGTTTTACCAGAATTTAAAACTCTTTCTAACATATAGTTACAATCATTATATATTGATGCATATTACAAAAGATAGATTAAATATCCCTATTTCTTTTAACAGTTTTAAAACTTCACTACCAAGTCCCCAGAGCATTTATACTTCTACGTAGCAAAACGGAGCTTCCCTTCTGGTACATAAATTTAATTTGCGCAATTTATTGAAGACAATTTCAACATCATGAAGTCGAGTTAATGAAATAATTTCTTGTTTTGCTCTGCCTCCTTCCCACCACAACAACGTATCGTATTTCTGTTCATATTTTGCGTGAAATTCGCGTCACATTGTAAATTATTTAGTTGCATATTAATTAGTGGACACTTCCAGCAAACCGTAACAAAGAAGAGGGCAACAAAATATTGTTTAAGCTCCTTACATAATGCAAATGGTGTTAACTTGACTCCAGTTACCAGTTGTTCGTACCTTTTTTTGGTTGTCGTCTAACCCATTAAAAAACGTGAACCGAAATGTGGGTGAATGGTCAGGAAAAGTAACATTTTGTGATTTATAGTTCCCAGCAGCTGAGCGCTGAGGGCTTGTTAAAAGTGCCAAACAAAACTGTGTCAAACTTTGTGCCGCTTTCGGTTAATGACTGAAATTGAAATGGGCTTTTAATTAGGTTTCGTTTAAATGTTTTGATTTTGAATTAATGTCTTAGTTGGCAGGCTGAAATTTCCGCATCAGTCGTAGGCTTATTTCTTATGCACGAACGACTGGCATTGCGTAGGTGTAGCATATGTGCATATGGTATATAGGTATATAATTACCAGCGATTATTTCGATTTGCTGTACGCGGAAACCAAGTCTCCCGTGGTGGCATACAAAATTTGAACTACCTTTCCGACTTGGACTCTTTTCCTCCTCATTTGAATTCGGTTGGGTGGCTGCGTGTGGAATGGGGTGGTGGAGTGTGGATTTGTGTGTGGAAATGGCTCGATAGGTAATGATTATGATCGGCACACAAAGATTACAGGAGGCGTTTTGGATTCGTTTTGCTTTATTCATGTTTTCAACACCTTTCAAGTTTTTATGGAGTTAATAAGGAACTCTAACCAAAAAGCCTAAATTTAATAGTCTCTAAACTATATTGTAAACTAAAAAAATTTTAAATTTTAATTAATTTAAAATAATATTATTACCAAAATGTAATATTTATATTAAATTCTGTGAATCTTAAGCTGGTGATTAAAAGTTTTGTTTAAATGTACCTTAAATATATAAATAGTACCTACAAAACAATGGTCCATACCTAAATTAAATTTTGAAATTAAAAAAAAATTTTTAAATATAAAAAAGTTAAACTTTAGTTCATAAATTGGTTAATTACACTTTTATTCCAAGTTTTTTTCAGGTTTATGAATATGACTGTTGTTTATAGAGCTGTAAACCAAAGTGTTACTCAAAAAACAAAGCTAGGATTTTTAATAATGATTTATTTTTAAAGCTTAAAGAAAGTAATAGGATCCTCAACAACTTTATTGTTTACCCTAAAAAACCCATTAAACCTCGAATACCATCCATAAAGCATTTTTATTGTGCCACCCACATTTTCGTGAAAACCCTGGGTGGGAAGATGCTAATCCAGTAGTGAAGGGCTATTAGCTAACTTTTTATGTCTGCTAACCATTGTCTGCCTCCTCTTCCCATTTCGACGTCACACTTAAGCATTCACCATAAATTTTCCATTTAGGCCTCGTTTGTGTACATTTACTAAAACAGTGAATTGTGTACTTTTGCTTTTAAAGTACTCTCATTGTGACTGAAGCCCGGTAAAAACTGTTATCATTAGACCATTAGGGGACTGTCACACTTACCGCATTATTTATCCATTGCTCCATAAACGTTATCGTTTCTTAATAATAAACAAAAACACAAACGGACGCAGCACAAACAAATAATTTTCGACAATCACCAATCTTCTTCTTTTTAGTCGGATCAAAAGCTTTAGACCATATGATCAACAGCTGTTTAAGTTGAGCTTTAACAAGATTAAATGTGCGAGGGGGACAACTCTATAATACATTGTTAAGATCGGTTAAAAGCTCTCGGCAAAAGCTTCTTTAAAAAAATGTTAATAAATTAAATGAAATATTTAAACGCATCTTTCTTGGCCTTCACTCATATTTTTGTCCCTTTTAAAACATTTATTTTCCCATATGTAAATTGCTTCTTCTACAAAAAACACTTTTATAAAATTAACTTTACAACATTTCTACCAACGATAACAACTTTATTTGCTTACTGACAAAAGCTGAAATATTTACAGGCACTGCTTTAAAGCTTACTGTCTTGTCAGCAAGCAATTATTAACTAACGTCATTTTAAAATTGTGTGTTTTTATTTTTTTATGATTTCTTCTTTAAAATTCCTTTGTTTAGTTTTTTTTTTTCTTACTAATCCTTTATATTGAAATATTTTCGCAATTGCTATAACCTTAAATCTCTAAACATCCATTGCTTAAGCCCAAAAAGTAGTTAAAAATAAAACGAATATTTTTCAAATTTATTTATTTTATTTTTTTTTGCTTTTGTTCACATCACAAGCAAAGTTCGTCTTTACAAATTTAAATGAAATGTAGTGTGCATATTTAACAATGAAAGGAATGTGTTTTCTTTTAATATATATACAACAGATAATTTTGGGGAACATTCGAAACATTCAAGGGGGAAATTAGCGCCAATTTGGGTTGTTTTTTTTTGTGACAACAACAACAAGAACAACGAGTACAAAAGCTAATTAAACTCATTCGATGGCCTCGATTATTTCATATTCTTCATCCAAAGAATGATCATAATCGATATTGTATTTGTTCTTGATTTTGCTCTTGTAATCCTTGAGCTCTGCATCGTTTTCGAATTTATTTGTATTATATCGCTGTTTGCCTCGTGAGCTGTTGCTGCTGTTGTGCATTAAGGTGTTGCTGTTGCTCTTTTTTTTATGGGAATTTAGGGTGTTGTGAGGGCGATTCCTAGATCTAGTTTGGTTGCTTTCCCTATCTCTATGGTTAACTCTACTAGGCTTTGATTTTCTTTCGCTATTTTTACTAGAATTATGTTGATGTTGCTGCTGTTGCTGCTGCTGCTGCTTTTGCTGTGATGATGAGTATGACGATTGAGGATTGGTACTTGGTGTGGTAAATCTCATGCTACCTCTAAAACTATTTTTGGTCATTTTATTGTAGTTGCTGCTATCTACGATTCTATTGCTGCTGTTTATTCCGCTGATGTTGCTGCTGTCGCTGTTGCTGTTGAGTGTTTGATGTTGCTGCTGCTGCTGTTGCTTTTGAAATTGCCGCTGTCTTCCGCCGCGCTGTCTGGTTCCGTTTGCTGTCCCAATCTTATACTCATCATCGGCCTCATATCATACGTCATTCGCATTCTGCTGCTGCTGCTGGCGCTCGGGAATGCGATATAGCTCGTCGTTGTTCTGGTAGAGTTGCTCCGAGCTCTCGCAGTTCACATTCGACCACCAGTCGCACACCCTGACGGCCTGGTTGAAGACGGTTCCATTGGGACAGAGGAAGGAGTACTGGTGGCCAGAGTGGAGGCACCAATGCCACACCTAAGGAAGATTAATAAATTTACACATTAGGTAAATAGAAAAGTCAAAGTCTCAGAAAACATAATTTTCAAGGTACATAGCCAGTTCAACTCAGTGATATTGCAAGTTAGGAAAGTTCAAAACATGACAGTGCTACTAAATATAATTTAAATAGATCATTATCTTAGATCTCACCTGACAACGCGTCTCTGTATCTGCATAGTAACCTGGCTGACGTCCTTGGCAGTTAAAGGCCAGACCCTTGGGGACGACATCGTAGGCGGGGTAATCCTCACCAGCTGTGTAGCCATCGATTTGCTAAAGAATATAAAACCAACAAATAAGTAAATATAATTAAAAAATTTAACGAATTTGAGTAGGAATGGAATAAAGAAATAATAGAGGAATTACTGTTCTTTTTCTGTTTACTTAACCAATATGGTATCCTTATCTTAAAATCTCTTAAAGCCAAAAAACATATTCCACAAAATTTAAAACATATTGTATCCTAATTTATGAAACTCCTGGAACTTATTTTGAATATTTTAGTTATTTTTTGTTTTAAGGCCTCTTTTAGTTTAAAAATAAATGATAGAAATTAAGTTTTTAATACAAATAATTTTTAAAAACAATATTTTGGTATGAAAAATTGTATCTTGTCATTTTCCTTTTGAAAAAAAGTTTTACAAAAAACGTCTTTAAATAACATGTGACTTAATATTCAGTTTTCAACTGTCTTGTTTTAATTTGATTGAACAAATTCCATTTGGCATGCAATTACCCCAATTTCGCTTCCACTACAATGCAGGAAAATAAAATTAAATAATAATGTGGGTTTTTATAAAAATAATTCCCTCAAACACCAGATATGGAATTAAATTATGACTCCATTTGTGGATCTCTCGTGTGAATTATCTCAGCGCTGGCAGCCCAGCGACCTTCAATTGTGGGTGGCAGGGTGGGATGTGAGGCGGGTGTTGTTGTTTGCACATGTGGCAGCCACACATTGCCCAAGCTCAGCCCAACAAAATGAACTCTAAACAATAACAAATTACAATTTGAAACAATTGCCACACAAACAACAAATTTAAAATGCAAATGCAACAGGCCAAAAACTGTCGAAAAAAACGGAGAAAAAAACCGAAACCAACAAAAGAACCAGCGAGTGTTGAAAATTGTGCACTTGCAACAGTTGCAAATAATTGAAGGGGAGAGGAGGAGTGTGGAGGGGAGTAGGGAGTATGTGACAACCAACTGTCAATCTCATGCGTACGAAACCATGAAAAGCACCGAAAAGAGCAAAAAATAAAACAATAAAACTCGGATCACAGCACAACCAACACATATCGAAGTTGGGGGAGATGTGATTCTTCGTTTGTGTCGATTTCTCTGGGGGATTGGAGCCATCCTATCCCATCCATTGGTTCCAGCCTCATTTGTGCCTCAGCCCCATGTACTTACATATGTTGCATCTTCGTTGGCTGTCTATCTTGATCTTGCCTCGATTTCTTATCCCATTGTTGCCTCGATGTTACGCTCAAATAAATCCCTCTCCCTTTCGGGGCGCCTCTGCCTCTTTTCCTCTTTTCAGGGGGTTAAAGTTGCCGCCGCCGGCGCTTGTCTATTTGGGTTAATGCTGAGTTTATGCTAATTGAAGACGTTGGGACAGGGCAAAAGTGATTGGTAATGTGCAGCCGTTTGATGGGGTGGGAAAATTTCCTCAAAATAGGGTTTTCTTCATGGGAAAAATTAGGGGTTTACAAGGAGAATTTGGTGATCTTAGTCCATGATCGCATAATGTACTTATTTTGACTTGTATTTTATATTCCTTTTAAAATTTAATTTAAAAGTTTGATTTTCATATTTATGGATGTCAATATTTTATTTAAAATTTATTTATACTTGTATTAGAATGTTGAAAGACTGTTTAATTATAAAAATATTTATTGAAACTGGATTCTAAAGTTTCTCATAAATGTTTAATAAACCATTAAGTTTAGTTAAAAAAAATATGACCCATCAAAACTGATTTAATAATTGTAAGGGCTAAATGCATGTCTAATACATTAATATGTTTTCCATTTTTCCAAGTACTACCTTATTCCCATTTTATTTCCCATTGCGAATTTGAAGTGCCTCGTTTTTCGGCTTTACTTTTCTCAATCACTTGCAATTTTCACGCTAATAACTTTCCTGGGCTTTTTAACATTTTAACAACGGCAACGGCAACCAAAGAGCCGAATAACAAACTATATAGACCGCCCATTGCCTCAGTAACCCAAAAAGCGGACAAGATGCCACTTTCGACCCAGTACCCCCTTTCCCCTTCCCCCACCCCCTCACTGCACACCATCAATTATTTCCCTCCACTCTCAACCTTTGGCCAAACCATTTTCCTTTAAATACCAACCGAGTTGGGAGATGGAAGATGGGAGTTGGGATGGCATGAGAGTTACAACTGGAAAATGGTTAATTTTCCCTGCATTTTCCTTTTATTTCAGTTTGTGTTTGACGAGCGCGCGGCTGCGGGGCAGCCAAGGCTAATTGACAATGTAACACAGCGGAGAATGCCGCAAATGGTGAAAAGCGAATGTTGTTTACCCTCTTTTTGGAGTGTCTAACTATCGTGATACTTCTTAAATGTTTATGGAGGTGTTTGAGTTATTAAACCTTCAGGGTATTGGAAAATATGCTGTTAAATTGGCGTACCATTTCAATACTTTTAAATTTAAGTCACTTGCCTATTTCAAAACTTATAAAAATATGTTTTAAAATTTATTTTAATGGTAAAATGTTTTATAGTAAATTTCTTAAGTTGCTGTTAAATTTATTAACTTACTCAAGTTTAATCCCTCATTCCATTTTGATCTTTTAGGTAACTGCAAATTAATTGTCTTGATAGTTTTTTAATTTTTTAAATATATTTATAGTCAGTCTAAGTTCATGAAGCACATAGTTATAGACTATAAGAAATGCATTAAAAAATATCTTCTTGTTAAAAAACATTCTTCGCTTTAATATAATAAAATAAATACTTATAAAATGTCAAACCCTCTTTAGTAAGTGTATTTAAATCAGAGGAAGAAACCCTCATGACGACACCTTTTTAGAAAGAGGTGGCCCCCATCTTGAGGAGCAATGGGTTTACTTTTTCCTCTGTGTGTTTCTGTTTCTGGCCGGGACGTGAGAAGTTGTCTAACACTTTGGCAGACAGGTTGTCTGCATCGTGTGTTGGCTACACCCCCAAATCCCCCTTTCCGGCCCCCAAATCTTCAGCTGCAGCTTCTTCTGGCTTTTGTGGCTCCTCGGCACTTGCAAAATTGCATGCAGCATGAAAAGAAGATGGGCAGGAGGGTGAAAGGGGGAGGGGGCAAGCGCCTTTTTGGGCTTGTTTTTTTTTGGCCAACAATGTAATTGTTGCTTGTGTTGCTGGTGTTGCTGCCGTGGCTGCAACTTTGCGTGGGAGTCTGTTGTTGCTGGCGTGCCGATCGCTGTTGCTGGTCGAGATCGCTATCAAACAAGAGACAAATGGTGTGCGCAATCTTTTTACTCCGAATGAATGTAGGAAATTATCTCAGATGACACTTTTTTGTGTGTGTGTTGCTCATGGTGATACAGCAACAGATACGGACAAATGGGAACAGACACAACCAATGAAGTTGTCAAATCAATGTTGGCCAAATTATTCAATAAGCCATTTCCCAAGCTCATAAAAAGACTAGTTAATAGGTAATTGAGGGCCTTAAAAGCGGTTTAGAAGGGTCTTTGTGTTTTTTTTTGGTTTTAAATTCGGGAAGATGAGGACTTGACTCACCCCATTGACACAGTTCCCTGCCAGCATCGAAAACAGTCCGAACACGACTATCAAAATGCAGGCGCTCCACTGAAGATGTTGCTGCCGTCCATGCTGCTGCTGTTCATGTTGCTGCGGTGATTTGTTCGCTGTCGTTGCGGCTGCCATGATGTCTGTTGGTTTTTTTTTGTAATTTTATTTTTTGGTAATACGTAATTTAAATGTGATTTTTTTTTTATCTAAAAATACAAAACGAAAATCGAAAGAAAACGAGTCGAGTGGGTTGATGTTATTAATTTTCTGTTTGCAGCATCATGCATTTTTATTTTTTAGAAAGGAAACATCTTCCTCTCTTTCTTGGTTTATGCGGTATATAATTAGATTTTATATCTACATTTTTATTATGCTGCTGAGAGGAGGCAATCACAACTGCTAATGCACAATCGAGTATTGCTGCCGTCGATGTGCAGCTGCTGCCGCTTGCATTCACTTTTTGTGCGGCGGATCGGAGGCTTCTAATGAATCTTAATTGATAATAACTTGAGATGTTTGACTCGGGGTTAACGATGTTGCATTGAATTCTTGTTTACCGCATTGTTCGATCGTAATTTGGGTATTTGAGAACATGAATTTGCATAACATTGCTTTGAAATATTTGTGTTCTTCTTGTTTTGACTTGCTGTTTTTTAGGTCTCTTTAAGTGTTTTTCAAGCTTTACATTTATTTTTTATTGATTGAGAATTATTACTTGAACCAAAGCAATAAAGTTTCTGGTTTCAACTTAATTAATCAGGATCACTTGAGGTTCGCTTTAAATGTAAATAAATGTGTTATAGTCGTTATATACTTAATTTGATTGAATTTAATTTTATTAATACCAAATTGACAATTTATAAAAGGACATTAATAAACATAGTTCTTAAAACTTTTGTTTTTTTAAAACGTTTTTTAATTTAAAATGTACTGTACTGTATTGTACTGTTTTGTACTTGATGAAGACTTTTATTTTCTTTAAAAAAATTAAATTAATTTGGTCCTTCATAAGAATAAGCAATCCTTGCTCAAAAACTCTTATTTCCCAAGCCAAAATGCTTTTCATAAGTATTTCCGCTCCTGTAAATTGTTCCTTATTTGCTGAATGTTCACTTTTATTTATATATTTTTTTCCCAGTTTGTTCTACCACTTTTTGCTCCTTCTGGGAACTTTTTTGCGTAATTGATTGCTCAACTCGCAGCACAATTTGAATGCCACGCACTTTGGCGCGCTCACAAAAACTCACAGCACACAGCGTTTATTAAAGATCGGAATCGGACTCACTTCAAAATCGTTTCGAACGGAGGAGCTCTGCACGTGTTGCCGCGTTTGAAGTTGATGCAAAAGTTGTTAAAAAATTCGCATCAATTTTAGTTTTATACTCAAGAGCAGGGCACATCGGTGGAATCGGTGGAATCGGTGGACTCTCTGCAGATGAGCGAGGCTGCCAAGCTAAAAGCTGAATCCACAGCGTCATCGCTTGCTTGGAATTGCCAAAGAGCAACCTCATCATCGTGGCTACAAAGCCGAGGCTGGAAAACTAAATCATCGTGTCTATTGATGCCTCGCTCGGCTGCCTGGCTCTTGGCTCTTTAAATCGCAGTTATTCTCTCATTCATGAGTGCGGGGGACTTTTTTTTTCTTCTGTTTAGTCCACACACTCGCTTTGTTTTGTTTGTACTTTTGTTTTTTTTTTTTTTTCGCGGTTTGTTGATGTTTGCTTTTGCTTTGCTATTGGATGTGTCGCAAAGTTGCAACCAAATTAGTGCAAATTTCAGCTTATTGATGATGCCACTTGGCCAACTTAGCGGCAATTCCATTTAATTGTCGCGCTTAGTGCGAAATGTTCGTTCATTAGCGCCGGATAAACGAAAGACTTAGGCAACGAACTCGATTGGCATTGGTAGGAAAATGTAAACAAAAAAAAAGCACAAGCGGAAAGGGGCGATGCAAATTGGGGGCTTTAGTGCAGAAAGGGGAAGTAGATATTTCAAATAGAAGTAAAATTTATGATTTTACAATAATATGAACACCAATTTATTGTTTATATTTTGTAGCTAGTGTAAAATATTTACAGAGTTTATATTTAATAATTTTAATAAAGTTGGTCACATATAAAAAACCCAAGGTTTAAACTGTTTTTAAAAATTCTTTTAGTCCCAGAAAATAATTTTCTAGAAAATATTTAAGAACTGTTTCAAGCGTTAACTAAAATAGATATACATACATAGAATAGTACTAAGTACTTAACTTTTATGAAAGATTGCTAAAATCATTATCATTTATTGACCTTTAAAATTAATATGCCATAGCTACTATCCCAAAAACCAAGATTAATGGAAATAAAAATGTCCCAGTGACCTTAACGATTATCTTCTGTTATCAGAGAACCAATGAAGTTTTAATCAAACTAAATTCTAAAAAATTTACTGTTAAATACTACTGGTTAATTGTTAGCTAAAAGACTTTTACGTTTGATGGGTCTTCTCCAGAACGTGTACTCCCATGCGGATGCTGCTTATGCAACTCCCGTCGATTACCTTCTGCTCTGACAGCATTTAATTTCGATTTGCAAAGAATTATCATAAATTAGACTAATTAAAATAAAATGCTGCAATAAATTTCCATCGCTGCCGCTGGCAAGCGGCATTCATTTGCTCTAGAATTGATGCGGTCCCAGCTGAGGCGAGCGACCGAGGAGCCGCTCACTTTCAAAAGATGTGCACGGTGGCAATCCGGTTCATTCAGTGCGCTTCAATTGCTGATTTGCCGAGACATCAACATCGACGGAGTCTTAAGACTTAAGACTAAGTCTGGGACCCAGAGACTCCACTGCTCCACGGCTCCACTGCATTCTGGTTCACCTTCGAGAAAAGCAAAGCATTTGCAGTCGTCAGACATTGCCAAACGTCTTTTGTGGCTTAGTTTTTCGGTTTTGAGAGCGAGTTTCGGCGGTTGGATTGTGTGAGAAATTCCCTTAATCAGCGCCAGTTGCACTGCACCAGACCACTGAAAATGGGCAATTGTTTCTATGGATGGATTTCTTGAAAATAACTTATTATCATTAGGCGTTTCCCTCTGAGAAAAACAGGTTTCATTTCGTTTCCCAATTGATTTGCGGGTAATGCACTATTAATCGATTGGAGCCCAAGTATTTTCCTACCACCCACCATTAATAACCTATGATTTCACACGCTCAGCTCTTGGTAATTTACTCCGAACGACCTTGACTTTTACCCATTTGAAGGTTGGAAACGGGGGGCAGATCCATCATCATCATCATCAGCGGTGGTGGCGGTAACGCTTCTTCACCTGAAAATTGTTTATTACGTGACGAAAACAATGATCAAGTAATTATGTGGCTTATAAATGTCGGCTTCCCGTCTCCACGAACGATATGATATGACAGCAGACGCATTTGCCGTCTCCATTCTTTTGTCAGCTTTAATGGGCCTAATGCTGTAATTTATTAAATTAGTTTAGAAATGTTTTTTAATTCGCCTCCCAAAGAGGCTTCTTTTGTGTGGAGAATTGGATTACCTTTGGTGGCATTACATCAGGGTCAGCAATGCTTGACCTCTACCTTATTGCTTTTTAACCACAAGTGGTTTATGTTTTGTGGTTGTAATCAATAGTGCATTAGGGGAGTAGGTACTCTTGATTCTTTGAAGGTATCATGTGCATCTTTGATTGAGTGTATTTAAAATATTTGTTTTGTGCACTCAGAGTGGCAGTGATGGGTCATAACATTACGAAATTACGAAATAGCAATCAAGGAATAATATGACTTTTTTTACAACTCTTTGAGCGTAAGAAACACATTTTTAATATTCCCAATAAATCTGTAAATCATTAATGCTTAAAATGGGTTTGCAGATCGTTAAAAAAATATTCCCAGGAACTAAAATAGGCTGTTCTGTATCTTGATGTATAATTTATCTTTATATGCGTGTGTTAAAGATATATAAAACCAAGTCATGAGAAGTAGGTACCTTAGCTAACCTACATTCTAATCTAGGTCAATAAGAATTAAGCCTGTTAAAAATCATAAAATTTTACCCTGATCATTAATTTTATTACATCCTGGAAACATTTCCACAGTAGGTGCATATTTTGTTGGTTAATTAATTAAAAATCATAGTGGAATGATTGTTTCCCCCTTTATTGCTGCCGTGCATTAACCTAACCCAAGTAGTTCAAGGCCTATGAAGACTGCATCCTCTTAGTTAGTTCATTCATCACCTGGTCCATCCTCAGAATCATTTGTCAATTGCAGTTCTCTACCGGTAACAAAATATTCCCCAACTCCAAACAGAAAAAAAAAAAAACACTGACAAACAGACCGCAAACATTTGGATAAACGCATTTAGTTCTCATTGTTCTGGTTTGGAGTTCCCCTCTCAACAAAAAAAAAACAGAATTCTCTGCCATTGCACAGAAACAATGCAGTTCGGTTTTCGGTTTTGGGTTGTTCTCTTTTTTTTATGACTTCGGACTTTGTTGATTATTGTGCAAATAAAAATTCTAATGACGATTTCGGCAACAACAATGCAATTATGCAAAGCCAGAAGAGGAAGGTAATTAAAGGCAGAACAGCAAAGGCAGAGGAATGATAATTATCACGGCGCTGCAATCAACAATGAATATGCTAAACAGCTTAAAACAGTTCCAAGTTCCAAGTTGGAGGAGGAGAACATCCTATGGAGCCATGGCACATGCCACATCCGCTAGAAACCCTCCATGATCTATCATCATCATCAAGAGACGACCAGTCTTTGTCTCGGATTTGCGCAACTCCACCCCTTCCTTCCTAGCCTTAAAAAACTCTTTAAAATCCAAATACCATACATCATCTCGGCTAAAAGGTTTCACTCCACCACAAATTGTGGCAAATTGCCGATGGGTTTTGTAATCAAACCGAACGAAGCTCCTCCATTGAATTGTTTTGCCCAACGGAGTGCAGAATCTGCCGCATATCGCATATGGGTCAATTGCGAATTGTTTTGTCACTTTCGGATTAGTTGAGTTCACTCCAACGGCAGTTACCCAACGCTGATTGATACTTTTACTCCCTTTTTCGCTTACTTGCCAGTCACTCGTTCAACTGACTTTTAGGCGACTTGATTTCAAGATGTTTGGGCTTTTTTATTTGCAGATATTTGCCAATTTGTTGGGGGACTCGATTGCACGTGACAAATGTGTGTTTGGGGAATTACGAAAACAAATTTAAAGTGGGTCACAATGAAGAAAAGATAAAAAAAATCAGATGTCTTTGTAAACATATAAGTCATTTTAATTTTAAAGTTAAAAAACACAAAATAAATTCCATAAAAAGTTAAATGGAGTTGCATTTTTATAAAATACCATGCAAATACATTAATGAAGACTTTTAAAAATCCTCTACGAATTTATGACAGTCTTCAACAATTTTTTACTGTCAATTCCCACAGCTGTTCCACAAATGTCTGCAACTTTCAATACCTTTTATAATTTATTCCTTCAATTTGTCATTACCAAAAAATGTGCTCAGAGAATGTCAAGAAGAATTGATTGAATTGCCATTTGATGGGCAGCATACAAATTATTCAGCCACAAAGTGACATGAAAAGCTCAAAATTCAACTGAAAACAAACCCAAAATAGATACAAATGGGAAAACGAATTACAAGCACTATGGCAAATGCTGTTGCAGATGATTGAAATTAATGGCAGATCCATTCAAAAATATAAAAGAGACTGACTAGAAGGCCAAAAGCATCTGAACCCCGGCTGATCGGATTGCAAAGTTCACAATGGATGGTGATGACGATGCTGATAGACAGCGCTTCGGGGGAAATTTCATACTGAAAATGGCATGGATTTTTATTCAGAGAGGCGATTACATTACCCAGATACCCGAGTACTTATGAAGGAGCACTGCCAAATGCCAGTGGAAACATAACGAGGTGCGAACAGGGTCAACTCTCTGGTAGCCTTTAGCTGAGCTCAGGCACCTCTTGTTGCCGGCTAGTTGAACTCAATCGTGTGGCTAGCTGGCCAACTACAGAATCTGGTCTAAAGAGTTGGTCTTAAAAATTGTCAGCAAGGTGCTAGAGCTGTTTTGTAAAGCAGGGGGGTGAATAATGCCCAGATATGCTAGTTATGTGTAGATGCAGATAGGAGATCTGGGGAATTTTTAAAAGAGTGTCACAGTATTTCTGCATTTATCAAAATCAATTGTATTATTTGTTACTGCAGGAAAATGAAAAAAAAAGGAAACCAGTTTTTTACTTGAGATTTTATGCAGTTCTTATGGAGTTTTTGTTTATTGCTTGAAGTAATTGGAGTAATATTTTATAAAATGACTACTTTGAATTTTTTGTTTATGTCAAATGATCTAAATGATGTACATATAAATTAATGATTTAAAAAGTTTCCTTCAAAATATATTGAATGAAAATTTGAAATAATTTCTTGTAATACTTTGTGAATTTAAAATTGTTTTTATACATTAAGTATAGGTACCATCAAATTTGATAGACTCATCTTTACCTTGAGCTCCTAACAAAAGATAGCCATCTCAAGGCATTGCTTACAATTGCTGAATATTCAGCATACGTCATGTGGACCGTTGCCTCTGTTTGCCGTTGTTCAAGTTTTTTGTTGCCTTTAGTTTTTCCTTTATTTTTCATTTTTGTGTTTGGTATTTTTGGCTACCATTTAAATTGATTTTCGCTTTTATGCCTCGAAATTGGAGTAAAATTGGAGGCAAGGTCAGTCCAGTCGCGAGTGCTTCCATCTTCGGCCATCTGCACAGAGTCGATGCGATGATCGTGGAGCGGGGATGAGGATGAGGATGGGGATGATGACGTTGACGGCTCACTCTCAGAACAAACAAGTTGTAATTGGGTCGACTTTTGTGTACCTACTCGAGTAATCATAAACAACGAGACGGCACGAGAAGGCAAAGGCCTTACAAAATGGCCAAGTCATAAAAAAACCTTTATCAAACGCTTCGCTGATCCGACAACTTCAATGTTGTTTTTCTGTTTCTTTTTGTTGTTGTTGTTGTTTAATGTTTTATTTGTCTGTGGGCTGTTATTTCTCCCATTTTTTTGTTCGTGTGAACTGAGGAAGGACGACCTTTGGCTAGACTATGATTTGAAGATGACACCTTCGGCCGGAGTTATCCATTTCCATTTCGTGATGCTTATTGGGAATGACTCAGCCGGGTTTTTGTTTTTTAAAGTTTGATTTCTGTTTTGTTTGCGAGCTGAAGCTGCAATTTGCCTCTAAACGAGTTTGGCATTTGTTTATTTTAGCGTAATATTCTGTTGGTCTCGACAATGAACATAAATTGTTATTGTTTCACTGGCGTGGGACCATTTCGTGTAAATATATTGGCCAATAAAAAAGATGGATAGTGTGAGTTTTGAAATTTGAGCTAATAAATGTTAATTGATTGGCATTTCCACAAAAGTAGTGACGAAGTTAATGGGTTTTGTTTAATACGTAAAGTTATGAGGAAAATATTAAAAGTGAACATGCGATTGCTCTTAGCTTCAGCTGTTTTTCCTGAATATTTTTTATTGCTTAAAAATTTTATAACTGAGGAATTTAACGAGGTGTCCATAAAAAGGCATTCTTCCATATTTTTCGTAGGCCTTAAAAAATTAGACAAGCGCAGAAATTGTGTAGCAAATAAAGTGTTTTTGTTATTATTTCTAATTTAAAATAGCCGAACTCCATTTTTATATACACTTTCAAAAGCTGCTACAGAAACGATTTATTTATTTGCATTACCAAAAATTTAATTTTGTTAAAAACTTTGCGTTTTGGTTGTTTTTTTTAATGGTGTTTTTTTTTATTCGTGTTTTTTTAAAGCTTAAAAATAAGTAGCTTAGCTTAGAGCTTGGATACAACAAATTGCTCTGAAATAATGCAGAAACTACAGTGCAGCCTCTTTTTTTATGTGAACTCATTCTTAGAGATCAAATTATTAATTAATTGAAACAACATTTTCTTTGACTAATAAGCTCAAGTTTTATTGAGTTCACTGTTTAGAGCAGCGATGGGCACAAGATCTAACGGTTTGAGCAGCAGGTCGGCCAGACAAAAAAAAAACAACAAAAACCACCACCGTCGCGATGCGCCGCAGAATATGCGAGCAAAGAGAATACGCAAATCCCTTTAAAGTTGTTTTTGTTTTGGGTACGATGTGCGCGACTCAGCCAATGTATTTTGTTGTTGCAAACTCGGGATCGAGGCGATGAGGTCGGCTACCTGCTAGAGACTCTGTAGCATTGTTTTTGCTTCTTCACGGATCGCTGAACGCGAGCCGCGAGCCGTCTGGCTGGCGCCTCCCGAAAAACATAACGGTTTGAGCAAGTGAGCAAATTGAGCCAGGCGGTGCCCATCTCTGGTTTAGAGTAAACGCATCTGCATTCTCTACTTACTTTATTTATACACTGCATTTAGAGCGCCATCTATGCGGACGAAAAGGTTTCCCACAAGTGCAGCCTTGCCAGATCGTTGCAAATCGAGGTCGATTTCTCACCACGGTTTGTAGGAATTCACCGCGCTATAAATTCATGGCGAAAGGCGCCGTTTTAACCGAAGCGGCTGTTGCTGGATCTTCAAGTTTAGTACCAATAATAATATGGCTAATAGTTTTAAAAACTAAAAGAAACGCTTTCCGGTTTAAAAGAGCGCGCTCTTTTATAGATATCGATAAATTATCGGTAAAAAAAACATGTTGGCATGGCCTGCATGCGAATAAAAAGTGTTACGCAGCCAGACAGCCAGCCAGCCAGATAGCCACAAGTGAAACTTATATAAAGCGTTTAAAAATATGCGCAAGGTATCTCCTATGTTGTTTTGGGAGTTTGCTGCGATTTGAAAAAACAAAATATTATATTAAATAATATTTATCTAATCTATAAGTTAAATATGTTTTTTGTAATAACTTAAATAAAATTATACAAATTACTCCGATAAAATTATTAAATTTAAAGTTCGTTTTTAAACTAATTTTTTGTAAAATGCTAAACTAGTTATTCAAAATGTCAGTCCATGTGCATATTTTTTAAAATTTGTTGTGAATAAAACAAAGCTGTCGAAAACTTTTCCTTAATTTTGAAAGAGTAGACTGTGATTTTTGTCTTATTTAAGCCGCAGAAAACATCATTAGAGACCTGCATTAGGATTGCAGTAACCCCCACCCCACCCAACTTCATTGAATATGCACAATAATAAATAATCGGATGTTGACCCAGACAGGCCCCCCAAAACCATTTGACATTGGCCACAGGCGGGCTTTACTTGGGCCCCTCAAAACCCCGGAAAACCAAACCCCAAGCGCAGGACGCAGGACACAGGACATAAGTCCAAGTCCTGGCCCAGACTCCTGCTAAGTGTTGAGTGTGATTAATGAAATGGCCGCAAGCTGGGCACAAGGCACTGGGCACAATTCTTGCTCACACCTGAGTGGTAGTCTCGGTGGGCGTGGCTTGTTTTTAGGGTTAAATAGAGTTCATTGGGAGCGTGTAGTGGGTTTTGGTTTGGCCATCGCTACGCTTGATTAATTTCTCTGCATGGAATATAATTAATTTGCTATTTACACACAGCCCCACCCCTTCATTGTGATGGGAGCTCAGCTTATTTATAGCTAATTTTTTCTGTTTTTTTTAGATGACATATACTTATATATATTTGTATTTTATTTTACCTTTTCTATGTTTTTGAGTGTTTATTTCCTGAATTAATTTTTGGAAAAAGAGTTTGCCTGAGAATAAAAGAAAAATTATTTCATTGTATTTTTTAAGCAATAATCATGTTTAAAAAATTTTAAAACTAGTTCCAAAAACGTCATGATAAAGGAAAGACACTCTTTAAAAATAATAAAATTAATATAATCATAAAAAAGTTTATTTAATCATATCAATTGTCACACATTTTTATCCCTTCATCCAGTCTATTACATTTACAGTAATGAACTTTATTTTAATGTTTAAAACATGTTTTAAAGTTTTAATAAAATAAAACGTACTGTTATTTAAGGAAATATTAATACATGTATAGAAATTCGTTGTTTTTTGTAAATGAAGCATAGCTGTTTTTAGCTATTTGAATTGGCCTATTTCTGTATATTAGGCACCACTTTCTTCCTGCCTCCATAGAAGTCATTAGCTAAATTGTTGGAAATTTTTCGGCGACAGGTGCTGTTACAGTGGGTGTGAGTTAGAGTTTATAAGATGGGCGGGCTTAGGTTTGTGTGGATGTCTGCTCTTGAGGCAGGACTGCCAAATCTCACCGGGAAGCCTGTCCTTCCTCGTCCTTGTTGAAAAACACTTTGCAGCACTTGATGAGCCGGCGCAGTGGGTCATTTAAATTCATTACACAAAAACAAACTCTGGGGCTGGCCGAGGGCCGTTAATTGACCACAAAAGTGGAGCGAATGGCTCTGGGTCTCCAGCTCCTCTTTTTCCATCGCCATCGCCATCGCCATCTCCGGTTTTTCGCTGTGATAAACTTTTGTGAATTTTCATTTTCGCCGCTTTTGTGGTCGCGACGGAAAACTTGATGCGCCCGTGGCTTAATGGACCATCTGAATATCCAGGAACACCGCCGAACAGCTGCAGTGTGACATTGAAATCCTTTCAGTTTTCAGTTTCCAGCAGGATGCCACAAAAGGAAGCGCTTTTCGGCCAAGCAAGCTGACAATAGTTCACAGCCTCCCCCGCGGAATTTCTCCTGGAATTCTAAGTACTTGCGTTAAGTGAATAATGGCAGACTCCATCTACATCCACCCTTTGCTATGTCCTTGGAAACTATGCCAAACTCGATTTGAATTGAGAACTGCCTGCCGCCTGGGAAGCCTCCCGCTGGACAACTTAACCGTTTAATTAACACAAACAACTGCAAATGGTTTTATCAATTTCAATCTGGCTGGCGCGAAATTCAATTTAGATTAGTTGACCCAAGGAGAAAGGGGGAAAACTGAATTTATTTGATCATGAAATTCGGTTTAAAGGGAATGTAAATTATTGGAATGAAGTTTTTTTTTTATCTTTTTTTCTTAGGGGATTTTTTTATTGATGACTTGATCAAATAAATGAACTTTTCTATAAATTGTTACTATGGGTTGTTCTTTGTATAATATGGGTTTTTAATACTTGAAAATGAAGAACTCTTTATATTATATAAGCAAACTGTAAAATCCGTTTTAATTTCGTTAACAAAACCATAAAATTTTAGCGTAGTAGCTCGTTTCGAATGCCTTGTTCCTGGTCTTTGAAAACCTCTTTAATTACTGTGAGCACGTAGACCTGGACCAAAAACCGAAACCAGTAATAAACTGAATCATATCGGCTTACACATACACTTAGTAATTAAGCAGGATGGGAGCTGATGACGGATGGGTTGCTGATTGGAGGTCCTTCGGCTGGAGGACCACAGCCAGGAACCGTTGATGAGCCGTTGATAGGCCAGATTGGCCAGATTGACGTCCCTGGAACCTGGAACTCGTAAATCAAAAGCTGCGAAGCGAATCCCGAACCACGGACTCCAGTGACAGCAAATGTTTGCGAATTTTATGCGAATTACGCCTAATTAGCATTTCTGCAAGCGGCCGGGGATCGAGAGTCACTCGGAATGGGAATGGGAATGGTAGTGGGAATGAGCATGAGAATCAGAGTCAGAGTTCAGAATTCGCTGCTGCCGTGTCCCTGTTGATTATGTGCGCGATTTCATATGCAAAACATAAGTGCCTCTGCACTGAAATAAAAACATTAGTCGTTCTTTAGTTTTTCCCCTTTCAAAAGTTCATTTATTCAGTAAGTTGACAAGACATACTGTCAAAATTTATAGCCTTCATTTTAATATTTTATTCAATCAATGCAATAAAATATTCTTCTACTAAAAACGAAAAATAAAAATGTAAGTTAGTTATTAAAACTACTTTCAAAAAAAGTAAAACACTACAATTATTAAAAAAGGTTAATGCATCGAGAAAAATTAAAAAATGTTCTTGCTAATATCTGAGTTAGTTTATTTATTTTACCAAATTTTGTTGCTTTCTCATCCTTTTTCCTTTTTAAAGAGTGCCTTATTTATAGAATATTCTCCTTAATATTGCTTTTATTTTATAAAAGCGCATTATAAATTTATCAAATTTATCTTACTTACTTAATTTCTTATTACTTTGATTTAGAACATTTTTTCCCAGTGCAGGCACAAGAGGCACCTCATGGATAAAGCCCATGGCGTTGGTGTTGGCAGATGGTTGCCCATCCGTTTGCTGTTTGCAAATGTTGGGCCTAGAAAAATGCATAGTGACTAGTGACTCCAGGGCCATATCTCATTAGGATGTGGAGGGCAGAGGAGCAGTGGGAGCGGGGTGCCACCTAGGGACTGTTGATACTGTTTGCTGTCATCGAAGTCAACGCGGCACAAGGGAACCTCACCCCCAGGAACACGATGCAACTGCAACTGCAACGCATCGCAGGCAAGCCAATAAAATTATGCGACATCGGAATGTGTGCGACCGAGTGGAGTAAATTGTATTTACTACCGCATATGGAGCATATGGAAGCAGTTGAGGCGCAGGCGGATACCTCTCCCCATCCCCAGGCCCTCGGGTCAATTGCCGGATCGGGGAACATGGGGAGACATGGAGAAGCCACGCAACTCCTGCCTACAATCCACAATCGATTCCACTGCGAGGCGTCATCCAAGTGGCCAAATGTTGCGGTTGTTTGTGCGGCGGCGTCTGGTTTTGCATTGCTCTGCATTAGGAGGTTTTACTGGTATGTCACTCCATGCTGCAAATGTCTCATAATTACGTGGAACTTGATTTATAAAATATTTTGATTTAAATCAAATGGGGCCTTTCAAATTTATTTTTTATTTAACATTTAAATATATTTTAAACCGGAAAATTTTTCAACAAATAATTCAAATAAACCAATATTTAAATATAATTTCTATTTGCTTGAAAGCAAGCACTGTTTATGTGGACACTGATTTTTATTTAACAACAAATTTAAGTTTATTTATTAAAAAGGTCCATATAAAGGAATGAGAGACTGATTGTTATTTACTTTTAATCAAATTCAGGGAATTCGCTAGTCAGCTAATGAACAGTTTTCCCGGTTTTTTTTTAGATTTCTTTGCAATTTTATCAGCGAAGAGTCAAAGACTTTTCCGCGACCCATGGGACGGGGTACGTGATCTGGTTCTGTTTCGCTGCCGCATCTGCGAATCGGACTGTCAATCGGGACTGTCAATTGCACTGAAAAAATAGCAATGCCTTTATTAAAAGTAATTTTATAAAAATGATATCAACTAATTTATAGAAGATATAAATATTTATTAAAAATGGTTTCACTTCGCACCCAGACACAAAATAATTAACACAATAAAATATCACTGAACTTAAAAACTTAACATGATAGGTTTAAAAGGCTTGCTAGGTACAATTTTTACCATTAAAGTTAATTTCCTTATTTTTTGGTTAAGTGTTATGTTTTGAAAAAAGATGATTATAATAAAAATTTATTTAAAATAAATACAAGAAAATGATCAGTATCTAAACTTAAAATGATAAAAAGTTAAGTGTTTGAGCCCAAAAACGCCCAATATTTAAATGTATTTTTAAATGTAATTTACATAAGAGATATATTTTTGAATAATGATTAAATATTTTTTTCTGTGTCTCAATGGAGCTGAACCTTATTGGGGGCTGTTTGGTCGTTGTTTCTAATTGCGGCCGGAGCCAGAGCCAGAGCCATCTCTCCAGCTTCCAGCTTCTCCTCCGCAAGCGGACATATCAAAGGGTACGAGACGGGACCAGAGTGCAACTGCAATTTGGGATTCTGTGGGGGGAAAAAGGGGCCTCTTTATCTGCTTTGGTCGCCAGCCGAGCGTGGCTCTTATTAATGATTAATTAAAAAAAACTGCTTTCAGTGATGAAAGGGGGATCCCTTTTTTTTTTTTTTTTTTTTTTAGATTATTATGCTTATGACATATGTGGCATTTAATTGGGCAAACAAAACGGGCGGCCGGTACATTTACTCGAGGGCCGTGAGAGAGGAGAGGAAAACTCGGGGCAGGCAGGCACTTCCAATGCCACACATTTGGCTTTTCCCTTCCAGTTGGGCAAACTAGTTGCGCTTTCCCTTCGGGGAAACGATGGGAAAACGGAACAGGCTCTCTCTTTCTCTTAGAAAACTCTCTTTTTCAGTGTCGCAGGTCGCGAATCCGCATTTATTTATGTAGGGACACCCGACGATACGATGATGAGGATGGCAGCCGAACGAGAAAGAAGCCGCCAATGCGAAGTTTTTGGCCAAGTTGCAGAGTCAGTCGTCAGTTTGTCCTAAGCGGATTTGGTCGACACGTGTGTATGTGTGGTTGAGATTTACAGATACCAAATATATACAGCTGCAGCTTCGAATTTTCCGATTACAATTACGAATTTTCCCCAGTAACCAGTAAAGTCGTGAACATTGGCGCGTGAATTTAACGCTTGGCCTAGGTCACGTATCGCACGTGTTTCTGACAGCAGGCAGGACCTTCCTCGCAGGTCCTCTTGCTCTCTCTAAAGTGTGTGTGTGCCTTTGATTAAGTGTTCGGCTTGCATGTGTGCGGTTGACATTCGATTTACTTTCGCCGAGTTACCGGAATAAAAAAAAAAAGTAAGCCAGTAAGGACGAACACTTCCCGCAGACTTTTCGCCAGATCCAAAAACCTCTTCCTGTGCACATGTGCGGTCGATATTTGCATGAATTAAAAAGAGAAAATAGAGCAGAGCAGCGTCCTAATGAGTTTTTAATACTCTGCCGCGCTTCCTGATTGTCTGTGTGCGATAGAACTTACTGAAAAAAAAAGAAAGCCAAAAACCCATGGCCACAGGATTTTCGGTTAATTTATTGGGCCAGCAACTAGTTTAGAACGTGTCCAAAACAGACCAAACAAAAAATTAGCCGCCGAAGAAAACTAATTTGCACTTTGAAGTTAACTGAAACGTGGAAAGTTTGTTTTGGGTAAGTGACACTGATCGAGTTCGAGTTCGAGTTGTTAAAAGTGCAAAGTTCACGTGAGAGTGAGGGGTTAAACTAGTTCAAAGTTTGTGGGTGCTTTAAATCAGATGGCTAATAAAATGGGATATTTCTTAAGGGAGTTATTAACGTTTATGGGTGCGTTTAAAAGCTAATAAATAAAATGGTAACAACAATTTAACATGTACAATTAAAAAGTCATATAATAATTGAGTGACACTATTATAATTAATAAAAATATTATTCCAATTTTTCTAATTCAATAATCTACTTATGTTCTCATCCAAAAATGTAACCAAAAACAAAAATGTAACTAAAAAAGAGTAACTGAATTGATTGATAGTTAATTAACCAATGTAAACTCAAGTTGATTACAAACCAATATATGAATTTTCTTGTTAAAACAATGCATTTATATTAAATCAGTTAAACAAATATATTGAATGTCCAATTTAAAGGTGCAAAAATTCGGTTTCGCTTGGCAAAAACCCCTTATTTAATGACAAAATCGATTCCCTCTCCCCTTTCTCGTTTCTCGTCAAAAACAAACAAATTGCGTTCAATATATAGCACACTTTCGCCAAATACATTTTGCTGTGGCATCCACACCCAAGGCAATTTGCAATTCGCATTGCATTGTCAAATATTTGCGAAATTTCAAACGGAAGCCAGAAACATTGCAAATTGAGCAAACAAATGTCCTTTTTACCAATACCAATTTGCACACAAAAATTGTGTTGCATTGCCAAACAATGTTTTACATGTCGAATGAACTGGGTCGAAAATTCCCAGACTCAAACTCAAACTCAACTCAAGTAAGGACTTATCGTTAATGAGTAGTGACAGGCAAACGACAAAGTCCTGGGGACAATGCTTCAATTACTAATGGAATTTGTTAGTAGCAAAGTATCTTTGGGGAAATGTTTTACTTGAAAATATGCAAAACAGGCAAATTGCATTGCAATGCAGCATTAATTTAAATTTAAATTTGATCTCTCGCATATCGAATGGCAATTATGGAAAGAGAAATGATTCGAATGATTATTTTTTTTGCAGTCGGAAATTAATTTCGTTTGATGTTCGTTTTGGGGAGGGGATTGGGATTTGGATTTGGATTTGTTTGCTTTGGCCTATCAAATAACCCAAAATCCCATGTAACTAGAAACAATTCCAATTAATTCTGCATGTTTACAAACCAAATATTTATCTAAGCAAACACAAATACATTGCCAGCATAAGTATATTTTATATCAGAGCATTTAGGCCTGGTAAAAATGCATTGACAAATATTAATTAAAATTGCCTGACCATCTCTGGTGAATGTAATTAGTTTGTAATGCGAACATCAAACATACATATTTCTTTTATTGGATTACGGGAGTTGCAGGCAAAGTTACGTTTTCATTTCGGGGAAATGCGATTAAGTAAAATGTGTCAAATGCATTTGGATTCCCCCATTCCATATGAAAGTGCATTTAAGTTAATTTTAATGTTGTTTGCTTAATGCGTTTTTTATGCACACTTGCACGGGGCGTATACTTGATGTGTCCAAAACTTGCATTTCACATGCAATTCGCTTGCCACATGCGGCATATGCAATTAAAAATAATTATTTCCAATTTACGTTGACAACAATTTTCAATTTGAGTCCTTTACTTTTAACCCCCTCCTCGTGAGTGCTTCTTTGTTAGGTGGATCAACGTCAATTACGCTGTCTTTGGTAGCCTTTCAATTGGTCCGGAACCCCGATCCCGACCCCGATCCCGCTAGGAAGCCCTGGCCATCCGCTCCAATTGTTTCCACGCGCTTCCGATGCTAAGCAATTAAAAAGATAAAAAAAAAAAGTGCATTGATTACAGCTGCCACCACACAGCATCCATAGTTCTATAGTTCTATGGCCACACAGATCTATAGCCGCACGTGTGGCTCGCTTTTTTATCGACCTCCTATTTTCCCCTGGCACAAAGGACATAATACCTTACCTTTCCTTTGCTTTCCTCGCTCACTGGCTGGCTGACGGGTGGTGAATGGGAAAATTGACATGAATTGAGTTGATGCGCTTTGTGGCAAGCAGCTCTGCCAGCTTGATTTCCTAGAAAAGCGCTGGAAATAATAATTTTCCTTTGTCTGCTGCCGTCGTCGTCGAAAGCGCTTAAGTCTTATAGGGCGGGACTTCTGCAGCAA
The DNA here is from genome assembly GCA_018150695.1 of Drosophila oshimai. NCBI lineage: Eukaryota > Metazoa > Arthropoda > Insecta > Diptera > Drosophilidae > Drosophila > Drosophila oshimai. The sequence goes on along the minus strand of JAECWM010000071.1, from coordinate 1,687,447 downwards.
ATTATATGCAAAACTTCTGTAATTTATTCCCCAACAAGGAAATTAAAAAGAATCCCAAATATGCCAGGTTGAGGAGAGGAATCTGTACGGTGTATGAGAATTTAATTGTGCTCTAACAAAATCTTTTTTTGAGAAAAAAAATATTTGGGTTTTCATTTAATGGTGTTGATATATTTGAGTTTTCACATAGTGGTGTTTATATATTTGAGTATATAAAAATGTTCACTTAATTATGATTACATCTATAAAGTAAGTTTGTTAACCTCATTAAGTCCTTAAAATAAACTTCATGCTTTTTAGCGGAAAGAATTTGTAATTTTGCGTAATTTTCAAATTTTAAAAGAGCTTTAATAAAAATATTTTCTTTCAAATAAGGAATTGTTTTCTTTAAAAGTAAGTCTGCAATATTTTTTTCCTCTTCTGTTAAGAAGCAAATAAAACTACAGTCTATTAGTCATACAATAATTCGTGGTTACAGTACAAATAATTATATTACCCAAATTAAAAACCACCAAACCAACTTGATTACTCAGCTAATGGTCCCTTTGTTTTCACCTGTTGAAATAGACCACTTCTCTAGTACTTTGGGCCACTTTTAATTGAGTTTCGAATGTGCGTGTGCAGACGGGCGAAGTGAAAAATGGGGACCGAAATGGCACAAAATTAATGCGGACAGTTGACTTTTTGGACATTTTCATTGCCACATCTGGCTCTTTTCGTGGCGAGTCACCTTAAAATTCATTGGAATCACCTTCCATCCGCTCCTGTCCCACTCCACATGCTTATGCAAATCGCATTTTAATAAACTTGCCTTGCGTCAATTTTCATTTACATTTAGTCCACTGGGGCGTGGTGCCTTCTCCGTCGCCCCCATCCTCATCCTCATCCCCGTTCAAGTTTAAGTCCCAAAACGATACGAAAAAAATCCTAATTAAATTTGAATTTACTTTAAGCATTTGGGGCTTTGTTTGCTTTGTTTTTCAGTCTCGCATCCTGCGTGGGTTCCATTTACGTTTATTATTTTCCGGTTTTTCTTTTTTTTTCTGTTGATTGCTCATTAAAATTTGAAATTTCATTTTGCTATACATAAAAACCAGGAAAAACGCGAAAATTCCGCCAAATTGAATTGAATTTAATATCAGTTTTCTAATGGTTCATGCTCAAGGATTCTGAATTGACGTATGGGGAAAATGGGAAAATGGGAAATGCTCTGGGGTTTAGGCCATAATCCTTGATGGTAATATTAATATGCAAAATAAATATGGCGTAAGGAGATAAAACGGGGCTGCTAGAAAATCAATGCTAAATGCGTTAAGTGATTTTTAAAGTACATTTAACAGCGATAGGCACGTGACGGCCACGCCCCCAGCACCCACACACATGCACAACCCCTCCCACACACCCACACACTCACGCAAATATGTGAAACATATTTTTGGTTTTTCGGAATACTTATATATAAAACATTTGCGGTGTTTTTCGCTTGTTTTGCTTGGGGTCACAGGCAAAAATGGAGGACGGAAGTGGGCGCCAAGTCAAAAATGTATGTGTACGTGGGTTTTGACAAACGATAGGTGGAGGGGGTGGTAAAAACGAGGGGGAGATGGGGAGGTCATGAGTTACTGCGGCGGCAAACACATGTTTGTAATATCCCTGCTGATTGTTGACTGCCTTCGGTTGTCGCTGCGTTTCGCCTGCTAGGTGACGCTGATTGCCAACAAAACTGTTGGGGGCTTTCACAATGTCCAACAAATATGAGACAATTTGTTAGGCATTTGTTCTTTAAAAAGGTTTGTTTTATAGCCAACAAAGTGCTGTTCATGTTGGTTTAAAAGTCTTGGAAAGTAATACTCTCTAGCTTCTGGCACCCGTTCATAATTTTAAGGTTCTTCATAAAACTTAATCAAAATAAAATTAAATATAAAATAAATATTACATTAGGGCCCAAAATTCGGATAAGCAACTAGTTTACGTTAATTCAATGATCGTTCGGGAAAAACGATATAAAAATTATATGTTTGGAACTTAAAAATAAATAAGTTTTAGAATAAATATAGTAGTTAATATTTTTAAAATGGCTTTTTACACTTTTTTGTGTTCAACGGCTAATCAAAAATTGATTTAAAATAAAAAAGTCCCTAGGAAACTGTTATTAATGCAACTAATTATAAACCCTAATTAAAACTTAAATTCAATACAATAATTGTATTTACCGGGTTATTTTTATAAACTTCTAAAGTTTCAGTACAAAAATTAAATTTTAGGAGTAATTTTTAATTCAAAAGTCCTACCCTAATCAACACAATTTTTCGTTTGCCAGTAAAAAAAAAATGTTCTTGCCATTCCCATTCCCTTTTCCAGTATTTGCCCGTACAATCACAGTTTACTTCCCCTTTAAACTGCTCATTTCGTGCTCCTTTCTTGAACAGTTCTAACAAGTTACGCATACGCAGCGGTGGCCAAGTGGCTGACGATAGATTAAGTAGCTGACAAATGCTTTGATTACTTAATCAGGCTGGCAGGATAAGGCCAGATGAAACGAAACGAGGGCTTAAACGAGCTTTAAATGTGCCCCTGAGTCAGCAGGCGCACAATCACAAGACCCCGAGTCTCCACTTCCAGTCCCCTGTTGCAGTTGCAGGATGCAGGGATGCACGGAGGCAAGGATCCGGGGAAACGGGGATCTGAGGGCCTTGGAAGTGGCAAATTTAATTGAAATTGAAAGCACTTTTGTGTCCTTTTGGCCCTGGCTGCTGGGCTGCCTTGACTCTCTGGAATCAGAGTCAGAATCAGCGCGCTGCTGCCCTTGCCACCCGAGGAGGCAGAAGGGGACCTGCTCCGTTGCATGCAACTAATTTGTGCCACTAATGAATTTATTTGCCACTTGTATGCTGGCAGCGCGGGCGTGGCCTGCGAATAAAACAAAATAAATGAAAGTAATATAAAGAGTGGAGAGCGACACTTCGCTGGCAGCCCCGAAGAAAAGCCAGTCGAAGCCGTCGACAAACGAAATCGTTTGAAAATTAATTTTCCATTTCACAAGGAAAAGGAGTGAGCCAGTGAGCAAGTGAGCAAGTGAGCCCGTGGAAATGTCGCCTGCCTGCTGCATGTGTCGGCAACCAGCTCGTGTCGAATTACAATTTATTGGCTGCTAAGTGGCTGCCATCCTGGGCCTTGACACTTTTCATTATACCCTCACCTTTCAGAAGGCAAATTACATTTTTTCCAGGGGATTGAACGGGTTTAATTAACACTTTTATATAATTATAAAAAATATCAATTTGTTACATAAACTCAAAACTATTAAAGCATTAAAAACTTCTTTAACAGATTAAATAATTGCGATCTTTGTACGATTTTTTACTATGTCATATAAAACTAATAATTTTTGTGTAATATTTTAAATAGTTTTTTATAGAAAGAAACTACAAAGTATAGTTTTTATTTTATTTAGTTATGAGTTATTACTTAAACTTTTATACTTCCTAAAGTTTATTACTTTTGTTTTTCGTCCTACATTTGAAAATTTTTAATGTAGGTACTTAGTTTATTTTATAATTTTGAATTTTAGAAACATTTTAAACTTTTTAATTTTGAATTTGAGAAACATTTTAAACTTGCGATATATAATCAACCTATTAACAACAACATAAATAACATACCAGAAGTAATTACAATTTGCCGTGTGGTTGTTTTTAGTTCTTGATTGTATGATAAAGAAAATTAAAAATTATTGTTACAAAATAATAATAAATAATAAAACCACTAAATTCTCTTTGTAATATAACTTATTTCTTGCATATTTTTACTGTATACAATATAATAATGTTTTCACTATTTAGTTAAAATATCAAATTGTGCTACGTTTAGAAATTAATTACATTTTTCTCCTAGCAGTTAGAGTATTGAGAAAACCTTCCAATTCCCAGAAAAAAAACCCCCGCTGTCAAATGCTTACATGGGTAAAATAACAAATGGCAAATGTATAACCTACAACTGCAGTAACAAAACTGCAGAGGCGAAACTAAAACGAATTGCATTTTGTTTCCTGCCCTGCTCAAAGGCAAACATCAGGGGGGCAAACAGCAGTAGTAGTTGCTTTAATTTTTAATTAAACATTTGCGAGAGCAGCAGAATTTGTGGCTCCCAACGCTCCCAAATGCATCAGGCCCGTACAGTCCGTGCAATTTATGAAATGCTCCCCGAGCGTACATACATTGTGCGCCATGATTATTGCATTTTTTTCTTTTTTTTTTTTGGCTTCTGTTGGTTGGAGTTGGAATTTCTGACTTTTGGTTTGGGGCACGTGCACGTGCATTCCATTTAATTGAATGGAGGAGCGGCTAAACATGAGCCGTAATTAGGCTTCATTTTTCTCCGTTTCCCGCTCACTGGGGGCCACCTGAATTCCCTAAAATTGCACCCAAAACAATGGGCCACGGGGTCGAGGGCTTTGAGGGGTCGAGGGTTTGGGGGTTCAAGAGGGGTGGGCCTTTGTTGCACTGCTGCTGCAGTTGCATGTAGACAGAGGCACAATAACTTCTTGTTATTATGCTGCAGGAGTCAGCGCAGGCCAAACCGGGCCGGCCAACTACCAATTCATATTTGACTGGCACTCGGCAGTAGGAGGCACAGGAAGTACACTCTAAAAAAATTGTGAAAGGTCTTAATTTTGAACATCAAATTTTCGAGGAACAATTTCAGAATTTGGCTAACATTCGTGGCTTTTTAATATTTGTTGGAAAATAGATTTTTAAATGGAATCTTGGCTTGTCAGTCAAAAATGCTTAAAACCTAGTCGATAAAAATAATAAAGTTACTTATTAGTTTGAACTTAAACTTAGTTGATTTAAAAATTACAAAGGACTAGCGAAGCTCTATAAATAGATAACTCAATATTTATATTAAAAAATAGTATTTGAAAATAGTAATTTTAAAACACATTTTTATTACGCATATTTTTAAATAACTTAAAACTAAAACGTTAGTTTTTTTCCTTCAGTGTACACACACACACGCTGAGACGAAGGACCCACACAGGACTCGACCCGGCCTGCACTTGTTGTTTTTTTGCAATTTTCATGAGTGGCACTCGGGTAAAATATACTATTTATTTCGCTACTCTCGCTCCGAGAACGAGTGTCTATGGCCCAAATGAACCACATTCCATTCTGATGTTGGCCCAACTTTTGCGTAGAGGAAGCAGGTGGAATGCATTGTTGTTGGTGTTGCACTTCTGCACTTTTGTTGCCTGTTATGTAAAAGGCTCGTTGAGTGAAAAACGTCGAGCGTTAAGTATGTGTGTGTCCCCGTCTGGAAATGTGTGCGTGTTTTTTTTTTTAGCCAAATGATGCAACAGTCGCTTATGCAGATATGCACACTAAGAAATATATAAAACACAAGTATTTAAAATTAATACATTAATTTGATGCATAATTTAAAGATGATATCAAATACCAAAAGCTTGAAAATAACATATATTTTCTTTTTTTTCTCTTACATTTAATAAATAGTAGTTAATATAATTTTTGTATATCAAATATAAACATTTTTCTACATAATTCTTTATTTATTTCCCTGTGCATTTACATGGATAAAATGCAGTAATGCCTGTCTGAGGAACATCCCACATCCCTGAGCTCGCTACCTCAGTTTCTCGAGTGGCACTCATCGTGAGCAGCGGACAGGTAAAAAGCCACCCAACCACCCACTCCAGGTGTGCCGCATTACCTTGCCCAAAACTATGGCTATAGCATATATACTCATACTATATATACAGCTGCTAAAGTGCGACTACGAGTCTCAGTCTCAAATCCTGATTCAGTTTCTGTTTCTCTTTCCGTTTCTGCATATGTATTTGCTTAGTTTGCGTATTCGTTTCTCGTTTTTCGCTTTTCGCTTTCGTGTCGTGCTTACTGCTTTTGTGTGTTGTTTTTAGTTTTAATGAAATGTAAATGTTTAGTCATACACACAGCCACACACCGAGTGGCTCTGTCATTAATAGCATGTGTAAGGTGGCTTTTGTGAGACGGCACATGGCAAATACTAAAAAATACAAAAACGAACCAAGGGCCTTGCCTTTTAGTCCAACTTGTTTCCACTGCCCAGCAGCAGGGCTGAATTTTTAATAACTTGACTAAATCATTCCGTATTTTAATTTCGTACTTTTCGTTACCTTTCATTAAATTTTGTTGTCTAAAGTTTAATTGTGTAATAATATATATTTTAACTTTTATAACATCAATATTTAAAGGCTATGAGTTTTATTTTTATATTCACACCTATTTTGATGAAATTAAAATTTAAAAATAAAGTACGAGAAGGTTTGTCCTAAAATATAAGAAATTTATTTTTATTAATTTTGTAAAGCTTTTTATAAAACATAACTGAGTGAAAATATTTTCAGCCTATCAATTCAAAAATTTTTTATTTGGTTTTTAGTTTAGTACGGCAAAACTGGGTTCATAATTGTAGCTTAAAATATATTTTGAATTGGTCTTTAAAAAAGGTTGTCTTATACGGGTAATATTATTTCCTCCGGTTTGATTTCCTATTATTTGACTTCCTATTTTTTTTAATTCTAAAAAAACCATGCAAAAAAATTTGTAACAGTTTCAACATTTTTTTTCTGCCAAGATATATTTTTTCTGCCAAGATATATTTTTCTAAATTTTTTATCGCAACTGCTAAGCAGTGGAAACGGCTCAAAAAATATGAAATGGCAAGTGAGACTGCCAACGGCCTACACTCGCGGATTGTTTGACGAGATGTCCTAATGAGGCGACGATGTCGAGGACTCTACGGACGATGATGTGGATGGGTAGATGAGGATGTGCATAAGGACGAGGCTAGGGTTTGCTTCCTGCTAATTGGTCTCTGAGTGAGTGCATCCTGGCTAATGCATTCTGACCACCGACGGGTATCAGTCGGAAAATGAATTTTGTATTCATATTGCTTGCTGGTTTTCTTTTTTTCGGCTGGGCGATAACTTAGTACATTTATGGGAATTGTGTGTGTGCTGGCTGCAATTTCCATTTCAATTTCAATAAGCCAAAGTGCGTTTTGTGGTCAGCAGTGGATATTTATTAAAAACATGCCAGTTGCGCAGTCGTTCGAATTGAATTCATTTTGTGAGTCGAAAGGAGCGTATTCAAACATTGGGCAATTTGTACATATTTGGGGGACACTACTAGGAGGACTGTTGACTTTAACACACGCTTGTCAACGTTGACCAAATGTGGGGGTTATCCGGGTTTTGGGGCGACAAAATAGCATTTCCTTTTGACTTTTTGGACGCTTGACTTCTGGTAAGCGCCGCTTGTTCGCATTTTCCGCCGGATTTTGTTTACAAGCCGCGCCGCAGAGCACGAAAACAAATTGAAAATGCACCATGACCCCCGGAAAACCCCTCAAAACCCCCTGGAAACCCCCTCAAAACGAACAATAACAACGGCTACAATGGTCGAGCTGCACAAATTGGTGACAGCTCTCCGGTTGTGGGACGTTAGCTGCATTTGTTTGCCTTTGTGCGGCATTGTTGTCAAATTTATTAAGTTACTCATACGCCCCCGCTGCTCGGCCACCGCAACACCATGTGAAAACTGGGACTGGGATCCCAGTCAGTCCACTGGACGTGGATGTGGACAGGGGGATTCCGATAAAGCAGCCTCCTCCTCTCCCCAAAGGCACCGGATTCATGTCAATGTTTGGCATTCGCCATCGCAACAGAAACATTCCTTTGGGCTGTAAAAAGCTTACCAAAAGAGCATTGAGCACCAAATATAAGAAAAATATATATATTATTTTAAAGGATCAGCACAAAGGATTTATTTCATATTTATATACTGTGGGTCAGAGTTTATAAGCCTATTCTAAAGAAAACTATCAATGTTATCACCAAACTTTCACAACATTTGCGATTATTTTAGCTTAAATAATTAGTTGAAAGGTTATTTTTATATTTTCTGGCAACACTTTGTTACGTTTGGTGAAATTGACTTATAATTTATTTGTTGTTATACATTTTTCTAGCTTATATTTTAGTTCTTCTAATTGCTTTTGCTTTGTTATTATAAATCAAATTTTTAAAAATAATTTTTGAGTATTTCCTAGCACACACTTTTTTAATGTACTTGTTCTAAAACCTTTTATAATAGTACGATTTTGCTTACAATATGGTTAAGGATTGTAATTTTATTAAACTGAACATGTAAAAGATGCTTTGCAAAAACAATTTATTTTCACATGAAGGTAGATACTTTTATAATTCTAAATTAAAATTTTTAAAAGTTGCTCTTAACATTGAATATGTTTTAAAAAACACTACTAGTTTCTTTGACCCACTGTTGCAAAGACTTATGTAAGATTGTGGTCCTCCGGCGAGTATTTGCCACTTGTCACTGAGTGTTCCGGCATGCAGGAAGACATTTTCCCGCCGCTTTTCCTCCCATCCCCCTTAGATTTTCCCAGCCAGCAGCATCTCATTTCCCGTTCGGTTCGCTTTCGGGTCGCTTCTTTGCCGTCAATAGGCATTTGGCTATTGAAACTTTTCCAGCTGGGAAACCCGCACGCACACAGCCCTCATCCCACATCCCACAGCCCACAGATAATATGCACATGTGTTGCCCTGTTGCCATGGCCATGGAGCATTTCCCACTGCTTGGGAAATTGTGAGCTTGGAAACTGGCTCCCGTCACTTCGGGCCATAAATATCCGCCTAAATATGCTGGTCAGGCCAGCTGAGATGGCTGAGAAGGCTGCCTTAGGCCAAAATCTGTCTTAATATGTGCTATGTGTTGTCTGTGCTGTCCGTGGTATATATATAGTATGTATAGAATATGTCGAGTGCGATTGCGATTGTGTGTTTGCGGGATTTATGTTTGGGGCCAAGTTGTAAGCGCCAATGTTTTTTATGTTGAACTTAAAGACATCCTAAGTACTTTCAGTGCCAGTTTTTTTTGAGAAACAGCACCAAGAAAAAATATTTGAGTTTTTAATATAATATTATTTTCAAGAATTTAATTTATTGAAATTTCTTGTTGGATACATTACATACAAATTCTTTTTGCTTAACTTAAAAACTAGATTTTGAACTCATAATAACTTACAATTTCTTTATTACTTAACTTAATAACTAGAGTTTGATTTCATTCATGAAAACATTTTATTTAAAACAAACCATCTTTGGTTGAATTAAAATTTTTGTTCTTAAAAATAGTGTTTTTTTTTTAAGTAAGGAAATGAGGTTAAACTATCATTTAGTGTATTACAAAACAAAGAAATATAGGAAAGAAATAAAATAATATAGGAACTATTTATAAAAAAAACGTTAAAGAAACTATTTACCTTAACAAAAAGTTAGCTTAAAAACATGTTCACATATTTACATTTGTTCTATAAATTTAGACAAAAATGGTTACCCCCGCAATATTTTGACCAATTTTAAATAGTTCTATATTAGTTATGTAATCCAGAATTTATGGTTAGCTTGTGCAATTTTTCTCAGTGTAACAAATCACCTCCCACCCGCCTTCACCCACTTAGAGCAGCTGCTCCTTGTTGTTGATGTTGGTATTGCTTCTGGTGGCACTTGAAGTCTGCTTCTGGGATCTCGCTCCAGGGCGTTCAACTTGCTCCCGTCTTGGCCTCCTCGATGTCGTCCTTGTTTGTTGTTCTTGGCAACTGTTTTGCTTGTGTTTTATTGTTAGTTCTAATGTGCTCCTACGCTCCCTCTGTGTGTCTGTGTGTGCGAAGTACTTAGTGTTAATAAACTTTTATAAATATTCTCTTTGACACTTTTAGCACGAAATAAAACTGACAAATAAATCTGATTAATCATTGCACTTTGCGCTTTGTAATAGCACTTTATCGTATTTTATTTGGCCACCGTGTGTTTACCTACTCGTGGTCCTCTGTGTGATAATTTCCAGCTGAGCTAGGAAGTTTTTGCCGGCCAATCCATCAAGTTTGGGGGTCTGACACAAGGACTCTATATTTTGATTGCCTTCAAATTCAATTGGTCTTGCCCGCCGGACTAGTTTATTGTATTTGAAGGCGGGGTTATTGGCTTCAGCTGAGCGGCTTTATTACACGGTCCTCCAAAGATATATACATATATCGGTGTATTTCAATGGCTGTTTGCCAAACAAAATCGTTTGATAACAAAACCGTTTCGGGGGCCATGAACCCTGCCAACCTACGTACTCATCAAATGCAATGAAAAAAATCCGGGAGCAGCCGGGAACCCAATTGGAGTTGCATCCGCGTGTGTTTTTTGGGTCCTCCTCTCTTCCCCCTCGAACAATTCTAGGCAAATACAATTTTGAACGCATCACAACACGCAAACACAATCACAAATGGGTGGGGGTTACTAGGGGGTCGGGGGTGGAGTGGAGTGGAGGGGATTGGGAAGCGGGTTTTGGTAGCAACAGAAAATGGAGTGTCGGAGCAGCACTTGGCAATTGTCCGTCAGGCTGTCCCTTTGCTCTTCCCCTGCTACACACTGGCCATTGATATGCGCCGCGGTTTTTTGCACGAGGTACAAGTGGAGTTCAAGGGTACATTGCTTTTCAACTTTGTATGAAAAACTATTAATTGCCAAGTAATTATTTCAAAGCATACAAAAATTTTCCAACTTATTTTCTTCTTTAGTTTCCTTTTCAATAAACGCAAAAAAGTATTAAAAGTATTAATAAAAGTAAATATTCGTCAACTTGTTTACTTAGGAACAATTAAAAATTTAAAAATATAGCTTTTCATGCTTAGTAAATATACCTAATATTTAATTTTCCAAATAAATATTATTTACTTACCTTCTCTTGTTTTTTGAAATTTTCTCGTTCTATTAAATTTCCAAAAACTTGGAAAACAGGATCGAATTCACGTTTCTTTTGAAGTAAACTTGTCCACAGGCTGTGTTTTTTTATTTATTTTTATTTTTTCTTTGTTTCTCACATCCAGAGTTTGCTTTTCTGTAAATGTGTAAATATTGGTTTTTGGATCAATTGAAGAAGTAACTGGGTATGATCAAGTCCGAATATTTTTCACTGTCCTTGTTCGGTTGTCTCTTTCTCTGCCTGTCTCCCTTATTCGCGTCCTGCTCGTCCGTTTTTGTTCACAGTCCCGCGAAGAGGTCACACTTAATTTCCGCTCCCAGTCGTAGCATACTTTTTTGGGGCTGCTGCTGCAGGTCCTTCTGGTTATTCTTCTTCTCCTCCTGCTCCCGTTGCTGTCATTGTTGATGCAGCCCTGTGCTTGGTCCTGTCAGTTGCGTTGAACTTTCAACATCCGCTTTTCATTTACACACACAGAAACACACACACACAAACACTGTGGGGCACACGCACACTATTTGGCCTGTGTCCTGCGCTTCATCTTGTTGTTGCTGGCAACATCTGTTGATTATTTTGGCGCTGCTTTCTTTTTTTTTTTTTGCACTTCACAGTGCAGCGTTGTATGTGTGTGTGTGTGGCTTGTTTATCGTATCGCGTACACATAAACACACACACACACGTGGCACAAGGTGGCTCAAAATTGTTTTTTTTTGTTTGTATTGCTTCTTTTTGTGTTCTTTGGTGCTTCCCCTTTTTTGCATTTCTCCCCACACACACTCACTCACACTCACATACATGTCAGCGGCAAAATTGATTATGAAATGATTTATTGGCCTCAAAAACTGCTTCAATATTGATTAAAGTTACTGTTGCTTCATCTCGTTGTTCTCCCTCTCTCCTCTTCGGTTTTTTAACCAGTTTGTGGCCATTTCCTATGCGCGGACCATGCGGCGTATGCGTAACGTTTGTCATGGCATTTTATTACCACCTCCCTTCCCCTCTTCGGGCCATCCGTTTAAATGCATTTTTGTAAGCTACCAAATATCCGCAGCTCAAAAATAAAACCGAATCGAAATAAATGCTGCATGCATTTTTTAACAAAGCACATTTTTGATGGTTAGAGAAATGCATATTTGTTGCATAGCAAGGAAATGCGGTAAAAAAAAATTGTATAAAATATCCTTTGTGTCGCAGCAGTCGGAAACTTGCACAGATGAATTGCTTTTTTGTGTATTGCTTTTAATAAAGGGATTATTTATCCACGTTTAAATCGGTTAATTAACGCTGCCATTGTTTTGCATAAAAATTGAACCATTAGTGGCTTTACATTTTTTTTAAATAGAGGTGCTCGAGAATAGATTTATTATTTAGGTATTTACCTACCTTTGTGTATTGGTATGCTTTTGATTGCAAATGTAATTTTTTTTAAAGTAAATAATAAATATTTTTTCTCCTTTAATGGCATTTGTTGTGTAAATTTATTCAAATAAATTTCTTTTGTTAAATGGCCTGTATTTGATAGTAAATAAATGATTTTAGGAAACAAATTAAATCGCATCAACAAGATTAACTGTTCATAAATTAAAAAATTAATGTAAACATGTAGGTTAGCTTACAAAGTGGAAACTGTTTTCGCTTTTGGTTATTTGCAGTTTGTTTTGTCTTTAATCTTTCATCATCTGTCTTTAAAATTCTATGACAGTTTTGTGGATAGTGGTAAAAACTTTAATTTTGAAAGATTGATTCCTTAGTGTTAAATTTTAAATGTGGATTTTAACGACTTAACAACTATGATTTTTGCCAAAACATTTTATAACATGCACGAAATATTAATACAAGAATCCACTCGAGTATTCTTTACTTCTGTTTTTTGTCCAAAGCCTTTTGGTGTTGTTTTAGCCTTGTTTTAGTTTTTTTAAATTCATTTTTTATACATGATATTTCATAGACATGGTTTGTGTGTGTTTTTTGTTGTTCGTCCTGTCACCAGTTGTCAACGCAAAAAGGTGCGCAGCTCACGCCAATCCAAACAGGTGTGAGTCCTTGTGATTGGATGCCTTTGTGGGGAGTCGTGTGGAATGGGGCTAGTGGACGTGTCAGATGAGTTTTGTTTCAACACATTTGGAGCGTTAAATCATTCATGTTGATTTAATTATTTTACGTTGTTGATTCAATAATTTTTTATTTGATTCATTTATTTATTTACACGTTGGCACGTTTGAGGCGAAAACTTTGCTGTAACTGCTGCTCTTATTTTGAGGGCCGCTTTAAATGACATCATCAATCAATCACGTCACTTATGACAGCATTGCAGCAGTATATGAATACTATATGCATATGGCTTGAAAATTATAAAGAGAAAAAAAAAGGGGAAAAACCCAATCTGCAATGCAAATTGCAGTGAAATTAAAATTACATTTCGCTGAGCTCTGATTAGGGCAATGAATTACGGTTGACTGCTGGTCAAATGAGTTATGGATTAATAATTATGTACAAATAAAGTAAATACCTACGAGTGGGCAGATTAAAATGAACATATCAACATAAATTGTTTGCTCTATTACTTTATTAAAGTTTCAACTGCAGCACAACTAATTTTTAAAATTTTTCTCCTTTTTCTATTCACTGCAGCTCTCTGGAAAGTTCGCTGTTTTTCGGGTAAGCATAAAACCAAATTCAATATTCGCTTGGAAAAGTTTCCCGGCCAAGTGGAGGCGGAAAATGGGCCACGGATAATGCCAAAAACGACGCCGGCTGATTAAGAGTGCAGGGCGTGAAATGCAGCTCGCGATAAATTTAAATGATTTCCATCCAGGCAGAAACCCAAATGGCACTTGCTCAGCTCCAGAACCCATTCTTATTGTTGTCCTCGTTGTTTTTGTTGCTGCTGGAAAGCTGGCAGCGCCTTTTGGATTTATTATTATGATTTGAAAGTGCATAAACCACTTGAGGGCGATTCGGATTCGGAGCAGCGCATTTCGCTGCATAATTGGCACAATCAGCCAAAGGCGAGCGCGATAAAATGCGCGAACCCCTCGAATCACCCACTCAAAAGCCAGTGGTGTGCCAAGGGGGGTTACTGGAGTAAAAACATAAAGTGCACAGAACCTGTATATATTAATTTTATGCTCTTTTTTTTAAATTAAAAGCACAGACTTTGGAATTTAAAATCTCATTATTGAACAATTGCTTTAATAAAAGTATAAGTTCAGAAATTATAAATATTTATTTAAAGTTCTTTTTTCTCAATTTTTAAAAATATGTTACATGTACACAAATCAGAAAACTTTTTGATTTAAAGGCTGATTTATAAACTGTGTGGATACAGTTTAAAAAACAATATTTAGGACTTTTAAAAGAATTCATTTCCTAATTTGTATCTATAAAAGAAACAATTTAAATCGTTAATTTGAGTACTTCAATTCCATTGATATAGTTTCTTATAAGTTTACAGCTAGACTTTTCAAGTAATTTAAAAACTCAACTTGATAAAATTAAAAAAATTATTGGTAGTAAATCAAGAAAGGTATAAATTGCACTTCCCATTAAGTGTGACTACCAAAAAGAGTATAAAACTCTCCCTTGTTAAAATCCGGCGTACACCACTGCTTGATCCATTCAAAAACTTGAAGTTGTCCGCTTCGTCCTGAGCCAAGCGGTCTTGTGGGGTCGTTTTTTTCCCAGCTGCTTGTGTTGATTTTCCAACCTTTTAATTAAGTGACAGGACGACGGGGGCAAGGCGTCAGTTGAGCTCAAGTTCCAGCCATATTATAATGACGTAAGGGAGCGAAAGTGGGGGTGGTGATGGTGGGTGGGTGCATCGAGACTTTAGTCCACAAACAAATCGCTGGCAAAACAAACAAACAAACTGACTGACTGAGGACCCAAGTAGACAGTGATTGAAAGAAGTCTGCACACGTGCGCCCAGGTGCCCATCGTGGGCGCTCATTAAAATGCAACTGTGTGCGGTAATGGCCAAAAAGGGAAACGTGCAATAAAAGCAGTCCAAGTCCCAGAAAAAACAGTAGTGGATGGCAAGCCAGCGGGAAGAGCGTGGAACATAGCATAGAAATACATTTCGCTTTATGCAAATGCATAAAAAATACCACAGACCAAGTGGAGGCAAATAAACGAGGCGGCGGCAGCGCCAAACAAAACCCCTGGCCAAATGGAGCAAAATGCGGGAGTATATCAAAAATCCATGTCGGCGTCTATCTCTATCCCCTCCCCTCCTCTCCTCCCAGTTCCCGAATTGTGTCTGCCTGGGATGGAAATTTCAGGATATGCTGCTGATTCTGCTCCTGCTGCGCGTGTTATTTCTGCAAAAACGCGAAAAATAAATCTAAAAATTTTTAAAACCAAAAACAAGAAGAAAGGTATGTGGTTAAAACTAGAAGAAACGGTGAATACCTTAATTAAAGCCAGCTTCTTTTTAGTTTTCTAGCTTTTTGAAACGGTTTTTATTTTAATCTGGTTTAAAATGTATAGTTTTGGTTCATTTAAATCACTTTCATAAGTTATCTTTTGGTGAAATATTTAAAATGACTTGAACTTTGTCATTCTTATTTTAAAAACCCTGATTTAAGGCGATAAAGTCTTTCTAACAAAGTGTAGCCATACTTTTATTATTATAGATTATAGATTTCCCTCTATCAATAAACAATTTGATATTTTTTCCTTCATTTATCTATTTTCCTAAGGGTTTAAATTTTTTTTTATTATTCCAAAAAATTGTATGAAAATCACCGAAACACTGTTGAAGAAAATAAATACAGATTTAAGCTTTAAGCTATCATAACGCCCGCAGGTGGGAAATACATAACACATAATCCAAATGCAAAATTATACTTATCGGTGCTCTTTGACAGACTTAACATAAAGTGTGGAAAAGAGGGTGGGTTAATACGAATATTACTTTAGCCCCAAAGCAAAAATTTGAGTATTTTTCGTTGTTCCTCAAATTTAAAGCTAAGCTAAGGAAAGGAGTCCAAAAAGTGCCAAAGGCACAAATTAAACAGGATTTCTGAAAACAAGTTTTGAGCAAACTTTAGTATTAGTTGTTCAGACTTAAATTGGTTTGAAATTAGAGTCATGTTCGCTGGCTTAAGTGCCCTCTCGTTTCTCGTTTTGCCTCGACAAGATGAGGTCCTGGACTAATCAGCAGAACAGCTGATGGCCAAGGAGGTCGAGCCAAAACGCTTTGGGTCAGACAAACATCAATAAATTAGAAAATGAATAAATAAATAAGCTTCGAGCTGGGCCCACTCAAATGCGAGGGAGGGCGGTAAATAAATCACCACAATAAATCTTTGGCACGCAGTTGGAAACGTTTTGCGGGTGACCCACCTCCCATTTGGCCATGGAACATTTTTCTGCCTGTAACTATAAATATATTTATGCATGCATGACATAAGTTTGTTCCAAGTGGATGAGGAGATGCGCCCATGGAAATCCTCGGAAGCTGCAAAGCGGCCAAACTTTAAGCAACTTTGGGGGCAACCGCAACACCGCACTCAGTAGACGACAATGTTCGCAGTGTCGGCAGGCTGGGCGGGAAAATCGCATTAATTTCACAAATTTGACTGGCAAAAGTTTGAGACGGCATCAGGCACTTCAAGTTAAACACCATTTAAAGACAAAAGGATACAGTTCACAGGCAGAAGACACTCGGAAAAGGCTCAATTGTCAACATTTAACTTGGCTAAAATTTCTGCCCGAAGTTTTCAATGGATCTCGTTGATGGAGAGCACTTTAAGTAAGAGATAGGACGTGTCAAAAAATGATAGTGTTTATTTTTAGAATATTATAATTTGTGAAGACAAACTTCGAGTAATTTTTATACTATACTACTTTTAAATAAAAATTGTTTCTAATGTTATTTTAGGGTATTAATCTTATTCAAAATAAATGCTCAAATAGCAGTCCAATAAAAAAAGTAAATTTTTTTATATTGTACAAGGTTTGATTTCTTTGTTCCATTTATTTAGTTATTATTCTTAGCTATACTCATACTTTCTATATAATGAACAGGAGCACACAATTTATAAAATACCAGTTCGTCTTAAAAAATGTTTTTCTTCTATTTTTAAATCCCAAAGTCAAATTAGCCTTCTGGTTGCCTGTCAATAAAAAGCCATGTTCAATTTATTTTGCTAACAATTTATTCATATTTTAAATGGATTTTTCAGCTGCCCTGCAGCTAAAGCAAACAAATATTCTGTACCGACTTTCTTTGACGTTTTTTTTTTATTAGTTCACTCTTTTTTAAGTTTACACTTTTGGTAAGGATTTTCTTTTCTGTCGAATCATTCTGCTTGAAGAGTTTTTGCCTGGCAACGGCAACGCTTTTTGCTGCTGGCAGCAGTCAAGCCGCAGCCATTAGCTTAATTTGTTTAATTAATGAATTTGCTGAAACTTGTTCCCTGATTTTGGCCTTCCCCTTTTTTTCTGTGTGAATGTGTGTGTGCAAAGGCGTTTAAATGGGAATTCGTCTTGTGAAGTATGCGCACACACACACAAATACAAAATTAAGCAAATTAATCATACGCACTGTGTGCCCAAAAGGAGGAGCCAGAGCCAGAGCCAGAGAGTCAACTCCCAGTCGACTGCACAGTAAATTTTGTATTTTCCACATTTACTCGTTGAATATGCACTCAATTGGAATTTATGTGATTTGTGTGCTCAAGGACCTGTTTGGGTTATCAACAACACGGCAGGCTGCTGCTCTGCTGCAAATCTCTTTGGCTGGCCCATGACTTTGGACTTTTGGCTTATACGCTCCTAGACACTATATATGTGTGTATAGAGCCTGCTTTTCGGTCTTTTAATTAGCAGCCCTCAGAGTGGCAAAGTTTTGGGGCATTTTAATATTGTCATCATCATCATAATTGAAATAAAGCAACACAGCTCCTCCAGGCATAAAGCCCCCAGCTTTTACTTCTAAGGGCGTGACCCGAAACTCTTTTTGGTTTCTCGTTTATATAGTAGATTTTATGGGTGTGTGTGCTACTTTTTCACAACTTGTTGGGTGTTTCGCTTATTTTTTGTGAGTAGAGCTTTCGGGTTTTTTCACATTTTTATTTTACGCCACTTTGTGTGCTACTTTTTGGCCCAGAAAGTGTGTTGCCCTGCGTTTACCTTTATAAGCGGCTTTTGGCCAATTTACAGGGGTACGAGTACGAGGGTGGCGGTTACAAAGTGCGTGGGAAATGAGATCCCACCTTTTCGGCGGCAATTTTCGGTCGGTTGTCGTCGGTTATGGTTACCAATGTTGTTGTTTTTGTTTTTGTTTGGGTTTGGGTTTTCGCTCTGGCTGTTCTGGCTGCCGGTTATCATTTATGGCTTACACATTTGCCTAGACGTTGTTTTGTTATTGCAATTAGCAGCAGGCATAATGAAGTTGGCTAATTGTAGGGTGGCCAATATAAGCGAAGGGCCCTAAAACCATTTACGGTTAGCCATAAAGCAATTAACGAAAGCTCCTTTTAAACCAACAAACTAATGGGCATGTGGAACGATATATGGTCGACTCGTAATCTGCGGATCCGGAAATGATTTTTAATTTATAGGTGGTTTTCATAGAACGTGGAACAATTTTTTATGTTCTTCTTTGTAAATCCGATTACCTTTTATTTTAAAAAAAATTTAATCTTTTAAAGATTTACCAAAATATATTTTATTTATTACGTTAGGAAATTGGTATTATGTTCAAAGAACAAATAATACATTTTTAGATCACTGAATAAGTGTTGTACTATTATTCGATATTTTTCTTAGTACAAAAAATCAACCTTCTACCCACTTATACTAAAATGGACAATTGTGATTATGTAACGAAGTAGAAAAGAGATAAATTTGGTTCGGTGTAAACAACATGATGCCAAAATAAGCCATTCCAATGGTTTATTTTAATGGAACGTTTCAGTTTCACCAATGACAGACAATTTAAATGCCTGTAGATGTCATTATTTATGCGCTAATGTTTTCGCCCAGCAAATGCTAAATTCGATTTGACCCGGAGCCAGGAAAAATAACAACAATAATGGCGGGAATCACTATCAAACCGAGCGGACAAACGTGCGGACACCAAAAAGTTTTTACGAGCGCTCAACCAAAACAAAACTTGGATTTGCATAATATACAAATGTACCCATACCCTCACCCACTCCCACACACTGGGAGCAACGCTCTAAAATTGTATCCCTGTGTCCTGTGTGAATTTAATGGCTGCAACGACAAGCGACAAAACTCAAACTGCGGTTATTTAGTACGCAAAGCTTTTGATGTACTTTATGCGCAAGCAATGAACTTTTAATGTGAGCATTGCCGAAAGCAACAAGGCCACCAACAATGGCAGGAGGAAGTGCCAGCCGTTAGTGATATATCAGAGCTAAGCACTCCCGCGTAGTCAGGCTACGCCCACACAACTGGAGGATAGGGAAAGGGAACCATACGAAATTTACTTGCAAGTTTCCGGGTCTGCGTTTTGCGCTTTTACAATTTTTTGGGTACACCTTAATAAATCTGTTAGAGGTGTACAACTTTTGACCAGTGTTGTAATAAACCAGTGTTGAACACAACTCTAACTTTGAAAAGTGTTGTAAACATAAATGTAATCTGATAAAGTTCTGTTAACTTTCACATAATCTAAATAGAACAGAATTTATTTAATTATTGAATAGATTTATTTAATTTGTTTTAAATTTTTTATATTTTTTATTTTGAAGTGCAAAGAGCTTTAGTAATAATTTTGTTCAGTGTCAAATGCGAAATAGGAATAAATAGCAGAAGCTAAAGGTGAGGAGACTTGGCTACTGCTATTCTGTTCATGGTGACATAAATAACACCAAAACCCAGCACAAAAAACCAGCCAACAACCAAAACGCTCCTCCCAGACATGACTGCTTCACACGACTTACCAGCTTTGTATGCGGTTTTCTTTTCTCCTGGTGGTTATGGTTTTGTTCCTCTTTCTTTCGAAACTGAATGATCGGTGAGCTTTGGATTTGGATGCGGTTGGCTTTTGTGAGGTGAACAAAAAAGGTTTCAAAAAAATAAATAAAGAATTATATAAAGTGTTCAGAGAGTAAGTTAGCTTTGATCATGTTTATAATTTTATAAATAAATAAACAAACAGCATTATAATATAACATCGTAAAGACATAAGGCTGCGTTGTACTAAAAAGCGACTTCAAATATTGACAAGAAACAGAGATAATTGATATTTTCAAATAACAATAAATTGGCACTCGGAACTCCTGTTTCATAACTTTCGCTTGCTTGACTTCTTCGCAGCGCTTTTTATACCCTCTGGCAGCCACTTCCATTATCAAAGAGCTCGCTAACCGCAGCTAATAGCATCCATTTATCCTATACACATCCCAGCTCCGGCTAAGTTTGAGTAAAAAAGTGGCGGCGATAATCGTGGGGGTGGTGCTTCACCACCCACTTTCCAGCCCACAATGTCTACGCTTTTTTCTCTTAAACGCCACATGTGCACAGTCTCCATTTGCATCCGTGTGTCAGAGAGTGTGTGTGTGGGCCCCTAATTAATTGCCACCGCGTTGAAAATATTATTTTTAATTGTGTGTTTATGCACAGAGCCAAGGAGAAATATGGAGAAAGGAGAGGCATTTAAAAGCGGAAGCCATCCGGAGTCAGGTTGTTGGTTGCTAGCCAAAATCCGCTCAGCTGCTCTTCCGCTTTTCTGGTAACCAGCAACCAGGCCCAGAAATATAAACACAAACAGAAACAGCCACATGGCTGGAATATTTATGAAAATTATCCTTTCGCTGTGGCTTTTTAAGATGCTCATAATTTATATTTAAGTTGAGTTTAGTATGTCGCCAAGCGAGGGCAACACCAACAACGCGATGTTTTATGGGCTAAGCACCAATACAGGGTAACATACAGTGATAAAATTAAATATTTTTTGGTTTTTAATATAAACCATTTTTTAATAGACACTATATATTGTTTTATAATTAGGTTTTCAGAGAAATTAAATTTAATGTATAATTTATCAAGGGTTTAATTTTTTTAAAGTGCAGATACATTAATTGTTTATTCTTGGTAATAAAATATATGATTTTATATGGATACAAATTTATATAATTTTATTTCTTTTTCCATTTTTGGTTGGTTTACTTATATGTATGAAATTTCTTAAATATAACTATAGCTTGATTAAAATTAAGGATTAAGATGATTAAAACTGCTTGTTGCTGCATACTGTTAATATTTTGTAAAATGCTATATATTCTTAATTTTCTAAAGTGTATGAATAAAAGTGGTTTCTGTTATTTCCGCCACCGCAGTACCACCAAACTTACATATATCCCTATATGGAGCTCGTGTTCGTGTTTAATGGCGGAAGCTGTTTAGTGTCACGGCTTGCATCATAAATCTCTGAATCTCTCTCTGTCTTCTGCCCACACCCTCTCGCTTCCTCTCACTTCACCAGCAGGGAAAGCCGGGGAAAGTGTCAAAGGGTGAGGGGCCAGCCGACTGTGATGCTGCTTTTAATTGGTTATCAAAGGCGGCCAAATAAACCTGGGCGCTCAAATATTTACCCAACGCCCGGAAAGATTTTTGGCAACGAGAGCTGCCAGTTTTGACCAGGCCAAAGTCAGAGCGGAGTGGGCGGGTGGAAGTGGGTGTTCAGAGGGGGAGTGGGAGTGGGTTGCAGATGACGGTGACTGTGCAAGGCCATTAAATAAACGCAACGCAGCGCAGCGTTTCGAGTGGTTTTCCCAAAGTAATTTCCACTTTGAGCCAGCCAGACGATGGAGGCGTTTGCATCTTTAGTCAAGCAGATGGTAGCGAAAAACACTCGAAGAAAAAGGTGACTTAAGATTGACTAAAATTAAATATATTGTGCTAGCCTTAATAATTTTATTTTTTTCACTAACAGCGCTCAATGAACTATTTTCTTTTCACTTCGAACGGTTTTTAACATCAGAAAAACTCAAAACATAACAAATATTTTATTTAACCTATTTCAAAAAAAAACATGGGACGCATTTAAATATTATGAAATCATTTCTAAATTCTTAATAAAATGTTTAAAAAAAGTTCTTTAAACTCAAGAAATTTCTTACCAATTAAATTTTTTTTTATTTTAAGTGCATTTGGAGTCCTGGGGGTAACATGGGGCTGTTGACAGGAGGGGTCTGACAGAGGAGGTCCTTAGGTGGTGGGTGTGTGGGTGGATGAGCTCTTATCGCCTGCACCTCGTCCTGACAGGATATGAGTATTTAAATTTATCGCAGTTGTCGTTCGACGTTTTGTGGCAGTTTGTGTACATAAATTAGGACCAGCCGCACCTTGCAGCCTTCTGCAAATTCACCCACACACAGCCTCGTGCTGATTCAAAGCTGATGGCAAATCGAAGCCAATAATTGAGTGCCATGTGGTTAGAGGCACAAATGGCAACTTGAATTGCAGTTAACAAACATTTACTTGGCTGAGCATTCGCATTCAGTTAAAAGCGAGGTGAATGCTACGCTTTGGTGTCGGGGCTTCAATGGGTTAACAACACTTCGGGGGGACACATCAAACAAACCGACGAACAACCGGGGCAAATCCCAGTGATATTTTTTAGCTTTAATTGAAATTCAAGCAATCAACGCTAAGCGGATCAATTCGTGAATAGTTCGAGTGTGTGTTTAATTTAAGGGTTTCTTGTTTTTATTGTTTTGTTGCGCTTTTTGCTTAGCCTTTGTCTGCGGCTTTTGTCTTTGTCGTTGTTTTGTAAATTGTTCTTTTCCTTTAATTTGCATTTGCGTGAAAACTTTTGCCTAATGAATTAAGCGAAGTAATCGATTGTTGTTCTTGTTGTAACCTTAAGCTAAGCGACCACGCCCCCTGCCCCACGAATCCACCCACTTTTACCACCCACTGTCTGTCTGTGTGTGAATGTGCTTGGGTGTATTTGTTCAAGTGTCGTATCGGTTGCGGCTTGCCTTTGTATTTGTGAGTGTGAGGCTGTGTAAGTGTGGGAAATGCGAAAGGAAATGGCTCTGCGTGTGTGTGTATCTGTATGTGTGTGTACTGTGTGGTTGAAAAACGGCAATTCAATTAATTTCCGCTGCTGCTTAAAGCCGTAATGAGCATTTAAATTGCTTTTGAATGAGGTTTGCGGTGCCAGCAATTGTCCATAAAGGCATCGGAAATGCCATTCGGCCAGCTCCTCAGTTAAAACGTGAAGTGCACTAAGCAACAGCCATTAACAAATTAACTACGCTTCAATTCAAGATATAACCAGTAGATCAATAAAGCAATTTCCCTTTATCAGCTTCAACTAGGTCAGTTATCTAATTTCGTTTAATTTTAACAGGCAAAATTGCACAGAGAAAATAAGAGAAATAATTCAACAACCAAAATATATATTTTTTTTGTCATAATAACCTTTTTGTACAAGGCATTTTTTAAACAACACAATTATAAAAATTTATGTAGAATAAACCTTTGGTCTTTAAATAAAATGTTCTTTATTGATTTCATTTAAGTCAACAAATTTTATGATTTGCTTTTCTACATCTGCTTTTAATCCGCTTCATAAATTGTTTGTGTGTGAATAACATAATTAAAATACATTTTTTTCAATCACTAAACGTTATATCAATTATTTCCACTTAAATTAAGTTGTCAGAACTGAATTTTTTATAATTAAAATTATCAAGGATTAACAAATGAAGCGAATAGTATTATTCTGGTATAGTACTATAATTTTCATTGTAAAAGAAAATTTCATAGTACCTAAAATGTTGTTAACCCTAAGATGTCAGTGGGAAACTGAAAAGTTGTTGTGTTTTTCTTGCGTATTGTAACAAATGAGTAAGACCCTCACGCAGGCCAACAACCGATGACAAATGTCCGAGTGGTCCTTGTCGAATTAATCCTTGCCACAAATCAGGACTCGCCGCAACCAGTTGACCAATCGAGCCATAATTGTCGAGGAGGCAAACTGTTGATCAGCATAATCCCGCAGCGGGTGACACCTGTCAGCAGGGAAACCGAAAAGTTGGCTCTTCCCAAGATTTATGTGCCTCGATGTGGCGTCCATTAAGCGGGAGTCCTGCCTACATAACCTTTTAACATTTATTGAAGTTTATTGAGGTCCGAGTCGATTCTTTCATTTCATTGGTATGCGTGGGACGGCTCACACCCATTACTCAACAGGCATTCGAACCCATACGTGTGTGTGTGTGAGTTTGAGTGCGGATTGTCAACAAATTAATCAATGTTTATTTGCTAAGTAAGTTCGCCCTCGAGGCGGACAACCGGTTATCCTACTCCGGGAGGCGATGTTTTGTTTCCTTTCGCCATTTCCTACTTCCGGCCATGCGTGTCTGTCTGTTTGTGAGTGTGTGTGTGTGTGTTTTGTGCCAGTCCTTGGTCCTTTGTGCCTTTGTATTTGTGTAACTAATCGCGTTAATAGAGTGGATAATGTGCCGCAGGTATGTTGGCCAACATTCAGCGCCTTCGAATGGTAAACGGTGAACAGTGAACGGTGAGCGGCTCATTGAAAGTGTTTCGCTTTGTGCCACTTCACTCCGAAATCACCCTCGAAATCCCCCTCTACACCCTTGTATTTGTGTTTGAGTGTGTGTGTCTGATTAGGCCCTGTTTAACGCCCTCGTTGTTGTTGCTCTTTGCCCATCTGGTTTGGGTTTTAAGTATCGTTTGATTGGCTAACGGGGCGTATACGTAATATTCAATTTGGCCAAATTACAGGGCCCCAAGTCCCGATTCTTTTCCCCCTTCTTGGGTGTGTGTAATTGCCATCGATTTGTGGGCGTTGGTCGTTAAAATTACACAGCTTGCATCAACAAAGCGGATTGAAAAATAGTTAATTTAATAATAAAGTCAGAGTTAATGGCATTAAACATTTATGGGCTTTTGTAATTAGTGCATTTATTTCATAAAATGTAAAGATAGGCCGATTATGTATGTTTATGTTTTAAATAACAACATTTAGCTTTTGTAAAACGATTAAAATCATAATTTGTTTTTCTTATACTAATAAACACTTTCTAAATAATGTTATTTAATTTAAAATTATTTTAAAGCAAAATTTAAAATATTTTTAAACAAAGTTTTTTGCAATTCCACTATTTTCTTAATCGTTTTCAATGAGATACAACCCCTCTATGCATTAAAAATTCATCTGTAATGTGATTAAAAATACACAAAACATTTTAATGGTATTGCTGTTTGTTGTCCCCTTTTCGCGGCAGCTTCAATTACACTGCTGATTTGCTTGCACAAGTCCTTTGTTTGTTATCCCAGCTGAAAAAGCAAATCTCGGCTCGGAATATGCAAAATCCGCAATCCACTTGAGCCAAAGCACACACACATTTTGCGGGGAAATACCGAATCCAATACCTATCGAATAACGTTGCGTATGTGTGATGTTTCTGTGATGCTCAACCGAGCGCAGCAAATGGGCATCAAATGACGCAGCAACATTGTCAAAGCAATCGTAACAAATGAAGTCAACAGTCTGCTGGCCCTGGCTTTTGCTGATTTTTTAAAGGCATTTTCTGCATAGTGAGTTGAAATGCAACGCCCACGTGGAGGCCACAGAGGATCAAAAATCCAGAATCCAGGACAACGAGGACACCGCCAACACATTACTAATATGAGATGGCTACGCCTCGCTGTCATCGCACTGCTCACATGGGCTCCAGTGGCAACCGCCGACACCACACTGAGAGAAAATGCTTAGCCCAATACCACACTTAGAAAAACAATTGGGTTCCACTATCTTCTCGACATTTTAAAGTGATTAACATTATTATTAATTTTATAATAATTATTTTATGGTTTAAATGGCTTAAAAAATTTAAAATCTTTTACTTCTGCAAACGCCCAAAAAATAAAGTAAAACCAGTTTAATTTTTGTTTATAGAAGAAAAACTTTTTCTTTAACATTTCTATTAGGAAACAATTTTTGCAACCAGTTTTTTAAAATAAGAAATTTGTTTTTTAGCACAATTATAAGGCGGCTTTTCGATAATATAAAATGAAATTTTATTATTCTTAAAGAAGTGTTTTTTATATAAGTCGTTAAAATTATCTTTCAAAAATAAATATTAAAATTTGTCTCCATTTGCGATGATAACATGCAGTTCTTAAGTAAACAATTTAATTTAAGAAACCAAATTAAATAAAAAAAGTTGTAATTTATACAATCTTATAGAAATAACTTTTGTATAAATTGCAACATCTGAATACAATACTGTTTTGATATGACAAAAATATGAATATCAAGTGTCATACTGATATGCTGCATCAAAGACATATATCTTTTTTTGTGCTCCACTTTGGTAACATTTTTTTTTGCTGTGCATCCAGGACAACGACAACGACCACCGACAGCTCTAGTTGCCTTCAAGTGGCAACGCTTGGGATGCGAATTTATGGCAAACACGGAAATGCGAGCCGGATGACGGCGTCAATTGCAGAGGCCATGCACACGCGCTGATTATGAAATGCGTCTCATTAAAAGGAGGGACCCCGGCCAGAAGCCAACTTGGATACCTCGTCCTCTGTATTCCCCTTGCCTGACCCAATTCTGGATAGCTAGATGGCGGGGATTGGATGGTGTCAACATCAGAAGTTTTCTACTCAACTCAGCCCACGGACAGCTGTCAGGGGATCCCACAAATATTTTGATATGCAGCTGGCTGGTTGGTTGGCTGTTAGCTGTTAGCAAAAACCCCAAGCTCAAATTGACAACATGCTTTTGCCACAATATTTTTACAACTGGGCCCTGGGAACAGATGTGAGCGGATGACACTCCAAATATTTGGTTGGCCCATATAATTGTGGCCATGCGGTTTATGGCTAATTTCGTTGGTTTTTGTGGGGATTTCTGACGAAGTCTGGCACAAAGTTTGCAATTAAAATTCATGCATTCAGATTTTTGTGTTTGGCTTGTTTGGGCCGACAATTTCTACATACATTTATTCATACCTAAAACTCATAGAAAAAGTTAACGAAAAAATGAATGGTGTAAATAAATGTGGGTTCACTAAAGCTCCTTTCAGTTGCCATGTGCACTAAACTTCCCTTTTTTTTTCCTTCCACGTTTGACTGCCCTCAAGACTGCTTTGCATGTTAATCTTTAGCCATGGCTTGTGGGCGCTCGCAGGCAATGACCTAATTCTGTCAACAAAATATCATAGACACCAGTCAAAGATATGAGCTCACTGCTTACACACGGTCGCACAGTAACAAAAATTTAAAGTGTCTAAAAAAGATAACATTTGCATCGAAAAGTCTGAAATTAAGCTATAATGAGATAAACCAATATCAAATGTCTTTGGTAAAGAAAATTTATCAACCATACTACATACTACAACTCATATTTCGATTTTAAACAATTTTTAAAACAAATATTTAGTTTATAAGTAAACCTTATTAAAATGTTTTTGACTTATTTAAAATAAGTTATTTATAATATAATTTCTTCATTTTCAAATATTCAATTTTTTAAGGAAATAAATATGATAGTCCTAAGACAAAAATATATTACAGATTCTGAATTTAAAAAAAACCAAAAACGAGCCTTTACAGAAATTCCTACATATATACTCCTATAATATATAAATATTTTCTAAATACATTATTACAAAGGTTAAACTGTAGGTACTTAAGGTCTTTGTTTTTCGAAACCAAAAGGAGTTTAAAATTTTAAATCGCACTTATAACCTCCTTTTCCTCCAGTGTTGGCTTAGAAGGAACCCCTGGCAGTGGCAGTAGCAACAGTGGGAGGGCTAACGGCCAGAATGCCAGTCACAAGCCATCCTATCCCCTATCCCCACATGGCTCCGCTCCCTTGGCCATTTAACACTTTCATATTTTGTCGACGTCGTCGTCCTCGTCGCCAGGTTGTTGGTTGTTTACCGCCCGAGGGCCAGACTTTTACTTTGCATATAGTATATGTATATAGTTGCTAGTGGGAATCGGGAACGGAATGACCATGAATCCCTGGGAGCCCGCACGTTTATACACTTTGCCGGGCCGCTGCCATATTTGTGTCTCCCCGGGCGCCCATTCCTTGGGTCCCCTTTTTGTTTCGACTCCGGTGAACGTGGCCAACAATTTATCAAGCGAAATATGCACTTGAAATACACGTAGCTACACAACATCTCGCCTTTTGCTCCTGCACACCGAGTGCATTTTTATTCAATTTTTTGTTTTGCGGATCTCAGCCCCCAAAAACGACCCACTCATCGCCCCCGAAAAACATTCCGGGGCTTTGGTGATAAAGTGAGGCAGTGAAATGAATTCGTAAGTGGCAGTGGCAGTGGCAGGGACGGGAATGTTCGCTGGTTCCCATTTGGGCCAAGGAATTTATGGCCAGCGATTCCTTGAACTAGTTTAAAGTGCCTGGGATCAAAGGTCTCGGGTTAAAAGATATTCTTAGTCCTAGCTCTTGGCTTCCATTTTTGTAGAGCAGACATTTTGCCATATTTACATATAACAAGAACGTGAACTTTCAGCTCCTTGCTTGCCAATTAAAAGTTAAATTATTTTTTTTTTGATTTTGTCAAATGAACATTTGACATGCAAGCCCAGCCACTCCCTTAGTTTTTTGAAGCGTTCATAAATCCTTCGTTTTATGACGGTTATGTGGAAAATTGGAGTCAATTCACTTTTTGCACTGCTAAAAGATCCAACCATGTTATTAGGGAAAAAAATTGTTAAGTGGTTTATAAAAAATATACGGTTTTAATTCTTTAAGAATAAATGGCTTTTTTTTATTTTAACAACTCATGAATTGAAAAAAGTCGCATATTTAAGTAAGCATTTCGAAGAATGTGGTTGTAAAAATATTAATATTAATATTGACTTAATTTACTTTAATATGAAATTAATTGTACTAAAGTTGGCAGTCTTGATTAAAATAGTAAAAAATTGTTTTTTTGCTTGTAAAAATAAAAGTACATACAGTAAAGCTCATTAAAGGATTTACTATAAATTAATTGTTGAACTAAGCTAACAAAATTATATTTAACCAATGTTAATTTTTGTTTTATGATTTTTTGTATGTGTTTTTTATATTTTTTATATATAACAAAAATGATGGCATAAATAAAAGTGCATCAATTTAATGACAGTTTGTTCAACCCCAAAAATACTTTCCCTTTAAGCCCGGAATCCTTTAACGTTGTCCCACTTATCCCTTATTGTACGCTCATTAATCCCCAGCGGTGCTTTATCGATTTCCTTTGCCGCTAATGCAAACAGATAAATCTGCCGAATGAGTCGATTTGTAGGTATACAACACAGCCCTCCATGGGTGCCAGGATGTGTGGCCAGGACTGGAGGACCAGGATTGGGAGGTCCTGGGAGCCACTTGGCTACCAAATGGGCCCTAATGTGGAGCACAGCCAGACACTGTAATGAACTGTTGCTATTGTTTGTTATTAGTTTTTATGGCTGGTTATATCCGCCCACAATTATCCGCTTTGGGCCACCCTCATGTATTTTTTGGGGGATATGTAATTTGTCTCCATTTTTATCATTAAAATAACAATTAAAGCTTTTGTGTGTTGTGTGGTGCTGGCACGCTCACGCTCGGCCTGTAAATGTGTTCAGCATTTGCGGTCTATATATCATTATGAGTGTGCCATTGGGTTGTACGTAGTTTTATTGCTTGTAAACATTCGTACTTATTGTTACGGCAAATTACATGCTTCTGTGCTTAGTGAAGCGTGGAGTGAAACACGCCGGACACTGATGACTCAATAGTCCGTGTTGCGGGAGTCAATCAATATTAGTTAATATGATTATGGCCGGGCAACAAATGTTAATGAAGCTAATCAAGCCGATGGCAGAAAAAATTGTCACAAAGCATAAACATTCATGGGAGAGGATAATAACTTATTAGATACTGCACACAGTGTTTTAAGTACCTAAGCAAACAGCTTAAAAACCTTAAAAATAAACTGTGGTGTGACAGAAATAGCTTTAAATTTGCTAAAATTAGTTTTACATACAATATGGCCTTGTCTAAAATTTAAAGTAGCTCACTTTTAGGCAGTTATTTAATTGATTTTAAATCCGCTCGATTTCTTTTGCATTCCATACATTACAAGTATTTTCTATACACTTATCATACCCTGAGATTGAGTTTTTTTTTGTGTTAATTAATTTATCACATTTATAGATCATTTGTTATGCATATGGGTACATGTGCCTCATACTCCCCACCACTGAGAACACAGCCATCAGTTTAACGGCCCTCCAGAGAAGGTTTTAATTACGAGCAAATCAGCAATCCAAGTTACAACTTGCTTTGCATCTACATATGTATAAGCTCGCATGTTCACAATGCATAAGCTACCGGACAGGTGAACACCTGTATGCAGGTACACAGAGAGAGAAAGGGATATGCCAGAGTGAAAGAGACAGTAGAAAAGACAGGGGACAGGCTTTTAGCAACATGAAAATGCTTTATGGCAATTAAAAAGGTAATACATCAAATGCAAAATATACAAGCCAGTGCATGTACCAGCGATATGTAGAACGTTTTCTATTTTTTAGTTTTATATCTAGCAAGAAAAGGGATATACATATAGAGATTGATAGACAAAGAGAGAGAAAGAGAAATTGCAACATATTGAAGTGGCATGAAAGCAATTGTCTGATGTGTTCCGTAAATCGAAATCTCTGTGAATTCCACTCAATGGCCCACTTATAATTACACTTTTTAGATCGAATTCATTTTGGGAACGTTGCCTGAATATAAATGTATGGTCAGCCATTTTATATGTACCATGAAATGTCAATTTGCAGGTAAAAGCAATTGGAATTAAACGTCGTACACCTGCACACATGTACATTTCGGCCGTGCCACAAAAAGTAGAGACGGGGCATGTTCGTTAGGCGACACTTAAATGCCGTCAAATTTGCAATGTCCGATGGACACAAGTATTTGTGTAAAACAGACGATAAGCTCACTTATTGATCCACTTGCAAGTGTGGTGGTCGCTGTTTTTGTGTTACCCCCGCTAAATATTTCATTCAGCCTTTTTGGCCAACTTTCAGCGCGACGCGACGCCATGTTGGTACATTTTCATAGACGATTGGACACCGTCTAAACAAATGGATTGTGGGTGGTGGAATGTGTGGGTGGCTGAGCGCTAAACAAATACGGAAAATGCAAATACAAAGAAAGGACATTCAGACAAGCTGACAAAGCAAATGTGGAACCCACACAAACATGTACTTAGCATAATTTAGCTAACAATTACAAGGATGCTACTATTGATAGTATCGATTTTGTTTTCAGTATGTATTATATTTAAGTTGAAGTTGAGACTCATTACTTAAGGCCACAAATCTTATTAATAAAAGAATCTATGTCAATATAATTGACTATCTATATTTACAGTTTACTAACTACTTTTTAAAATGCAGTATACAAAATATTTGCTACAATGATTTCGCATAATTTTCATTGCAGATTTCGACTGGGCAAAAGACACACAACAATTTGCGGTAAGTTCTTTTTGTCATTTGGAATATTCATTCGAGTTTGATTGCAATTTGGCAATATCAATATGCATTCCTATAAATCACTTTCAAGTCGAGACCCTTTGTTCTCCCCTACGTCTCCCCCATTTATGAATATCCTTTTGTGTGCGTTTACATGAGGGTCCGACGAGTGTGTTGATGAATGTTCTGCTTCAGTTTTGCTTGTAGTTTCA
Source organism: Drosophila oshimai (assembly GCA_018150695.1). Taxonomy (NCBI): domain Eukaryota; kingdom Metazoa; phylum Arthropoda; class Insecta; order Diptera; family Drosophilidae; genus Drosophila; species Drosophila oshimai. Next base: position 1,655,889 of record JAECWM010000071.1, on the reverse strand, counting down.
ATTGATTTTACAAATTGCCAACAAGCTTGGTAAACAACGAAACAATCCAAAGCAAAGGGATTTTGTAATTCTTGTTCTCATTTTCATTTCTTCTTTTTCATATCGAAATTATTTTGTGAGTTGATTGAGCACAGATAATAAATGTTTGTTAATTAAGTCAGCCTGAGAAATGTTTGAATAATTGTCTTAAAATTCAGTTGTTTACAGTATATTTAGCCCAAAAGCACTTAACCATTTTAAGCCGTGAGCAAAGATTAGAAATGTTTGCTAATTAGTCAGCTCGAGATGAGTGTGCCCAAGTACACATATTTTATGCAAGTTGCGAAAAAATTGCCGCTCTTTGTGATGCAAATCGTACGCAAATGATGCCCGAGAAAAATATGAAATGGAGTCATCCCCGCTCTATTACTTTCAGCTGTATTCTGTATCCCAATTGGGGACTGTGTGGAGTCCGCACACAAAAAGGGGTTATGCAAAGTCAAGCAACCTGAAAAAGACACATTTGTGATGCAAATTCGCTGCCTGCCATGGCAACGTGTAAATCAGGCTAAGTACGTGGTCTTTTGGTCTTTTACCTGCCGTTGATGGTAATACTGCTGGCTGGCGCCTGACTGCCTGGCTGGCTTTTCTGTGCCCCCAAAAAATGTGCAACAACAACGCTGTTTGCCCAACTTTTCCTACGGATTTACTCCCCCTTTTTTATTCTATATATATTTTTTTTATATTTTTAATATGGCTGTGGAAAAGGGGGCGTGGCAGTAGCGCCCCGAGTGGCGCTCTCTCAAAGCTTGTTTGCATGGCCCAAACATTTGCCGTGCGAATCGTTTTGCTTGCTATGAAATAATTACATATGCATGACAGCCCAGTCAAAGTGTGGGCGTTTTCAATCGCTCTCAATGTACACATCCTACAGATATATACCACTATATACTCATCCATATATATGTATATACACATATATCTGCAGGGAAGTCAGGTTCATGTTGCCACTGTGGGTGCTATTAAAATTACGCATACGTCGTGTGGGCCAGCTGCCCTTTTTTGTGTGCTCGTCCCTCCAATTGTTGTTTTAAATTAATTAATTTCGTTTTCATTAGCAACAGTAGCAGCAGCGGACAGAGAGGCTTTTGTTTTTTAATTTTATGTTTTTATTTGCCATTATTTGTGGGCTATTTGCCAATTTGCGCAGGCTTCGATTCATCGAAAGCGATTTTCGCGCCACTAATTATTATTTAAATTTAAATTTTGATACGCTGCTGCTGTCTCTGCCGCCCTGATGGCACAAACAAATGGGATTATTTAAATAAATAAATTCATGGTAAAAATCAAGAAGTTAGCTTGTGCCCGCATTGCGCATTAAAAAAATTCGCACAGCACACGTTTTACACCGAATAACGACCAACAGGAATTTACATTTCCAAATGGGGATAATATAATTGCATCAGGCAAACAAAAGAGAAATCCAAATAAAATGGTAAATAAAAATGGAGCTTTAAGCAAATTTTTTATAGATATGTCATAATACTTTTGACACAATTTTTGTATTGTAATTTATTTTTCTATTACAAGATATTTTAGATAATGCAGTTGGTTGTAAAGTGGAAAAATTATCACCCTAAAATAGTATTAATTGTATAATATCATAAAAAAGTAAGCGAATTATATTGTTGTTTTATTATTCTTTATTATTTGAGTTGTTTTTTAAATAACAAAACACACTAATGGACAATACATAACACGATTTTTCTATTAAGTCCATTATTGGTGGTATTAAAAAAGTACTTTTTGTCCCAAAAACCTATATATATTTGAACTTTTGGCTAATTTCAACAAGACCCCGTACTAAAACTTTTAAAGATAAATTTTGTCTATAACTTTATCAAACAAAAAAAAATAGGGAAGCTCTTTGAATGGATAGAGAGATTTATGGTTAGTGTAATTCCCGAATCGTGGTGGCTTTTCTTCCGCCCCGGCAATTGCAATTATTTTTTATCTGTATGGTCTGGCTGGGTCTTGTTTATAAACTCATTTCTGCGCTGTAATCCACCTATTTGGCAAGCGACTGCATGCGTGCTTACTAAGCGAAATGCCACCCATTTTACCATTTTACCATACTATACATGTGCATGTATGGGAGTGCAATGGGTCGGATCGAGCATTACAATGTAATTACAGCAAATGCAACTTTGTCTGCGAACCAAGGGAAAATTTATGTAAAAGCCCCGAGTTGCGGGGAAAAACACTCGCTTGCTGTGTGGGCGAAAATGCTGAGCTGCCTTTTCCTCTGAGCTGAGCTGAGTTGAGTTGAGTTGCCTTTTTGGCATCCATCGACACTGTTGGCTGCCTTTTTAAAGGCGGCCAGCAACAAAGTGAAATTTTAATGCAAACTAATGCAAAATCTTTCGATATGAAACACGGCAACGCAACGCGAACAACAAGCAGCATCAACAAAATAAATTGAAAAGCAAAATGCAAAGTGAATGGAAAGGGGGAGTGGAGAGGGAGTAAGGAGGAAGTGGGAAGCGGGCATCCTGGTTGTTGCGTCCTTGGAGCAGCAAGACAAATGAGTCTGCATCAATCTTAATTAATTATTTAAACGCAGCGGGCATGGAAATGGCGTCGTCGCCCAGAATTAAAGCAACAGCGACGAAGCTCCAAGCTGGAAAAGCACGGAGAGAAATAAAGGAGATTGAAAATTAATAGCTAATTACTAAGATAAATAAACAAGATCTCATGTCCACATTTTTTTAGATTTTAAAGAGTTTAAAAACACTTTAAGTTAAAGTTATAGAAAAAATCACAGACTTTTTTAAACTCGGTTTCTTAAAATAACTATCCCCCCCCCCCCCTAAACCCCCCCCGGACGTATGTTCTTTTATTCACCATTTATTGTTAGTGTTTCCACATTTTGAGTAACATACTTCAAAGCATACTTTAAATAAAGAAATTAATAGAATATATATTTATAGTTTATAACAAATAATAATAATATAAAAAAGCAAACCTTTTCCTGTGTAGAAAAGTAGGATATATTGGAAGTAAAACTGGGGTCGAGCCCAAACTACTGAGAACTGACGTTTCCTTTTTGGTTCTGACTTCGCCTCTTGGCTTTTGTCTTGCGCGTAATTAAAACGAAAGCCTTTTGATATTTAAATTATTTTTCATAAATTGCATTGCAGCCAGCAGCCAACAGCAGAAACAGAGACCCAAGAGTGGAGTAGAGTCGAGTAAAAAGCAGCAAGCTCTTATGCCACAGGCCATGTGGCTAAGGATTCAATTGGTAGTTTCTTTTTTTCTTATTTTTTTTCCACACACACATTCCCCATGAAAGGAGAGTATATAGCTCATTTCAGGGCATGCCACTCACTTGATGGTGCTTGCCTTATTTTAATGCAAAGACCAAGTGCCGCGACTGGCATTAGGTTAATTTGCTGCGGCTTGTGTTTAAATTAACCCTCGTTGCACTCGAGGCAAATATAAATACGTAGGGTGGATATGAAGGTGGGCTCAAACCGGCCACAGAGGCTTACACATGGGCCAAACCACCGCCAGCTGCTGCCAATCAGTGTCATCAACGTCGTCATCCTCAGAGTCCTCACAGTCCCGGTCTCAGTCACTCAGAGCTCTGACCGCAACCAAGGCAAACTGCCATAAAAACCAAGTCTCTGTAGCCAAAGCCACTTAATAGCACCACCCACACTTTCCACTTTCCACTTTCCACTTCGGCCTTCGGTTCGTGTCTAGTAATTATGATTAATCTCATTTAAACTAAATGGCCTAATTGTGTAGACGGTCGCGTCTTGTCATTAAATGATTTTTATCAGAGATACAAAATATAATTTGCTGGGAGTCGAGCCACCTGACACCCACAATGTCACTGCACTATTCCATCCCCATTCCCCCTGACACCCCAATTTACATTCTCTTGGTTACTAATAAATACACTTAGCAAAAATATAAGGGCTTACATATAACAAATTATTTTGTTTGGTAAAGTATTATCAAAATTAAATCTATATTTACTTAGCTTAGCTAAGAAAAACTAATATATTTTACATTAAGAGTAAATAATAGATGCCTAACAATGACAAAGAGAAAACCTTTAGAAATTGTTTTTTTTATATTTTCCTATTTTTCGTATAATTAGACTTCAACACCCATTAAATTATTGTTAGTTTTTAAAAATATTTTTTATCAGTTATACTTTGTTTCTTCTTTCTAATTCAAAAAATTTGTGGCATTGATGTTAACAAAACAATTCTTTATCACGTGCTTATTTACTCAAAACATTATTATTATTAGCTTAGCTACAACAAACCATTTAAAATTAATAACTTTAATATTTAGTTCATTATCTAGGCCATTAATTACTGTTTATTTTTAAGTCCCAGAATCTACTGAAAGTTTAAAAAATAATATTATGAAACCCAGTGATTTCATTTAAATTAAAAACAAATAAAAGACCACTTTATTTACTTTTTCTCCACTGTGCATTTTTGTTGAATTCAAGGCCTCGACATGCAACTCAAGTCGTGTCTTCGTGTGCCAGTGGAATGACGTTTATAGAGATTAAATCCTTGCTTTTAGCGCTTAATCCGTTTTATCAGTGGCAACTAGGAGGCGGAAGGGGAGAGTGGGAGTTGGGCGAGGAAAGGAGCACGGCACGGGTCCGGTTTTGGTTTTTGGTATTTGGTTTTTGGTCGACGGTTTTTCGCTCGGTTTTCGCCCGAGACCTGCGGTTGGAGCCACTGTCCGGATCCGGACTCGGATCCGTCCCGGACAAGCGCTGTTGTTATTGCAGCGGATAAAGCCGCACCGAGTGAATGGCGGCACGAATGAATCGGATTTCAAGTGTTTTACTCTAAAAAGCGGTAATTGTCTGGAGCTGTTGCTTTAGACGGGTGCAATGAAGCCATTAGCAGGGTAAATATTATTTTATTCAATTAAAATGCACGGATTCAGCTGCATGTCACGTAGCCGCCGTGTTTGCCCTTTACCTTTTACCAGAAACCAAAAACAGTTGCATATTTTTTGGGGCCTTTCGCGAGACAATATCAATATCTGCTGGCTGTGTGTTAATAAAGCCATTTGCCTATGCAAATACACATAGTATACGTATTAAATGTGTCATGGTGCACATCTTTTTTGCCATTGTTCACTGCGTTCTTTATTTAATGTCAATCGCTTTGTTCTCCACCCGGGAAAAACATATTTTTCCATCAGGCGGCTGCACAAAAAATATCCCATAGAGTTCGCTACTGAATTGCAAAAAATTCAAATAAATTTTCTCAATCACATATTGATGGTTAATTACATTTTCGGATTTAAATATTTAAGCGTTTGAGGGTCGCATAAGAAAAAAGGAATTTAATCTGTAGGTGCTCACCTTGATGAAGGCTTTTTATGGTTGTAACTGGGGGATTACCTGGTAGAGTGAAAGTAAAGCTAGTTATTCTTAAAAAAAGTTGGAACTTTCATTGAAAAAGTAAAAAGTTATGTAGCATTTTTTGTTGCAAAAAGTGAAAGGAAGTATAAAATATAGCATACGAAAAAATATGAGACTTAAAGGTTACAGCGATATTTGGAGATTTTCTTTTAGTTTAAGAAACCGTTCGACTGAAAGATTTCTATTTACATTTTTTTATGATGAAAGGAAATCTAAAGAAAATCTTAAATAGTTGTTGATCCCCTTTTATTTTTGTATAGAGCAGATCGTAAATCATCAAATTACCCCTGAGCAAACTGCGTTGTTAAAAGGAACTCCTACACATTTTGTGGCCACACTTTGGTCAACGATTCCAACTGTGATTCAGTGTTACAGTTTTTGGCAGCAATATCTCCATTATGATTACCTATTCTGGGGAATTATTGTTGGACGGTCTAGACGCTGCCCGATTGTTGTTGATGATGTTGGGCTAAGCTGGTCAATGTGGACATTTCCAGGAATTTATGGCGCGACGCAAATCTGCACAATGCAACCACACATAGTCCAGAGTCCTTAGTCCAAAAAGCAGACCTCGCAAAGTGGATAATACGAATATGTGGATATTTTTGGTCACGTTTGAATTTATTTGATTGCTGGCACTTTTAGCATTGTTGGAGCTGACGTTTTATTTAATGTCCTGCCAGCAACAGCCATGGCAAAAAAGGCAGGCAGGCAGGCAGAACGAGGAATCCTGCAGGCCAGTCCATGGAAATTGCTCAGGAAACGTACAATTTATTTCAGTTCATTTCTTTTTGCCGCCATTTGGTCTATGGAAAAGTGGGTGCAGAATAACAGGAGTGGGTGAGGGTGTGGCAACCAACCGCCCACTATTGATGTTGATGTTGCCTACTTTCGATTTTGGCATGTCGCGCCGCTCACGTTCGGCAATTGTCCTTGTTTGTGTCCTTGTTTGTGTCTGTGTCTGTGTCTGTACTCCTTCACAGACTTTGTTTGTCCCGCCCGTCATTTGGCGGTCGTCGTCCTTTAGCGGCATAATTTGAGCAGCCGAACAGTTGAAGTTGCCAAGTTATCAGCCAGACGACAACGATTCAACGATTGCGACCCACCTGGCAAAGGCAAACAAGCCATTTGATGTTTTCATTTGGCTGCCACCCATTGACTACACGACCCCCAATTGCTAGCCAAAAGTCCTTTGTTTTATGCCCCCCAAAAGCAAAACTAAAGGCAGAGACAGTCCTGGGTTGAATACCCTTTTAAATTGTGGATGCACGCCAAAGAATATACCCCCTCACATTGATCATTTTGGCCTAAAACCTTAAAAATATACATTAAAAAAACCAAAGTCGTATTGGTAATATTTAAATCATTTTAAATAAAAATCTACCACTCTTAGAACATTTACAGCAGCAGGTATATTTTCTTTTTTATTATTTTATTCAAAAATGTATAAAAAAAGTAAGTAAAAAAAAGGACCATAACCTATGTCTAAAGCTTATTAACAGAGTTCCTTCTAAATTTAGCCTCTTTTTAAAGAACTTATTTAATTAAAAAATTGTAATAAGAATATATAACCTATCTTTTAATTTTTAAATAGCCATTTGTTTTCCCAAAAAAATTCTAACTGACAAATTGAATTTAAAAAAAATGTTAATATTTTCGTCTCTTTGAATTTGGATATAGTGGTAACAATGCAAACTTTTATTAACAATGTTCTTGTTGTTCAAAAAAAATATCTTCAGTGTAGATTCCACTATTCCTTAGTTCCCGAAACCAGTGAGAGTATCAAATATTATTACAACTGGTAATATTTCCGACTGGCCAGAGTTGATGGCCATGTCCTGCCGTGGGCCACCGCATGTTGCCAACTCAGACTCTGAATCAGACTCATACTCATACTCATACTCATGTGTAAAGTGTATAGTGTATCTGTGGTATCTTTGGCTTTTGGCGTGACAAAGGCGAATAAATTTGGCTGCCGAGTATTTGCATAAAAATGCGGGACGCCTGAGTGCGAGTGACAATGAAATTTAAATATTTATGCTATACGCTTAATATTATTAGAGTTGGCCCGAAAACTTTGCTGACATTCCTTTTAAGCAACGAGAGTTTTCCCAGTTTGGAAGTTGGGGGGAACTTTTATTAAAACATATTTTAGCAGATTTTTGTTGTGCGTGACGGCAGCAATTGTTCTGCTGAAAATTTGGCAAGTATGAAATGAGCATAAAAATAGCAAAAGATTGAGTCATTATTTGTCTGAGCAAGTTTAAAACTGGGCAAACTGTGGTGGCTGAAAATGAAAGCACACAAAATGGCACGCAACTAGGACAACTAAGTGAATAGAAGTCAAAGAATCAAAGTAATGAATCACTCCAGCTGTAGTATAGCTCCTCGTAACCCCCATTTTCCGACCCCCTCCCTTTCTCTGTTTTCCTTAGTTGGCCCCACTTGCCCCTGCAAACAAATTCAACTTGAAGTGAACTCGACTTCGAGTTGACTTTTGACCGTCAAACGGCGGAGCGAAAAGTGGAAAGTGAGCAAAGTGCATGCAAGCGAAAGTTGAGCGTAAGACGCCAACTGACCCTTACTGGGTGACCCCGCCCACTTTTCCACCCACTTTTCCACCCACTTTTCCACCCACTTTTCCACCCTTTCCCCACCTCAACCTCCCTCCCTCTCCTCCTGTTTTGTTGGCTTAGGAAAAGTTTCAAAAGTATTTTACACGGTCGCCGTTGCCGGGTGAAACTGATAGTCGCCTCTTAATAAATGGAATGCGCTTTCCCAGTTTCCTGGGAAAACTGTTTCCCAGCTGCCAGGTGCAAAAGTGGGCAGAGGGCGTGGCACACTCGGGGAAAATGCAAACGAAATGGAATCTGTGCGAGCTGCGAGAGCTGATGAGGTGAGAGAGATAGCGAAAGGTGCTCGGAAAAGCTGCAGAAGAAACTTGGGGAAAAGTGGATGCATGGAAGATGTTTACACTCCGATGAATGAACAGATGGCAGATAGATGAATGGCTGCAGCTACACATTGAAAAACCTTGTCAAAGTCTGCTTCATCTGCTGTACAAGATTATACAAACTTAATTAAAAATACTCTTAAGTAATGAGAGTGTGGGGATGTAAAATTAATTAAATTAAAATGCGCTTATTACGATTTTTCATGTGTGGAATGCAAATGTTTCAAAAAAAGCTTCAAAATTAGCAATTTGAGTACTTTAAAATCAATATTTACTAAATATATACATAGTATGTACCTTCCTTTTGTTGTATACTTTTTTATGAAGCGAAAAAACGCGTGAAAACAAAACTAGCTGAGTTTTCTGCAATTGCTGATTACTGAATAGTTTCACAAATGCGTATTTATTTATGGCAAAATGTGAAAATATAAAATAAAAAAAATAAAGTAGATATTGTTTTGCTAAAATATTTTCAGTGTGTTATTTATGCTTCTTTACTGGTGCACATTGATATTTTTTTTCAATTAGTGTTTGAATTTTCATAGAACACAAATAGTATCCTATGCTAGCTTAGTTTATTTCAATAATATTTGCAGCTGGAAAAAGGCAGCGATTCTCGATATAGACTCGACAAAACCCACTCCAACCTAAAACGATACGAGAAGTCAGATTTGAGGCCACAATTGGATATCTAATAATTCTTGATTTCCCCGCAACCACATTTACTGCTGAGTTGTTAATATGGGCCATAATTGCAGCTGATGCTATCGATGTTGCAGCATTCGATATTCTTGCCCTCTGGTAATTTCTATGCGTAAACCGCACACACGAACAATATTCAATTAATTTAACAAACAATTATCATCAATTTTCATTAAATTAAATAACAGCATTAACAAAAACAGCAACTGAACAAAAAACGATGACCTGGAATGACATAACTTTTTTTTTCCACGCATTGCCATTTGCAATTAGTTGCTAATAAACGGCTTTGGGGAATTGCAGCCACCTTTGGTTCTATGCCTCATAATTAACAGTGAAATAATAGCTATTAAATGGTCTTAAATAACTGCAAATCATTAAAAAACAGCAAAATAAATAGACTGAAACAAGTCGGACAAGGGAGAAATAATTTTGTACGTTCAGCAACAGCTGAAAAATAAATGAAAAATAAAATATGTAAAATGTGTACAAGAAAAGGAAAACTGGGAAAACTATGTGGAAAAACTGTGAGAGGGCAATGCAGGCTATTCACACTTAAACACAGGCACAAACACAAACCGCAAAAAGTCACTCACACACACACACACATAGCTTTTATATAAAAATGCTTTTAAAATGTCAAAGCGCGTAAAAGAAAGAAAGAGAGTGAGAGAGAGAGGGTCATAAAGAGCGAAAGAGAGGGGGGAGCGGTGAGGTTAGTCAAAGGATTGATGGCAGCGCTTAAATAAGCCAAGCTGGCAGGGGCTAAAGTTCACGTTGCGTATACGCCGTGTGCCAAAGTCAAAAAACGTAGCGCGCTTCAGAGCGTCGCCTAATCAAAAATGCTTTGCGTGCCGTTTGCACACACACAACTCACACTCACACACACTCGCACACAGCTTAGCCCGTATCAAGTATACGCCGCTTTGTCCCCCATTCACAAATTCATCTGCGCTTTGACAGAGTTTTTATTTGCGTTTTATTAATGCTAAACGTTTTCCATAGCACCGATGCTGATTTGCCGAAAGATTGTCCCACCAAATTGCAGATTGACAAAAGAATTCGTTTCTTTACAGTTTAGCGTTTTTCCATTTAAACTTTAATATGGTTTTAAAATCATAAATATTTAACCCTTGTTCATTAAATATAAACACACAATTATAAAACTTTGGAGTCTAGAGATTATTGTTTATCAAAAATTGATTCCCAGACATAAATAAATTTATAAAAAATTTATAAATAAATTTTTCAGCAGTTTGTTAAAAATAAATATTGTTTAAATATACAAAACAAAATCAATTTTAAATAAAGTAGCTCCAAAATGTTATTTTCTGTCGCTTAAAATTATTTCTAACGTATTAAAAAATTTGTTATTTCAATTTTAATACCAACTGTAATTCAAGGATAAAAAAATAAGAAAACTGCGGGCTTAAAGGAAACCGAGAACGCGGCTGTTTAACACTTTCAGTCACAATGTGGCACGCCCTTTTGACGGCTGCTGTCACAGAAATGCGCAGGAGTTAAAGTTGCGAAAAATGGGGGAAAGAATAAAATAAAATAATTCATGGAATGCTGACGGCCCAGAAGTGGTCGCCCAGCCAACTCGACTCAACTCGTCCTTCCCATCATCGTCATCGTCCTCATCGTGAATAATTTGGGTCACTTGGCGGCAGTTAGTCAGCTGCATTGTTGCTGTTTGCTGCTGCGGTCGCGTTTTTCATTGTCGGCATGCGGCAGCCGCATTTTTCAATCCCTTTCCCAGTTTTTCAGTTCCTCAGTTTTTCCGCTTTCCCTCTCGCACCGCCTCGCTTTGGGCATCTTAAACGCCTTTAAGGGGGTACACTTGAACGTCCAAAAGTAAGGCATTTTCGTTAATTTTTTAACAATAAAACACTCAGGAGGCAAATATGTTATAACCCATTTATTACTCATCCTTGAACTACAATTTTTTTTTTTAACTCGATTGTCGTCCCATGTGGCCGGTGCACCAGGTCGCGGGGCGTCCTCGCGCGGAAGTCGGTATACGGCGGGGAAAATACTCCTTCCCACGTGATAATGGAACAAAATGGAACTAAATCCTGATTAGTAAGAAATTTGGGTTAGAAATACGAGGCCCGATTTAAAAAAAATTTTTTTTAAGTTGTGGCCTTCGAAAAAAAAAGTCCATTTTCACCCTAAAAATGCCTACAAAATCGTGGATTAAAAATCCATTTCGACAAAATCGAAAATGTGGCCGCGTATTTCTAAGCAGAATTTTATTCTGAACAAAAAACATAGGCGATATCCAAATTTGATGATAACTGGTTAGAGTTTTTTCCCCAACCAGTTTGAAAAAACCCGTTTCGAGATACACGCGTTTAAAGATGTGCTTGTACATGTACATGATGGTACATGTTTTAGGAAATCGCTTCGTAAAGCGGTAAGGAATATTCTGGCGGACTGGAGTCTTTTCTAAATTAAAGTATACATCTCAAGGAACATTTTAAGCAAAAAAAAAAAAAAAAAAATTTTTTGGAAAATTCAAAGTGTACTTCCCCCTTAAACTGAAAGACGACATAATTAATTAAGCTCGGCGGCTTGACTGATGTCCTGGATGGCCTCCTGCTGTTGGCCAGACTTTCCGCACTAAATGCACTGAAATAAAGTTTTAATAAATATAAGTGCCTCGAGGGAACGTTTAGAAATTATATTAAAATATAATAAACATTGTTTGACATCCTTTTTTTATGTCCTATTGTTTAAACTAAAAGTGTTTGCTCGATGGTTTACTTACAAAAACTTTTTTAAAATGTAAAGACACAAGAATGTGTGTGTTTTTATAATTACTTTTAAGATATGAATACATTATATTATTAAACATTAAAGTTGGTTTAATTTCTAAATAGATGGCTCTATGTATTTTTGTTAAATTAAATTAAAGCTGATTTTACATGAAATGATTTCGAAATCTTTTAAATATTTGTATGCTGTAAGCATCTTTCTCCCTCGAAACCAACCCAGACCGTCCTCATTAAGTGTAATTTCGAATGCTAATTTGTTTTCAGTGTCCTTGGCATTATAATGCGTGCCGCGAAAGGGCCACAAATTTAGTTGTGGCCTAAAGTGCTCCGAGTGACCCCAAACTGGGCGACTGCGGCCGCTTGTGGCTCATTTGCAGTCTCCGGAAACGGAAATTTATGCGACCCAACAGGCCAAACTGGGAGCAGCTCATAAAGCCTCAACTTTCAGTCTATGAATTTTGGCCCTGCGTCTGGTCTGCCTCTGCCTCTGCCTCTGCATCTGGGTGTGTATGTTCGCGTAATAATTTAATAAAACGCTCTAACAGCAAACGCTTGATGTAAATGTGAAAAGTTTTCAAATGTTTGGCTGCAGCTCTCTCGGTGCGGAAGTGCTTCCAGCTTGTGTGTTATGTGTTAATTTTTAAAAACTGCCCGAAAGCAGCCCAAAAACATGCAATGCTCAAAAACTCTGCAGTCGGCAAATGGAAATAGCACAAAACCCATTGCTGTGATTACTTTGCAGCTGCTGAAGAGAAAGAGTGCTGCTGCCACAAAAAGCTGTGATTTTCATGTATATGTATATAGCTATTTTTGTGTACTTTTTTTTTTGGGGTATAGCCAGCGGTCAAACAGGAATAACTTTGCTCGAAACTGTTGCACTTTTAATGCGTTTCGTTTCGGCTGCTTAGGTTCGTTCTGGGCGGGCTTTTGGGAGCCCAATGACCCGGGCCATTTTTTGAGCTCTTTTGTTGTTGTATTTTTTTCTAAAAATGTAAATGCATTTTAAGCTTCTTTTCTCGGTGAAGCAAATATTTTTTAGGGAGTGCATTGCTTTGATACTTGACAAAATTCATTTAAAAACACTCCAAAACGTGTCAAAAATATTTTCAATGTTTTATTATAATCCTGACCCATCAACTTAAATGTTATTCCATATGCTGAAATAAAAACACAGCATTTCAAATAAAATTATTTTTTAAATAAAATTTACTATAAAATAAAATACTGTTCCACATTTTTTGTTGTTTATTAATACAGACTCTAAGAAAATAAATTAAACAATGACAAAATAAACTTATTTGCACTCTCTTGAAATTTCTGAAAATTTAAATGCATTTTTAGCTTCTGTTTGGGAGGCAATTCATCTTGAAGCGTGCTCCATGATGTTTATTTATGCCATTGCATTATTCTTGTTATTGTTGATGTGGCTGCTGCTGCAGTTGCCGCTGATGCAGCTGCAGTTGCTGTTGCTGTTACTGTCAGCAGCAATATTGTCCCAGTTAATGTCGGTCGATGGCTGGTCAATGCGATTACGTTGCTGTTTGCATTGATTGCAGGCCACAATCCATTGACAGGGTTTGTCACTGCAACCCTTTTCATTTTTATAATAGGCGTTGATGGAGAGTTGGGAGCTGGGAGTTGCATTTGACAGGGCAGAGTGTAAATTAATTGCATAAATTAAGTGAAAATGCACGTTCTGGGCACACAAAACCTTTGAGTGCGAATGCGTAATGTAATCGCCAGGTGATAATTGATTCTGGCAGGAAAAAAAAACAGGCGAAGCCCTTTTCGATTTTCAAGCTCCCAAACTGCCAACCTGTAAATGTGCAAATAATTGTCTAAATAATTGAAAAGGGATACTGAAAAGGGACTGTCAACTCCCCTTTCGTTTCACCTTACTTTTCTTTACTTTTCTTTATTTTCCCGGGAGTTCAGGCGTCAAGGATGCCGCTGTTTCACTTTTAATTATGTAGAACAACAGGTCCTGGCAGCTGGACACTCCTCGCTTGTGTTTGGTGCTTCACGCCAACTTATTTGATTTTCTTTTCGCTTTTCCCTTTCGCTTTTCTTTCGCCGCTTTTACCTTGTGATCTGTGAGCTGGAGAAAACTTTGGCTAAGAAGTTTAAAGGAAATTCGCGCTGCCTTTCAGCCTTTCAGTCCTTTTAATGGCTGCTTTAGGTTGTGTAAGCCAATTAGTTCTTAATTTGCAATTTGTTTTGCTGCAGTCGACACACCCCCTCCGGATTTTCCCCCCGCCAAAAAAAAAAAAAAGGAGTAGCTGGGAAAACAAAGCGGCCAAAGGAGTTAAAGGCAAAGCCAGCCAGCAGACGAGCATATTTAAAAACTTTTGTTTTTCAACTTTGCTACTCTTTTCTTTTCTTTACTCTTTTTATATTTTTTATTTTCCATTTTTATTGTTGTGCGAGTTTTCCCTCCATCCACATCCGATGGCTGCTCTTCCTTTAAAACGCTCCTCCCTCTTTTCTTTTCTTTTCCTTTTTTTTTTTGCTTTTAATGTGAAACTTTTAACTGAATTAATTCCTTTTACTGCGCTGCTCCTGCTACTTATCTATGGCTGGAAATGCGCAGCCAGGCGTTTAGTTTAATCTTTTAATTTTTTTGGGGCTGCTGGCTCTCTGAAAAGCCGAAGCTTCGATGTTGATTAAAGACGCTAACTTTTTGGCCATATGCTAAATTGAATTCTCGGGGGAGAGTCGAACATCCTCTTTTTTTTTTTAAGGCCTCCTGTTGCACATTTCCTCAGATGGCCATAAATCAAACGTGTGAGCCATATAAAACAGAGTCGCGAAAGGGGGAAATTAATATTTTAGTTGGGCGAGCACAACTCACACGCACACAAAACACCTGTCATAAAGGTAGATGTCATAAAAGGATGTGAGATGGCAGTTGGAATGCTGATCCTGCTCCTGCTGAGGGTTGACTTGGAGTGGGAGAAAGTGGGTGAAAGTGGGTGGTAACTGCGTGACTGGCGTCGGCTCGTCTGAATCTTCATTTCACCCAAGTTTATCAGCAACGCTGGCGGATGTCAGAGTAAGTGAAATATTTCCAAACAAATAAAATGAAATGTGCCGCAAAAACGCGCTCTGAGCAGACAAACAATACCAAAGTGAAATAAAGCGTACAAACCAAGAAAAGAGTGGAAGAAAAAGGAGCCCAACGAAATGGTAACATGACATAAACATGACATTTGACTTTCTCCTAGTCCCGACTTCTGTCAGCTTTATGGAGGGTTTCGTAGGGCTGTTTTTCAGTGGCGGAGGGGGGTTTATACTTTGTTTTGGGTGCCCCTGTGGCACGTGACTGGCCGCGCTTAGCAGCTGAGCAAATCATATGCACCTTTGTTAAGAAATTATAAACCCCAAGTTGGCACGCGAATCAAAAATGCACGAAAGGTGATCCCAAGAATACAAGAAAAATTATTTTTGATATAATATAAGTCCATCTGATTTTCAACAAATTTTTTTATTAAAAATCAGTTAGCTTTTACAAAATATGTTTTGTTTGCTAAAAAAATAGTGTATTAAAGGATATAAAATTATAAGCTACATCTGAATACATTTTTCTATATTCATATATTTTGTTTTTTACATTTTTTCATTTACTTTTTGTTCATTATTTACACGTTTTTGTTTTGGAAATATTAGCATTATTTTGTCCTGTGCAACCGAAGCCGCAGAGCAGGTCCCCCAGCTTATATCCCAATTTAAAGTTAGAGTATTCGGGCTTTGTCCTGTCAAACTTTGTCTGGACCCAAAAAACTCCCTCACCGCCTTATTAATTTAAAAGCCTTTCGCCAGAAAAAATAATGCCAGGGCCAATTTGGCAAATTGTTTGGCATCTAAGCTAAATGTTACGACCCAGACATGTGGCCTGAAATTTATGTGCTCGACAATTGGGCCGCCCACACCCAAAAATAAAAAAAATCATTCTACAAATATTCTCACCAACCAGAGAGTAAAAAGTTTTCAATAAATGCAGCTGGGAGGAGGAAAGTCAAAGCCAAAGCCAGAGCCAATCAAGAGTGAAACCCAAGGCTCAAATCAATGGCCATTCAAGTTGAATGCATCTCGACCAACTTATTTTTAGGAGGAGTGTGACTTTGGGGGTCCAGTCAATTGTCAGCTGCCATAATAATTTGCCACATCATTAACGTCTTGGAGGAGCAAGATCAAAGCGCTTAATAAACTCTGACAGGTCATTCTCTCTTTCGACTTCAGAAATTAGAAAGGCATTTGGGGGCCAGGGAAGCCGCAATGCCCAGCAGACATTAGCATTTTTAATTTCCAATAAAAATTCAAAAAATCGCCGCACAAGTAGGCGATAAAAAATTAATAAAGCTGCGATTATACGGAGACCACACCACCGAGACAGCCACGGCTCAATGTCAGTCAGTTGGAGCACTGAAGAGGAAGTGGTGGACACCGAAAGTGGAAGTGGAAGTGGAGCACCACTAGCCCAGAGAGCTGTGAAAATAATTTGAAATTCAATTTTCGACAATGGCACACAAAGGAATCGCGCCGCATCAGCAGCAGCAGCACCGGCAGACAGGCCTGGGTGGTTTTTTGGCAGGGGGTGGTGTTTGAGTGGTTGGGAGGGTCAGTGGGTGGATAGATGGGTGGGCGGTTGGGTGGGTGTGCCGCCTGGCCACGGCTCGTTAGGAGGCAAGGGAGCGTCGGCCGGTCTTCAGTCCAATAGCGTACCTGTGGCCTGGTTACTTTTGTACACACAGAATAATTTTATTTTTATACTAAAATATATTTTTCGTTTTAAATTAAATATAGCTAGTAATACATCTTTCTATAAAACGTATAAAAAATAATTTGTTGGTGGTGTTTGAATTGAAATCTAACCTAAATCACTAAACTCAAAAAGGGTCAAAACAATGTTTTAACCATTTCGTTCGTTGGGTATAAACAATCTTTTGTTTTAAAAGTACCTTGCTACTGTTTCAAAAATTTTCTACTGCAAAAAAAAATTTTATCCATATTAATTTACAATTCTTTAGCTTGATGTTTTACAAAACAGAAAAAAATCCTCTCCCCCATATTTTTTTTGGCATTAATGGATCAAACATATAAATTTCATGTTTTTCGCAATATTAGCTTTTATGCGTTAATGTTAACATTTGTTTTTTGGAACTGAAAATAATATTTCATTCAAAAAGTAAAACAGTTCTTAAATAATACTCTTGTTTTTCTTAGTGCAACTTTTTCAGGTAGTCGCTAGTTGAATGTCCTGCAATTGCAAGGCCTGGGGGTTTTCGGGGGTCGTGGGGTCGGGGGCATTCACTTGCAACATGGCGTGGAAAATTTACGATTTTATTACTCAATAAATGCAAAAACTCGGCACTCGTAAAGAAAAAACCCACAGCCCACTCCTTTCACTCTTTCTCTTTCGGATGCTGCACTTCCTGCGTCCTCTTTAAGTTGTTCGGGTTTGGGTTTAAATAACATCGAAGGGGGGAATATAGAAAAGTGGAGAGTGGGGTTATGGGGTTTTCCAAAGAACAAGAACAAGACACAGACACCCTCCACTCTTTCTGGGTTAATGTTGGCAGGTGGAAATTTTCGAAATCCCCGGCGGTTTGCGCTCCGCTTCGTTTCGCTTCGCTAGCAGGTCATGCATAATTTAACATTAATTTCGTTCTATGTAAAATGTTCGCCTTGGCTTAGAAATTGAGAGTGGGAGTGAGAGTTAGGGGGAGGGATGACTGTGAAATATTATATTTTGGCATTGTGTGTATTGTCCTGAATTAATAGCGCAAATTGAAATTTTATGGCCATCTAACATTTATGGCGGATCGTTTGATATTTGATTTGTGTGATTCCGGATTTCTGATTTGCCCGATTGACCCACCTCGTAAATTAGAAGAGGGCGTGGGTGTAATCATTCATCAAGTGTCTGGCTTGGGCTTCTCCTGCAAATAATTACCAAAGGAAAACTTTGCACTCGAATTGCAATTGCTTTGCCAGTGTAATTGTTCTTTCACAGCTCTCTCCCCTTTGCCAAGCAAACAAACCGGAAAAGCTGGGCCATAAATTGGGCAAATTTTCCTTTGGCAGTGTCAAGACTTTTAATTGCAACAAAATAATTATGGCGCCCTCGGGCAAATTGCAAATTGGAAATTGCAACTCGACGCGGCGCCAAAAAAAAAGGAAATGCTAAGCAGACTCCAGCTGCACTCACCGAAACACTACGAAAATTAAAAGCAAATGAAACAAAAGACAAACAATAAGTAGGGGCGAACAATAGAAAGCTGTAAATTGAAATTAGGACAATGCGGATACCCTTCAGGTACAATTTTTAATACAAGAAAATTTAGGTAACAAGTGAGGTTTTATTTGAGAAATGTTTCTAACATTTTTATTGTACCTACTCTGCTTAGTTCTTATTTTATGTACAATTTTAAAAACAAACATTTTAGACATTCTTTAGGAAAGCATTTTAGAGATTTTTACTATTAATCTTTTTAAACATTGTCGTTATTACTATTTAAAGTATTTTTTATAACATTAGATAATATTTTAATACACACCTACACTGTATTTAATTTTCTTATAGTTTACATTATTTTAAGTTTAGGAAAATTTTCTTTAGTACTATTTTAACCGCAAATACTTTTTATTCATCTTAACTTGTTAAGGTAATATTTTTAAGTAATTTTCCTACAATCACAAGTACTTTTTATATTTTTGTTGATACCAATTATTATTACTATTTCTTATTTTAAAATTTATTACTAAGCTTTTGTAAATACTAATTTATATGATATAACAATTATAACTTTAATTTATGCAACAAATTTTATTCTGCTGCTATTTTGTGCCTCAAAAGCGCTAAGCCGGTGTCCAAAATTATTTTCTGTGTGCCGACGAAAGTGTTCGTTTAGTGCCCGATAGTTCTGAGCATCGTGTCGAAGTCTTAAAGGTCCTACTGCTAAATAAAATGGCAATAGAGGGACTTTACGAGCCAAGTTGCGTGCCCCCGAAAAGTGTGCGGCAATTTTTAGAGCGCATTTGGGTAAAAAGTCCGCAGCAAACCATTTAGCAGTTAGTTTTGGGCTTTAGCCATTTGCTTGGCTTGGTTTATGCCAGCCTTTGATATGGATTTTGTAGCCGTTGGAGAAGTCTTTTTATGACTGCACCAAGTGTGCTGTGCTGTGCTGAAAGTTTGGCCATGCCCCTAAAACCGAATTCTCCCCCTAAAACAATGGTTTCGTTTGTACCACCAGTGCGTGACGCATTCCGGCTGCACTTGAAACTTGAGATTTTCCCCTCCTGCTCCTGCCTCCCCCTGAATTTTCCTGCGGCAGGCTGTGTTCTGTATCTGGCCATGCTGCAAAGTGTTAGATAAAGTTTCGTCGGCGCCACTTTGTTGACTTGCCAGACCAAAATGTGTGCTTAACTCCCAGGCTCCTCATCCTCATCCTCGTCCTTTGCCGCAGAAAAGTTATCGAAATGAAGATCGGTAGCGCTCGCAGCTGTATCGTGCCGAGTGGAACTTGATTTCGAGTGCATTTGATAAAGTTTATTAAACTCTAAAGTGCTTCGGATGGCCAACCAGTCTCCAGTCGGATAAAGTGCATTAAAGAGCGCAGCTCTAACTGGTTTAGTGGCACAAATTGGTTCAGAGAAAGTAATTGTTTTCGGATTTTGTATTTTAATTGAATTTGAATAAAGAAGCGGAGAGCTTGGTTTGGCCACCGAACTTTAAAGTGATTTATTAAGAGGTGTCCCTGAAGTGTTTCTGAGTGACAAAAACAATTGAATTAATTTAAAAATTATATCCCCTACTACAAAATATGTACCTTCTCAATAAGGCCTTTAGAAATTTATTCTCATATGGTTTATTTCTGTTGCTTATAATTCATCTTAGCTCAATAGGAATTTTATAAATAACAGCGATTTTGATAACACAAGAGTTGGAAAAATAGTTCAAGCTAGAAAAAGCAATTTCCCACTGAATTAGTCCTCCAGGAATCCATCATTAAATACTTGTTTGCAGAAGCTTACATTCCAATTATTTGGATAGAGATACGTTTTCTTAGCCCATCCCCTACAACATTTCCATTCGCGTGTATTGATCCCTTAATTTCTTTTCATGTCCCCACAAAGAAGTATATAAAAACCGCTCACGAGAAGCGTCTGAAATTAAATAAATTACGTGATCTTATTAAACTAGCTAGGCCAAATAGATGTCCTCTGGCCTAGACACAGTCCAAATGTGAGTTTATTTCCAGCCGACTAAACGTAACTAAGATTAACTGTTGCGCGGCAAACTCGAACGCCAAATGCTGCAATTTCAACCGGAGGCAGGTGGCAAAAAGCTGCACGTGTCCAGGAGGCAGGCACTGGATGGAGATGGGTAACTTTAGTGGTAGTGGTGGGACCTCTAGAGGAGTGGGGGCTGCAAAATTAAGTGCCGCACAAGCAGCTGGAAATTTATATCAAAAAGTTAACGCAACGCGCAACCGCACCCAAAATCGAGACTAGTCCGAGTCCATTTCAAAGGAAGCCTTCTGTTGCCTGTTATTTCCAGGTACTACACAGGGAGAAATTTAGATTAAATATAATATAAGTCATAAGTGTAAAGCTGTCATCAACCAAAATATCTTTTAATATTTTTAAATAAAATAAAAACTGTTTTAAATTCTAAAGCTATTCGAATTTGTTTCCTATGTAAACAAAATAAATAAAAATAAGATTCCTTCATTTTATTATCTATAGCAAAAGAAGCCTGCTTTAAAATTTTTATAAAAACCACTTTTTAAAAAACAAAATTTTTTTGAGTGTACTAAACACCCACCTCCAGGAAGGATACTTTCTTGGCGCGTGTATAAATCTTGCGCCGGTTTTATTTGGCTTAATGACCAGACGTGCACGGCTCCATAATTTACAGGGGGTTGGGTTGGTGGGTTGGTGGGTTTGTGCTTTTGGCTTTGCCTTCATGTAGATGAGCCACCGGCAGACAAAGTAGGCAAAGTCTGGGCTCCGCTCCTTGGTCCCGGCCATTTGTATCCTTGTATCCGGAGCCTTGTATCCTTGTAACTGTTTGTGTGTGTGTGTGCTACTTGAGCCAACATGTTGCGCTTTTACTGCCCCGGACTTTGAGGGGAGGGGAAGTGTCTACTTTGTCTTACTTTGCGCTACTTTGTTGCGGCTTTTAATAAAAATCCTTTGCCCCCGATTCCGAAGCTCTCGCTCACCTGAAACGCGCTGATTATCTCCCAGGGTCCCATGGTAATTACCCGGGGACAGAAGCGACTGGTTCTGGTTCTGTTTCTGGTCTCGGGATAAATAAAATCATAAGAAATGCCCACAGCCACCATGGCCTGCTTTGAGTAAATCTCATAATTTATTTAATTGAATTTTAGTGTGTGCAATAAATTTATATTAGTGTCGTGGACACAGCAGAGTCCTTGCACCCGCATATGGCCCACCGCAAATTTATAGGAGGGGGAAGACACACACACATACATACAAAGAGGAGATACAATGAGGACACCAAGCGTGACAATATAATAAAGGCCAACCCCCGAGCCATGTGTGTGTGTGTGTGTGCGAGTGCGAACAATGACTGACCAAATATTGACATAAATGTCAAACTCAAATTAGAGCTCAGGGTCAAGGGTCAGCCTCGACCCACCAGCAGTTACTCAAACAAAAGATGCAAGTTGCTAAATCCAGCCGGCTTCGGTTTCCGTGCTCTCTGCCCTAATCCTAAACAAACAGGGGAAAACGTAACTCAACAGAACAGACACTTCACCCATTATGCAATAAAACAATATCGAGATAGGGGGGAAAACAACAGTACACAGAAAAAAAATTAGACAACCCAATTTGTGATCACTTGCATTAATTTTGCTTTTTAATTCCTAAACATATTTCATTTTATTGTTTATGCCTACATATTTTATACCTACAAGTTAGTAAATATAAAATAAATGTGACTTAATTTTCTACAATAAACTTGACCTCTCTCTAAGAACTGTTAAGAGATATAAATACACTTTAAATAGCTAATAAAAAAAAAGGTGCCAAAAATTGGAGTTTAAAATTATAATATTTTGATTTTATTTTCACAAAACAAAAGAAACATATTTAAATAATTAAAAAAAAAATTACGACCTAATTATATGAATTGCGGGTTGTAAAATAATTATTTTATCGTTTAATACAACATAGATAGGAGGTTGTGGATATCCTAATAAAAGGTTTATTTATTTTTTAGCGTAGTCTAAATATAATTTAGTAAATATTTTAAAGTGTTAATATTGGTATCCTAAAATATTTACTAAAAAGCTGAAATAACATAGACCTGTTTTTAAGTGTGCCTATCTTAAACAAAAATACAAAATAACTAAAAAAATATTTACTTTCCGTGTAGAGGCCGAGAAAGATAGATAGAAGATTAAGGTCCAGGAGCATATTGGAATTGTTTGATAAACAAATGGCAGGCCGGGGACTCCGGCCACAGTGCATTGGATTAGCGTTAAGTACTCCTCCTGGCGGGGGAAACTATATACATAGGTTGGGTGGCAGTCGTAAACTAGCTGACTGGAAATGAGCAAATTGCACGCTAATGCAAGGCATTATGCTTCTGGATCGTTCGCAATATCCTTTTCGTATTTCCCCTCCTGGGTCGCGAGTGTTTGCGTTTGCCTTTGGTGGTGGCTTTTGTTCGGTTTTTGGCTCGAAGTCGTTTGAATGGCGAGCTGCGTTATTTCACCTTTAATCCGCACTTAGTGCACAGCACCCAGATGGCAGGAGCACCACCCCCAACCGCACCACCACTATAGGACCACCACCCACACTTCAACCACCGCTGCAAATGCATTCCATTCATTATGCACCACATCTCGGATCCGCTCCCTTTGAATCCCCTGAATCCACATTGCCATTGATGTGGATGCGAGATGGTGGACTTGTTTATTTCATGCCACGATGCCTCGCCCCTTGCACTTTTCAGAATTCAGTTTCCAGTTTTCAGGGGTGGCTAAAAGGTAGTGGAAGCGGATTCAAGGTTTAATAATGCCGCTTGAGCCGAGAACAATGGAATATATCCCGTAGAAGTGGCTGCTGATCGAGGGGGTGTTTCTAGGAGGGGGTTAATACTAGCGCATAGGCTTAATGGGATACCAGCTAAATGGGTAATAGAGTCGCTACTTACTTCCATCCCCTGTATCCATATCTTATTAGTTGGATGTCCTTGTAGAAAGTGCTTGTGATATGGGATGCTTTATATTAAGTGGAATGGTTAGTAAGAAAATGAATCTAGTTAAAGCTATCTTTATATGGTTAAGAAACAAAGTTATGGTGTCTAAAATACCATCTATAATAATTTGAGAAAATGTTTATTTTTTTATCAGACGCCTACAAATAAAATACTTGACAAGTGTAAAAACTTAAACTATTTTATATCGTTTTGCAAGGCTAAAGTACTTTGTTTTGTTTGTTTTTAGACTTGACTAATCAAAAGAAAATATTTTGAAAATAAGTAAAAAATCTAATTTTATTTGAAAATTAAAAAATAAATTCTGAACTAAAACTTATTATTTAAAATTCAAAAGGATAAATGGAAGGACCTATTTTCTTACTTAAATCTAAAAATTGTTGAACTTTTGTATGTTTCATTTCTTTGAATATGTCAAATAATTAAGACATTCTAATTATAAAAGGTACTACATTTATGAACAACTATTTATGCAACAAGTTTTCTTAGAAGATATATTTTCCCAAATTTCTGGCATCCTTTGTGTGCCTAAAAATACTTTCACATATTATTGTTTGGGCAAGTGCACAATTTCCAAGCTAAACAATGGACCATCAACTGAACGTAAATATTTGATCAACGCAATAATTAGCAGAAATTACAGATTAATAAAGTCACTGGCCAAAATGTAGCAAATAGCCGGAGATAAGGTAAATTGTTTTCGGTTTTCTGGAGAAAATTGACAGGTTGACTGACTGCATGAATGCGGCTGAAATTCTTCTCCTGGGCTGCATATTTACTTGAAATAATAGCCAGGCCAAATTAATTGAGTTGCATTATGCATTAGTGCGTAGATGTGTTTGTGCGGAAAACCCCAAAACAGCAGCAGCAACAATGCGCCAGTGGAAATATTTCACAGCCGTCCATCTGAACTGCTTGAATGAGCGAAATGCAATTGGAATTACAACGGTTGCCGCAAAGGGGGACACACACACAGATACAGATACAAACTCACACACACAGATACGCACCCACACAGGCACACTCACTAACTGACATGCTAAATATTGCATACATCTTGTGCATTGTGTCCATGTGGCAAATAATTATGGCATTAATATTCCTATGCAAATATATGCACAGTGCTTTGTTCGCCCTAACTCGTATCTCGGCATCCGTGAGATACAATCCGCCTGTGCGGCTTTCCATGTGAGGGAAGAGTAGGGAGCAGGGAGCAGTGGGCAGGACATGTGTTCATTAATATAATTATGACCGCAACAGGCGTGGGGCATCAACACACACGACCCAATCCCAACCAAAAATTATGCACAGAAAAAAAGGAAAATATTTTTAAAAAACTTGTATTTTTAACGTCAGACTAGAGAATCAGGAAGAATACAAGAGACACTATTTTAAATATATATATACAAAAAAGTAAAGATTACTCTGGTATTGATATTCACAATTAAAAAAAAAAAAAAATTAAAATTCCCAAAAAACATTGTTAATCCTTTTTGATTCGGTTTTTATTTTAAACCTATTTAAATAAAATATTAATTACACCAGTTGGCTACCAACTAGCTTATTTTATTTAATTGTAAATGTGTTACTGAGGAAAAAATAAAATTAGAAAGAGAATAAAAAGTGATTGTATTCAGTGTGCTTTATTTATTTTAAATTTACTCACTAACCATATGAAATATTTTTATAAAAATAAAATATAGTAATTTTTCCTTGTGCATGCATTAGATATCAACGTATTTATTTCGCCACCGAACCTGTAAAGTAATCCCCATTAGCGAGTTTTGTTTGAATCACATCAGCCAGTCGATAATACAAATCAACGACAGCTGCAGCTGCAGCTTCCTCTGGGGCAGGCCGAAATGTATATTCAAGCAGGTACGGACAGCTAATGGATCCAATACCCCCCAGCACCCATAGCACCCAGAATAACCCCCCACTAAGCACAGATTTGGTTCGCTCTAATGAGCTCTGCGTGCAGCTTAAGGGCAACTCCAGTATTTGCGGCACTTTGGCAATATGTGGCTAAAATTACTTGCAACTGCCGGCGGCGGCGGGGTGCAGATACATTTACAGAGATACATCACCAGCAGATGCATTTTAATTGGAATACCGAAACAGCGAATAATGGGGGAGTAAAAAAAACACAAAAAGCCGGCGAATGCCCAATTAGAAGCCTATTAGTAGCACCCACCAGCACCCCCTCCTCCAATCGGAATCCCATTCTCCGTTCCATTGTTGCTGCAATTATTGCAACACGAAGCGGCGAGCGCCCAAAGCTAGGCAACAAATTACCCCGAATGGCTAATGAATAAATATCTGTAGTTGGCACAGTACTTCCGTCCGAATAATAGTTGGACCTGGCATCCTTTGAGCTGCACTGAAGAAACTGTTTTTGATACAGGATAAAATCACCCAAGAACATCACAAATCAGTTTATTTGAAAACCTTTAATTCATGGTTTTTTATAAAAGCATTTAAAAGTCAACAAAAATAAAGCTGGTTATTAAAAAAAATAATTTCTGCAACTTTTTTTTTGTTTTGTTTTTCTGGGTACACCCATTAATTTATGGAGAGTAATTTTAGCATCACACATTTCCGGACTTAGAGTCAATTGGCACAAGGGACTAAGACCCAGTTTGTTATGTATATCTGAATATCCCCATTTCTGATTCTGATGTAAATAATTAAAAATCAGAATCTGTGACCCAAAAAAATCGTAAATATTTAAACTGAGTACAATTGTATATTTGGTTGCCAAAAATTAAATTAAATTTAGCTTTAATTTTTTATAAATCCTCTCTTATTTGCTTATACCATCATCACATTGTTTGTTATCATACAATCCTTTTTTTTTATTTGGCTGTTTAAAAAGCAAATTTGTTTTATGGCAAGCATGTATATTATTTTGACACATAATTTTTAACACATAATGTTATTTAAAAGTTAATTCCTTAAACAAAATATGTGGGCTCTTAACAAAGCCAATGAGTCACATCCTTGGTAGCCTTACCCATTTTTTCAACTTGGACTTAAGCGATAATAGTCTTTAATTTTTTACGCCATGCTGGTGCTGTATTTAAAAAATGTGTGTTCTCATTTTTATTTGCTGCGCATTGTTGGCGTTGAAGCTGCACTTATGAGAGCTCAGCAAAAAGCGCAAACACACGCAAAAAGCGGCAAATGCAGTTTTGTATCTCATTCGGTGTGTCCGTGAGTGTGTCTGTGTACTTTGTGGCATGCCACATAAACTTGACGCCGCTGCTGCTGTGTGATATTTTAGCATTGAGCAGCTCTCTATCCAGGCTCTGAATCCCTCTTCCCCCTCTCGCTCTGGGATATTTAAATCCTTGTTCCCCACGCAGGAATAGCTGTTCCGCCGGCAAGGACTCGGCTCTGTTGGCTTTTGTATGCGCATTAATGCAACGACTCTCATGTTTATTCACACACAAATTTGCAGCGAACACAACGTACAGCCACTGCGGTGATAGCGGAAACACAGTGAAAAATAAATATAAATGTATAAAATTATTTATATATAAAAATATTTATTAAAACAAAACTTTTGTTTCATGAATTTAAAAAAATTAAATTATAAAAAATAAAGTATTAAATGTTCAAGTATCTCCTTCTTCTCTTTTAAAAATAATGCGTTAAATACTTTTCGTTATAAAAAAAACTACTTATAATGTAAACCCAAATACCAAAATCTTTATATTATTATTACTTTACCTATAATTTTTTTTTTTTTTATTAGTTTATCCAGCGGATGCATTTGCACTTCCCCTAGACACAGATACAATCCCACACACACACACACACACAGACAGACAGACACTACTACTCTCTCCCACTTGGCTGGAGCAATCTGCTGGCAAATGCGCTTTACATTTTGCACACGCTAATACAATTTAATGGTCGCATTAATTTGGCGCATCTGTTGCATTTTAAAACACGCACACCAAGGCAAACACCCACACCCACAGCCACACACACACATAGATACACATTCAAGGAGCGGCAGGCAACCGCAGATACTCAGATACTTTGCTCACTTTGTTGTCGTGGGGGAGGTTTGAGCATTTTCCAACTGCAAATAAAGTTGCGCTCAGCTAAATATTAATTCTAACCGAGTTAAGGGAAACTACTTTAATGGCGGGGGCGTGGCAGCCGCACAACTGCTTAATCCTTGGCTGTAGTCGCAATGAAGATTGAGATACATGTGCTTTTGGGTTCAGACTAAAAACCGTTGAAATATGCCACAAGCGGCAATAACAGTTCTCTATTTGCTTGTTATTGGTAATAAGTAAAAAACTTTGTAGAGCACCAACAAATAAGGTTGTTAACTACAGTACAGTCAAGTTTGATTTTATTTAGTACGTCAAAGTATCGAATGATTAAAATATATAAATTAAATACCAAATATTTTGTGTGCTTTCAAGTTCAAAACAATTTATAAAAAAAGAATTGTTTAAGATTATATCCATTTACTAAAAAGATAATCTTTGAGGCAATTTGGGATATTCCAATTTTTTAAAATACTCCCCAATAATATTATTATTTTGAAGATTTATGGTCAAAGTATTGATTAATTGCCATTTAGAACCATTTTTTACCGCAATTTTCATTAGCAGCTATTGTTTTTTTAAGTACCAATCAACTTACCAAAAATAAGTGATTTTAATATATAGATACTTAGCACAAAGCTCTTTTAATGTCAAATTGTAAATAAGAAATTAATACATTTACTTTAGGGTTTAGATAGCTTCCAACCTAAGGATATACTTACTAATACTAAATAATACAAACTACATTGTAATTGTAATTTCCTATCAGAAACTTGCCAAATTCAGAACACGTAATCGCGATTTCTCTGTCTCTTTCGTAGTCGCTAATGCACGTCAACTTTGTTATTGCTGCCAATTAGGTTGGCATTCTGTTTGTGCCAATGTTTGCATATTATTTCTGCCCAATTTGCATTGATGCAATATTGTCCATGTTGGCCGACACTCCGTGTTACTTCCCCCTCCGCTTTTTCATAGCCGCGTCAAATGCACAAAATGTCAAAATTTAAATATTGAAAGTGACGTTGGCGCAGCCAGAAAAACCCCCTGGTTTTTGTGTGGCGGGCGATGCACTAAGCGGATAAGCGCTTGTTAAATTTTTAATGCGTTGCATAATTCTTAGTTCGTCGCGGGGATATGGCGCACAAAATATATATATATATATTTTAATTCGAATGTCGGGGGAAACGCAGCGTGAGTGCTGGCTGCATTTGAAATGAGCTGCATGTGGCTATGGCCGATTAAGCCCGGCTTAGATGCTGCGCTCTCCTCGCATTTCGCACTCGAAAATGATCCTTTTATTTCCACTGGCAGCGGAATGGAAATTTATATTAATTATAATTTTCGCTGCCATGTCTTGCCATCAATTATCAACTTTCACTCCAGGCTCTCTCTTTTCTCTCTGCATTTAAATTGTTCCCCTGCAAAGTCCTTGATAAACATTTTTCAATTAATTTTTATTTGCTGCCGACGACATTTCTTTGTCCACACACTCGCATATATTTATGTTGCTGCCGTGCACATCAGCAGCAGCAGCAGCAGCAACAGCATCGCCTTTATGTGTTTCACGTATTTCTTTAACGGATTTCCACTTGTCTCACTTTTTGAGAAAAACTTGTCGAGATGGCACACGCATTGTCAAGCCCACTCACACACAGACATCTTCCCCAGGGGAAGGAGCAACAGAAACAGAAAGAGAAAGATGCTGAGATAGGGCGAGACAGACAGAAAGGAAATCTTACACGCTCGGGAAAATGGAGAAAGGGCCGCAGTGGCGCGTAAAAAATTTGTCATGGAACCAACGAACACTTGAGATGTGATAGCCGAAATTCAGTAACTGATAAACAAATCAGATACCTAAATACATATATTTTTCAAGTCCTACTTTAAGAGGTTTTTTATTGAAGCGAAATTTATTTACCTACAACTTCTGTAATTATGATTCTAAACCTCCAATTTATACAAATATTATTTTCTTAATATCTTAAGAGCCATGTCAAATAAAATAATCATATTTATAGGGTCAGCAATTAAGACCATAGACGGTTATCAACACATTTAAGGAAAAGTAAGCTTATAAATAAATTTCACAAGATCAAAGTATTACCGAATCGACAGTTAACAAACCTCACACAAAGATGTTATCTCGAATCCTAAAACCAAGCTTAATTTGGCGTCGAAGTATCAGTGTAGCGTCATCCTTGCGCTACAAGGATCCCATGTACCACGTGTTCCTCGACAAGGTACGTGAGTACCGGCTGAAGAGTCCGAAAGGAAAGCCCATAGATGTGGGTCCTGAATATGAAATAGAGCTAAAGGAAGCCCTAGATCGCTTGGCTTTGCAATATGGAGGCGGTGAGGGCGTCGATTTGCTGCAGTTTCCCAAATTCAAGTTGCCCGATATTGATATTGATCCCATTTCGGTAATGGATTTGTAAGTTTTCTACTTCTTTTAAAAAATTTAAGTATTACCAATATATTCTCTGTCAAGACCCGAAAATCAGCCTCCACAGAAGAAGAAAAAGGGCTCAAAGTTGGAAGATCTTAAAAATAAAGAAACTAAATCGCAGGGCAAAGATAAGGAAGTAAAGACCAAGGATAACAAAAGCAACGATAAAGGTGTTAAAGCTGAAGGTGATAGTAAAGCTAATGAAACAAAGGACAAGGGCAAAAAAGATAAGAAAAAGTAGCCAAAAATACTCAAACATTTTTGTTTACTATGTTTTGTTTCACCTTTGGATTAGTTAAAATAAAGTTTGTAAATAGTTCCAAATTCTGAGAAATTGATCCCCGAATAAAATTTCAAAGTAAAATATACCTGAATTTATAAATGTTTATAAATGATTTTAAGAACAAAACAACTGGTAATTTATATAGACTTTAATAACGACTAAGGAAAAAATCTTTAAGACCCAAATCTCATGCCTCTTTAACCTTAAATGCCTGCCGTATTTGTGCTACCCATTTGTGACTGTTCCAGGATATAATCAAAAAAGGACTCGCCGAAATATTTATAAAGCACATACATGCATAAGCAGCGTTCACATACGCATGCACATGCTTTTACCATGTTAAGTAATTCCTTAAACAACACAACAGGTCGCCGCCATTGGCATGGCCTTGTCCCTCCTTTTCGTCCTTCGTCCTGCGAGCCCCTTCCTTCGTTGTTCATTCCCTCCCAATTTGCTGTAACTGACGCTGAGTGGCAGACACACAGATACTCACATAAGCAAATTGAATTTAATGCTTTCTGCCGTTGCCCCGAATGGGAGGGAACGAGAAAACAAATCCAGAGACGTCGCGAGGGAAATAAAAGCCAAACGCACAAATAAATACGCACAAGTACATAAATTTAAATTATTTTCGTGGCCTGGCCTCGCTTTCATTTATGCTTTTTATTTTATTATGCCGCTCCGCTCAAGTCCGCTCCAAGGATCCAAGGATATTTGACTAAGAGGCCAGACGTCCTGGCCCACATTCAGTGCGCCCCAAGTGTATCTCACAACCCGTAGCTGTTAATCTGTGTATCTGTAGCTGTGTAGCTCTGTGGCTGCGTATCTGTATCTGTAACTGTGGCAGCAGCGCATCTTCAGCTGTCTCTTAGCGAGAACTATGTGGCCAACACAACAACTATGTACACAAACGCAAACAAAAACACTGCCAAGACGTCCTTGGTCCCTGTCCCTGTCTCTGTCCTGTGTAAGGCATGTTAACCGGGATTTGACAGCTCGTAAATAATATTTCGCCTGCTTGTTGGCCCGGCACAACGAGAGCAACGTCTTGCACAAGGCCGAAACAGAGACAGTGGGCTGAGATTGGGGGAACTTTTTTAGAGATTTTTATCTCTATTAAATATATCCAATTTCCCAATAAAGTTTTCAACAGCCTATTCATTTAAAACGACCTATAAATGTGCCCAATAAGAGATTTCAATGTACTTCTAGAGATTTTTGTGTCCCAGAAGTTTCTTCAATTTTGTTAAGATGTACATACCTATTCAAACAATGTTTGAATAAGTTCTGGAAAAGTTATATTTTTACAAAGTAAGTAAAAACAAAGTTAAAATATTTCGAATTTTGTTCTTCAAATAAATAATAAGGAAAAGCCCCAAGAAAATGTAAAAACTTGGAACCCTTTGAAAGGATTATTTTAAAGTTTGCTGTAAATATTATGTTATCAATCAGACTTCCTGGTTTATGATTCCATTTCTCGAAAATTCGATGGCATCTATTGTTTTTATTTGCGATACTCGAAGAGTAAGCAAATACTGTAAACGATCAAATGTCTGTCTGTCCGTCCGTCCGTCCGTCCGTCCGTCCGCACAAACATCGAGATCTCGGGAACTAAATTAGAGCTAGAACCACCAAATTTTGCACACAGACTTCTATGAGCAAGGCGCAGATCCAAGTTTGTTTCAAAACCTGACCACGCCCCTTTTTACGCCTACAAACCGGAAAAACTCTGTGGTGTTCACATTTTTAGTGCTAGAGAAAAGTAGCCCTTACAAATGTTGTTCGTATTGAAAAATCCTACCCAAATATCTAAAAATTTTTGAAATCTGACCATTTTCAAGAAATTGTGTATACAACTGGGTTGAAAATTTTTATTGCTGCTCAAAAATAGGCAAAACAATTTTGTTTTTAAGAGAGGGCGCTTAAAACTAGATTGCGCATGAAAGTAGGCTACACATTATTGAAGAGGGCTAGCTAGCTGTTTTTAAAGAGGGCAATGAGTATCGCAAATCTTATAGTCGGGAAACCCGACTATAGCGTTCTTTCTTGTTTTTTCTAAAAAATATTACTAACAATATATTGAATATATTTATATTATATTTATTCAATAGAAGTATCAAATCATTTAAATATTTCCATAACTTTTAGCTTTTTTTGTTAATTGAATGTAGGTAATTAAAGCTCCTAAATTTTCAAATCCTAAAATGCATTAGTCTTAACCTATTGACCCACTGTGACCCATCTGATGGCAGCCATGTGAAAACGTGAAACGCATTTCATTTTTAAGCTTTCTGCTGCTTGGCTCTGCTTGTTAAACAATCTTTTTACATGACATATGTGGGCGGTTGGTGGTTGATGGTTGGTGGTGGGTTCATCCGAGGAATCAGATTCGGATGAGAATGCGGTGGCTGCCCTGGCATGTCCCGATTTTCGGGCCCAAGCTGCCACTCTCATTATGCGCACTCTCCTCCTTGCCGGCTTATTAAATTTTCATAAGGCAGGCGCTCGTAAAAATTGTACCCGGTCGCTTTTAAGCGCAAGTGGATTAAAATTAAAGCTTCATCGGGGGAGAGCAACTTCAAAGAAGGACGCGTAATTAAAGCCATGAAAACTGTCCACAATTCGATTGGCGAAAACCGAATTAAAACGGAACTCGACCATCCAAAAAAATATAAGAGAAGTTGGGAAATGGAAACCATAGAGAAAGAACTCCGCCCGCAGGATTTGCTCAACTGGAAGAAAATGATGGCGATGACGAGGCGGTGAGAGATAGCTAAGGTCGCTTTTCCGCTTTTCCAACCTATTTACAGACACATGTCTGTGGCTTAGATATATATATTTTTTGGTAGATACATATATAACAGGCGTGGCCGCTGGCTGTGCTGAAAGTGAAGCATCTTGTGCAATGTAAACGAAACGTAGCCGATAAAAATAATACGAGAGGCAATTTCGATTTATTGACAGGTGCTCGACTTTATTGAAACGTTTAACTTGAAAACCGAGTCGAGCGAAGGAGGAATGCTTTTACTCCACACATCCACATACATGTATATCACATACTGTATGTGCACACATGCAAAATTGTGCAAAACGATAAAAATTATGTGAATTTCGTTTTGATTTATCGCTGTGAGCTTGGATTTTGGGTGGGTTTGCCTGGATTTTATGGGGGGGGAAAGGGGGTCGAGATTTATAGCTCCTTCGCACAGGATGTGCATCCGAATTTGGACAAATTTAATTACAGTTTTACCTTGTGTCTTGTGCGGATCAGCCACGCACTATTTGTCATTTGGGTCGGTTCCCTCATAAATTCCGATGTGCATTTAATTTTGTCGAGCCGCACGTACGCATCAATGCCAGGGCATTATTTAATAATGAAAATTGAATAGTCCTAATTCAGGCTGATGACAAAGTGGGTCCAGGTGGATATGTGAGTGTGTGTGTGTGCAGGACACGTGCCACTCAAACACACGCAGGACACACACAGGACGCCCCTCCAATTGTGGTTTTCCTTTTGTCGCTTCCGTTTCCGCATAATTTTTCGCAAGCGGAAAACTTGAGAGCGGCGTTTGCTAACAAAACATTTGTTAAAACGGAAGACGGCAAACGCAGACAAAAAGGGCACCAGAAGATAGAGCACTAAAACCCCCCCTCTCAGGCTTACGTAATTTGGTGTCCCTGTCCCGAACTCAAGTCCAAATACGGGACGAACGAGGGCGGCACGTACTCGTTCCCCCAGTTCCACTTCATTTTACTGGATGGCGGCAATGGGGTCCAAAGGTTGCATGTGATTTGTGTCAGCGGCGGAGGAGGAGGCGGAGGAGTCGCGCTCCAGGATCCTGCAGGATATGTCCCAGACCCAGACTATATATTATGCCGCCGGGCGACAGTTACAACAATAAAACATTTCGGATGCCTTGTCTTGTCGCTCGTCTTGGTCCCGTTCGTCCTGTTCGTCCTTCTCGTCCTGCCACTTCCACGCACCTGGCTGGAAGCAAAAGGGCTGAGCTGAGCCTGGGCTCGTAATGAACGATGCCTGGCATTTTCTTGTTATTTTTTCATGCCGCAGCCGGCAGCGAAGGAGGAAGGGCGACATTATCCTTGTAGTTAATGTGGGCGCTGGGCCTTTACAGGCTGTGCACGCACTGCCTCCCACTCGCTGCTACAGTGGAGCAAATTTTATTTATAGAAGGAAGACTGATAAAAATAACTAGCGTATAATACTTGACACGGAAAGCCATAATGTATGAACATAATGGTGCAATTACGTATTTTTAGAAACTACATACGTAGCAACTTAAATTATTATTTATAGGCAGTCAATGTGTTTTATTAATTTGGTTATAATAATATGATAATTAAATAATATGATAATAAGGTAGAAAATAATCAATTTTTTACTAAAAAGAATAGGTACTATAAATTAATTTAAGTTAAATATTTTATCTAGCGTTCGCAAAAGCATAACAAAATACCTATAAAAGAATTAAAGTTTGACGGACAATACAAGTATCTTTGTTTACAATTGGGCAATAGGTATTTAAATTCAATAATTAATTTTTTGTTAAACGAAAAACACATTTTATTATAGTGTATCCACTGTATCTTTTGCCTGCAGGCTGATATGCTGGCTGGCTGGCAGAGATGCCTCACAGCAGAGATAATGGAGCCGCAGTGTCCTTTATCCTTCATCAGCTTCAGCTTGCCGCACCCACTGACTTGGCTTGGTGGTTGACTGGCAAATAACGCGTCACGCATACGCACCGTGGACCATGGGCCATGGCAGCCTGCAGGTGAAGCCTGCTGCGTGCGGAAGTGACAATGAGAACGCATTTAAAATTCATTAATTGAACGCATTTCCTGCTGAACGGAGTCGATCTTCCAGGCTGCTGGCGCCTTATTATGCCATCCATTCGTATGCTTTAATTGAGGGCAGTTGAGCTCCATTCTCCATTCCCCATTCCCCATTATCCATTCCTTTCAATGCGATTTTTATGGCTTCTCCAAGCCGAAAACTTTACTTCACACTGCATAAATTAATTGAGTCTTCAAACAACGGACTGTGTCTGCGGTCTGGCTTCTCCCATGGGCGATAGTGATGGTCTCTGTGTGTGTGCTCTGTGTGGGGAACGCTGTCTCTGTGGGTAACCGCACCATCAAAAACTTTTGCTTTTGGCTCCTGGTTCCTCTGGCTCTCCTCTGGCTCCTCGGATCCTGGCTGCACAGTCTAATGCATTTTTCATGCCCAGTTTGAATGGCAGCCCCAGCCCCAGCGTCTGCTCTGATGCAATCGAATTAAAATTTATGACAAAACCATTAACAAAGTTGCCGGTGCAGTTGCCCCATCCGCTTTTTTGTTTCCCTGGCCATCAAAGCATTTTCCAGTCACCAAGCCAACGGGGTCACATGCAAAACTTTTCCTCACTTTTTCCTGGAGAGTCCTCAAATTTGAGAGACTCACTTCGTCTCGATGGCGTCTAAACTTTTCCAAATTAATCGTTGGTCACAACGTTTTGAAGCGTAGCCAGTAATTAGCTCAGGAGGAAGATAGGTAACTAGCAATATTGGTATTTAAGGAGAAATAAGTGTAGAATCATAGATATAAATTTGACTACATTGTTAAAGATACCTCAAATGTGTAAATAAATAAGTTCTTGAGAGATATAGTTATAGTTTTAGGAAGTAAATGAGCTCACGTCCCTGCTTAGCGAAACGGTTGAACTAATATCCGCTGTCTTAATTATTAATATATTAGTTCGTGTAAATTTCCCAAGAAAATAAATAAAAGGTATAGAATTCCTAGAAACCATTATGGATAACAACTACCTCAGTCACTGTACCATTTGGTATGCGTAGGTATTTGACTTGTTACATTTATTTGCAGACAATGAAATAACCAACTGTTCCGTTTCCTCGGCGTGGCCATAAATGTTTAATGGCTTCTCGTTGCGAGCCCCGTTTTGTGCCATGTTCTATTTGCGCATACCACAAATGTCTGGCCAAGTGGCCCACAATGGGCTCCAAGGAGTTCGAGCTGGAGGTCCGAGTCCCAGGTTCCCAGTTCCAAGTCCAAAGCAAACGGCTCGAGTGTGCCGGCATCTCAGACATCTCACGATCTCTCAAGTTGTGGGCGACGCTGCGTGGGCCTGTGTCCTGCCTGTTATCCTGTTATCCTGCCATCCTGCGAGTCTGGACGGGGCGATAAAACGCTTCAATGTTCACTTATTGGCTGGGCGTGAGGAATTTTTATATTAATTTATTGGTCTGGAAGTCAGCGGGCCGGCAATCGGCTGGCTTTTAAATTATGAATCGAGTTGAAACTGAGAGAGAGAGAAAACCTGTCGAACCTACGACTTGCATTCTGCCAGATTCCTTTTTTATTTTATTTTTTTCAATTTGCCTCCTGCCGGATTCGGTTTTAATGGCTTTTTAAATGCCAACTGATAAATGGCCAGGCTGCATGACAAATGAGATTTCCGTTTTGGTTCCAGCTTTCTCGTTTTTGTAGTCAGCGGATTATTAACTTATATGGCAAGGAGCTCATAAATAATTCTCTTATAAATTGAGATGGCAGAGGGCGACTCTCAATGCGCCAAAGATTAAACAAAGGTCTTTGGTGTCGTGTAAAAATATTGCGCATACGCTTGGTGGTCCCCGGAGGTCCTCGAAATTAAATGCAAAATAACAACAAGTTACACAGGCACTTAGCTTTTGCTGCTGAACTTTTCTCGGGGATTTTTTGGCTCACACAAAGGACTAAGGACAAGGACAGTTGGCAGGACACAAGTAGACTGAACTTTTCGCGTAATTTCACGTATTTTGTGCAAATACGTTCAAATATGCCACACACAACAAGGGGACAAACAAACAAAACAGTTTTCTTTCTCCTTGGTCTGCCAAGTTTCAGTGCTCTCCACTCGAATTTATACAGCTTTTGGCCTCACTTCTGTCTGGGGACTGTTGTCAGTTTTTACGTAAAATTAAATTTTATTTATTCATATATTGTTGTATTAATGCCGCTGTCAGGCGACTGTGAGATACTTTTGAGTGAACTATAAAATAAAACACCATACTCAAACGAAAGGATATCCATTTCATGTTATATTATATGTGTTATTTAATATGTAAAGTCGATCTTAAGAGAGCTTTTCGATGTGCATGTTTTATTTTCCCTCTGATTTCCATCTGAGCTCAGTTGTTTTTAAAACCCTGTTTTGTGAAGTTGACCGCAATAAATTCGACAAAAACTGCCAGCTTATGCAATATTCCTTCCCAGCACGAATGGCTTGTTATTAAAATTCCCCTATTTATCACAACACTGTTAAAATCAACTAATTGGAATCACTCAATCACTTTTCTTTCGTCGACTTGTTTATCTTTTTGCTTTGGCAAATACGAACGAAAAGTGCAACATCACTTTTGTTTGCTTTGTGTGCATTGCTCGGGGGGTAAACAATGAGGCTGCACTTTCAATAAGTCGGAGGAGCAGATCTTAAATAGATTAAAAACCAATGGAAATTAAATTGAATTTACCCAAGAAGAAGGTTTTTTAGCTTTGGATTTTACTATTCAGTGGACGACTCCTTGAAGGCAATCAACAACATTGTCCTGGACATTCGCTTTAAGCTCCAATTGTTTTTAAACGATGCCCATATGCTGGTGAAAAAACTTGAAGCTAAAAAGTGATTTGCCGTAACGTTTTGTGGCTCTCTCGATTTAGTCGTAAAAATGTTGGCAGCCCGCAAGCCATACACAAAAAATACTGAAAAGGGCAACAAAGGACTGTGGCATAAATCGAGGCGCTGTCGCAGGACTAAACTGATTTTTATGCCAGCGAAGAAAGGAGCAAGACATCGCCCCGAGAATACAAAACAATAGTGCGTAAAGATGGGCAAATTGTCTATTTAGAAAATAAAGAAAACAGAAAAAAAGGGATACAAGGTCAGCCATTGCTCCGTGGATCCTTGTTATTGCAGAGGGTCAACAGAATGATGTCCTGTTTAGTGCTGGCTCAACGAAGCTCAACATTTTATAGACTATAGACAAACTCTGAATAATTTATGCGCCATAAAAATGAAATCGAATTGCTAGTCTCGGGCCCTTTTCAAAAGAGTCATCAAGGGGCAATTTATGGCGATTTGGATTCGGATCCTGTTGCTTTATAAACCAGCACACACACATATGTTCTCCAGGTGGGAGCCGAAAAACACTTGACGTTCGCTTTATGCAAATTAGTTTCGAATAACAGGGACAGCAGCGGCAGCAGCAACGGCAGCCAAAAAGTTGTTACATAAATTACCCAACTGCTGAAAAATAAATTAAATTAAATGAAGTTGAAAACTGCGACAAAGCGACGCTACCCGAAATTTTTGTCCGTGACCGAAAAATATTTGTTTATGGCGGGTAAAATTTATGTAAAAGAGCTTAAAATGATACGCGACCAGCGCAAAAATGCAATGAAAATATTTTCCAGCTCATCGCGCAGCGAAGCTTGGCAATTTTGTAATCAAATTAAGGTGTCAGAGACACAGAGATTCTGCAGTATTTCAGCAGCTATTATTATTGCCAAAGTTTAAGAGGGGAAATTAGTTTTGGGGCAACGTGCCGGAAGCCGCGATTGAAATTGAACCGCAGCAGGAATTTTCTCTCCTCCTATAGGAATTTAATTGAAAGATAGTTCCTCGATAGCAAGCCATATGAAATTACTAGAAATCTCGCACGGAAATCCCAGACGTGATCTCGTTTCCCGATGCGTTCTGCTGTCAATGTCTCCTGGCCCCGAATCGCGGAGTTTTCTAGGTGACGTGACTTGGCCAGGACGTGCTCCACATTAGCGGTGCCGCAACGTAAACATAATCATCCGCACAAGCACAAGCACCACCCAATACCCAATGTCACCCAGTCACCCAGTCACCACCCACTCAACCACCCATCGTTGTCGCATGAAAAGTGGAAAATCGGGTTAACAGTGCCAAAAACGCAGACAATGGCAACGTTGACTGCGGTTCGCGATAAATCAGCAACAATACATTCCCAAACTCCAAAAGCGGGCAGGTCGCTTGTGTGGGTGGCAAAAATAGATTTAAAATTTATAAATTATGAGCATTTGTTGCAGCAAATTGAAATGTTACGCTTGCAGTTTGTGCGGTGCGATGCGATGGATGGCTGCAAATGGAGCACTTTAAAATGCGTCACTTTCAATTTGGTCAACACATAAATATTTAAGAGCAACCGCAAGCGTGTTGCAAAAGAGCAGGTTTGATTGCTAGGATTAGGGGATAATTTAGGAATTTGTAAAGTAGGTAAAGGGATAAGAAAAGATACCAAAAAGGACATTATTTAAAATGTTAAAGGATTATTTTATAATATTCCCTTTAAATTTTCATGTTTAGGCAACTAGAATATTTTTTTTAGTAATTTTTAAATCAATCTCTTTAAACTGGATAAACTAAATAAAAGCTTTTCCTCTGGGATTTTTTTTATATTTACCCATTAAAGGCAAAATGTACTCCAATTTCGGTATTCTCAATAACCAAATGAAAATACCATTAATCAGCACTTTTAATGGCTTTATTGTTTAAGCCTTTTCAAACCGCACACCATATTAAATTTAAGCTAATTGAGTAATCAAAATTGAGGCAAATATTTGCGCTGCTTTAGCATCTTAAAAAGTATTGACAATTTCATTTTGGCACAGAACATTTTATTTGCTCGGTGGCTGCCCACTATAAATCATTGGCTTAGTTTATTTCAAGCTATGGAACCCCAACCGACCCACCGAAAAATACCCGGCACCATATTCGGATATTCAACCGCCACACTCATCCATTTGGGATGATTTTATGGCGAGCATTTTCATATTCATGCTCGTATATCAAAAACCATTTCAAAATGGCTGTGCGTCGCTTTTGCGGTGGCAAAAGCATAATAAAATGCAGATAACGGCAATCAAATTTACTGGGCATGGTTTTTTTGGGGGGAGGGGGTTTTAAAAAAGAGGTGCCGGGTGAAATGGAGCTGGAGATGGAAGGAAAATATCGAATAAAAATATTTCAATAATTCCCAGGCAAACAACGAGGCAATTAATTAACAAAATATTTATATCTCTCCAGCATCTCATATTTCTTTCTCAATTCCCTCACCACTATTTTCGAGTTCTTCGATGGAATTTCCTGGAGCTTCAGTTTATAAGGTTAGGATTCCTTTCCGATTGGCTTTGCCCACGTAATTAATTTTGCCGACATTTAAAGGGACGAAATGTTCCCTTTTTTTTCAACTCATATTTATGCTAATCAAACAGAATCCTGACCTCAGGCTGAAATCAGCAAGACAAACAAACCCGGGCACCAAAGATGTTCGACCACCGCAGACTAGAGGAGGGTTGCTTTACATTTTCGAGGGCAAGGGCAAGGGCGTTTGCCACGCCCCCGGGGGACGAATGAGTTTGGGACGCTGCCGTTGCTTGTTTATAAAAATAATTAAGAAATATTTTCATGTTTTATAACTTTTGTGCAGCTCGAAACTTTTTAAATAGACAAACTTTTGTTGCCGCCGCTTCTTGTTTACTTACAAAATGTTCGCTGTGCCCTCCCCGCGCCCGTTTCTGATGGATACATTTGAAAATCTCGAGACAGCTAACAACATACTTCATTATAATATTTTCACTTTCAACTTGCCAGGCAGTGTCCGTCCCAAGCTTTGATAAGGCTCTTTTACACAGCGATAAAATATATATCACAGCCATTGGACTTTGAAATTAGTTAAATTAGGAGATTTTAATTTTGAAAAAAAATTCTTGGTGTTGTCCATAAATAAAAAAAACAAGTAGTAATTGTAGTTTATTTTTAAATAATCGCTAAAACAGATTATAAAATAAATAAAAGTGTAAGATGCATTTTTAGGAAGGATTCAAAACAAAAAAAACTTTCAAGTACCTAAATTTACAATGTTATTTTTTTTAGTGCTCTAAAAATCTTGCAGTTTAATATTTAATTTGAAAAAAATATAAACTTGTGTTCAAAGAAACTATCGCATTAAAATTCCATAGTTAGTTTTATAAAATACCTATTCCCTGTAGTTCTTGCTGACAGTGATCCCCTAGAGAAATTTATTCTACACATTTATTTAAATACTTTTGGTTTCAAAATTCAAAAGTTAACTTTCCACATTAAGTATAATTTTATTCCCTCTTCCTAAACCATTTTTCTCAGAGTGCTGACTTCTGGCCGGCTCTTCTGGGTTATTGTTCTTGGTATTGTTGTCCCCGGTTTCTGGCCCGAAGGCGAAACATTGACGGTAGTCTGGGCCCGGGAGTGTTCCCTTGACAAAATGTCTAATTTCCGTGCAGGAAAGCAAGAAATTACTTTATGGTTTGTTAATAGCGATCCTTGGGCTTTGTATCTGCCGACTTGGCTTAAATGTTGTGACATATTTTGGCTCGCATCCTGTCCAGTTTTCCTTGTTCGAAGCCGCCGGCCAAGTGAGAGCCATATGCCTAGGCCGAGCCGCGTTTAATGGGAATTTAAACGGTAACAATTACAGCTGCTCCTTGGAAGTGCGGGGAAAATACATAAGAAAATACCCACCTGTCAAGTCAATGAAACTTTCGCTGCGCTATTGAAATTTTTGGCGTGTGCGGCCATAACGACACCTGGTTTTGTCCCAGACTCTGTTTTGTGGTCCAAAAACTTTAGCCAAGGCTAACGACTTGGCCAGCGGAGGTGGGAAGGACACCCCCGGCATTGCTGGAATTTCATCATCTTGCTGAATGTGTATTCTTTTTTGTTGCCTTTTCGATGGCTCCACGTGGGCTTTTGTTTAGGGTTTTTTCTATTTCTATTTCTAGTTTGGTTTCATATTTACGCATGTAAAAGCTACGATAACATTGGCTAGACTTAGGAATAACAAAGTATCTTTAGCATCGCTTACGTTCCCATGGATAACAGGTTGTCAGAAAAAACATGTTAAAGTGGAAGATTTATGACCTTGGAGTTAATGTAATTTAAACAATATATATTTTTTTATTAACCTTTTTTAAGTTTCAATTAAATCTTTGAATCTAACATCAATTTTACTATTTCTGAGTATTCAAGAAAATAATTGGTTCTTATAACTTATAAGAAATATTTATTACCGTTGATTTTAAAAATAATCAAATCTATATACTTATTATAATTAATAAGATATTTGTACCTATAGGATTACGATATAGAATAAATTAAAATTCACCTTTTATTATAAAACCATATCTTAATTGTACAAAATAAAAGTTAAGGAAACAAATTTTAACTAATTTAATTTTCTAAATTGTATGTCATTTAAAAATTAAAAACACAAAACTATAACAATATCAACAGGCCATGCTGGACTTATTTTAATTTAAAGTCGGTGACTTCTTTAAAGTAAAAATATTTTCTGGGCCTTCTATAAATAGCTGTTGGGCCCACAAAAATCCAAATTATCTGTGAAAGTCCACATCCCCCGGCCCAAAACTTCATCCCCCGATCCTGTTGGCACCCACTTTGTGGGCTGTTCTTTGCGTCTGTCTGCGGCCTGCATTTTTCGCCCCTTGCGACGATACAAGTTTTTGCATTGCCAACATTTTTTATTGTGTTTGTCGCCGCTTTTCCTCTTCGCTTTCCCCCCTACCTCCCCCCCC
This sequence comes from Drosophila oshimai, assembly GCA_018150695.1. Classification (NCBI taxonomy): domain Eukaryota; kingdom Metazoa; phylum Arthropoda; class Insecta; order Diptera; family Drosophilidae; genus Drosophila; species Drosophila oshimai. The sequence goes on along the minus strand of JAECWM010000071.1, from coordinate 1,613,300 downwards.
TCAGGTCGTTGAGGAATTTTCCGCTTTTTGTTTTCCGCCAGTAAAAGCTCCTGTGGCCTAAGTCCACTTGTATTTGCCAATTTTGTGTGCTGCCCAAAACAAGAACATCAGCAGCAGCAGCAGTAGCAGTAGCAGCAGCAGCTACAATATCTACAACAAGAACAGAACTGCAAGGACCTCGGGGCTAAAAGGGCAGGACGCAAGGACGAAGGACGAGGAGAAACTAATTTCTTCCCGGGATTTTGGCTTCTTTTGTATCGCTCCGGTGTGTTTGTGTGCGTGGCTCGCGGCAGAGTTAAGTTTTTCCCATAGCTGTGAGGGCTTTACTCCAGTTTTTCCTTGTTTGCTGTTGGCTAGCTTGTTTCCCATTCCCATTCCCATCCCAAATGCCATATCCTGCTGCCCGTGTCCGCAGGCCAAAATATTTAAATTATTATTTTCGGCTCTGCCGAAGAAAGGCAAATTTGATTAGGAAAATAAATGCTACCCGGGGGACTTAACATGCCATTCCAATTTGAGCCAATTTACTCGTACTGGTCCTCCACAGACACACACACTTTCACCTGAGCTGTGAGAAAATCGAAAATCATCGAGACCCCAAAGAATAAAAAAAAGATGAAAAAACAATTTAAGGGGATGTTGTGCTGCAGATGATGCATTTTCTTGTTAATTAGTTGCAGTCTGTTTATGCTGCGTAATTTATGGCATCTGCTGCGGGCTCTACAGTTTACACTGAAAAGTATTTTTTACTTTGAAAATGTCACTTAGAAAAATAAATAATTAATTTTGAATTACTATAAAATTTGTTATGTTAAAAAGGTACAATAAAGTGCAGAAAATTTAAATATATAATCTATAGTTAAGTATTGAAAAAGCTTACTATTTTTTTATTTTACAAAAAAAACATTTTCTTAAATTGTTTATTTATTCAAATTTTAAACTTAGTTTTTTTTATGTTCCGAATAGATAATTTAAGCTGACAATATTTAAAGGCTTTTTTTATCCTTAAATCATATGTTGAAGTTTCAATATAAAATTACATTTGTTACAAACTTTTTTAAATCAATTAAAAATTAGTAATAAATATATTAAAAATATGAACACATACTGTGTACTAAAACATATATAAATATAACATTCCGCTCTAGGATATCTAGTTAAAATGTGAATTTTTTAGGGTGTACTTAATTACAGGCCCATATTTTCTGTGTACAGTTCACAGAGGGTGAGGTCATCGCCTGACTTGACTGTCTTGTGCCTGGATATCCGATATATTTCACATTCAATTTCCATTTCCAATCCGCGGTCGCGGCACCCGAGGCACATGTGTTTGTGTGTGTCGCACCCCAGATGCCGTCAGATGCCACCACCTCCTCCTCCTTATCATGTTCCTGCCCCACGTAATCAACCCCTTGTGAGGGGGAAATGTTGTGTGTGTGCTGCCTGCCGCTGTAAACAAAACATTCATCAAAATTTTATACACTCAACATGTGCCACGCCTGGCTGCAGTTTCAGTTTCCCCCTCGACTTTCGACAATATTGTTTGTGTTTTCGGTTGCCCGATTCGATTTTGAATGTTCTTCGAAAAATCACAACTAATTAACTTTGGCCATAGCTCCAAATTACGGGACTGGAGTCTGGTTGGGGAGTCGGGGAGGAGCTATTGCCCTTTGGCACCGGGTAGCGTTTTTTGTGTGGCCTTCTCCTGGCGACCAGATGTGGGCTGTGATCTCTGAGTTGGCTCCAAAAAGCAGTTTATAAATAGTCTTTAGTTCGGGCTGAGGTAGTTCACTCGACATCCGGTCTTTTGATAAGAAATCTCCGCTAAATGAGGCCCATCAGCGACAGAGGTGAGTTGCAGCGAGATTTAGGGATTTAAGGGAACGCGATGTGGTTCCCATATTACGTTGAACTTTGTTTCTGAGTTCAGCAGACTGTAAACTCCAAAGGGAGATAATCTTTGCGTTTTGTTTTTAATTATCCACGTACTTTCTCGGTGTCTAATATTTTCTTAGATGGTCTAAAGGCTGCTTTTAATAAAAATATAACTAGGGCATTTAACTTTTCGTTTTTTATTGTTCGAAAAAAATTAACAAAAATTGTACAATAAAAATAAAATATTTTTTTGTTCTAAAAAAAGGTAACAAAATTTATAGATGTTTTTTTTTTATACAAGCCCAAAAGAATTTTTAAGTCGATATAAACAAAAATAAAGTCCCACGATGTTAAATCAATATTCTTCTTTTTTTTCTTAAACTTATTTAAACATTGAATACAAAAATGTTGAAATAATATTAAATCATTAATCCCATTCAAAGGTTCAAATAAGTAGTTTGTTTTTGTAGAATTTTAAGCAGCTAAGCTTTAAAAAAAATTCAAAAGATTATAATAAACGAATCATTCAGCATGGTGACCTCAAAGTGGAAGTCTTTTGTCTTAATGTTTTCTGCAACCTCCACAATTCCCAGTTGGGTATCTTCTTGCACCATCCAACCGTCTATCCATTTTCTCAGCTTATTTCGCAAAGCCAACTTTTGTTAATTGCAACAATCGCGGATGGCTGTGAAAAAGTTCATAAAAATGAGTAATTTCGAGCAGCTCCATCGTTAGTTTGCATTCCGTGGCTGTGATTGAGGCTTCTTTCACTGGCAGAGCTGATTGTTTCCTGGCCACTGCCTCCATTGTGCTGCGAAGAACTTCTGGGGAACTGTCGATGAGCGGGTAAATTGTTGAGAACTCGGGATGCACCCAGAATACAGCAGGTGGCGGAGACAATGGAGGTATTTATTAAAACAAACTTGGGTCGAATGCGGCATCCTCATTGGCCTTGGGTGAAAATTTAGCGCTGTTTTCGCAGCTGGGGAGTTGCAAGGATGCAGGATGCAAGTTGGCAGGCGCATAAATGTCACTTACGCGCTTCTTGACGCCACCAACCCCAACCCGGCACATTGTGTTCAGCTCCAGGCACCAGTCAACTGTTGGGGGAATTGCGAAAGTGACAATTTCGACAGGTCCTGCCGAGGTCCTGCGGGAATCCCGAGGCGTCTGCTCAAAGTGTAAGTGCAAATTCAGTTTGGTTTAATTTCGACAGGCTGCGGTCGCGCTGCACTTCTCCACTTTCCACTTTCCACCCTCCACTCTCAACTCGCCATTGACCAAGCCAAAAGCTGTCACCATCGCCAGTCGAGCGTCCTGTCCTGCCTCCAGAGAGTCCTGCAGGACGATCTTTATTAAGTTTTCGCTTACTTCTCGCCAAGTGCAACGGAAAGTTTCAAACTGTTTTCACTGTTTTTCTACATTTCGGCTTTTGTTTTCTGGTGCAGATTTCATCTAGGCATCCGCATCCTTTAGGAGAAACTTTCCTTCTGTGAAGTGTCCTCTGCAAATTTGTTGTCTATCGCCTGCCTGGCGAAAAAATCTTCAGAAGTTTGCATTGGCAGCAAATTAATATTTTTCCAAATATTTGACAAAGTTTTCCCCTTTCAGAATGCTAACTAAAAAAAAAATATTTGCGGATTTCATTGATTCGGTGTTATTCTTCTATGTTTTTCTGCCAGGGAAATTGAAAAAACTTTTTATTGGCAGTAAACTAATGTTTATGGAATATCCAGCAGTAAATTGTTGAGGTCACTGACAAACGAAAAGCTGTCTTCATTTGTGTAAGTCTGAAAATATACTAATTTATGGCAATATATTCTAAAATAAGAATTCAAGAATCTAATCACTGGGCTGAGACTCTTGGGTAACTGGGTTTGCATTTTGCTCCACTGCAGCAGGAATGCTCGATTGCATTTGAGTTATTGCTCGGACGCAGATGACAGGACCTGCTTTACCCTGCTCCTTCCAAGTCCTTCAGCCACCATCCAAATATTTGCTCCATGTCCTTGTCCGTTTCTCACATCCCAGTGGGACGTATTCAATATTTTGGTATTTATCTTGTCGGACAATAAAATAAAGCAAAATACGTATGTCCTTCGGAGGAGGGTGAGTCATGAAAAGGATGCCCAAGTGGGTCACTAAGGTCCTTCAGTTGGCTGCTCCAGTTCGTCGGTGAATGCCACAGGAATTTACATGTTCAAATTCCCTTTAAGCATTTTGTTAGCCGTTCTTGGCCATTGGAAAACAACGTAAGCTGCTTGCATCCCCATTTCTCTCAACTTCTTTGATGCAGGATACTTTGCACTTATAAAAAATAAAGAAATCGATGCCACTGAAGGTATCAGCATATCAATGGGTGCTTTCTGCAGATTTTGTATAAAATTGTATTGTGGTATCAATGTCCCTATAACCCAGCCACGTTATTATGTGTGTTCTTTACTTATATATACTTTCTGTGTTTAGTAAAATATATTATATTGAAAATTTATAACCACCTAATTTGTTTTATAAATGTTAATTGAACCAATTTATGTACACTATAATTTTTTTTGTTTTTATTCGAATTTTTTTGAACATAATAGAAGTCCTTTTACTTAAACCTTTAGAAGTAAACTTTTAGAATAAAGTCACCCTGTCTCCAAAATTGTAATTCTTACTTTTATTGTAAGTGTTTTTTCTTTACAAAACTATATTTTTTTACTACATTTAAATATTGACTGTTATTTTAAAACGAGATGGAGGAGGACGAGCGCCAACAAGTCATAGACAGGAATGTGCCGCAGTTGATCCGCCTGTTGCTGGATTCCCCATCCGAAGGCCAAGAGCAGGGTGATGGCAGTGGTCCAGTGGACTCCTCTACATTTGAGAGTTGCCTCACCTATGCCAGGGCTCACCTGCACAATCCTGGACATCAGGAATGCAGTCCGGAGACAGTGTGGCTGTACATGAACCATTTCCTGGAACGTTATCACAGCGAAAACATGTCCGACTTCGCAGACACCATTGAGCAGCTGGCCAACGTGGTGTTGAACCATCCCATTTGCTTGAACCACACTCAACACAACATTCAGTGGCGACTCCTCGACTTTATGCTCTCGGTGAACTACAAGGCCTTTCAGGAGGTGCGTCGCAACCGGGAGGAGATGCAAATGAAACGTATTAGCATCCTGGAGGCTCTCAAGCTGGTCACCGAAAATTCCGAGAGAAGAAGTGGTTCCGTGAGTGGTTCTGCGAGATGCTCACCTAGATCAATGGGTGGTGCAACACGTTCTGCATTTGGTGCATCATTGACAGGGGAATTCCAATCAGTTTATGATGCCTGGCGCTCATCTCGTTATAACGGGTCAGAAGCTCAATTGTCTTTCCACCAAAAGTGTCCTAAAGAAGATCCAATCCAGAGTTCCAGGAGTCTTTGTAGCTCCAAAAAGATCAGCCGGCGGTGGAACTCAGAAAGTCTAGACAAAGAGGATAATACCTCAACAAACCTTTCCATGGAATCCCCAAAGCCACAGGAACTACAGGCAGTCTCTATTAATCCTAATTTTAACGAGTTCCAAGTCAAAGAGAATTTTACCACCCACGATGCAAAAATGGAGCTGGAGTTGAATATTACTCAGTTGAAGACGGCAGCGGAGAGACCCACAAAGGTTAACTACTTCCAAGGACCCAATGACCTTCTCTCCCGGGTTCAGACGCCTTGGTGGCAGGTGGATGTCCATGTGTACCACCAGCCCCGGATCTTGGTCAGCAAGTTCTTTCAGGGCTATGGACAATGGCTACGCTATCAGCTCCGGGACAGTGAGCACTCGATGCGACGGATTAGCGAGGAGCACGAGCTGTTAGGAAAACTGGTTATTCTCTTCTTTGCCCCCGTGGACCAGGGTCTAGAGTTGCATTCAGATGAACCTCACACTTTTGCGCTAACCCAGTTATTGGAGGGTCCTCTTATAGGTCAGATGTTGAACTCCCTGAAGCAGATGCATCACCTGCGGAAGTTGGTCGAGAAACATGCCGTTCAAAGAATAAGTGGTGATCGCTTGGAGACACTGACTTCTTTTAGTATTGCTCTTCGACGACTCCTTCGTCCTGTCGTGGAGTACTTAATTTATTTTGAGCTGCGCCTGAGAAAAGGTAATGAGACACCCACCCTGCAGCATTTTATTCAGAATTCAAGTGCTCCTTTTGAAAGGCTAAGGTTGCTTTTCGAACTAAGTAAAGATTGTTATGAAGGACACAATTCAGAGCGTAGCCTTCAAATTCTGGACTTCTTACTTAAAGCCAGTTCCAAAGCCAATCAAACCGAAATGCTGAGATCCTTGAGTGCTTCTCTCTTGCTACATTCCTTGCAGGCCTATTGCCAGTTTTTGGACAGCTGGTGGACCACAGGGGAATTTACAGACTGGCACGACGAGTTTCCCTACATAAGACTTTTAGAAGAAGGCCGAACGGAATATGGTTTGAGAAATATAAATATTAGCAGCCTTAAAGGGAGCATATTTCAAGTCATTCAGCGACATGTCAACGAATCCCGTGATGCGGTGGCCACACTCTTCGATACCCGTAGGATAGGTGACTTTAACTCCTTACATGGAAATATTATGCAGAAGTCACTTCACACTTCTTTGATGGAGGCTGTGCTAAAGGAACTAACTCCCTATCAAACAGAGCGAATAGAGGAAAGCATATATGCACCGGATATCCTGCAGCAATTGAAATCCATTACACAGGAACCAGTGCGTCGGTTGTTTTATTCCTATCACATGGAAACCCGACCAGATCCGCGGCAACCTGCAGGCTGTTCCATAGATGAATTACTCAGGAACTTCCAGGCTTGTGCTCCCTACACTCCCATATCGAAGATCATCTCCCAGGAGCTCCAAAGAGTGCTGAAGAAAAGAGCCCTGTTGGCCAACTCGTATATCACAGACCTGGTGCGAAATGAGTTTCAGGTGCACAAGAAAGTGAAAACACCTGCAATCGGTGTTTCTCCTCTTGAATTATGACTTGTACCGGGTTCAGTTTGGGGTATTCTTTGATTTCCTGGAAAGAAACCAGCTAATGGAAGCCACTTATCAGTTTAGGGAGATCGTGGTTTCCCAAAATCCCTGCCTGGGTTATTTGTTCCGTGTCAGTATAGCTGGGCCACATCCCAAACTTATTAGCCTCAGGGTCATCTTAGATCCCTTTCTGAAGAGAGTGATAACCCAGGAGCAGTTGGAGCAGCTATATAATTTTCACTGTTTAATGTTTAGCCTGCACTTTTCACTTCATCAGCTGAAGCAGTTGCCTTCTCTGGAGATAATCAAACATAGGCGATTGGTCCAAACTCTGCGATCGCTCAAAAGTTTCTTAACTTCCGCCCTCAAGGAGCGCCCACATCCCGAAAAAATTCTACCAGATGCTGAAGGTTTTCAAATCCTGCGATGACGAAGTGGAGGCATGTGACACTTTGAGCGAGTTAAGACAGATCCAAAAACAGTTTGCCCGACGAACGGGGAAGAAGATGCTAAAGGAGTTCAAGGGAGGACAATATGGTTGCAGCTTGGAAGAGGTCCTTGATGCGAGCAGAGTCCTGAGGTATCTGTGGCTTAGAGTCAGGTGCCTCATGAACGAGTATAGCAGTCAGAAACCAAGTTACATTTACGAAGTTAAGTACGAGTGGTTGCGGTTATACTACCTTAAGTCCACACTTAAGCTCTGCCAAACGATTGGTTACATCCTTCGACAGAAATTTTAAAGTGGATAATTTGTCCAATTTAAGAGGGGTCCGTAGAGGTGCCTTAAATGTTTAATATTTATTTTTATATTTTTTTTGTATTATATTTTTCGTAATATATATTTTTTTATATTTAAATTTATATGTTGTAGTCTTTTCCCTCAACTACTATTAGGTCAATTACTCTAATGCTCTAATGCATATTTAATCAAGTAACTATTATGATTTTATTTAAAATTTTTAAATGTATGTATTGATTTTGTTGATGTGAAACCTAGCCTTCAATTATTATTATTGGTTCTGGTAAAAACAATTTGTTAAGTGGCATTTTTCTTTCGCATTTTACTTCAATTGAAACTCTAGTTGTGGTACATTTATCCATTTGCAGGTTTAGCTTGAAACCTGATCAAACAAAGCACTGGTTTTTGTTTAAACACTGAATGCACCTTAAATATATGCTCAATTCTGACAGCATTTATCTCTGATTTGTTGCTTAATCGTTTGTTTGTTGTCCTCATGTTTTTATTGTTTTTTTTTTTATTGCCAGCCCGTCCACAAATAAGTTTTATCAATTTCCCATGGAAAATCGAGTGCGCTGTGTCTCTCGTCTGTGACAGAAACCGCAAATTAAATCGTTTGGGTGCCGGGCAAAATTTATTTCTAGCGCGCAGTGAAAGCCACAAGCTCCACACGCACTGCAAATGCACACATGCTCCTCGGCCCCTTTGGGTGGGAAAAAGCGTGGAAAATTAGAGCAGGCCATGCCAAATCCAAAGCCAAATCACAGCCAGCAACCGGAATTATTCTGTGGACTTTGCGGTAGGTGGGTGGGTGGTTGGGTTGTTATGGAAAAGTGTGGAAAAGGGGGAAAAAAAAGCACGTTCACACTCTGGGCTATAAATTGCACCGACGCCTGTTGACCAATAAATACTAAAGTCTTGATATGCAGCGGCGCCAAGTGCCATAAAGTTGGAGGAGAATGGAATGGCTAATTAAAGTTTGCGCCGCATTTTCAAATTAAAAATTGGTAATTTGTGTACAGTTTCCACCTCCAGTTTCCCGTTTTTTTATGTTTTTTATTGCGTGGGTGGGCGATGGGTGGTGATCTGCTGGTTTATGACCCTGACATCAGACGGAAAGGTCGTAAAATCTGTGCCATAGAGGGACAGGACAGGTTTATGTGCGGAACTAGACGTTTTATGGTCGGGAATTTATTTTTTCTCATTATCTCGGTTGGTCAGGCGAAAATCGCAACCTAAATTTGTCATTCGAGCTCGAGGTGCAGCACTTGAAAGGGGATTTCCACCTTTGACTTTTGTGCTGTTTAGCATATTTAATAAATAATGCACAGCATCACATTTTTTAATCTCCCCGTGGAAGTCACAAACACACACACACACACACTGACAAACAGTTTTCATTTCGGTGAAATATTTTCATTTACTTTGCCGGCCACACATTGAAACCACTGCAACCGCATTTGAAAAACATTTTAAATACCTTTTACATTTTTACCATTTCCCATTTTGGAGCGGAAATGTTTGTGTGATTTTTGTGTGCGGGTCAAAACTTAGCAGAGCTTTATTTCATTTCGTTTCCAATTTCACTGGCCAGGCCTTCTCTGTTTTCCCCCATTCGGCTCTACTTCAGATTTTTCAATTTGGCGTCGTTTTGTGCTCTTTGGTGGCATTTTATTTAATAACAGAAATTCTAATTAAATTTTTTACTATTTACCCTTTTGAGTTAGTTTTTCCGCCCGATCGCACGCTATATTGATTTCGGTATTTGTGTTTGTTTTTGGGTTCGGAAAAGTGGTGACGATTTAATGATTTTCTCACAGCCCTCCCAGAATAAACAGTAAATATTTACTTATTTGCCATTGGCACCCACCCACCACCTAAAAAGACGAAAAATGCCCCGTGCCACTCACTTTTCAATAAAACAATCAGCTGTCAAAAAAACGTAAACACAGTGGGAATTCTCGGGCGTGATTGGAGCGGGTATTTGTCACAGGACCACCAAAGTTGATTTGCATGTCATTAACACGAATCGAATGGAGCTGCAGGCAGAGTGAGTAGAGTCTAAAAATAAACGAGGGTCGGGGTTCGTAGAGTTGTAAACAAGCCGAGCGGCCTCCAAAAATATCACATGTCATCCAAGGATGAGACGGAACGGAACCGGAGGCAACTAATTAGTGCCTACAGAAGGAAATCCCACAACATTGTGTGTTTGTGTGGGATTGGGCGAAATGCAGTCAATATTGATGTGGTAAGGAAAATTCATCCCCCTCTCTCACTCTATACTCTCCAGATATTTTCCCATGAAAATGCTCTGAATTATTAGTCTTTGTGCCAGGGCCACATGGGAATTTTCTCTGTGGAGCCCAGACCAAACATTTACACTCTGGCAGAGCCCGAACTTCTTCAATTCTTCGTTCTCAAAGTGGCAATCTATCCGAGTAAAATCAAAGCCCGACAACAGGTGCAAAGCAGGTGTGCATTTTGCTGTCGTCTTTTTTTGCGTTTGCATGGGGAATGTAAACAAAACTAGGTATAAGTTGGGAACAGAAGTGGGTGGGTGGATGAGTGTAACTAAGCTTTAATGGCCATGGTAACAGCTCGTATCCCGATCTACCAGCTGCATCCTGCAAGTTGTTGCGGTCTCTTGAAGGAGGAGATGGGTTATGGTGAGCCAACAGTCGACCATGGATGTAGTTCAAATCCCAACAAAATTATTAATATGACTTCAGGAGGCAGTGGGAAAGGGAGTTGGAGTGGGAATCCCTGCGGTTGCCAAGACAGCCGACGATGTATCTGCAGGATGCGTTTTCACTCCTGTCCCTGTCAGTCTACTCTGTGCCCAAAATTATGCCTAAATCCCTGCCAACTGCTTCACAAAAATTATCTCAACTGCAGAGAGACAAATTTTTTAATTTGTTTTAGATTGCACTTAAGGAAAATTATTAGCACACCTTACTGTAATTATTTTCTAAGAGATAAAAAGGACCAAAGAAGTTAGAAGTGAATAATATAACACTATGCTAGCAAAAAAGAATACATTAAGCATTAATTAAATTTGATGGAATGTAAATTACACTCTACTTCAATGCAGTTTTAAAAGGAAATACATTTATTTAAAGGATAACAAAAAAAAATTACTAATGCTATGAATAAATAACATTAATATATATAATATTGTATTTTTAAAAATAATTTTCCTAAATCAACTTTTAAATACCTACAGAATATTTGTAGTTTGGAATTTTTAGAAGATCAAGTAACATAAAACACATATTATTCATATTTTTTAATTGAACTTTCAAGAAGTTTAAGGCTTTCTTTCCAGTGCTGCTGTGTGTTTTGGGTGAGTGTGTGTATCTTTCAGATACTCGTACTCGAGCACTAAATTTGCTGCACATTATTTAGTTGTTTGAGGCGAGAGGAGCCTTTGTCTCCCAGCCCGACGATTCTGTTATCTGTTTGTGGTTACGGAATTACGGCTGCCGAGCACACTAACATCCAGGTGTACGAGAATACTATGTAGTTATAGGTATATATTGTGGGTCTTGAGAGCTGCCACGCCCACATCTCGGTAAGCGAAACCGCCTCAGCTTTCAGCTGTGTTTGAACTTCTGCGGAGAGTTCTCGGACTCTGCTGAACTTCAAGGTGAGTTGGGGCTTTTGGCTTAGTTTTCAGCTGCATCGCCCAACATTATCCCCACCTTGTTTACGCATTTGTGCTGCGATTTTTTTTGTTTTGTGTGCTGCTCCTGCTGTTGTTCGCATTTCGCTTTCAACAAGTTTATCGCAGCAACTCCCCGACTCTAATTTACATAACCACGCAAATTAGTTTTGCGTCTGCTGCACTTTTTATCTGCTCCCAACTTTGTCACGACCCTCGCTGTATTCCTGTATTCCTGTATTCCCCACCCCCTTTCAATCCACCCTCCGACATCGCAACTTAAATTTAGTTGCCAAAGTTATTTAAACTTTTCATACCCTGCACTACGGGGCACTGCAATTATGGAGCGGAGTTTGCCAGGAAGGAAGTTAAGGTGAAATCTTCAGGTGTTAAATGTGAAAGCTCTAAGTTGGGAATCTCTGCCTTAGAATGGCTTCAAAAGTTGTTAAGGAAAAGCTGTTTATTTTAATGATGATCATAAAATTTAAACTCGAACTAGGGGTGTGTTTAGGGGAAAATCTACTATGAGACATTGTGACCGAACACTCGTTTTTATCGGATGTATCGCAATTGTTAATATCACAAAACAAATTTTGTATCGAAAAAAGGAAAATACTTTATATTATGGTTAGTATAATATTCAATACTTTTTATTTAACTAGAATAGAATAGGTTCTTAATTTTTTTTTTTTTAGTTATGATTTTTTCAATTTTTATTTAAATTTAATATAGTTCGTTAAGGTGTGAAATTTCTTTTATAAGCCCCATTTTTACTAATTTAAAGAGTATATTTTTTCTAGTTCAGTATTTCGTTTTTTCCGTTCTTTATTTCATTTTGTTTTAGTAGATACTGCATTTTTTATCTTAAATTTTTTTTCCGTAAAATGAATTTGGTGAAACTTTTTTGGCTGCTGCACTGCGCTGGCAACTTTAATACACAACAGACCCCTTTTTTCTACACCTGTCGACTGGAAAGGGGGTCTTGTCTCATTCTCGTAGTTAAGACAACAATTCATTTAACATAGGAGCAGACTTCCAGTTCCAGCCTCCCGAAAAACTCTTCTAACTCCTCTTTTTTTTTTTTGGCAAAGTTTACTAATGGCTCCCCGCTTGGCACAGTGGTTGGGAAAGCGTTTACGAAGAGTGCTTATGGTAGATAAAAATGGGACTTTGTTGCAGTTAAGCGCTGTCATTGTACTGGCTGGGAGAAGGAGTCGATTTTATTTTGGCTCCACTGTAACGGCTGGCCATTGTTCCACAAGTTTTGTATGGGTTTAATGTGGGCTTCCCAAACAACAACTGATTGGCAGCCCAGTCAAAGAAAGTTTATATTATTAATGTGGCTTGAAGAGGGGGCCTTCAGTCGGGCTTCAAATGTCGGCTGTTTTCGACAGCCCAGCTAATTGCATTTTTCGTAAATTATAAACAAATAGATACAGCGACTGAGATACGGATTCTGACGAGCGGTGATTTTTGCGGGGCTGCACAGGGAAAAAATAGCCTACAAATTTCATTGATTAAAATTATAAATCTGGTTAATTAAATAATATTTAAATAATTATTCAGGTAGCGTTGCTTTTTAATTTTTTTTATTTTTTATTTAGCTTATCATAAATGTGGACCATTAATTATAAATGTGCATGTTTAATGTCTTTGGGCGTTCAAGATTTGTTCTTGTTAACCTTGAATCATTGGGTAAAGTAGGGGAGAAGTGGGGGTTGTGGGCATAGTTTTGTTTTTGGCCTATAATTACCGAACTAGTGCATATTATTTGGACATATGGGTATCTGTGTAAAGCTAGAGACCTAAACTAACTAATTATGAAGAAATATACTTGATTTCGTCATGCGAAAAAATTTTATATGGACTTTTGTAAAACCCTAATTTTTAGCTACCATTTTTTTTTGGGGGGGTTGTGGGCACCCTGGGAAAAAATGCTGCAAATGGAAAAATATGGAAAAAAACCGCAACCAATATCAACATAACGAACATTTATTTATTTAAAAGACTACATAGGAGTTACTCATCGTCGGAAACACAATTTTGACATGTGTAATGACTGTCCCGCATGTCCACACATTTCAGACGAAAAGCTCGATCGCAAAATTACAAATTTTGGTGATAATCCCCTCTCAGCGGGAGAGGATCCTTTTCCAAGAGCCTAAGATTTCTACAAGAATGTTCTAGAGGGTTCCAAACAAATTTTGAAAACAATTTTACAAGAAATTGTAGGTTATAAACAAATTTGCCAAGAAAAAACGGGTGCCCACAACCCCCCAATTTTGGTGCCCACAACCAACTTTAGCAGACATTTTAAGAAGTAATTAAAAAAGTGTTTGCATACATTTTTTGGTTCAAATCGATATTGTTCCATTTAGTATAATACTTTGACTAAATAAAAATGCATCACACTTACCTTCTTAATCGATTCACTTTAATTAATACACTATTGAAAATTTTTGAAAAAAACTTCACCACCTTTTCCAAGCACAAAAAAAACCAATTCGTTCATTTCAAAAGAAAACGCGTTCGATTACTTTGATATTTGGCATAAATCATACATAAGGTAATTGCTTGCGAATGACATCACCAAAAAAAGTCAATCTTCATTTTGTGAAAAGATACGTAGGGGTGCCCATAACCCCCCCATGCCCACAACCCCCACTTCTCCCCTACATATATAATTCAAGCATGTTAAATTAAACTGAAAATTAAACTACACACAGGTCGATATGTTCAAATTAGATAGGTTGTTTAATTGAAGTTTAATTACAGTAAATATGTTTGTTCTTATTCTTCATTTTTGAAGTCGGCTTGCATTAAAATATTTGAAATGTTATAAATTGGTAGTGACTGTTCGAATTAATATATCTACCACCAGAGCCGTAGAAGCTCAATTGCCGGCTATAAAATTACATGAAAAGAGGTGATTCAAGATTATTGGGGTGTTTTTCTCTGTGCGGTGGCACATTTGCGGCCAGGGGATGCCATTAGCGGATCCTAAACCACTTTTTGTGGGGGAGAGGGACTCGAATCGGGTGCGGACTTTAAATAGAAATGTTTCCTGCAATTTGGCGAAGGCGGAACCAAATCAGGTTGCAGGTTGCACATTGCAGCGACTGGAGTCGACGACGACGACGACGACGAGGCTGGCGGAAGTTATTTTTGGAACGTGCAACAGAAAACGTTGCAAATTGAAAGAAAAGTCAGAGGCGCACGCCCCTACCCCCGACCTCTGACCCTCGATTTTCCCCATTTTCCGTGGCCCAGTGCCCTGCTTACCCCCTCGCCACTCTCTGCCCACATCCATATGCTTTTGTGTATTTCTTTCTCCCATTTGGCTGCTATTGCAAACATTTCTTTTCGGCTCTGCTTTCTAAGCGATTTTCAGCGATTTCTTTGCAAGTTTTTCCGTTTTTCCGAGTTTTACGAGAGCATGTATCCATGCGTGTACTTAAAGTTGTCTATTTGCTAGTTGTTGTTACTACTGTTAATGTTGTCTGTATGACGACTGTGTGTTCGTATTTTGTGTTTTGTGTGCCAAGAGAGCTGCATTGAAAATGAAAATGTTCGCACAGTTTTCCGCACAGTTGCATTTTCACTATGCAGCCGCTTGGCGCGGCTCAGTTACTTGATACAGTTTTTCACCCCCACCCCCCGTCCCCTGGAAAACCCTTCTTTTTTTCGCTGCCTGCAATTTTCTTTCTGATTTTTATTTTTTCGCCCTTCTTTTGTATGTGTGTCGCCCTGTGTGCTCTGTTTTTCCCACTGCCTGCACCCATCTTTAGTATCTTGTTGTTTTCTATGCTCATCTACTCAGTCGTGCGCTTTGTGCTCCTCAGGATCCCTTCTATCCCTTCTGATTTTTCCATTTTAAATGCGCTATCTGATTTTTTGTTCGGCTCATGCAGCATTCAAAAGCTTGTGACGGAGTTAAAAGTTGAGATTCGAGATGTGAGGGGAGGTTGCACATGTGACAGTCTGGGAAAAGGGAAAAATAAGGGGAAAAGCCGGATGAATACTGAAGGACATCAATTTTCAATGCTCTCAATGGAGCAGCACTCGCAATGGGAAAATGAATCTTCCTAGTTGCTGGATAATTATGACAAATAACCAAGTAAACGGCATAAGTAAGTAATGCGATAAGAATTTCTGATAAGCTCTCTCGGATCTAAACCAAACCCCCTGCAGGGTCAATTAGCACACAAACATGAATCACTGGAAAACATACATATATATAGCCACATGGAGCCCTGGCTCCCAGGACCTTCTGCTCCTTCTGCCACGCCCCCTTAATCCGTCCAGCACCATTCATGCAACTAATTTGATTTTTTTTTCAGCAGCCCTTTCAAGCTTTTCCTGCTGCAGAAAAATATTTTCATTAGACATTTTGTAAATATGAGCAGCTTTCGTCGGGGATTCCAACTTAAAGCAATGAGAAATCATTTGGAAAAGGAGAAGCTCCTCTTAAAAAATAAAATAAGGAATGAATGCATCTGTTGCCAGAGACGACGACGATGATTCGACGCTTTTCCCGCGGCAGCAACAATTTTATCCAATTATGGAGAAGTCCAAATGCGCTTGCAGAGAAATCAGAAATTTAAACATATTTGCTGGGAAGATAGAATCATTTCATAAGAAAATATTGCACAGAATCAAGTTTACAGTATTTTATGAGAACACTCTCGTACATTTTTTTTACTAATAATAAACAAGAATGGAGAAATGTAAGCAGAATTTCTACTTGAAGGAATATTTCAACTTGACTATACAATTCAAAATATAATAATTTAAGAATCAAGTATGCGTAAAATTTTCGAACTTGAATTAGTTAGGAAAAATGTTTGAAGAAAAATTATAACGGGGGAAAAAAATGCAAAGACAACAACTAAAATATATTTTATAGACACTTTTTAAATTATGAAATTTTTTTTTAAAAGCTAAAATCATTTTAAAATCTAATCGATAAACATATAGTAGGTATAATCTAGCTGTAAAAGATGAACAAATTTCGTTAAAGTCATAAATCCTATAGCACCAATTGACTCACTCCCAAGAAAACAACCCCTCAAGTCTGTAGGTAAAGCATTTTAGACTTCTACAGACTCTAACCCAACTACTCATGAAGCCAGCAATCTAATTTAAGTAAATGCTTTTCCACACTTTTCATTGCAGCTCCTCCTAACGAGTCCCCGGCGATTGTCTCGTGCTCCGCACACTCCGCATTTTCCTGTCTTTTTCCAGAGGCTGTCGGGTGAGTCCCAAGCTGAAAGATACATTTTTGATTACCCCCGAGCTGCAATTGTTCATCGAAAGGGGCCAGATACTCAGATACCCAGATACTTTACCTTTCGCTTTTAATTACTGGAACGGTGGCGAGGTGAGGACATTGTTCCATCCCCGTTCGAGGGCTTTAACAGTTCATAATTTAATTTAATGAAAATTTGCCGTATTACTTGGAGCGTGAATTTGAAGAAGAGTGTGTGTGGGAACTTTGCTGGGATTTCGCACGTGCTCTGCACTTGGCACTTGGAACTTGGAACTGGCCTCACGGACTCGCCTCGACTCGTAAATATTCATCACAGTTCCGTATCCGTATGTTTCATGGATTCGGGGAATCGCAACTTGCTGGGTATTTGCATAAAGTTGCTGAAAGTGAATTTGTTTTTTGTTTCCTCGGCTGCATTTCTAATTAGGCAGCTGCTGGCTGACCTTGGGGGTGGGTTTCCCAAGGATGGTGGGTGGAAGGATGGCTTTCTCTGGGATTGGAACTTCTGCAGCTGTTCCCAGGCCCAAACTACAGACAACACAAATCTGGGCTCAGCTTTCTTCCCTTGAGTGGCAGCGGAAATCTCATAGAAATCGTGGCATTACGAGGATGTGGGCCGAGGCTCATCAATGATATTAAGCGTCCTTAATCCTTTTACTCGCCGCGCTTCACTTCATTTGCCATGGCGACGCAGACATCGAGCGGGAGTGCCATTCACTCCTCCGTAAAGGACATGGGCCCTGCACTTGTTGGATTGGATTGGAGCCCGTTACAGCTCTTTGTGGCGCTTCCCATTGGAGGCAGGATCAGCTGCACCCACTCTGTGTACACTTCACACACACAGGAACAGCCGCCTTTGTTCGCTCATCGGTGAATGCACTGCGAGAAAAAGTGTCAACAGATTGTGGATGCATATTCAATTTTTTTGTGGTTGATTTTGTGCCAACATAATAAAGATTATGTAGTTCACAAATCTTATCCATTTTCGGTGGAGTAATATTTTTAGTTATTACTTTAAATTAAAATTGCTTCTGTTTTAAAAACTTACAATTTTGCATAGAATATTTCAATGGAATTCTAAATTGATGTTTCAAGTGAATTTCAAAATGACTTATGTTTCTCTTCACTTTAAGTTAAATGAGTACACATAATGGCTTTCAAAAGTTGTACGATAAATCTGAACACTTCGGGTATCTTAAAGATATTTTTTAGTTTCCTGAACCGCAAGTTTTTCTGTAAACAAAACTATTTAGAAAGTTTCAATGCAAAGCGGAAACTAAAAAAACAAATGCAATAAAATAAAAATATGGTTTTTGTTGTAAGCCAATAAATTTTGATATGAGATAGATTTGTCAACAGATATTTATACGATTTTTTCAGTGTGGTTGAGGAGCCAGTGCCACAGGCACTCATAACTTTGGCGGCGCCTTTGGTGACGCGAATGCGTTTAGAAAAACTTTCTACAACTTTAAGCCGCTTAGCAGCTTTGCGCTCTCAGCACGCGCCTCTGACTTCGTCCTCTGATTCTAGACCCCAACTCCTTTTCCCAGGTCCAGCTCCATTTCCCATTTCCCACTACCACTTCCATCTCCATTTCCCACTTCCATCTCCAGTTTTTGGAGCCACCCAGCTGCATCGGTCAGCGGCGATGGTAGTGTAAAATTCCGACACTTTCCTGGACGAAAGTAAGGCCATTAATTTTATTAAACTGGGTGGAAAACTTTGTTTACTTGTTTCCCCATGCACGTGGCAGAAAAATGCAACATAAGTAAGAGTGTGTAAAACCAATTATAAACATGTTTTCCACAGACTAACGAAAAATCTTTTGTTGCATCGTAGAGCTACCGAAAATTAAATAAACTGTGTTTTGCTTTTTGAAGGAAAGCTAAAGTTATAAAGCTTGAAAGTTACAGGAATGACTAATAACAAAAAAATAATATATTTTTGGGTTTTTACGTTTCTTAAATATTTTAAAAAATAAAGATTCTTATGTTGTAGATTTACTCTGAAATTTACAAATTAGTTTGTTAATTGTTATAATGATGAAAATAGAGGCTTAGTGCTGGAAAAATGTCAACATAAATATATGTTTTACAAAAGGCAGAAAACAAGTTGATGAGTTTCTTTATAGACATTAAAGTTACTCAATCAAATGGGATTCCAGAGAAATTTATAACCAAAGGAGTTAAATATCGAGTTTCTGAACTACCTCTCATATATTGAATTAAAGTTGCGAATTCCTGACGAATTCAGGAAGTTGAGAACTTAATTGCTCAAAAGTTGGACACCAGTCATCCCATACCAAGCTCCGATGCCTCCCAAAGTGTGCCTAACAAAGACCGACAACAAATAACAAACAACAAATAAAACACACACAAAACACACATTTGATGGGTATCCTTTTTTGGTGGGTGTGTGAGTGTGTGTGGTCCAAGGGAGAATTCTACAGATGCCGCGCATTGTTCGAGGGCAACCTTTTTCGGGCCCTTTGATTTATTGGCATCCCCGGGCCAACGCCTTAAATATTTGGCCATCCACGAGGGTGGGCTTCAGCCTTTGACCAGTTGCTCGGATGATTCCTTGTTTGGTTTGCTTTTGGTTCAGTTCAGTTCGTTTGGCTATCCAAATCACGCTTATTGAATTTCATTTTTATCCGGGCCTCTGTTATTAATGGGGCATCATCCCCCACCCACCCACACACTCCGCGATTAAAGCTTGGGGTAAAACTTTGGGTGAGCTGTCAAAAGAAATATTTTAAATCACTTTCCGAACCGAAAGAAAATCCCATCGTGGCCCATATATAATAATTTTGCCACTCCTTTTTGTGCTTACCCAAACCCAAACCCAAACCAGATGTGTTTTATTAAATACTGCATAAGCAGCGATTTATTTTCCTTTTAGCATTTACTTTGATGTTTTTGGGCCCTGAAATTTACTTAGACTTAAGCTCCTTTGTATGATTGTGTGTATATATATTTTTGGGGAATATTTCCCAGCGAGACTGCAGCTTGTTTTGCAATTAAACGGTGGCTGCAACAGGTGTATGGTGCACGCATCACGTATACGCCCCGTGGGCTTCGTGCGTGTTTTATTTATGGCTGATACCCCTTCCCCATTTTTCATTTCCCTATTTTCCTTTCCCCCTGGAAATGCAATAAGCAAATGAGCGAACAACGGCAGCAGCCTCAACCAAAAAAGCCTCAAGAAAATGACGTTGCACGCACACGACGTTGAAAAGTCATTAAGTACAAATGACGTTGCTCACTGCAAAAAGCCTTTTTTGGGGGGTAATGGGCGGACAAAGGGGGAGTATAGAGGGGGCGTGGCACTGGCTGAAACTCAGGTTGGAGCCGTAATTGCAGCACGTTTGAGCACAGCTAACTGCATATTGAGTAATGCCCGCGAGCAAACGACAACGATGCCAGCCAGCAGAATTGGTAGTACGGTGGAGAAAGGGTTGAGAAATGGGTCCTGGGATTGGGTGGGGATTGGATTTTATATGGGGGGTTTCCAGGACGAAGGCTGTTGCAACGTTTGCCTTGCATTATTTATGACAAAGCGGGCACCAAATTAAGCCCCCCCCCCCCCACTGGAAACCAGGCAAGTCGAGCAGAAGTGCTCGAATCGGGAAAACCAGTTGCCTCATGCCGGAGTGTATCATTAATTTAAACGCGGCTACATAGATTTTTAGAGCAGTTTCTAATATGGGTTTATTTGTTTGGGTACTACTGAACTTATTGAAGGAGTTTGATATTTTTAACTAATTTTTAAATAAATATTATTTAATCATTTACCTTAGATATACCATAAAGTATACAATTCCTTTTTAAACTCATATTTTCTGTTGCAAATTTACTACTCCTGATATGATAATAAAAGATAAATGAAGTAATAACAAAAATTATTATAATTGATTTTTAATGTATCATTTATTTGGTATTTATATTACTGTTAATACTCTTTAAATTAATAAAGTAACCACTTACGAAAGGAGAACTTTCATACCAATTTATGCAGCCCTGAAACAGTACCTGTGCTTATATGCAGACATCCCAGGATCTCAGCCATGTGGTTTTGAGTGTGCGGTTGACTTTAGGGCCCAGTGAGTGCGAGTGAGTCCTGGCTCTTATTTACTTGCTGTAATTTAATATTATCGTTGCCAAGGCAGCGATGACGAGGACGTGATGTCGTGCATCCACTGAAAGCATAAATAATCTGTTGCACGAACCGAGTATCTTGCCTCCATTTGCCTTTTGATAAACCCCGCTTAATTAATCTGAGCTTTAAGCAACACGAGCGCCAAATGTCAGCTGGCGAATTGGGCAACTGACACTTGTCGATAAACCCGTCCGTTGTCCGCTGTCCATTGTCCGAATCAATTAGGAACCTTTCATGTTAATCGCGCCATATATCAGGCTCTCCCTCTCTCTATTTCTATCTCTATCCTGTAGCTATGGCCATAATCCCACCCGAGGGTCGTAAGCGATACCCAGGATACCCAGATATCCTGACTAAAGGGCCCGAAAAGGTCGATGACAGGCGGCGGAAGTCAGGAGGGGAAAAAAAAGGACAAATCAGCACGCGACATTTTTCGCGCGTTGTTGCTGGTCCTGGGGGGAGGGGGCTAGGTTAATGAAGGACCAAAAGGGAGCAGGACAAAAGGCGTGAAACCGAAGCCAAAGTGTTAAAGTACGATAAAAAGATTAAAGTGCACAAGCAAAGACATCCGCAGGCAAATTGAGATAAAACACAAAACACACACATATAATATATCAAGGCATTCAAGGATAAACAAAAAAAGAGAGTGAGCCAAAGAAAGCCTCTCAGTGGGAACAAGGCAATTGGTAATAGAAAATCGGATCAGATTAGATTTAATGCGGCGCCGGCTAATTTTTGGGTGATTTTTCAAGGAACCAGGACCACCCAGGACCTCCCCCTTTCACTGAATCCTTGGCGCCATCGCTCCAAGCCAACAGAGAGCTGTCAGCGGCAATACGCCGGCAATGACAGCTAAACAAATGACACAAATGCGGTGGATGTCAGTTGGGGGGGCTAAGAATTTTGGGGTGGAGTGGGGTTTACTAGGCTGACAGACACACACACAAATAGATCTGCAGATATATGTGAGTATCCAAACAGCGAACGATGAACGTTGAGCGTCATCAACATTTCCGCTTCCGGCTGTTTATGCTAAAAGTATGGCGACGACAACGCCACTGATGGGTGAGTGGGTGGTCCACCCACCACCCTTAACCCACCACCCCTTTTGGAACCCGCTGAGCTGTCAAACGCCTTTCCTCTTATTTTTTTTTTCCTTCTGAATGAGGAGGCATCTATCATGTTGGGCTCGGCTTTCGGCCAGAAGTTGGCAGTTCCCGAAGCGAGATGCTAACTGGGGAAAGCCAAACTACAGGAAACTATTGATTAGGCGGCAATCTGGCGGAGTCAGTCGCTGTGATTCTCGCCTCCAGATTAGCCATCGGAATTCCATTGGCCCTAATGGCCATTAAGCACACTTGGGGCATCAAAAAAGTATAAAGGGTCCAGCATTCATGCATATGAATAATATTCGCAATGTGGAATTTGATCTTTTCTTGACAGCAAAAATATTGGGAAAGCATTTATGACATTGATATCTAATCAATAAAGTATCAAAAAATATTTTATGGTTTTATATAGCATATTTGTCCCTTGTTAATGTTTTTCTGCAAAATAATTGACTTATTTTTAAGCACTTACTTAAATTTGACATATTAATATTTACGTTATGCCTAAAAATAACCTAACAATTAAACAAAACAACTTAACACCCATTCAAAACAACAAATCTTAATTAAATGTGATACAAGTGAATCAAGGAAACACTTCAAAGCTGTTGGTGGCAGGAACCTCAGTTCGACTTTGACTTTGAAGCTGCTAAACAAACGCAAAGGACACGAGCAAGGACCAAGGCAGGCGCCAGCTATCAATCACACTCTCCTGTAGTCTCCTGTAGAGGCACACACCCACACAGGGGGAGATGAAATAATTATGCTTAGCTGGCATTCCCGTTGCCATAGAGGTCCTGCCTATCCACAGAGGTCCTTCCGGGGGCCTTGAAGCGTCCTTTGGCGCTCTGGTTTCATTTACATGATGATGACATCTCTGCTTATAAATAATTACACACACGCACTGCTCTGTTGTCGCATACATTTTGATATTTAATTTTTATGTTTTTGTGTTCTTACCTGCTAGGCAAAAGGTGAATATACATATATTTTTGCCGGTTTCTTTGGTTCCGCCTGTTGGCTGATTTTTACATATTTATGAGCGGCACAGACGACTGTCCCCCAGGGGAATAAATCAAAAAAATAAAGAAGAAAAAAAAAGGAGAACAGCCCGTCCAACTAATTGAAAACTAAAATGTCAATGGCAATCTCATCATCCGCCAGGCAGGATCATTCTATTCGACCAGACACGCCACTCACTCACATGGCCCGGGGTTATGAAAATATGCTGGGATAAATCAGAAATCACTGAATTCTGGAGTGGTAAAAGGGAGGCAAACAAACAGATTTTTGCAACTCCAGCGCGGCTAAGCACATAAAACGGCTTTTCATTTCGAGGGACGCTCCAGGCCCTTCAGTTTATATAGCTCCGGC
This sequence comes from Drosophila oshimai, assembly GCA_018150695.1. Lineage (NCBI taxonomy): Eukaryota > Metazoa > Arthropoda > Insecta > Diptera > Drosophilidae > Drosophila > Drosophila oshimai. The sequence goes on along the minus strand of JAECWM010000071.1, from coordinate 1,590,115 downwards.
TGTAGCTTTAGCTTCTGGTTCAGCTTCGACTTCATCTCCATCTCCCAGTTACCAACTTCCAGCCACGTTTGATCCTAATGTGCTGCTGTCAGAGCCTGTCGACGTCAGCCGGACTTTCGCCGGCTATTTCGGGGATTAATGTCAATGTGAAAGGATTTTTCCTATGCATTGGAACTCAACTAGCGCTCCTTCTACTACTGTTCGGTAGCATTCACATTTACACTCACTCAGAGAAATAACTGAGGGATTTTGTACATAAATTAGGCATTTGTAATGACATAAATAAAAAATGAACATCCTGTACAGGACAAAAAAGTATTTGTTCACATTTATTATTTTGTAAGAGGTTTTTAGATAGATTTTTTAGTTCACAGTTTTCCCTCTTGTACTTAAATGTAAAACTTATTAAAAAGTAAAGCAAAAAATTCATTTTAAAATGTATCGTAAATTAGAATGATGTTTTGCACTGATTTTAGATAAATATTTTGGTAAGATTATTTTCAATTAAAGTAGAAAATAATTTACTAGTTTTCAGAAAATATGAAATTGTTTTCAAAAAAGTCCATACATTTTATTTGAGTGCTTCCATTTTCAGAATGTAGTAGTAGGAGTAGTCGGGGCCAAAAACGTTAACAAAATCCAGCAGTAAACTCTTACACTCGCTGACTTTAATACACCGTAACACTCTGCCACAAAGTTCGTTATGGCCAAGAAGGAGCAGCCTCTGATGGACGGGCCCAAGCGGATGAACCGTGAGCTGGGTCTGATGCTGGAGGACAAGGAGAACCTGCAGTTCCGCAACTTGCTGGTGGAGCCGAACAACATTTACAGGTGGACGGGGCTCCTGATGCCGGTGGCTGCGCCCTACGACAAGGGCGCCTACCAGATGGAGATCGAGTTTCCGCTGGACTATCCCTTCAAGCCACCACGCATCCACATCCTCACCAGGATGTACCACATGAATGTTAACGAGCGCGGGCAGGTGTGTGTGCCCATCCTGGAGACAGAGCACTGGATACCCACCACCCGGATTGACCAGGTGCTGCAGGTCCTGGTGGCCACCATTAATGATCCTCAGCCGGAAAATGCCTGGCACGTGGAGATGGCAGGGGAGTACCTCAATGACCCAGTTCGATTCTTCAAGATGGCAGATGCCTGGGTGCAGAAGTACAGTGAGCCCCGGCCCACCGACGAAGAGTTGGCACGGTTCGCCAAGAAACGCAAGAAAGCAATGCAGAAAAACTGAAAAATATACATTTGTTTAAAAAAGAATTAACTAAAAAGAAAATAAGAAACCCACTTCACATGAACTTAAATTAAAAACATTTTAATATTAAATGAACAGTAAGCAAGGCATAAAAAAACTTCATGTGAAGAACTAGGTGTTTGTTTTATTTGTAGATTTTTATTTGTAACCAAGACTTTTTTTTAATTTATGTTTAATATGTTTTAATTACAGTCCTAAACTGTTACCATAAAAGTTCCTAAAGTCTCTTAAAACTTTGAAAACTTTATATCACCGATCAGTGATTTAAATCTCTATTTTATTAACCAATACAAAATCATTTCCAGTTATTTAAAGTCGTAGATTTGTTTATTTTATTCCTCACCCATTTCGAACTCTATTAAAACCACATTTGGGTCGCGTTCATGGTCTCAATCAACGCCCATTTATCGGTATATGTATTCCGCCACCAATTGCTTGAATTGAGTTGAGAAACTCCCTTGACTGAGTCCCCCACAGCGAGTCGTCTTAAATTGCTGGAAGAGCTCTGTTTTCCTCCAGGAACTAACCCCCCATTTTGAGGCCTCGTCGCAGCATATGACCATCTAATTGGAAGCGTACAGTGAGCCCCAAGCGGAAGGCGGCCAGGACACTTTTGTTCCAACCAGCTGTGAGATAAATCATCCGCCTAGGCGGCAAACAAGGATGCAGGGTTGCGAAGGATGCGCAGGATGCGGAGGATGCCCCACGCAGTGTCGCTCAGCGAGCGGGCGGCATTAGCTGCCAGTGTCATTGCCATTGTCAGCGGCATATCATCATCCGAATCAGAACCCGAGTCCAAATCATCCGCCTCATCCGCATCATCAACCGCATTCGCATTCGCATTCGCATTTGGATCCGCATCATCGTCAAAGTCCTTCTGCTGAACCGCTGAAAATCCGTGCTGTGTCCGGGGCCATATAAATTTCAGCAATGAATGAATCAACTTTACGAACACCGAGGACACATGTGACTTGCTTTACGGCCCTTCCTCGTCATACTTCGCACTTCTGGCACTGAAAAAATAACTTGAATATGGAACACATTTCCTCATACTTTTCGTTAAAAGTTTATAATTGAAAACTACATTTTTGAGAGGACAAACGTTTCACCTGAGCTATGACTTAAATAAGATTGAAAAGAATTAAATCTTTTTGTAACTTGATTACTTATTTGAAACGACAAATAATAAAAATTCGAACCTGAATAATAAATTAATGTTTAAGAAAATTCTAGGATTAAATAATGTACATTTAAATTTTTTAAATAGTTATTTAACCTTAAAGTATTATACATCCTAATAATCTTATTTTATATTTTTCTTTTTTAATCTCTATTTTCCGTATGATTGATTTTAACTACTAATATGAACAAAGCTTAGTGTTACAGAAATAAATTAAATTTTTTTATTTTCTTAGGTCCGTGTTTTTAGGCTTATACCTAAAGTTTTTGTTATGTATTTTTCTCAAAAAATTCAAACTTGAAATACTTTTTTCTCTCTGTAAAATCGCATGTGTGTGGCTTTAATGTTCCTGTGTGTTTTGGGCAGTTCACTTGATATGCTTGCTGGCTCTGTATCTGCGTCCAAACTTGGACTTGTCAATGGCAGGAGTGGGAGCTGGAAGTTGTGAGTTGGAAGCTGAATGTTTTGGATCTGGGATCTGGGTTATGGGATATGGGATGTGGGAGCCGGGTGACGGGTGACGGGTGATGGGAATAAGCTGCCACTATAATTACAGCAAAGGCCAAAGGCACAGACACAGAGCCGGGCTAAAGATATTTGTATCTAGTTTCTTTACTGCTGGATTTACTGCCCAAGCAGATAGAGCCAAGTGGGGAGAAGTGGCTGGGATGTGGATGTAGGTGCGGGTGCGGGTGCGGGGATAGATAACTGGTGTCCGGAGCAACCATTGTGAAGATGGATTACCATGGCGGCAGCGTCAACAGTTTTTCTATGTGGGCGGTGGACAGTGGGCGGTTGAGGCGTGCGTGTGTCTTGTTAAAACTGCCAACTGATTATTATCACCTTCCAACTGCCAGGCCAGTCATTGACACCCATTGCTTCCTTCGTCCTTCAGCTCTTTCCACCGATGATCTTCTCTGCTACACTTTGGAAATATAAGGGAAAAGTAGTATCTTTAATAATTTAAGGTAAAACAACTTGATTTACTCGCAGAATTATTAAACTTTGTTATCTTAAAATTAAAAAGCTTGCGAGAAGTAATATCACCCCTTTAGTAAGTTTTAAATATTTTTAGTACACTATTTTATAGAAACCTAGGAGCAGATTTAATACAAGTCTTGAAAGACGTGCTATAAAAAATCTTGAGGAAAATCAAATATTAGGTCTTAAATGTTTAAATTGAAAAAAAATTTTACTGCCCTATTTTTAAGGAAAATATTTAAATTGAAAAATAGTTACTTAATTTAAAAATAATATACTGTGACTTCGATGTATTTTTAAACGTTTAGAAAACAAATGGTCATATTTTTTTAAAATTAATTTGATATGTTTAATCATTTTAGGACACTTTAGTTATAGGTACACATTTTTTTCAGTGCTCCTTTAGAAGCTTAAGCTCCAACTTCCCTTGGACTTTGCCACGCCCACCGCCCCAAGTGGCGCCCTCTAGTGTCTGTCACTGGCAGAAGTCGTTTGCTGTTTGCTTTATTTCTCTTTCTCCATCTCCATTTTCTTTTCCTCTGGTTTTCCTCCTCCCTCCACTCCGCCCACTTCATCTTGCTCTGCTTCTTGTGCTGCGGCAATGAATCGCAGTTTTTGATTAGCTACAGACAGCTGAAAGCAGGGAGAGGAGAAGGGTGAAGGAAGGGGGAGGAAAAGGACGAATTATATAACCGTGGCAACCATTTCGGAGATTTTTTTTTCGGTTTTTTTTTTTTGCATAATTCAGTCAAACTTAATTACTGTTCGGTTTGCCTGTTGGAAATTAGGTTCCACATTTTTGGTTTTACAGAAAAACATTTCTAAAAGCGAAAAAAATAGAAAAGGAAACTTTTTAATGAAATGAGATTTTATTAAAGAATAAAATAAAAACCCTTTCGACAATTAAAAACATTTTTTTTTTAATTTCTTTAAATTACTGGTTTTGAAATAAATAGTTAAAAAAACATTTGCTTATATAACATTTTTAATTTTTAAAACGCTTTGGTCTTAAAATTGTGAATTTCAAGAGCGTAATCCAATCTCATTATTAAAATTAAATTTGTTTAAATTAATTGGTAATACTTTATACCGTAAATTGTAGGAAAAATTGATTTAAGCCAAATGTAATAAAGCTGCATAAATGGTCGATCGATTTTGCATTCATTACCAAAGGCGAAAGGGCGGGACCATAACAATTTACGACCTGCGACCCATAAAATATGCAGCTTATAAATTGCATAATTTAAACAGGACCTCACACAGATAGATAAACAAAGTCAGATTGAGATATGAGGCATTGTTAATTCATAAATGAACTCGATTGGCTGCTGCTGTTGGCCAAAAGTGCTTACAAGTAAATAAATGGTGCCACAGATACAAAAACACAGATACACAGACACAAGTGAAAATTCAGGTGGAAATGCAGGTGCAGATGCAAACACACAGATACTCAGCGAAAGAGAGCTTAAGCGGTATGTGGAGATTTCCGCTTTCCGCTTTTTTTTTGCTGCTGCTGCTGCTGCTTCTATTTTCTGCCGTGCGCACTGCTTGTAAAACCAATAAAATCAATTAAAAGGCACTCAACATGCAAACAATTATATGCAAATTTATTTATACACACACATCGCACACAACTAGAAGCACGCAATGCAGCAGGAGCAGGGAAAGCGGAAAAGCGGGAAAACGGGAAGTGGCAGTGGAAGTGGAGTGAAAGTCAAAGTTAGCTCAGATGGGTATCTCACCTTCGTGCACATTTAGTTTATGTCCAACTTTTAGAAAGATAAATCATGTTTTTTATTATATTTATTCCTTGTTATAAAGAGTGGTTATATGGGAACTTGATTCACAATTTACCCTCCTTTTTTATACCAACTTTAACTTTTACTCTTCATTTATAAGGAAATAACACAGATATTGGAACAGAAAATGTTACAGATTTGTTTAAAAAAAAGTATGCTCATTTTTGAAAATATTACTAAATTAAACATTGCGTTTAGAATATTATATGATATTTCCCTCTACAACTAAAGTGGCTTTAAGTGCACTTATAAAATATATATGACCAAAATCTGGTTATGCTTACATCTTTTATTAGGCTAAATACATTAATTTATTTCTGTAATACTTCAGGAAGTACTTTAAAAAAAGTAAAATTATTAAAGATGGTAGCCGGGATTTATTATCAGTTTTAAATCAACACTTGATTTTAAGTGGGAAAAACCCCTTAAAGCATTTAAAGGAAAACTTTGAAAGGATAGATTTTACTAGGTATGTAAAGTTCGCAGGACTAAGCTGGCGAATTTCCCCCTCTATATTTGCATATGCCGTAAAAACAACCAAAAGCCTGCAAATAAATATAAATATACACGGACTTCTGGGCAGTAGAAAAAATAAAGCAAAATGTGGCAACAAGCGAAACAACAGCAACAAAAACAAAGCAGCTCAAAGCAAAGGCAATGAAAACACAAGGGGGCGGGGTGGGAAAGTGGGCGGGGCGAAAGGACGAAGGACGAGGGAAAAGCAGGCATAGTGAACCTGTTGCGCACAACAACAACAACAAAGGGAACGAAACAAACAGCAGGAACAACAATAATAGCACAAAGGTCCTGTGAAAAGGAGCTGCTCCTTGTTGCAAATAGGAACGAAATGGCATGGAAGTGAAACAGGATAACAAACCTGGTAAAGAGAGTGGTTGAAAGACTGATTGAAAGGCTGATTGAAAGCAAGAGCATATAAAGAGAGAGCTGCGCATTCTCAGAGCGAAAGTAGAGCAAGCGGCCCAAGCAAAACGTTTGGGAACCAAAACAGTTGATAGCTCAATTGGCGCTGCTTGGGGGTGGGGAAAGTGCGGCAGCGAAAGAGAGAAAGCAGCCTCGTTAGCAGTGTTCCACTTCCAATCGTTCATGGTGAAACTCTCGTCGCTGGAGCTGCCCTCCTTTGAGGACGTTATTTGCGCCAGTTTCTCTTTCTATCGCTTGAGAGAGACAGAGAGATAGACATATTTAACGTTCTCGGAAGAGCTGACGTGACCACCTTGTTTAGTTTCACCATGCAATCGTTCTCATACTTTTTATTTCCATGTATTCCGTTGTCAGTCGTCGCGTGTGCGTGAAAATCATTAGTCTTCGTTAGGCCGTCTTTGTGTCAACAACGTGTTGCTCCCCTCGCTCGCTCGCCCGCTCGGTCGCGTTTTTCAGCTCGTTTATCACAGGACTTAAAGGACTACAAAACACGACTACAAACACAACAACAACGAGAAATAATGCGCCTGTGTTTGGCCAAGTAAACGAGTGTGCGTGCCAAAGTGCAACAAGTCCCGACTGTAATTTAATTGCAACAATTTACCAGTGCAAAACACGATTTGATCGTATCGCATATCGGGTAGCAGATATATCAAGTGTGTCCCAGTGTTGTACAAAGTGGAGCATTCAACATTCAACTGCCAAAAAAGAAAATAGCCAGTAAGTAAAACAGAAAGAAATGAAAAACGAGAGGAGAGAAAAGTTTATTTGTGCAGCATACATTTTGGCGCAGTACAGAGACAAAATAAAAGTGACTTCAAAAGACACCTGAGAAAATGAATTTAAAGAAATCTTAATATTAAACTTACTATAAACCATTAAAGAACAATAAAAAAATATTTTTATGAGAAATATTTCATTTTGACTCTCTAAAGAGAACATGAACTTAATATTTTACAGAGTGCCTTTAGTAATAAAAAAAAATAATAAAAAATGTTTATGAAATTTTATGACACAGAAGAGCATTAAAATACATAAAATATTCTAGCATATTATTAAAGAAAACTAATGTCATCTAAAACCATAGGAAAAATAAAAGATTTTTATCTTAGAGTATAAAATGTTTAACTTGGTCTATTTGACATATTATGTCTGTGATAATTGTTTTATCAAACTTTTTTTAGTGAAAAACTAAAATTCAAAATATAAGTATTTTATTTGAATTTTCCTAAATGTTTTCTTTTTAACAACAAAATTACCAAATAATTATTTACACTTGAATGCTCATAAGGTCTAAAAATCAGCTTCTGCTGGATTTTGTTTTGTTTTTATGTACAAAATGATATATTAGTGAAGCAAATGATTACCATCTAACGTTTATGCAAAATTCCAATAAATTGTGCGTCATTAAAACTGGTCTAGGAATCTTAATAAGTTTTACGAAACATAGCAAAATTTAGATTTTCTCAGGTGAAAACGTTTCTAAGAATAAAGCCAGCTTTTAACGACTTTCGCAACTTAAAGCCAAGCTGCCGGCAAGTTTGTGATATCAGGTTTTAGTGCAAAACACTTGAGATTTACCTCCGTGTGTGTGAGCCGACATTCTTCGTACTTTTTTGTGGGTCAATGGACGCTCAAACACTCGGAGGACGAGGCCCTTCTCCTTCGCACAATAAAAACGAAAGAAATCATGTTTCTATGATGTATACTTATGCGTATTTATACATATTGCCCTGCTAAGTGGGCTAAGCAAAGTCAGCGAATTCCTCGCAGCTGGAAAACTTTTGCCAGACAAACAAACAAACAAACAAACACAAACAAACAACAAATGGCAGCAAAAACAGCGGAGACAAACAAAGGCAAACAAATCCCAGGGACATTTCTCGGAATTTAATTCAATAAAAGGAATTCCAGCTCTTGGGCACCCAGGGTGTCCTTTTCCACTCTTGCTTTCAAAGTTGTTTTTCATTTTTTTGCTGATTCTCGGCTAAATGTCTGCAAATTAACTTTGCGAAAAGCAAAGAAAAACGCACAGCGAACCAAATTCCATTTGAAATCGCAAACGTAAATAGATCCCTCCAAAAAGTGTCTTCCGTTCGGTATTTTTAAATGCAATTTAAGTTTGTGGAACTCTTGGCCAAATCTCCACTTTCCACCACTTTTCCACTGACAAATGGCGGGGGCCAAGAGTTGAAAAATTTAACATTAACCTTGGGTTTACCCCAGCTCTTCCCATTTCTCTGAGCCCACAAAAACCTCCTGTAATAGACTCACAGCCAAAAACTAAATCACTGTCACTGCGGTCGGAGATTCAACCAAAAAGACACATCATGAAAATAAAGTGGGGGTCACAACTTCCAAAAAAAATAAAAAAACATTTAACTGTAGACAACTGTTCTAGCTTTTTTTAAAGAAATTTTTTTACTCACTGACAATAAAATGATTAAAGATAAATTTAGTTTTTGTTAGGGTAAAATACATAAAAAACAAAGAAATAGTGGGTTTCCCGACTATAACATTTGCGATACCATTGCTCTCTTTAAAAACAGTTACACCCTCTTCAAGAATGTAGCATACTTTCATCATCAGTTTTAAACGCCCTCTCTTAAAAAAAAAAATTGTATTTGCCTAGCTTTTGAGCAATAAAAAAATTTTCAACGCAGTTGTATACACAATTTCTTGAAAATGGTCAGATTTTAAAAATTTTTAGCTATTTGGGTAGATATTTTCTACACGAACAACATTTGTAAGGGCCACTTTTCTAGCACTAAAAAAAGGGACCCCCAGAGTTTTTTCCGGTTTGTGGGCGTAAATAGGGGCGTGGATCAGGTTTTGAAACAAACTTGATCTGCCCTTGCTCATTTTATTCTATAAATTGATGAGTTGTTCAAAAATTATGTTTCATTGAAAACTTTTTAGACATTAGTTTTCAAATATCATAAACTTATTTTATTTATAAAGTGAGTTGTTCAATTATTCATTGAAAACTTTTGCAATTAAACACCATGTTGATTTTTTAAGGGCCTTAAGGGCTTACATTTAATTATGATTTTGTTTTCAAGGGCTACCAAATTGATTTAACGAAAGTAAACCAATTAATATTTTAGATATTAATGCAGAATAAAGCCTGGAGAGTTAAAAAAAAATGTGGGTGTAACAATTATTTTGAACTAACCTGTATTTAGAGAGAGGAGAACCAGAAAGATAAAGTGAAGTGGGTTGGAATCACAGCAAAACGAGGGAAAAGCAACTATTGTTAGGCAATGATTTGCAATTTGTTTGAAAAATGCATTCACAACCACAAAAGACAAACAATCTGAAGGGGGGAAGCGAAGGGGAAGGAGTTAAGCCGAGCACAAAATAAAACCATAAACAAACGCACCGAGCCAAAGCCCAGCTACAGATACAGATACATTCACAGATACAGATACAAATGCCCTGCTGCACAGATGCGGATGCGGCTGCAGTTTGCGGATTGTTGGATTGCTGGATTGCTTTGGCTTTCAGCTCGGAAAAGGAAAGCTGACAGGGCGATGGAGGACCGCAGAGAGCCGGCAAATATATAAAATTGCAGCCACAACCGTCAATTGCTGGGCAACCAAATGTTCTCCCTTCTCCACTCGAGATTCCCATCCCAAGTCCAGCATGCAGAGTCCCGAATCCCGAGTCCCGCATTCAGCCTCATCAGCAATCCGCGACAATTCTTGGGAAACTACTTCAGCAAGCGCTCCACTTTCCACTTTCTACTCGAGCACTCCATCAACTGCTTAGAGGGAAAGTGAGGAAGAAAGTAGGGACTAGGGAAGAAAGTAGGGGTGGCAATTTCATATGCGATGCCCCACCTGCTGCACTGAGAACTGCATACAATTACGGGCTAGATGCAAAATGTGCACCCAAGTATCTGCTATCTGCTATCTGCCAGATACTTAATAGCAGCAGCTGAAATGGCTCGGAATGCCAAACGAATTCATATTTGATGTATGAGCCAGCAGCTAAGGATGTTCAAAGGAAATGCCAAATGAGATGTTTAAGCAATTTTGCGCAAAGAGTTCGGGCAGCACAGTAAACTCCGTGTAAAAGCTTGTTTTGGAAGGGGAGGAAAAAGTTCAAGGAAAATTGTGAAATTAAGAAATATGAAAGAAGAATATATAAGCATTATAAATAAGAAATTATTTGAAGCATTGAGGGGGAACACAAAAAATGCATATGTTAAATTGCCTTGAATACCTGATTTAATAAAGTATTTAACACAAGTTTTTAAGACGTTCAGTTGTTTGTGCTGGCTGAGAAATTTATTTTATATCGCTTAAGCAAATTTCCTGCAAAAAAGTAAGCAATAAAGTCCTTTGGAATAATAAATAAATAATATTCAGAAAAGTGTTTGCTCAAGAAATATAAAGAGGGAAAATACAAAGAAAGGAAAACTATTTTTATTGGTTTAATAAAATTGATTCTTTTCATGTCACTTAAGTCTAAACTTAAAATCAAATTTAGGTATAATATAGGTATTCATAAATAAGAAAAACTAAGGCCGTGATACATTAATGCATTTTGTTTACCCAGTTGTATGAAAAAAAAAAAACAATTCAAAATCAGTAGTAGGTATAAGGAAAGTATTTCCAAAAGGGATTTAGACATAATTAATGTTATAAGGGAAATAAAGACGGTGGCGACCTTAAATTCTGTTAAACCTGTTATTTACATAAACATTTTTTTGAAATTTCGTTGTTATTAAGAACAACTCCTAGACAAAGCTCTTACCTGAATACAAACCCGATTTTCTTGCTGTGAAACACGTTGAGGCGATGACTGCTCGCCTGCCTGCCAATTAACATGTCAAGTCGAGTGTCGGAAGTTGTTGGTTTTCGGCTCGCGAAATACTTTTCCTCCTTTCCAACTTTTCCACGCGATTGGCCGCAACATTCCCCGACACGTGTTCCGCGGACAAACTTTGTTTTTAAATCAATTTAAAGAGCAAGTCGAGTGGCGTGGAGTTGAGTTGGGGGTTTGCGAGTGACCAATCCTGAGCAATTTGCGGAACATATCCTGGAATCTCGGTACACAGCGACTCAAATGAAATGTCACGCAAGCAAATGAAATGCGAGACAGGCCAAAGGATCCTGGGCCATTTGCCTGGGGAGCGTCAGGAAGCTATTAAATCTACATAAAATTGTAGAAATGTGTGGCATGTTGAGCAATTACAGCTCCATGGAAAATGGGGGAAAATACGAGGGCGGACGCACCTTTCGGCTGACATGCTCATCTGAATGCAAAGCCCGGCCATGTTTCAGTGGTTTTCCCCCAACCGCTTTTTCCACCGCTCATATAGTTTTGTTCTCGTCGTTGTTGTGCAGCTTAAGAGCCGTTAGGAAATTGCACTTGCCACTCACCCACCGCCCACCGCCCAGCCACTCCCACATTTTCCCTGCGCCCTGCGGCCTCCGCCCTGCCAAGTGGGCGTGTGAAAAAAGAATTAAAGTCAAGTGAGCGCACTGAGACTGAATACATAAAACGTGGCAGGGAAAATGGGGAAGTGGGGGAGCAGGGAGCTGGGAAAACTGGGAGGCAGTGAAAAGGCATTCAGCGGGCGTGGCTGCATGCACAACAACCGAAGAACAGAAGAAACAGCCACCAACATCCACGTCAACGCCAAAGAAAAGCCGGAAAAATGCCTCGCCACCGCAACAACAGCAACAACAACAACAAGAGGAGCTGGAAAATGTGGCACTCTACATGGCTATTTGGCCATTTTTTAGGTGCCTTTCCCTTCAGCCAGAAAGGTATAATTTTCGGCGCGACATTTGACGCGACCAGGGCCAAAATGAAATACACAAAAGTTTGCCCATTTCTTTTCTGGCCAAAAAGTTGAAGTCCAAGATCCTAATCGCGCTTAGCCTGAACGGGCAATTATTTGGGCATTTATCAAAGATTTCATTCTGGAGTTGGGTGAGCTCAAGATGAATAAGCTGGAAAAGTGACAGCTTGTATGAGATTTATTTAAATGGAATTGGAGTTGGCTTGAAAACTGGGTTAAAACTCAATTGTTTAATGTATATTAAGGTATATGATGTAACAGAAAAAGTATGAAGAGATCTTAACAAAGGTTCCAATAAAAGAATTCTATTTTTTTTTAAGAGTTCAAAGGAGTTGATTTTTCTTGCTCAGTTTGGTTGTAACTTATATATTTTACAAAATTAAAGGTATTTCATTTCCCGAATATCCCTAAAAAAAATTTTTTTTCATCTGAGAGTATAAACTTTACCCCCATACAATCCACACCTTTTACCAGTCCATATCCCTTTCACGATACAAATATTTTTGCTCCCATTTTCCCCAATTTTTTCTGTGAAAAATTAATTAGCATAAAATACACACCGAAATCAGTTCCGCTCGGGCAGCGAAAGGAAAAGTAAAAATAGCAAAAATGAAAATTATGGGAAAGGGAAATAGAAGAATGCGGGATAATGGGGAAGGGACACGACACCAGTCAAGGGTCAACAGAAATGGGAAATGGCAACAGAAACTGATAAGAAATCTGATGATTCAACTTGTTAACCAATGGCGGTGAAAGAGAGAGAGATTCGGGAAATTCGGGAATTGATTGGGACCGAAGGACAGGATGGACATTCGTCAGATGGAAATCTAAATAAATGGAAAATTTTCATTGACAAAACTATGTAAAACCCAGCTTTAAATGTAAATATTTCATTTTTAAAGGGTCCACTTAAAGCTTCCTAGTTTGCTAGGTAGAACTTTCTTTGTTTTTTCAGACTAAACTTTTAATATTAATATTTATTTAGAAACTAGTTTTTATTACTGTTGATTAAATTTAAAAGTATATTTTATTTGCGTTTAAACCTAAAACCATTTGTTTATGTTCTTCCAAAATGTTAAATTATTTAAATCCATTAAAAAATTCATAGAGTAATATAAATGCATCATTGTACTTTAAATTAAATATTTTCTTAAATAGAGCCTCTAAATAATTTAAATAAACAGCCATACATTTCCTAGTCACTCCAAACAAATACTAGAAACCCAAGCCATCGCCGTCGGTTTCCCAGCCAATTGAGAGATCACGATGATTAAACTTTCAATTGGCAGTGTCAAGGCAACGCTTTTCCATTTCCCCCTGCCGCTTTTCCACCGCAAGCAAACCCACTGATTCACTGGGTGGATGTCAGGCCCAAACTCCTGGGCCTGGGGGCCCGAAAAATCCTTTCAATTTCCGCTGCTCACAGAGAGAACCCACAGACATGCGAAACGGTTCCGGGCGGGAAAACCTTTGCCAGTTGGAAAGCTGGAAAGTGAGAGGGAACTAGAGAGCTCCCTAACCGTTAGTTTAATTTGTTAGATTAGTAAACAAATGAAAATTAATTGAAGCAAACGAAAAACTTGGCCCCGGGCGAAACGAAACGGTTGAGAGGGTTTTAGGGGGAAAATGTGGGGGAAAGTGGGGAAATGAGGAAAAACTTTTTCCTCGCCTGCCGTAGATAAAACGCTCGGCGAAAGGACCTCCACACTGTGTGCGTGTGTGTGAGTGGACGACTACAACCGTACAACAAAGGTAGCTGCAAATTGTTTCTGCTCTTTAAGGACTTCAAAAGGGGTTGCCTTGGTGAAAGTTTTGCTGGCTATAATGTCTTGATTTTCGTTTCATTGTGCGGATTTGATTAACTTAATTGTTCGGCCGTAATCTTCGATTTGCGGGTCGCATTTTCCTTTCTCCGTTGCGTCTGGTGTCTGGCGGCGGTAAACAATGATTAACGCCACCAGCACCCCGAAAAGGACGAAGGATGAAGGATCGCTAAGCCGCTTTTAATGGCATTCTAGCCGGCACTAAAAAAAAACTAGGAAAAACAAAGGACGAGGCACGCGTGTCCTGGATTTGCTGCTGAATCCGTTTTTAGTTCCTCGTCCCAACAAAAGCGCAATGTCAGCGGATAAAGAGAAAGTTTGAGGATGAGGAAAAAGGACACGTGAGGATGGGTGAGAAAATGGATTGCACAGGCACAAGGCACCAAAGCAAAACAATCGAAAATTATAAAATAACAAAAGAGCGAAAGGCGAGAGAATCGATTGGACGAAATCTTTTTATGCCGCCAAGGATCTGTGTCCTTTTTTATGCTGTGTTTTTATTTTACTCGCTTTTTTTTTGTTTCTGCTGTACGCGTCACGTATTGTCAATAAAAAAATAATAAAAAGATACAATAAATTTTTACCTTTAACGAGTGGAGGGGGGAGGAGCGGGTTAGAGCGGCAGAGCGGGACATGCGTGTCCTTTTCCCGCTTTTCCTCGCTTTTCCCCGCCTTTCCCGCTTTTGTGCGTATCGCGCGCCACGCACAAAATATAAAAAGAAAATAAACACAAGAGGTCCCAGTGAAAGCGAGGGGTATATCCTGCCAAAGAAGAGGGGGAGAGAGGGTCCTGCAAAAAGCAAACAAAGGCAATGACACGAAACGATGACGACGGTCCTATGTAACAACAACAACAAACATCAGCAGAACAGCAGAAAGCAAACAAATAAAAGGCGCAACAATTGCAAAAGAGGGAATGTGGAACTTTCACCCCACACCCCCAACCACCACCCACTTTCTCACCCAATTTCCCACCCACTTTCCTTTGGCATTCGCCAAGTGCGTGTGTAATTGAAACTAGGCGCCTCAGCTGGATATAGGGGCATGAGCCTGCTCACAGGATACCCGGGATGCGAATGTATATCCTCAAGGGAGGCGAAAGGCCAGTGAACTAATGCGGGGATTTCCTGCCAGGTACAATTCAAGGCAGGTGAGTGGGGATAAGCCCCCCCACGATGATGGAAACTATCGGTTTAAAATTGCAGGAGGTTGGGCCAAACAAAAGGCAGGAAAATGGGTAGAACCCAGAACCTTATTTAAGTAACTTTATAGAAAGACTTTTTTTATGTCCTTTAAAGATCCTTTAATTAAATAAAATAAAACAATTTTAATAAATCTCTAAATCTTGTCTGAAACTAATTGTTTTAAAAAATTCTGATGGTTCTTATCTTTAAAAAACAGCAAAGTTGTTTAACATTAAAATTAGTAACTCTAATTCAATTATAATTTGACACATTTTGAAAATATACATTCTGGACTTTGTGGGTCATCGACTCTCTCGTAAATTGAACATCCAAATTGCTTTTAGCCAACGTCTGCTAAGTATATCTCTGTCGTTATGCAATAAAGTACACAAATGTCGATTGTACAGGTCAGTGGACTAAACAGGGGTTCAAAGTGCTTGTTTAACCTGCCACGCCCCCCGTAGAGACCTGTGACCCCCGCCCCCAAAGTTGCATTTTTAGATGGCTATTTGACTGTTTGTCCTGCCCGACTGCAATTCCATTCCCCCAGAATGTCTAGACTCGAGCGCTACTCTTTATCGGGCTCGTCTTTTCGCCAGCGGAGTGCAGAGTGGATAAGGATAAGTCGCAGGATTTTAGGAGGGGATTTCCCGGAGGGAGGGACAGAGGCAGAGGATCAGCAGTCCGCAACAACTTTCGGACGGCTGCAGCAGAAAGCAGCGGAAAAATATGCAAAAAGCTGAAGAAGCAGGGAAAAAGGGCGGGAAACGAGGCGGAAGAGTGCGGCGAAAAAATTCGCAATATTTGTAAAAAGGACTACAGACAATTTGCCTTTAAATAGAGCGTGGCACTTCAAACAAGCGAAGCCCCTTCTTCGCTTTCCCCTTCCCTCGCGATGCAGCAAACAAAACACGAACAAAAAAAGCGAAGCGTACAAAAATGAAAGAAAAACAGGGTGAATCTGCAGGAAGAAAAGCGGCGAAATAAAAAAATGAAAATCAAGAAAATGAAAAGAAAATAATATAACGAGCGCATATTAAAGTGGGTTTATTTATTTTGCCCTCGACGCTGTTGCCACTTTTACCAAAGGTACAGGACACGCAACAGCGAGGGGGTGGAAAATGGTGGGTGGGTGGGAGATGAGCCTTTGTGTCTGTGTGTTTGCTGTCGTGTTTATTAAAAAATAATTTCCATGCTCAACTTGGCAATGCCTGCTAAGCCGTCAGGAAAATATCCAACCCACACCCTTCTTCTCTCTGTGTGTGTGTGTGTGTGCTATCAACAGTTTGCATTCTCAAGTGTCCCAGGGAAAACATTTGAAACAATAAGCTCGCAGGACCTTCCACCCCCTCAAGGACCCACCACCCCCCTCACACCCTCATGCAAATTCAATAATGCGACATCGACAACAACAGGAAGAACAACAACAACGACGACGACACTAAATTATTCAAGCCGGAAAACGAAGGAGAAAAAATGTAAATCTGTGATTTTAATGCGTTTGCCAACTGTAAACATAAACCGAAAATATTACAAAACTTCTGCAAACAGGCAAAGCAATAAAAACTAAAGAAGTGTCGTGGGGTAACGTAGAAATGAATACGAATGCGCGTATGTCAATTTAATGGGCGGAAACTGCTTTTTGGGTGGGCGTGGCACATGCTGAAGTGCCTGCCAGCCAGCCGAAAAAGAAATATGAAATATTTATATGAACATTTTCATTTATTGAGCGTAACAAATGTGCACAAAACAAGGCGAAATGTTGGGTGGTGTGCGAGGTGGCGGAGTGGGTGGTACAAATGTGATTCACGGCGAAAGGTGAAGGACGAGTGGGGGGTGGTGGGGAGATTGTAGAGCTCACCTGTGAAGGTTTTTGTGCGTGCAGGATTGCCATCATCATAATCATTGGTAGATGGCCCTGTCCTTCACCCACAGCCGTCACCCACTTCCACCACCCACTCCAGTTCCCCTTGAGAGAGACAATCTGGCCCCACTTTCTCCCCCCACCCACTCGAAACTTTCGTCATAAATACTGTGTCTACAGTTATAATACTCTAGAATGGGGTACTTAAATAGATTTTAGAGGTTCACTTAATATACACAGTGTAGTTTTGATTTCATTATATTTAAGGCTTTAAAAAAAAAAGGTTTTTCACTAAACATTAAAGCTTTTAAGGCCTAATTTTATTTTAGTGAAGTGTTATTTCCTAAATCATTTGACACCAAAAAGTTGAACGTTTATTCCATGTTCTTCGAGTACATTATTATCACAAAATAAAATATACTTACTTCCTACAATTTTGTATATTTATTTTAAAAGATTTTTTTCATAATAAAGTGTTAATAATAAAGAGTTTAATAAAAAATGTCACATGAACCGTAGGACTGTTTTAAGGAGTTTTTTAAACACAGTTTTTTGATATATTTATTTTTTTGAAACCATACAATTTCTAGAGTATCACGACTTCGATCTTTTGATTCAGACTTTCCCCATTTTTTATTTGTGTGCCCTGGTTTCTTTTGTTTTCGCTTTCGCTGCCTTCTGCTCTTGCTTTCGTTTGGTTTCGTTCTTTTGTTTGTTTATTTGCTTGTTGCGGTATTCGGGGAAATTATTATATTTTAATTACACATGCGTTTGCTGCCGCTGCGCTGCAGCAGCGCTGTCGACGTAGACGTCGCCGTCAAGGCAAGGCAGAACAAACAAGCGAGAATGGCCCAAAAAAATAACCGCAAAAATGAAAATGAAAATGGCGTGAAAAATCAGTTTCATGGTTTTTATATCCCTGTTTATTTGTTGTAAATGAGCACATTTTCAGGGGTTCCCGAAGAGGGCGGGGGGCGTGGCAGTGGGTGCGGACATAACGGAAGTTGATTATGACCATTTAGCATGGCCAGGGCCACGTAAACCGTCAACAGAGGCCCGAATGTGGCTGTTATGCCACGCATTTCGTCCTGTTGTTGTGTCAGCCTAATTAATTTTTGTCACTAATGTTTATATAGTTGGTAACGAAAGGAACAGGACAGGTGCTGCTCAACACTCGGCCAAGCAGCTTTATTACCCAATTACATTAGCAGGAGTGGTGGTTGTTTATTTTGTAAGGGAAGGAGAAAGAAGACGGAAGTATTTTCTTACATTTTAAAGATTTTTGAGTTGCATATAAAAAGCGAATTATTATGCTTATGATAACTTATTTATTAAAAAATGTTTGATTATATTGATTCATTCGATTATTATAACCTCCTGTAAAACAGGAAGAGTTTTGGTTACACCACCTTAATTGTTTTTGCCTTCAAACTTAATAAACCTAATGATGTGAAACTGTAACACATGTTTACGGATAAGTTGGATTTAAAATACGTACAAACTGTTCAGTATTATAAGGATGAGACCTGGGTTATAAAGCTTTCTAAGGAGTCCAACTATAACATCACAGGTTTTAAGTTTTACATTAAACCGTTAAGTAATCTTTAACTTCGTTGTGAAAAATATTTTCTGAAGATCAAAGAAGTACACTTTTGTTACTAAATAATATTATAAATTATTTTATTAAAAAATTTATTTACCGCATTCCCTACAATCGCATATTTTTATTTAACTGCCAACCCACGAAATAAAATAAAATGTTTTTTTTGTAAAAAAATCAAACAATTGATGTTTTTGAGTGGGAATACATTATGTTGCCCACTTTCCATCGCCTGTTGGTTGTTCCACTTGCCTCCTATCATCCGCAGCTCTCAATATTAAGAAATAACAACTTGCCAAGGGCAAATGGGGAGTCGAGGACTCGAAGGAGGAGAGGGGCAGGAGGTCGAAGGATCGGGAGTCGTGTGGCAACTTTGCCTTTGGGGTCTTCAATGTAAACAAGCGAAACAAATATTTAACTCGCAGGCACTCGCAGCGGTGTCTCCTTCGTGTCCTGTATGTGAGAGGGTGTGTGTAAGGAGCCTGCCACAACACACTCTCACAAACACACAAGCACACACAGATCCTTTGGAAATCGCAAACTTTTCTCCAGCGAAAAGCTTGGGGCTCCGCTGTCGCTTATTTGTCGCAGCAGTTGAGCTCAAAGCTTTGGCTTGTTACACTTTATGAAATCAGCTGCAGTCCTGCCGCTGCCACGCCCCCTCCCCCCTTTTGGAGCACAAGTGTTTATGTTTGTCTTGGGCGAAGCGAAGGCCCATAAAGTCCCTAGCAAAGCGAGGACCTCAAAAGTCACGTCGAGTCCTGCGAATGTGATTCCCTCTCGTTGCCTCCCCCAGAAACACACCCACCCACCTCTTGCCATGCGGCATGTCTCTGCCATAAACTTCAACTGGAAATTGTGCGTAATTATATTAAATTTTTATTGCCTCACACATGAAATGGAAACGCTGCAGCAATTTCCGAAAGCGACTCCGTCCCTTTCTCCAAGATTATCCAACATGCAAATTGTTCACATGGCATGTGGGTAAATAAAAAACAGGGTTGGGAGTTTAAGTGAAGCAACGATTTGGTAAATTGATTTTAATCAAATCAGGAGGATGTACTGCTTCTAGTTAGTACAGAATGTGGTTGTCTGGGAAGGGTTTCCCTTTAAGTGCTGTTTAAATGCAGTTTATGGGCGAGGTGGCTTCCACAACTTCAAGTGATTTAAAAGCTTTGATAAAGTTTCTGTTGGCAAGCAATAACATACTTATTTTTACAAGCGCAAAAACAAAAAAGTTTTCCTTTGTGAATTTATGATTCTCTTTTATTTAACGCTTAAAATATTATGGTACACTATCTCTTGCAGTTTGTAGAGCAACCTAAAAAGTTTAGATTTGTTAAGCATTTAATTTAAAAGTAGAAGGACAAACCAGCGTTTTTTATGTTTGTATAAAGAGATATAATAGCTATCTAAATTCCCTAGTTAACTTTAATAATCTAGGCAAATCTGTATCACATTACCAACGAAACATGTTTGTGCACCTTCCTTCCACCTGCCCAAAATCCCCGCCCAATTGAACAATCATTGTCATTGTATCCAATTTTCCATATGCTTCCCCACCGGGGAATGGAATTTTCCTGATTTTTCCGGCTGCTATTCGAATGTTTTCCTGGGGTTTCACTTGGCTTCGGTCGGTTGCCAGTGGCAGCCGCCGTTTGAACTTGTTTGACATTCCACCGACAATCAAACTTAGATGCCCCGATATTCGCCCACTCCTCCAACACTCCTCCAACTCCAGACAATTGTTCGGTTCGCCACAAAAGGCAAAAGCACTTCGTCAGCAATTATTCAATGCTTAATCATTGGGAGGCATCAGCGGCGGCATGAATGGCATAAATCTTATTAAATATTCAAATAACACAACAAAAAGTGTCTGGAGCACCAGAAATGCGGGCATAATTAACGGCAATGAGTACAAAAAACAACAACGAAATGGTCAGCAAACTTTGGGGGAGGCGATTATGATTGCAACCATATAGTACACCCCCCGAAAGAAAATTCTTCTTTGGGCGTAGCCAATGCAATTATTCCATTTCCATTTTCATACACACGTGGGCGTGGCTACGCCCCCCGAGGGAAAATTGCCTTGGGCTGTCGTCATCGTCGTTATCGTCTCCGAAGCGCCTGGCGACCAAAACTATTTGAATAACGCGCCATCCACACCCACGACCCCGCAGTTCCTCATTCTATGACCCCTGACCCCTGTCCCCTCGGAAAACCAGCCCACGCATTCCGCACATGTGTGTGAACTGAACCCCCCTTCGCAGTGAACCCCACCCATGTGTCCCCTTCGTGTTAATAGTTTTTCCCTTTGTTTGCGGCCTTTTTTCTGCTGTTTACCTTATCGCATGTCCTGGCTGGAAAGTGAACTTAGTCCGACCACAATTACTGGAAAATTAACGCAATTAGATTTGCCTGGGCCAAGCCTTTGATCTCTGAAGCCTATAAAGTTGTATAAGAACTGAGCACTGCAAGGGCCATTAAAACTATAATGGATAACGTTGAAAAGGTGGAGTCAAAACCCTCTTTGAAATATCAAAATCCATTTGCTTAAAACTTAAATTTTATTAAGAAAATCAATTTGCACACTAATTTTTATAAATATAGCTAAGAGTTTAGAATTTAAAAAAAAATGTATTACTATTATTATTATCGTAAAACAATTTATCGTAAATAAATATAAATATAACGATGTTTTTGTTTTAAAAATAAAATGTTAACAATATACAAATAAGGAGTCTTAAAATATTAGCAGGTCTTTAATACTTTTACTCCCTTTAAGATTGTGATAAGATTTAGTAGCTCACTTCTCCATTCATCTAATATTCTCAGTGTTACTTATTTAATGCGTAATTTCCATTAGGGTTCGAGGCCCTCCCAGGGGTTTATGAATAAAGTATACAGCAATTCCAGCAACGCTATAATTTTGTGGTTGGAAAACAACTCTGTAACCAGACCGAAACATGACATTATAATAAGTAATATCAAACTAATTCGTTTTCCCCTCTCTATATATTTGCAGAGACATTGCATTAGTCAGCAGATCGAGGACTGCTGTCGTACGTGACTTGTCCTTTTCCAGCACTCAATCGAAAGGTAAGAGAGAGTCCTGTACACGGTACATATGCAAGGGATAGAAATTCCCTTCTCCAGTACCTGGAATCCCAACTAATTAAGTTGGGACCCCTATGGAACTCACTTTAAAAGCACTGAGCACTGAGCAGGTGGACAGAATGGGGGGTGTGTAAATGGGGGATGCTGTCATCTAGCCGGAGATGACTGGAATGTTGGCAATGTTTTATTCAAAAATTGCTAAAATATTTGGCAAGTGAGTTAAAAGTTTCCTCAGACGAGTCTGTCTGCTAAGTCTGTATTTATGTTTGTGTTTGTCTTTGTGGAGCATTTTTGCCTAACTGAAGGAATTTATTATATAATCAGGGACAAGGGGGGAACGGAACTCAAGGAGCTCAACGAGCATGACAAATTTTCACTTTGCGCCAGGCAAAAGTTGCAACAAACTTGCAACAGCGAAAATAATTTCGCTCCTCGTTGAAAGTCAAAACACATAGCCCGAAAAAAAAAACGGGGAAATGGGAAACAACAAAAAGAAGAGGCTTGGGGAAAAGCCCAGGACGACTACTTATCTGCCAGGACAGTCAGCCAACACTTTTGGCCAGGTGCTGCCAATTTGGGCGTTAAGCAGTTGCCAGGACTGGGATTTTTGGAGGGTTAAAAAAAGAGCACACAGAGAAAAATACAAAATTATGAACTTTATATTGATAAATCTCAATTCATAAAGATATAGTACAAACATTAATAATGGCTGCTTATGCACATGACAACAATCCTCATCCTATTTTCATAAAATAAAATTGTTACATATATGCAAAGAAAATAACGACTTGTGATGTCTCAGGGTCCTGGCTCCACTTTTCTTTCTCCTCCTGTAATATTTTTTGTATGTTTTAATTTATTTTTTAATCCCACATAATATGATAGAGAACATAAAATTTGGCTTATTCGCAGATAAGATTAAAAATACCCGAGTGATGACGATTTTTTAGTATATTTTTTCTCTGTGAAGGGAATAGCACAACTTAAAGTAAAAACCAAAAAAGGCCACAAAAATTGGGGTCTAAAAAATCGGGGAGTGACGGGCTGAGTAATATTACTTTAGGCAGCTCAAGTGCAGTGGGGCGGTGTCTGTCTGAATGCCGCAGGGGGCGTGGCAGGCATATGCATATAGCTCAGGTTTTTGCTTTTTTATTTTTTCCTCTTGCTTCTTGGCCAGAAATATGTGTCAACAGAGGCGAAGGCGAAAGTTTGCTCTGGCAACTAGTTTCCATTTTATTTTGCTGACAGGTATGCTAAAAGCTAAAAAACGTCCAAGACCGAGAACGAGTCCTGGGGAAAAGTAACCCAAGTTAAAAGCAGTCAAAAGTGCGAGAATGAGTCCTGTGTGCAGATTTTTCCTTTCGGCAATAAGGAATCGGTAAGTGGGAAGTGGGTGGATACTTTACTCCCCCTCAACCCCTCTCCAAGGACAATATGTGTGACAGCTGGCAATGACTGCCTCGCATGATAACCGAAATAACAATAACCGGGCCAAGAAGAAAAAATAGCAACAGCGGCAGCTGAAAGGGTTAACAAATGGCAGTCGAAACTTTGGCGCGACTGTCAAAATAAATGCGAAGCAATTTATGAAATATTTATGAAGTGTGACATGGCTGACAATAAATATATATGGGGCAAACTCACACCCAAACCCAAACTCAAACTCCCAGATTTGATCGAAACAGACTCCAACTGGCGCTGACAAGTGACGCAAGCCAAGGACAAATCCAGGATATTTGTGAGCCTTAATAAAAATGCGAATAAAACGTGCGGACGTCATAACTTGGCCCACTGATTGATGGCTGTGTTTCATCTGTCGCTTTAGCCCCTGCCTCTGCATCATTTGTCAGACATGAGACTAAGGACACGGGTCAGGGAACTTGGACAGCGGACGGAGGACACACAGAACGTCAGACATCAGACCGAAGACAGGAACTGCAGTTTGTCCAACTGACCAAGTTTTTGTAGCTGTCGTTTTATTTGCAGCTCAGCTAAATGGAAAGCGACTAACCCTTAGTGGCTCCATTCCATATTCCATTCCCACCTCACCTCACCTCGCCAGTCAGTCAGTCAGAGGCAGTCAGTCAAAGTCAAGCACGTCCGAGCTGCGTTCATGTCACAGCTTAAAGTTATATTCACAGGATAGGGACAGGACTCGTACGTTACTATATAAAGGGGAAATCTAACACAGAAGGAACAGTCAACTATACAGTTGCGGAAAAAATTACAGAAAAGTGCGTTAGTTGGATAATTATTGTTAATATTTTTTTAAATTATTTATGGCAAATATTTTACAAGGAGAAAAATTAAAAAGAGAGGTGCAAAAGCAATCAAACTTAAGTACTTAACTTTAAAGTTTGGGCACAAGCCTAAAAACATTTTGAAAGAATGATTTAAGAAAACCTGGGCACAAAGAGAGTCCCATTTCTTAGTATGAGTGCGTTTTCCTCTTATTTCACACAAAATTGTCTCTACTGCAAGGGAGTATGGGGCGTATACGTAATCCTTTAAGTCAAATACATAAAGAGTGCCCACTATTAGCGGATTCTTAGACCTTAAGAATTCAAATAATATTATAAATCAGAATTTTTCAAAGTTTAATGAATAAACCTCGATTTCTTTGGTGGTGCACGAAGAAAAGTTACAAGATTGATATGTCAATGTAACCCCCACTTACTAGTAGAGTTATCTTTTTCCGCCGTGTACACAAAGCCCGCTGCGAGCGATGCTGATGATGATGATGATGTGGCTGGTGGGCCCGAGGATGTGCTGCAGCTGATGGGGGACTGCCATAAACAACTACGACTCTTCCGGCATAAAAACTTATTGTTGACAAAACCTCATGACACACAGACAGACGTGGGCTGTGGGCTTGGGGAGTGAGCCATGTGTACATATTGTTAAAGTCCTGGCCCCGACTGGTGATGATGCTGGCTGGTGTCCTGGCTGCCACAGCGGAAGTGTCACCATTTGTCAAATAACGAAAATTGAAAACAATTTCCACATAGCACAGAGTGCCGGCTCCTCTGCTT
This sequence comes from Drosophila oshimai, assembly GCA_018150695.1. NCBI lineage: Eukaryota > Metazoa > Arthropoda > Insecta > Diptera > Drosophilidae > Drosophila > Drosophila oshimai. The sequence continues at coordinate 1,565,511 of JAECWM010000071.1, read as the reverse complement.
TTGTCTTGATCAACCTCAGACGTTGGTGTGTTGGCCCTGTGTTTGTCTTAAGTTTCCCGATACAGAAAACAAGGCCATAACGAGTCAAAGTCCCAGCCTTCTAGGGCCGCCTTTTAAAGTTAAATATTTCCATTGCTGTAAAATATTGTCTGGCTGGTGTTTGGGTCCCTGGGAAATTGCTTGCGTGGCTGTCAGCTTAGCTGCGGCTTTGCTCCAATTTCCCACTGGGTCGCCGTCATCATTGTTGTTGTTGCGGTTGATGTTGCTGCTTTTCCTGTTGTTGCTGCTGCTGCTGCTCTTTGTCGACAGTTCTGTCACACTTTCACACGCTTTTCCCCCTGGCGAAGGACTCGCTCCCTTTGCATGCCCCATTGTTTGCACGCACACCATTACAGCAAAGGACTCTCAAACATACATATGCGTTTCTCGCTTCGAAAGTTTAATCGAAATTATAAACAACAAGACAAATTGCTTCTTGTTGCAATTTTCCCCAACATTGCGAGGGGGTGAAAACGTTACGGAACCCGTATCCTGACTCGTCATAGTTGCTGTAGCTGCTGCTCCTGTTACAAATGTTTCTGGTCATGTTCTGCTTTTGCTTTCCTCAAAGTTGTTGCTCTTACTTTCGCTGATGTTGCTGCTTTACTTGTAAAGTTTCAGGCTAGTTGTTACGATTACCAATGTTGCTACTGTTATCTGCACATATTGTTCATGTTGCTCCCTGTGTTGCAAATGTTGCTGGTCATGTAAATATGGCAGTACTCTTACTTTCCTTTGAGTTTCTACTGTGTTGAAGTTGCTGATGTTTCCATGTTTATAGCTTCAGTTGCTTAGTGTTGTGGTCTAAATTGCAAATGTTGCTACTGCTACCAGAACATCTTATGTTGCTACTGTTTCCAGAATAGCAAATATTGCTGCTGCTTGCTCATGTTGCTGCTAATGGTTGCTGTTGATGTTGCTTCTACAAGGGCAACATTCCCTTAACCTTTTGTTATTGCTGCTCCCTGGATGTCCCAGTTAAAGTTGCTGCCTTTAATTTAGCGATGGAGTTGCTGCTGGCCCATTATCCTTGCTGTTTCTGCTGCCAACAATATTATAGTTGCTGCTGTTGCTGCTGACAAGGACCTGCAAGGATGCTGCTGCTGTTAGTCCCATTTTCCCTGGGGGAATAATTTTCCTGTTGCTGGTGTTTGCTTACTCTCCGAGATGAAGAACTTAAGCCAGGGAGATCAACTTACTCGCAGCTTGCATTTAATCTTGTGCAAAGCTGCCATCTATATATAGCCATAGCTATAGCTACTCGGTCTAGACACTCTTATCGGCCTGATATATATTATTAAGTTCAACACAAGATGAATGAAACATCTCTGCTGTTTTTATGTTGATGCTGTTGTTTTTTTTGCCCCCATTGCCACTTCGATTTGCGATTCGCTTCGTCGCTTTCTGTTTTTGTGATTCTGACATGAAGGCAAAAGAGAAGTTTGCTCGTTTGATAAATGACTCATGAATGCTGAGTGAGGAGTCGCATAAATCTTATGATTTATGCATAATCAACAAATTGATTTTTCATTTGCTTGTAACGCTCTCTTTCAGCTATTTTCTATTTTCCTCACTCTTTTTGCCACTTTCATTCAGGCCTTTGAGTAATTGGCTGTCAGCGACGCGTTGCCAGCATGTGTGCAGAAAAAAAAATATTCACATTTTATATCAACTTTATAACTATGATTATCCCAATCGGTTATATATTATTTTATTCATTTGTTTATTTTTTATATAGCTGTAAAAAAGGCAAAAAACATAAGTGTTTTACGGTTTCTTTTTGTTTATTACCAGCTTCCTTTTTTTTCTGTGTACAAACCAGAGTGTGTGGGTGAATTTCCCCTCCCCTCTGTCACTTTTTGTGGGAAAATCTAATTACACACACATGTAGTGTATTTTTTGATTTGCTGCTTGACGACACACTTAAAAATTCCCAGAATATGTGAAATATCTCCCCAGCCAACAGCGCCATAAAGCCAGCCATATAGCCATATATCCTGTGGTTCCCTCCTGAGTTGTGTTTGTGTGTATGTGTGTGTGTTGGAGGACATTTTAGTTTCGACTTTGCTTTGATATTTAAATTGAAGCCATCAAGTCATCTTCAGCTGCCTTCGTCGTCTGGCTGCGCAAAGTTTTCATGTATATTTTGAGTACTTAATCCTGCGGTGTGAGCCACTTCTAATGCTCCTTGAGCCCTGAACTTTGGCCAGGAGTGAAGAAGGACGAAAAGGACGAGCAGGGAGCCCAGATAAGCCGCCATAAGCATCGCATCATGCTACGCAGCACTTATCATCGTTTTATTTAAAATTTATAATCGAAATCAATGTAATGAAGCATGCCCGAGTCAATAACTCAAGTGACTTTCGGCTTTCCATCCGTCTAATCCCTCCGATTTTTCCCCCTCCCCCCTCTTATATTGCGACAATATTTTATGCAAATCACTGGGCTGACTGCCGATAACGACGATAACTCACTTGACAACTGACAATAACTTATTTACACTTCATTATGCCATCCAAAACAGAGTCGAATCCAGCCCAGAATCCGAAATATGGACAGTGTCAGTGTGACTTATTAATTTATTAAAAAATACGAGCATAATTAGAGAGCACTTTGCCCAATGACACTTGAAATGCTAAATTAAGGGGAGGCGTACGGAAATACGTAGGCAATCCGGAGTGAAGCCGTTGCCGTTGAGCGAACAATCAGCGACAGTGTTGCAGTTATTTATGAGCTCGATAAATTTGTTTATGGGGGTAAATGGAAATCCAGGAGATGGGGTGGGGGAGGGCAAAAGTGACAAAGCAACCGAGCGTCAAATGAAGCCAGCAGGAGGCTTCGCAACGGGGCCAATTCGACTTTTATAAGGGTAAAAGGGGAACAAAGTCTGGGGTCGGGATGAAATCCACCGCGAAATCCCGTGAATTGGGCCAAATGAAATATGAGCAGAAGTGAGAAAGTTAACAACATTAATTAGCATTTTTATGAAGCACTTTTAACCAGCTCCTCAGCACGATAAAGCCAAAGAGTGGGCAAATAAACTCGACTCAATGGTTATCAACTCTGATTCCAGTTTCCATTTTTTGCCACCTCAAGTAAGGCAGAGTTTATGGCAAGGGCCACATAAAATCAAACCCATTTGTTAGGCGCCAGTGTATTCCAGGATATTTTCAAACACAAAATCAAGACCATGAAAATCGAATTTTTTCGTTAGTCATTTCCACCTTGTGTCTGTTTTTATGACTGCTACACTCTAAAAAAAATTGTTACATTCATTGAAAAATTTAATCTATGATTCGACATTAGTTTAGAACAGTTTTAGATAAATAAAAATATTTTCTCAAAAAATATTGGTCCAAGGAGGTTATAGCAACAACTCTTATTAAATGAACCAAAAAACCATAAAAATAATTTTTTTGTTAGTCAAAAAGTATCCCTTGAAAATTATTTAAAAATTTTATTTTATTTTATTCAGTTGGTATTTACACGGTTAATTATTATTCCGAGGCATCGTCCGGGAAAATCTGTTCTAAACCTTTCTTGTATTTCTTAAATCCACTTTTTCCTTAATACAATTTTTCTCAGTATTGTAACACAAGCCCAGTGTGAGATAAACAAATTTTATTGACCGCGTCATTCCTCATTGTTCCCTTCCTTTTTATATTTTTTGCAGAATCCGCTCCGCCAAGCGATAGGAAGACGCTAACCATGTTGCCGCATCATCAGCGCCATAAAATGGCGGCTTCGGCGGACAGTGCCATCTGTTTTCTCCTCCTCTCGCTCCTGCTAATTGGTGGGTGTTTGGTCACGCCCACCGAAGGTCGTGCCAAGGAGGACCGCAGGACTAGGGGGCGTGGCAGCAGCAGCGGTACGGTGTCATCCTCCTCCGTCAGCAACAGCAACAACAATGGTGGCTACTACAGTGGCTCCTCGTCGGCAGCGACAGGCCTATCTTCCGGCTATGTGTTCACCAGCAGCAGTGCAGTGAATTCCGGAAGCACTGGCTACAGTGGACCCATGGACAGCACTGGATTCTGCACCCGACGAAGGGACATGAAGCTGATGTGCTACTGCACTCCGGATGAGAATCATGTGCCGGTGCAAAAAGCCGAATGCTGGGTATTCTCGGAGGGACTGCATCAGAATGACACCACATGGACGCGATTCTATCAGCAGAAGCGTTTGAGGGAGCTCAAGTTTGTGATCCAAAACAACGCTCGATTGGACTATATACCCACCATGATCATTGAACCCCTGAAGAACTTGAGTAGCATTGTAATTGAGTATTCCCAGGTGGAGATTGTCAAGAGCTATGCTTTTGCCAATCTGCCCTTCTTGGAGAGGATTATCCTGAACAACAACCACATCATGGCCCTGGATCAGGACGCCTTTGCCAATCACATAAGGTTGAGGGAGTTGAACTTGGAGCACAACCAGATCTTCGAAATGGACCGCTATGCATTCAGGAATCTCCCACTCTGCGAAAGGCTTTTCCTGAACAACAACAACATTAGTACTCTGCATGAGGGTCTCTTCGCTGACATGGCCAGGCTAACTTATCTGAACTTGGCCCACAACCAGATCAATGTACTGACCAGCGAAATATTCCGTGGATTGGGTAACCTGAATGTGCTGAAGTTGACCCGCAATAATCTCAACTTCATTGGGGACACTGTCTTCGCGGAGTTGTGGAGTCTCAGTGAGCTGGAACTGGATGATAATCGCATTGAGGTGAGTGGATTTTTTTAATAAAGGGGTTCAGGGTATATATAACACTATTGGTTATAAAATAACCCCAATTTCTTGCTTCAATAATCCAACGAATAAAAAAGGTGTCTATTGAGTATAGGTACCTTTAAATAAGGTTTAACAGTTTTATACATCAAAGCAGATCAGATTTTATAAATGTGATTGAAAGAGTTTAAGTTCCGCCATAAAACATGGGACATAAGAAACCCCCTAGGTAGCTGATTTCGTAATTTCCCTCGGTAAAACCAATTTGAGATAAAACATTAATTTGCAGATTGATTGAGTTTTTCAAGTGCGCATTTATAGCAGTCGGAATAGTTGTTTGACTGCTTTTATTTATAGCACTCCGCAGGGCCATCACCTATTCTATAGTATAGGGCAATGCAATCTACAATCTACGAGCACCAAACTTCTCAATCAACTCTAATGCAAGTGGATTAAAAAGATTTGTCTGCCTGCGCCACTTGGTCAACTTAGAGGAGCTGACTTAAGAGGCCATAAATTGCCGAGTGGCCATAAGAAACAGAAGGGACGAGAAAAGGGAGGACCATAAATGGCACATCCTTGGGGCGAAGAAGCGCACAAACAACGTTTTTGCTGGTGTCATAAATTCAATTCGAATGTCTATTCTTGTGGTGATTTAAGTGGTCACTCAGCATCGGTGGGTCCGTTGGCCGCCGGGGCGCAAATATGATAAATAGATTGGTAAATTATGTTTTCAACGTTTTGGGTGGAGGACGAGGTCCCTGGTTGGATGTCCTGGTTTAATTCGCACATTTACCCTCTGGAATGGACCACACGCTGACAGTCGCCTTTCGGCAAACAAATGTGAGCGCCGCAAGTTAATCTACTTACAAAATATTGAATAACAAATCATGGGAATAATGGATTTATGGTCCACCCATTCTGCCATCTGATATATTGCCTGTAGGATGGGAGGAGGGGAGGATAGGAGGAACCTTCTGTGTCCGGATGGCCATAAAAATGGCCAGCGTGTGTGGGTAAATAGAAAAATGTCGCTTAACACTCGCTGCTCAGGCACAACGTAGCACAAAGTTATGTGAGGCAGCCGTATGAGCGTAAATCCTGAATATCCATATCCTGAGCCAACATTGTTCCTTCCTGCCAGCCTGCTTCTTCGCCTTTTCCCATTTTACAAAGTGCTCGCATATCATGTCACACTCAGACGACTCGCATATGTGTCAGGCCACTAGGACAGGACACTCGAGAGGGACTCAAGTGGGGTCCTGGTCCTGTCCTGGCCCTGTTCTGCTCTGCTCAGGATCCATCTCCGTTGCCGCATTGTCATAGCCATAATGATTGGGCTTGTTATCGCCCACGTTGCGCATTGTTTCCAGCTAAGGATTCCGGGATTTGCCTGTCCCACCACCGAAAAAAAGAAATCTCCCTTCCTGAGCAACTTTGTTGGGTGTCCGTGTGCGCTGTTGTCGCCTCCAATAAAAGCAAATTGTGTTGCATGTTTGGCTCGGGCTCTGCTTTCCCTTTTTATATTTTTTGCTCACTTCATAAATCATTTGCCGTTGAAAGGTTTAGGTTTCTGACACAACATAAAACGCTGCATGTGTGCGGGATGTGCGGGACGTCCTGGGATCCGGGGATATATACAGATAATCGGGTTAAGGGGCTAACCGGGTGCACTAAGGTGAAAGTGTAGGAGAAATTAACAGCTTTAAGCTGCTTTCACTTTGCTTTGTGCATTAAAAGGGTAAGCAGAGTCATTACTTTGCTTAGAAGTGCTGTGACCTGAAATTGTCAGTAAGTGGAAAAGTTGTGTTGCTGAAAAATATTCACTACAAGCTTAAGTGATTTAAAATCGTATCAAATGGGAATATGATAAATTGTACTTAGGTTAAAATGTCTTTCATACTAGAAAAATAAACTAAAGTATTAAATTAACGCATGTCAAGATTGTAATAAAGGAATCCCATCCCATTTCACTCATTAATCCCGTTGTCATAACTTTGTTTACTCAATCCGCACATAAATCGCTCGTAAATTATATTTTTTTCGCTGTTGTCAAGCTAATAAATTGCACATGTGATACATCGAAGGATCGCCCATCAAACTAACAAAATATCGCAATAAAATATATATATTTTTTTATGTCAATCATCTGGGCAAATAAACAAACATGAGTTTGGGTTATTTTTCAATGCCAATGCCACATCACCGTGGCAGGGAATTTTGGCACATGCCTTCTCCTCCTTGGACGCGTCATTTAATATGCATAATTTTTCCATTTCCCCAGACAAAGCATATTGAATATTAAATAATGGTGGAATACACCGCCTTCACTTTCGTTGTTCGCTGTTTGTTGTTCGAGGTTCGTGGTTCGTTGTTCGGCCAACAAAACAGAAACCAAAAATAAAATGAAAGAAAACACTTTTTCCGTATAATAAAATTCAAGACAAACGAATTGGGACATACAAGTTAAAAAAACAAGAAAACCTCGTGTATATGATTGTGTATGTGGCACATAAATAAATTCGCAAACAAACAATAAAGACAATGACAACAACAATGGCAGACGAAAAGCGAAACTCTGTGAAAAACAATGAAAATAATACGCAGAAATGCGGAAAAATGGCAGCACGAAAATATTTTTCGTAGTCATAGTGAGAATATCATTTTTCAACCCAGAAAAAAACTGTGGGTTTTAATCAAATTGTAGAACAAACTAAAAACTAATCTGCTTAACATTTAACCCCATTTTAGAGAATTTCCGAGCGTGCTCTGGATGGCCTGAATACACTGAAAACCCTGAATCTGCGCAACAATTTGCTGAAGAAAATCGACAATGGTTTGCTGAGGGGAACCCCCGCCCTGCTGTCCATCAATGTGCAGGCCAACAAACTGGAAACGCTGACGTTCTACACCTTCCAGCCAATTATGGACAATTTGGTCAACAGCACCAGTGAGCTGCTGGTGTCAGGTGAGTGTCGAGTGTCCCGTGTCCCGTGTCCTGTCCGAACCAACCAGGACTGCTGCAGACTACAGACTTTGACATGGTTTGACAAAAAGCTGACAAATGCACAAAACGTAGTTCCAACTTGTTATAATTACACATACGCCCCGTTGGCCCCGTTCAGTGTGCATATGCAGCCAAATGAGCTCCAGCCATAAACTTTTATGCCCTTCCCTGCTTCGCTTCATTAAGGAAATGTCCTATCGTCATAGCTCAAGTGTCCACTTCCGCTGGCAGTGAAACCCACGTCCTACGTCCTCCATGTCCTGTCCTCGTATGTGTCTAAATTAGTCGTTAAAGTGCAATTTTGAAGTGCTTCGCGGCTCGAACACATAACAATAAAATATCTGGCTGTCGCAACCACTTTGGTTTGGTTTGCCTGGTGGCTAATGGCGTGTGCAATTAGCGGGTTGATTAGCTCAATTAAAGGTAAATGAAAATGAAATATCAAGTGGCTGGGGGTATCTGTTTGCGGCCTGTCATTGAGGGCTTAATTTTTGCCACTAAGCTAAGTTGTACTAAAAACTAATTTGGGTAAAGTGTGGGCAATTTTTGGCTTATGTCAATTATTTAACAATAATTAGTTTGTCAGAGGAAACTCATGAAATGTAGTACTTTTTTTTTAAATATAAAAGCTTTGTCAGCTTATGAGTGGCTTATGAGTTTAGTAAAACATTTATCACTAAATATATCCTTATCTCTTTCAATAAATATTTTCTTTTAAAGTCTATTTTATTTACCTTTAGAAATTTCTTTGACCTTTTTGAAAGTAGCAAATTTATTGACTTACAACACAAAACTATAGAATGCAAATTCTTTCAAGGTCTTTAGCTGAATGTTTAACCCACTTGTTTGGCCACCTTGAAAGGTTCCCTTCCTTCGTGTGCAATTTAAGTAATTTTATTTGGAGCTTAGATGGCAATTAGACTTTGGCGTAAATGCAAAAGCTACTGCCAACAAAGAGAATGGCTTTGCGTCCATGGAATACATTTAAATATTTAACAACAGCCTTCAAAATCACATTTCTCTCTCAAACACAAACTCGCACACATGCACACACAACTTAATTATCACCCTCACCCATACAGTGGCATTTTTGCTAATGGTTTGCCATTAGCATGACTCATTTGCAGCTGCAGAAAAAAATACAGAAAAAAAGGACGAGGAAAAAGGACGAGTGACGATGAAACGTCGGAATGGCTGAGCGCATTGCCAAACAAATGTGTGTGTTTGAGTGAGCAACTGTAATTGCATTGGCACACACACTCACACACACACAGACATTTCGCAAATTGGCTACAAATGACTTCAAATTGCTTTAAACTACAAAATATTTTCGCCACCATTTGCATACCATTTCCCCCCGAAAACTTTTTAATTCATATGCAGTGATTATCCCCGCACCCTGCCACCCTACACCCTACATTTTCCGGAAACGGCAGCTCGTATTTGCTGAATGCTTCATTAGAGCAAAAGCCTAAAGTTCAAATATTTACATACGATTTCCTGATTAAATTTGATCAACTTTTTGCGGAGAACTCTGGACTCCTAATGAGGCTAAATGCTCTGTCACACTTCAAACGGAAAGTCGGTGATGTGATTTTTCTTTTTTATAACATTTTTCATGGGCAAAGGAAAGGCGCTGCTCAATTTAGCGAGCATGAAATTTTTCCAAGTGGCAGGGCACCGAACACCCACAGATACAAGATGGCCAAGTGTCGAAGGTGGGCGGAGTAGTGGGATGCGAAGGATGTGCCCACTCAAGTGCATAAGAGCACATAAAAATTGCAACAAAATGGCCAAGGACATGGGGACTCAGGTCCTTTGACTCGCAGCAGACGTTGACGCTCTCGCCCAAAAGATAAACTCGCACTGGCAGCCATAAAACGTGACATGTGGGTGGCAATACCGGCCACATCTACACAGAGAAAAACGAATCAAAACAATATCAGTGTTATTATAAACTCCTCAAGTTTTAAATATAGTTTTTGTCAAATCAAAAATTATACAGAAATGATCCATGTCAAAACCTAATCATATAAAGGTAAAATGTTAATGTTAACTGTTTTCTTAAAGATACAAAATCATACAAAATTGGGAAGACTATCCCATCAACCCTCAATTTAAGAAATAAAGAGATACGCAGCTTTTTAGTTTCGACAGAAATTTCATAATCCATGGGGTACATGATAAAATTGACCGAATGTAGCGGTTGGGGGTTTATAATATTATATTATTTATATATTATAATCTGGGGGGTCGGAACAATACATTTCTGAGATCCCCGAAATATGTTCAAAAATAGAAAATTTATTCTTTGACAGGTTAAGCAATTTTTCAAAAAGAAAACATATTTATTTTCCTCAGTGCACATGCCACTGACAGTCGCATTCCCCGGGTGAAAGTATTTGCCTCGTCGGCAACGACTAATCGATCAGCTGATGGAATTCCTCCGCAGCTCGTTCCCAGGGATTTACCATCAAGGTGAGCAGTTGGCAAAACTATTTGCCAAAATGCCCGTCACACGCTCAAGCTTGGGGGATTTTCTCGGGCTGCTCCTGCAGCTCCTAGCTCCCAGCTCCCAGGACAAATGATCAGCATGTACTCGTCCCGAAACTGCAGGACATGCATCAAGCTCTAACTCGACTTGGATGGGGATGTGCATGTGGATGTGGATGCGGAGGTGGAGGTGGAGGTGGCAGGGCAACTGCCATTCTGGCTGGCAGCCTGAGGTTGATAGTTGACTCTTCATTTCGCGCCGTGATTTGTGCAGCAACTTGAACTGAACTCTGCACCCGGACGTAATTGCCATTGACAGGCGGCAGCTAAGCAGCCTTCTGGTCGGGAATCGAGAAGGATGTCAGGGACATATTCAAGGGAGGAGCAGTACAGGCTAAGAAAATGGAGCTGAAACAAGTCTCTTGGACTTAATTCGGTGGTTCATCAAATATACTTTACAACACTAAATAAACAAGTTGAAAGTGAAATCGCTTTCATGAAGTTGTTTTATTTGTAAGCTGCTATTTCATTTTATGTGCTGCTTTTGGAAAAATAAATTATTTATAAATGCAAAATTGTAAGGAATGAATGGAGTCTTTAATATATTTAATTGAAATCGCTTATAGCACCAATTTGGTTTTAAAACATAGTTAATGCAAATGAAAGCAAAAGTTAAATCAAAATAAATACTTTTGAAAATCATATTATTGTTTTACAGAACTCAGTTAAAAAAAAAGAGAAAATTTATACAAGAGGTACTTGTCACTTAAAATTTGATTTTAAAACGTAGTTGAAGTAATTTTTTAAGTGTGCGATTGAGGAGCGACTTCGACCGCTGGTAGAGCCTGCTTTGCATTCAAATGTTGTCCATGTGCGGGCAGTTGAGCACCGGCCCCTAAACAATGCCCCAGTTGGCCATTTCCCGGACCTTTTGAGCCCCTGACCACACCCACCCATGCTGGTTTACAGCCCCACCCATTTGCACCACCCACTTACAGTGCAGCACCACCACCAGTGCACCACCCACTGTTGCAGTTGCACCTTTGGCCAATGTATTTGGTGAAAAATTTATAGGCACGCCCTGTGCTGTGGCATTTGTTTCAATTCCGAGGCCCCAACGGGTCATGTGTGCTGTTTGTGTGGGCGGAATCCTGTGTATCCTCTGTATCCTTGTTTATTTGAATGCGAATCACGTTTTGTTTGTGTCGTCGCGCCTGTGGTGTCCTTTGGGCTTGGGTGTCCTCTTTTTGGTCGTCTGCCGATGTCCTCATGTCCTGGCTGCTTCCGCTTTAAAGGCATTGCGAATTTTTCACAGAAGCAATTGGTAATAAATGCCACGCCCCCACCGTTCGCACCGCCCCCCAAGGGTCAGTGGGTTTTGTGGAAGCAGTTCAATTGGTTCGTTATGCTCGCCGGTGACCAGCGACCAGTCGTTAGATGGAATTGAATGGTTATTGTTTCGAAATATAAATAGGATTTCTAACAGATTTTTTCCAAGCTCTGTTTTTGCCGCTCGCCTGCACAAAATAGCCCAAAAAACATGAATGGGAAAGCGACTGTTGTGACTATGACAGCTGGAAACTGCAATTTGATTATTTGGTCAACCCTTTCTGGTTTTCGGTTTCTGTTTCGATTTCTGTTGGCTTGGCAGCACTTAATAGAGTATTGTAAAATGCCGTACTTCATAAATTTTCATGAGGCCAAACAGAAAGATAGAGTCTGCAGAAGGAACATCAAAAAATATTGGTTATACACAGGTTAAAATGGTTCAAGTAACCTATTGATTTTCACATATTAAAAGGCATAAACAAACAAGTATAACAAGCTGACATACAACTTTTACTTGAATGGAAGTATGTGAATTTAATCAGAAGTTCTGAAGGATGTTGAGAAAGATTCTGTACGAGTTATCTTAGAAATTATTTTTTCAAATAATCGCAATAAAAATTTAACAATTATTTCCATTTTTAAGATACCTTAGGTTTAAAATAATAATTGAATACAATATGTAGTCAACACGATACCTCAAATTGCTAAAGGGACTTAGTTTTCTCCTTATTAAAACCTTTTTGGTCTTTAGAGCTTGTTAAACATGTTTTTCTTGGTAAAAACCTAAATAATTAGTCAACTGAATAATTTGGGAACACTTAAAGGAAAGTGTTTATTAACTATAAACTCTTATTAGGAAATTCACTTGAAATTTTGACCCCTGGCAGTTAAATTGCCCAGCTGGGCAGCATATTAAACTTTCAACTTTGCGACGAGCGAAACTCATTTGTAATGCAGCATCAGCATCCTTGTGAACACAGCTTTCAGTTCACGAAACTGCAACAATAAACAGGTATTAGGGATATGGAAAGTAGGGGGAATGGGGGAAGGACATGAAAGCCGGAAGCGAGAATTTATTGGAACGCATAAAAGGCGTTTGCGCCTCATTGGCAAAAATGCCAAAACAAATGATGTTGGCCATAAACTGGACAAATGAGCGTGTGGCACGCACCCGAAATTGACTTTCAATAGTCAAGTTGCTCTACGTCCAGCGTGTCCTCCATGTCCTCCATGTCCTGCTGCAAATCCCGATGATTGCCGGCCATAAATCTATGGCTCAGCATTGTGAAACATGTGTCCAGCCAGACTAATAAGTGGGACTCCTATTTGATGGGACTAAACTCTATTTATATATATATACCAGCCAGATGTGTGTTTATGTGGCCAACATGCATGCATAAGAAGTAATTCATTCCGTTTCGATTCGTTTCATTGCGTTTCATTTGCAATTTGCTGCTGAGCACTGCATAAATCACTCCTCGTCGTCCTCCCCCCGAAAAGTATGCTAAAAGGCGGTCTATAAATATTTTAGAATTCAATTTCCGCACTTCCTTGGAAATGGAAAAGCCAGAAAGCCTCAGAGCCTCTCATCCTTTTGAGCTGAAATTCACGCATCATAAATTAAAATCTCCGCCGCCTGTCCACGTAATTAAACGCAAACTCATCGCTCATCTTTTGTTTCGACAGTGCGCGGCATGCGTTTAATTGTCTGGTCTGTGCTGGGGCATCGTTTTAATTACGCACCTTTTTCTATGGCCGCAGGAAACAATTCGATTGAATGAAAACTGAAGCTACATACACTGACATACTTTGAAAGCAAACAATGAATGAATTTCCAGGGGAAATTGCTGCGGTATGGAGTCCGGGCTAATGGACATATTCATGCAATTTCCCCTCGGACTTTCCCTCAACTTTCAGGGCCAGCGGCCACATTAAGTAGTTCAATTATAACTTAAATGCATATTATTAATGAGTTTTTATTGTGGTATATATTTTGCGCCTTGAGGGGCCTCACACATGTGTGCTTTTTCCCCCACCAACAGCTGCATATTTTATGGTGTTTTTTTAGGGTTTTTAAGTTCCAAATTGAAAGTGAGAGAGAGACAAACTTGTCTGCGAATTAAGTGGAAAAGTCTTTCCTTGACTGGCACTTAGTTTCAGTTAGCTGCCCAAAAACTTAATCCAATTTCAAGCTCAGCTGACAATAGAGCCGGAAACTTTTAGCCTCTGTCCGTGTCATTTGGCCCAGGCAATTAAAGCCTTTGCATATGCTATGGATACAAGGACACCAGGATACAAGGATACCATTATACAGATGCAGATACAGATACAGATACAGATTAGTGCCAGAGCCCTGCTCATTAACGCGCTTTATTAGCTGAATTTATTATAATTGTCAGTCGCATAGTTTTGGGGCCTTAAAGTTTGACGACAAGAAAGACATTTCCGCGGTGGGATAATGAAGCTTGTTTATAATTTATGCGCACTTCAAGGTGCCCGGGCATTAGGCGTGTTAATTTCCCGCATAAACCCGGTCGGATTCCAAAGGATCTCTGCTTTTAATGCGGATTTGGGGCTGTCATTGGAGCACTTATGCCCTGAAATGTGTGTGTGTGTTTGAGTGAGGTAATCTATCTTAATATATGCACACCCATCCACCTCCTAAAAGCTGCTCCTCCCATCCCCCTGGAGTAATGTTTTGCCTGCGGTTTTTCGTCAGTAGTTGATGTACTGGAATGTTGTTGTTCCCGCCACGCTTGCTTTGCCTAATTTGCCAACTTGTGTGTATATGGTTAGTAGTGTAGTGCCTCCCGTATAGATGGATCGGTGGAGCTTATAGCCTATACCATGTCCTACCATTTTCCATTTCCCATTCGAAGTTTGTTTGTGTGCCCTGAGTAAACACCTTCATCAATACTCGTTTCGGCTTTGACAGTAAACAGGTAAGCCTTCGGATGGCATCATTAAAAACGAAGTACACGCAGGGAAAACATTTATATTCAACTGGGTATTTACCTAGTCAAGTTGGAATTTTTGATGGCATCAGCAAACATGTACTGCAAACATTTAAAATCACCTTGAGTTCTACTTGATAGTTTTATAGGAAAGTGTAAAATCAGTTTAATAAATATGATTTATTTAACTGATATAATTTTTCAATAAATTAATTACCGAAACTGCATTGAAAGTACATATAAGAATCGCTTTTTTAAAACCCATTGTACTTTGTTTTTGTTTTTTTAAGAATTTAAAGACACAAAGTATTTCACATTCGTAATTAATATTTATAAAAACCAGTTCAAATCGAATCTATATCAATTTCAGTAAAACCATTGCTGATATATTTATGTCTACTCCATCATATATCAGTTTGGTATTAATTCATTTCAACTGCAATAGTCTAATATCGAATATTTATTATTATTTAATTAATAGCCAATAAATCATGAAGCTTTTTATTTGCCGTGTAGCTGCAACGGAGAAACTGTCTGTGGGAATAAATATCTGCAGGTTTATTTATTTGCATAGTTGCCATCGATATTAACAGGGCCAAAACTCATTAGGCCAACTCTGGGCAAACATAAATTGTGTCCGACTAGCATTTAATTGAATATTTGGGCCAACTTATTGCCGCATTCGATAAAATATATGGAGTGTCGCATAACTCTGGGCTTGGTCATCGATTAGCAGTGCAGCCTGGCCATAAATAAACAGACGGAGTTCCTTGCCAGTGTTTGCACTATGTAATAATTTCAATTTACAATATATCCGTATCGGAGAGAGTCCGGAGTCCAGTGAAGCGATATATCGGGGATGACAGGCGATGCGGACATCAGAGTGTTGGCATTGATGGATGGCCAAGTGCACGGTGCACCCAGCATGTGGTTCCATTCAAGTCTCCCCGACTATGAATCCGAGTCCCTCCGATCGAGCGGACAATTTATGTCAGCTTGATGCTTGATATATGGCCAGTGTCTCTATACACAGAGAAAAAAAATTAAAATTAATTTATGTTAATGTTCATTTGTTGTAAGCATAAGAAATTTCACAGCTTATCAAACCAAGTCTCAATAAAATAAGTTAAAAGTCTATTAAAGGATTATTCTGTTGAAATATTTAGATTTTTATACTTTAAAACTTAGTCAACGTTGCTGACCACTTCTAGTTTATTTTCCCCCTGTGCAGTGTCTCCATGAAATGCATATCTCAGCCGATAATAGACTACTGCCCACCACCACCACCCACAGGCTGAGAAAACAAGCACTGGGACTGGGATGAGCAATATCCACTTGACTTGGCAAATCACAGAGCAATAACAAAGGATTCATTACTTATTTATACAATTCTATCCCCGGGCAACCCTCGCGTATATTTTATTAAATACAATTCTATTTGGAGAGTGTGGGGAGGCAGGAAATCTTGGGCGATGATTCGGGGGCTATTTGGGCAAACATTCGGCCAGTGGAGAGGACTTGCTGCGAGGGTAACAAGTTGTTATTGTTATGGCCATATATCTACCCTCTAAAACTGTCTGTATTATTTTTTATGCGACTTACCATATAACAAACACATTACTTGCGTACCCTCTTCCTGTGCAGACAATCCACCCCCTCATCCCCTCATCCCCTCAGCTGTGCAAATATTTTGGCAAAGATGCTCAAGGGCTAATGTGTGCGAGTCCTAGCGCGGTTGAGTGGTCATATTTGATCGCCGCCCTTGATTTCTGCCTTCGGCCACCCCAAACGTATTTTTCCCGCTTTTTGGAAAGTGATTTTCCTTTTTTTGTCCGTCTGTGATTCGTCTTTGATTTGTTTATGCGATTTCATAAAATATTTATCCCCGGGCATAGTTGTTAAATCGCCTGCAATGACTTTCCCTTTTGGCAGTCTGATGAGGGGAATACTTTTTGATCTTGCCGACTGTTTATTTGACTTCACGCTCGATTGACGAAAATAATTTGATATTTGAACGGAATAAAGTGTAATTTTTTTGGTCGATTCCGCTGTCGGCAGCTGATTGGAAAATCCTGCGCTTTCAGCGGAAAAAACCCTCGAATGTTATTAAAATTACAAACTACAAAACCCTGGTCAAAAATCAACACACCAGCTGTACAAACGCATACATATATTTTTACAGCTTTTCACGCAGCAAAAATAAAAGGGACCCACAACGAGGACTTCCAGTTTAGTCCACTTCCTGTACCGGCTCGCATTCATTTGGCCTAATAAAAAACATTCAATGAGCGAAGCTTTCACTTGGCCAAATAAAGAAAATTGGCGAGAAAAGCGACGGCCATTCAAATGGCTTTCAATGGCTGCTCCTTCCTTCCTTCCGCCTTTTTTGGCCCCAACTTAGTGGAACCCCATTTGATTTTGAATGAACTTGGTGAAAATTGCTGGGGAAACCCCCATTCCCTGGATACTCCTGGATTCCATTCCAAAAGGGACGAACAAAATTAAATACACGCAATGCGAATGAGCCGGCAAAATCACACACAGCCATAACAAGCCAGAAAACAAGCCAACAGCCACCAGTAGAAAATATAAAAAGAGGCAAAGAAAAACTCTGAAAATGAAGCTCATTAAAAAAAAGGCGGCACGAAGAAGGTCCACAAATTTGAAGGCTTCCCCTCGGATGGACAAATAAAAGAACTTTCTGAAAAGTGAGAGGGCAACTCGAGGGGTCACAGTAAGAATCACAACGACTTACTTGGACACTGTGATGAAAGGACTCTGTAAAAGTATTTTAGGTGTATCAATACGAGTGAACTCTGCAAAAGGATCCTGGTTCAAATCCCAGTAAACAATATAGTTTTTTTGTTAAATATTTTAAATATATTTGAATAACAGGTTCAACAAGTTAAAATCAATTTATTTCAATCTTTTGCAATAGGAAATATTGTATTGATCTTTGGTGAAAAAGTATACAACGTTTTGTCTGTGTAAAACGTATCATTTGCCAAACAAATGTCAATGTCATGTGAATTTTTCACATTTGAAGGCTTTAAATAAAAGCCCAAAAGTTTTATTTTAAAATTTGCATGTGCTCCTTCTGAACTGCATCAATAACTTTACCGCCGAACAATATGCATCATCTGAACTTCATTCACCAGCATTCACCATCCGACAAAGAGTATCCAAAGCCAATGAGCTGAATCGCTTCCATTCACGCCTTCCCAACAAACTGGCCTTTATCGCCTCCTCGCCTCCCCAACTCATCCAGCAACAAAAGCAACTAGCAACTATACAAAGCGAAACTTTCGACTTCATTTGCATACATAGCGCTCTCGAGAAATGTAATAAAAAATGATAAAATTCTCTGAGGAGCAAGAGAGGGTCCACCACACACACTGGCACACAGAGAATGGCTAAGGACAACGCAGCCACGCCCCCTTTTGACCCAAGTCCTAAGCCCCCCGCAAGTTGGTAACTGGTAACTGGCTACAGTGCGTGCTGTCCCCTGGTAAAACGAAAGCCAAAGGCTCGGACCAAACCCAAGCACCGCAAACGAACCCAGATCCCAGTTACCAGTTACCAAAAGCAGCTACCAGTTACCAGCTCCCAGTTGGCCAAAAAGAGCCGCCAAAAATGAGCTGATTTCAAACAAAGCAGCGCGGTATTCATGGATTCCCGGTGACCCCAACGGGGGATGGGGATACGGGGCATTGCAGGATTGCAGGACCAAAGTCCCGAGTCCGGAGTAAAACAAAGGCCTGAAACTAGGCCAGCAGCTGTGTGGAAACTTTAGGCGTTTGTGTTGATATTTCCCCAAAAAAGAAAATATAAAAAAACGGGGAAAAACCAGCAGTGGGCAGCGATTTCTTTGCGCTTTTCAATATATGTACAGGCCCAAAAAAAAAGGGGCCAGCATGGGTTAATGTGGCAGGCAGCACCTAAAACCAACCAATTAAAGTGAATTTTCGCCTTTCCTTTTGAAACGTTTTTTTTTGGTCAGCTCCAATTTTAGTGTATTAAATTTAAAATAAATGTTTTTCTTTTAGGGGCTAATGAAACGCCATTTAGGGTGAAATATTGCTGCTATTTTAATCAGTGTAAGAACCCTTTTAAAAGCAAACATCTTGCTCAAACAAAGCCAATCAAAGGAGTCCACACACTCTGGACTCTGGACTCTGGACTCCAACTGCCCCGAACTGACAACTAATTATGAATATGTTTCAACACATGGAATGCCTCACAGACACACTGCCATTAAAACTGACCAAACAAAGTTCCAGTTGGGTCTAATTTGGCAGCACACACCCACACTTACAGGCACACTGAACTTATGCAAATATACTATACTACGTATACTAGTAGGGCTGACCGAAAAGTTATGGCTGGAAGGAGTGAATGGAGGGAAAGGAGAAAGGACAACGCCATGAAAATGACAATAATAAAATTTAATGTACACACAGACGCATGTGCATGTGGAATAGGTCCTACTGCCACTCTGTCAGTGTGTATGTAAATGTCCTTTGCAAACCGTAAAAACGTTTCCGACAGTTTCCTGAGCCCCCTCCCCTGGATTTTCCACCCAAAATGAAAGAAAATCTACAGCGTCATGGTGCACAGGAAGAAATATATAATAAATATTTCTATTTTGACACTTTGATTGTTTTAAAACTTTTTTTTAGTTTAATTTCAAAGAATATAATTTAACCTCCCCTTAAAATGAATACAAATTTAATGGGTTTAAATAGTAGTACAGTAATTTCTAGTTTAATTTGTTGTGCTTGAGACAAAGGACCATAGAATCATTTTAATAGCAGTATAGTCATTTTTAAATATTAAAAAATATCTTAATAAAATCATAACAATCTTTATTTATGTAGATATCGATTTGATATGAAAGATTTCCAACTTGATCCTAATACTTGAAGCATTTTTGTCACCGTGTAGACTTAAAGGGATGAGGATGTGGAGCAGTAGGTGGCAGAGTTGAAAGTCATCTAGTTGACTAACAGCCGCAGTTCTCCGACTACATATATACATACATATAGCAATAAGGGGGCGTGGTCGTCAGGGGTTGAGGAACTTCATTGCTTGCCAAAAGAGGGGTGTGTGTGTGTGTGTGTGGAGTGTGTGCAGCAGACCAAAACACTTCCTACCGCTTTGGCCAAGTATCATTAAAAATATAAAAGTATTTTATGCCACACAGAGTACGACAGTCTAGTGTCCTCAGCTCCCTTCACCTCCTCCCACTTATTTTATATATACTTTTTGTAATTTCTATTTTTTTAAGCACTTTTATGGAACGTTGTCTGGGGGCAAGTCATTGTCATTCGGTCAGTTTGAGAACAGCTGCCAGCTGCAACCAAAAAAAAAACCCTTCAGCCACCCACCACCCACTTCCTCTTCCTCTTCCTCCCATTAGCCGGGGTCACTTCATTATCATGTTAATTTTGTTGTAATTTGCTTGCTAAATGTTGCCAAGTCGTTGGCCATTTTTCCAGCATTTTTCCGGACTGGCTTCTATAGAGGAGGAGTCCTGCCCCCCTCATCCTCCGGCTGCGCATATTTAACTTTATTTATGGTTTTTGCATGCTTTCATATGGAAAATTAGAATTTTTGACTGGCTCTCCTTGGCTTTAGCCACCCCCCGCACCCAGCACCCCGCACCCCGCACTAATTTGCCAACTATTTTGCAAAGCAAAGTTTCCTTTTGTCGCTCGTACAAGTTTTTGGCCAGACTACAAAAATATGCCTCGGATTATTATTGTCATTCGGGGAAGGAAAGGCAAAAGGCCAAAGGAGTCCCTTTTGGCCAACTCAATTGGCTGACTGGCTTTTTACCCTCTTTTCCTTGTGTGTTCTCCAATAATGATGATGTCGTGTGTTTGTTTGCGAGTTAGTCAATATTTTTCGTAACGCTTATGCTAATTATGCGACATGTTGACAGGGCAAACTGTGTCACAGCGCCTGGGCCTAATTACACCCACGGGGGCAGCTCGTTTTCCCCCTTTTTGGATAGAGTTTCCTTCGGGTAACCCATTGGAACGTAATTTGATTTATTCATTAGACCATTGTCGGCGATTAGATCCACTCTGGCACTTGTTTATCCGCTCAATTTGAAACCCAGTCAGGCTGTGTCCTCTAACCAAACAGCAAATTGAAAGGGTTCTAGTTTCTGGGGGCTGGAGGCTGGAGGCTGGGGGAGATTAGGGACACGCATGGCCACACGGACTACAAAATAATTGACAATAGTCCTGGGAGAAGGAGGAGATTTAGATTCGAGATGGCTGTCCAACTGACTGACAGACGGGCATGGTCAAAACCCAGGCTGCAGCAATCGCTCCCGAATGGGAGGAGGCTGCTGTCTAAATTGGAAATGTCATTGAGGCGTTTAACGTGAGGAGCAGCCCCAATGACAACGACATCGACATCCAACTCCAACTCCCAGTTTAGCTGCAACTTCAACTCCGGACTCGAACGTGGGCAAAATCATTTAAAGCGGCTGGCAGAATTCATCCAAGCTGAAGTTGGAGTTTTAGAACTGTACACTCGAAAAATCACTTGTCTGAAATCACTTGATTTCCACAGATAAGATTTTATATTTTACTTAAGTTATCTTTTTGTTAAAATGAGGAAAGTTAATATATTTACTCATCTACAAACCTGCAAATTAACGCATTGAGCAAATAAATGTCACTTAAAAATTAGTATTTAAATAACTAATTCCAAAACTTGGTTCTCACAAACATTACAACATTATCATAAACCTTGTAGGTTATTTAGGTAATCTCAAAACTATATCTGAAATAGTTTTAAGTGCACTAGAAGCTGGAGTGGCAATCGGCCATCAAATGACAGCCAATTGTTGCAGTTGGCCACTTAGGAGCTGAGGGGGAAACGGAAATCATTCGCTTACCTGGGCACACAGACGGACTCAGACTTTCAGACATTGGACAATCGGTTTGGGGCGACGATTTGACAAAAGCAATTTCAGGGATAACCCGCCACAGCCTGCAAGTTATATTTAACCCCCTTTCCTTTCCTTCTCTCTCCACCTGTCTTCCGCAGACAACAAATTCATTTGCGACTGTCGTCTGCAGTGGATCTTCGAATTGAAAAATCGCACACGTCACCTGCAGCTGCGTGACTCGCTGGAGGAATTGTTCTGTGCGCTGCAGGACCCGAAACTGTCGCACTTCGTGGACCCGGTGCCCCCGAACATCCTGGACCATCTCAATATTGGGGGATTCACGGCGATTGGCAGCAATAGTGACAGCATGGGAGGAGTGGGCAACAGCGTGGTGGGCAGTAGTTACAGCGGCCTGAGTCTGGACGAGACCAGGAAGCATTCGGCCAGCAGATCCCGTCAGGCGCTGAGGGGTCAGCGGCAGTTTGCCTCGAATGCGGAGAACGTGGTGGAGTCCAAGCTGCGAAAGAGGAAGAAGCGAGATCAGGAGGATCTCAAGCAAAAGGACCTGGCCGCAGTGGCTCCGGCACACAAGCGTTACGATTACTACGACGAGAATAATGGTGGAGTGTCCTTGGGTCATGGTCTGGACTTGGATGACAATCTCAGCCTGCACAAGCAGGGATTTTATGGAGGAGCTTCGCCCCCGGTAAATCACAATGATGTGGATGTGCTGCTGACACCGCACTCCGCGCCGGGAGATGCCCTGGACATCCTGACCAACAAGAATACGATGCACGTGAAGTTGTTCCAGCTGAAGCCGGAAATGCTGCCCTGCCACGATGAACTGAGCGATCCCACCGAGCTGCCTCTGTCCCGCGATCTGATGGATGTGCGCAGCAACGTGGGTCAGGAGTCGTCGACGGGAGGAGCTGCTGCTCCCGAGTTGGCTCAAGGAATAGCGATGCTCATAGCCCTGCTCACCACTCTGGCTGTCAGCAGGGGTTAAGTACTCCTCATCCGGTTGCTGAACAGCGACCCCAAAACGTTTGGTTCTACATTGTACATACTGTCTTGGAGATGTGGTGCCCTTGGGAAACGAGCTTCAACACGAATACGAAAGATACCAGCTACAGTCCTGTAAATATGTAAAAAGGGGTAACGAAATTCGATAAATTTACTACTATAAACCTAGCTGATAGCTGTAATGATAGACTCGACTTTTCACCAAACAACTTCAGCAGCAGATTCAGATACAGATACAGAAACAGATACAAAAACTATAAGCCCAAAACGAACCCAAAAAAAGAGAACCTCCGAGCAAACTGGCGTTTCATTTAAAAGAGAGATACTCAACTTACCGCAGGATGATCGTGGATCGTGGACGACGACTACCACTACACTCTACTACATAGCATTAGTTTAAACGGTTAGCCATAGAGACACTTTTCGTTTACTTGAGCAAGGTACATACTACAGTAAAACTTGGAAAGCGCTAAACGTCTTAGGTGGAGAGACAGAGCTGGCCAAAAACCACTTGAAAGAGGCATGCCTGTAAGATAAACGCAAACGCAAACGCAGAACATGACACAATCGCTGAAAATTGCAACGATAGCCGTTAGTCGATAGGCGATAGCAAATAGTCGATAACGATAAATGTAATAGGTAAACGTAATATTCCCGGCCACCCCGCAATTCTCGTTAGAGTTTAAGTCTGCTTTTTTAGTTGTAAGACTGTTTGCTACCCTACAAAACTGTCGCCTGAATTTCATGGGGAAAATAGAGTTTTCCCAGAGAGTTTCTGCTTTTCTCCTACTTTCGCCGCACCAAAAAACAAAAACGAAAACAAAAACAAGAAATAAAAATGAATACATTGCGAATTTATATAACTTATTTGAATAGATTCAAATTATAGCAAACAAAGGCATAAAGAGATATAATAATAAAAACAAAACAGAAATATGCATAACGATTTTTGTAGCTTAAGACTGAATATATAAAGGTAAATTATGCTAATATATACAAAATATTTATATGGAAAAATACTGTACTGTATGTTTAATTGTATTGTAATGAATGCAAGCTGGGGGAAAGGGTAATGTCATTTATAGAGAAACCAAAAAAAGCCGATGATTCGTGCATTCAAGTTAGTGTGGATGCATATTACACTTTATTTGGCAATTTATTACGTATTTAATTATGCACAAAACTATGATTTACCAAAACAGAAAAAAGCGAACAAAACCAAAAAAAAAAAAAAATGTTTTATTAATGTGTTTAATAATTCATATACAAAAAGAAGTTAATGTAAGCAAAATCCAAATGCAAATTTATTGTGTAAAAAAAGGGGAAACGTTTACATGCAGTTTTCCCCGCAAAAACAAAGGGAGCAGCCGAAAGGAAAAGCCAGAAAAGTAGAACGCCGAACGTAAGGAGCAAGCATAGTTTTAGTGGACAATCAGCAGATAAGTGAAGTGAAAGCAAACAGCAGGAAAAACGAAGAAAATCCCTAAGAGCTGAAGCGCGGAAAGCGGCGAGGAAAACTCAAAGCACTTGAGGAAAGCGAAATAATGAAGTAAACGTGAGCAAAGAGGAAAACACAAAACTATTTTAAGTAAATGGATATAAGCTAAATGTATTTAGTGTTTTGATTAGCCACTAAGAACTTAACACAACCAAGAAAACCCACAAAAAAATAATAATAAATGTGAAGAACAAGTGAACTCTAAGAAAACTTCTATCTAAGCAGGGCACTAATTTCATTATTGTTGACACTCAGCCACTTTACACTCATTTCATTTGATTGTCACGAAGTTACTATGCCGGAGATTGTGAAAGGATTTTCCGTTGCCTCAAGGAGTTGGGCGAGATTCGATTGATTTAGCCACTCTGTCTAGTGCATTAAATGCTTGTAATAAATTAGTAACGACACGAACACTTGATTAATATTTAGCCTTAAGAATTGAGAAATTTTAACCAAAGATTTTGTGTTCCTCTTGTTGCCTAAGATAATGTTCGGTTGTTTTTGTTCGTGCCATTTCAAATGATTTGTATCTCCTCTATTTTGTACGGCTAAGCGCATGGAAGTAGGCAGCGAGTAAAGTAATTTTTAAATATTAACAACTAAATGTAGCTTACTTAATTATTTTAACTTAAATGTACACAGAGCGAAACGGAAGCAAACCAAAACCAAGCAGCAAATAATATAACCGAAATATAAATGTACTTGATGTAAGAAGTTTGCTAAATTGAAACCGAAACCAAAACCGAAATGTCAACCCTAGCCCACAAAAACAGACCATGTTGCAGGGACCTTTTTGGCGGGGGAACCGAAGGGAAAAAGAGCCCAGGACCAGAACACATTCCAACTGCAATATTTTGTTTAACTTTTACTTTTACTGGATGGCCGCACTCTTAAAGTTCCCTCAGACTTTGAGGTCTCTCGCGCATGGAACACCCAGAAAACAACAATTTTGAAAGAAAAACCATCTAAATATATTTAATGTAAAAAAAATAAACCAAAAAGCAGTGTTCTCATTTTATTGTCTTGCCTTTTGGTGGCAAGAGCAGCACAAAGCATCTCTTCTGCCGCCTCGAGTAAAACTTGAAATATTAAAATGCTTCCTGGACCGGAGCCGCCTGTTTATCACTTCCGCAATTTAAGCGCGCACAAAACATTTCGGCACATGGCTCGATGGCGCCGTAAAATATGCAAAGCTCCCTCGCAAAAATTCACGATTTCAATGCCGCAGGACTTGCAGGACCTCTTTTGTGTGTGCGCGCTCGGATATTTTGGCTAAATTTCATTATTGACTGAGGCATACGTTTTCAGGTGGGCATATGGGCACATAAGAAATTACCCCATACATCACACATCACTCATACGCCGCGTTGCCCTAATAATAAAGTTGCATGCACATCATCGTTGGGGGATAATCCACAGCCCATCATATAGCCGCATGTCTGTGGGCGTGGTGCTGCACGCGAAAGTGGAAAATGGTAGGGAAAATCCTCGGGAAAAAAGGGAAACTCTACTCCTCCCTTCAGCAAAGTGATAAATTGGATCCAAACGGTGGAGCAGATTTATTGATTTCATTGGGCGGCTGCTGCTGCTGCCGCTCCCGCTGCTGCTGATGCTGAGCAACCGAGCGGCATGTCAAATTGAATAGACGCCACCGGCGACAAAAATCAAAAACAGATATGCAAATGAAGCACACACACACACTTACACACGGGGGGAACACATTTACACCTACACTATCCTGCAAAATGGCGTAGCAAAAATGGCGGCGAGCTTGGAAACAACGCGCTTTTTGCTTTTGCCCGCGTGTCAAAATTTTTGCAACTGATTATGCCAAAGGCGCCAACGCTGCATGTATGAAAAACGGAGAGAGGGGGCAAAGGTCCTGGAAAAGTGGGAAAAGTGGGCTTACGTCACACGGGTTGCCAGACACGTTGCTAGACGATGTTATCAAACAAAACGACAGCGACAACGACAACGGCAACGGCAGCTAAGTGCGGCCTGCCAAGTGCCCGCGGCCCAGCCTGAAGTGGGTGGTGGTTGCAGAGTGGGCTTTATCGCACTAGGGTGGTGGCGGTGGTGGTGCATTTGGTGGCCATTATTCCCAGGGAGAAAAAATCAATCAGGCGTTCAGCTTTGACACTGCAGCCCCCGATCGGAAATAGGAAATGCGAAAATGCCAGGAGGAACCTGAACCTCCGTGTGCTGTTTGCTTTGAGCTTGCAGTTCCTTTTCCATTAGCAGAATGCGCTTTGAGATCAACCTTAGCCCCGTTGAGTGAACTCTCCACCACAGTTTAGCTGGCTTACCCGAACCCCAACCCTCTACCCTTTGGTTATGTATTTTTTTCCAGTTTTTTTTTTGTGATTTCTATTTCCCCAGAACGACGAAAGGCAACGGCAGTCGTGGGACTCGTGATTGACATCTGTCTGTGGACTGGCGGCAATATGGCGTGCGATTTACGTGGCTTTATTATTACCTTCGCTACATATGTACTTTTTATGCCAGCCACTCGAGGAGTGCAAGGTTTTATTTTTTTTATTTTATATTGTTGTGGTGGGAGTACGGGTAATAAATGAAAGAATGCAGCCCTTACCAACTCATAAATTATATATGTGTGGTATTAGTCAGAGTGTCGATTTGGCAGGGTAATTGATTTAACGATTACTTTATCCAAATGTTAAATAATAAATAAGAGGAGTTTTGTTGAACAGAATGTTTGAGTACTTTTTCTGTTTTAATAGACAAAATTTATTTATTTGAGTGCCAAAGGTATGTTTACGTTTTGAAAGTTTATCTAATGATTTCGTACCATACTTTAAAAAAAAATATAATGGTTTAAAAATGTTAAAATTATTAAATGACAAATTCAATTGTTAACAAGAACATAAACATGATCTTTAAAATTGAGTTGAATATAAGATATACGTAAATGCTTTAACTTGATGTGTTGACCATTATTTTCAACAATCATAACTCCTTTAAATAAACGAATATTAAAGAGTAGAAAATCTTCTTCTGCTCAGTTTAAGAAACAAAATTTATTCACAATTTCCTTTTTTTTCGGCACTCAATAAAAGCTCAAAGCCGCTTATGATATCCAAAGTGTCTGAGCGCAACCAACTCTGTTATAATTTTTACGATTGCACATACTGGCTGCTGGCTGGTGGAAAATTGCATTTCATGGCAGCTGAAAGAAACTTGCCGATCCAAGCTAATGAAATACACCGGGCCGGCGTATCAATAACGCAAATGAAGCACTCTCCGAGGGACCAGAAGCTACACCCATAGGTGGAACGGTATCCAGGAGCCGTGCACACTAATAAAGTTAACATGGCAAACAACTCGGCAATGATGTGAACTTTATGCGCAAGCTAAATGTCGTTTGATGCAGCGACACGATGACGATGGCGATGGCGATGGCGATGTCGATGAAAATGACGACGTCGCCACGCTCCGTCGAATGCGTCCAGTTCAGCTAAAAGCTTTTGGCAAAAAGGCCAACAAAAAGGTAACACGAATAGCGGAATAGATGCGCAGGTACTATAGAGGCAGTGGCAGAGCTATTGGTAAAAGGTTTCCAGCCAAGTGAACCGTGCACTTAAACGGAAAAAAGAAGAGGTGACGAGTGCGGGCTAGAGTCGATTCTTTAGTACCATTCAATAAAATTGAGTTATTATGGATTTATCGCTAATTTAAGTAGGGAAACCCCAGGTCACGCAGTATTTTATAAAGTCTTTGAAGATACTTCCTGTAAACTATCAAAAACTCTTTTGATAGCTCAATATACCTCATAAAGCTTTTAAGTACTGGGTAAGATTGCATCAGCGTGTATCAAAATGCCAGCTTGAAGTTTAGTTTTGAGTAGCGAAACGTTTATTATTCAATTATGGCAGCAGAGATGGTCAGTTTTTTATAGGCAGTCCAAGGAGAGCAATGATGGTCCGTAGTATGAAGTGAAGATAAATTTCTTTAATTGAAAGACTAATTTTTATTAAAAATTTAATGCTTAAAGTAAATTAGTAAGTAAATCATATGAATCTATCTTAAAAATAATTAGTTTGATATTCATATGTATTCATAGGCACTTATTTATTTATGCTTTAATTTATCAACAATTTAAAAGCTAATAAAACTTGTCAAGTAATTTGTACGCTTGTTCCGGTCTATTAGTGTAAATCATTCCTCTACTAAAATGTCATAGAACTAACGAAGTTATAACAGATTTATGTGCCCAACTAATAGCATTCATCACCTGCATTAAAGTGTTGAAAGGATTTGTTTTTTGTTCGCTGAGCCAACTTTGTCTGCCGGCACGGCACTTTGCTCACCTATTCACAATGTCAGTGGACTGATGTTGTTTACTGCCATTTCCATTGGCCATTGTCCCAAAGTTTGCTCATCGGGCTTATGACTTAGAGCAGGCCATAAACCGATTTGTGTATGCGTTTTTATGCAGAATTCCAGCTATTTTTGCCTAAATGGAAACCGCAAAACTGTTTGGCAACAGACGAGAGTTCGTGTTTACCCAATAAAAGACAAGAGGCCAGAGAGACGAATTCGAGGAAATGTGACAACTTGACCACAATTCCAGTTCGAAATGTGGCCGAATAAAAGCCGCAGTCCTGGCCAAAGGATCAACAAAGTGCTTACGTTGTGTGTGTTTTCTTCTTTATTGTCAGGGAAAAACAAAAAGCTCAATTCTTTAAAAGGAAAGGAGAAGGACCTACCAAAATCGAAGCGCCATTATTAATAACCTTTTCGGTGCCGGGCAATCGAAGCTGGTGTCTTAATTAGCCCACAGCAACTGACAGGACAGCTGTCCTGCGACCACATCTGCACTTCCTTCCACAGTCGAACCGAACATGAAATGTGTCTAATGAAGTTCTCCGGTGATTTATGGCCCGAACATTTCCGCCGGCTCCAACTCCATCTCCGACCTCGACTCCATTCGAGGTCCTGCAGGACCTCTGCCGATTAATAGATGTCACTCAATGCGGCCGAGAGCGGACCCCAATTTCCGAAAACTAGCTGCCTCGAGGAGTGTCGCTATCCTTGCTCCTCGCAAGTTTAATGGCCAGGACATGGGCCGAGTTTATTACTTTAAAATCGCTTAATGTCCCTATAACATCGACAGGACAGTGGCTGTAAGTTGCCAGCTCATAAAAGTGCTTTAAGAGGTCATAAATATAAATTGAAACTGCGTTGACAGCTTGGCAAAACCAGAAATAAAATAAAAAAACAAAAAGCTGCCAGGGCTTACCTTTTAATTTTTATTATATAACTATATAAAATAAGAGTAGCTGCAAGCTGCTTATTCATCTGCAATTGCACTAAATAATCTTTTGCCGGCGTGAACCCACCAACACCTTAAGAATATGCCAAAGGCATCAATCCTACTGGGGGATTACACTAAGAAAAAAATATCAATAGGTACCTGTACGAATGAACTATTTTTTAAAAAGGTTTAAATTATCTTATTTTATAAGTACATGAACAAATTAGCAATGTATTCAAAATATTTCTGTATTTTTATTTATAATACCTGGACATTAAGAGTTCGAAATGAATTGGTGATCTTTTATTAATAAAGTGATTATACACTTCCATATTTAAAAAAATATATAAAATGAGGAAATGATTTTAAATATGTAACCTACCTTCCGAAAAAATGTAACATCTTATTAAACAATCCCCTAAATTGTATAGGATTTATTTTTTTACAGTGAACCGGGTGTAGTTGGACACATAAAACGACAGACATTCCTAGTCCAGCCTGGGGTCGTTGCCTTCTCCTGGCCAACTCTTTAAGCCGCCTTTCACGCAATTTCTTTTATTATGTCGTGGACTGGCACTGCAGTTTGATTTTATTTTTAGCAAATAAGCCGAGGCAAATAACAACAGCGCCTGGGCGTTGGAGGCAGGCTTTGTGGGCCATCCACCTCCATTTTGCTAGGCTCCCACGCTTCTCACTCAACGAATGACCCTTGTTGTTGTTGGTGCTACTCTGGAGGTTGCCTGGTTACGCAACAGCCTTCCTAGAATCCACCCAGAGTCCACCTCCCCCATTGGCAATCATTTCTACGGTCATTTGGCGTTCGCCGTGCGCGCTACTCAGCCTTAAAATTGGAAAAATGTGCTGCTGGCCAGTAGGAGATGCGAGATGCGAGATGGAGCTGAACCAGGAACTGAAGCTGGAACTGAAGTCCTGGATGCTGGGATGCTCGTCGGATTTTATTACTGGCGCTAAAAATGTGCAGCGCCCGGCGGCTCGAGTGCAATAAAAGTAAAACACATTGCCAAAGCAACTTACTGCAATATTTGCGCAATATGGCAGCCAGCTCTCTCGGAGATCAGGGGGAAAAGGAGGAGGAGTGGGAAAAGGACGAAGGATCCGTGGGTGCTAGACCGTATTGGCTGGGCTTCCTCGACTGCTGCGTTCATTATTTATTTTATTTTATTAGAAATTATTTAGTGCTGCTGCAGCGAAGCAGGGCCGGATTCCATTTATTGTTATCTCAGTCATTCAACATTTGCGCTGCAGCTGAAGGACGAAAAGGGAGGAAGGAGAAGCCCACTGCAAGGACAACGACAGTGCATTAAAGTTGATTAATTTTATTAGTGCAGCGACACAAGAGGAAGCCGGGCCCATTCGCCCGGATTTAAGGAGCTCCACGAACGAACGGCGAATTGTTTCTTTATCAGCAGGCTTACGGCAGCTGCAAATTGCGTACATTGTCCAATGCCTTTGAGGCATATTTAAAATGCCCGGAAAAAAGTGAGGGCGATTTCTGTGCAATTTTCACTTTACTGCCGCAAATCAGACACCGCAGCATAAAAATGCATCAAGAAACGGCAGCCGCCGTGTCTGACCAGGCTGCATTGTTGATACATTGCTAGAAAAATAAACAATAGTGTTTTAACAAAGAAGATTTATTTACAATATAATATTTAAGTAGAATATATTGAAGTTAAACAACAAAATTTCCTAAATATAATATATATTTGGAATATTTTTAGGCCCTTAATGCAGAAAATCAATAAAAAGAAGGTAAGTACCTTTTGTTTTCAGAGGTTCAAGTCAAACATTGTGTTTATACAACAAATATTTCCGTTTGTATAAATAAATGTATTTAAATTATATATAACATTCCAATCACTTCATATAGTTTATTTATTTTTATCGTAAAATAAACGTGATTTAAGGTTCATTCAAGCAAAATTTTATAATGTGTTTTTATAAAATACTGAAATCGAACACCTTTGTGCTTTTTGTTTCCACTTTTTTTTTGCAGTGCTGTGTTGGCGGCTGTGCATTTGGCAGGCCAATTGTCGATTGTCATCGATATTGATACGGATGTGCATTATGCCGGACGGCGGACGAGAATGAGACCGGTATGGTATGCGTTTCCATTGCCATTTCCATTTCCATTTGACGGTGTAGCCAATGAGCCGCCGGAAGCGTCAATTGCCAATTGCCAATTGGGCGCCATTTTACTGTCCCGCCAACGACAACAACAACAAGGAGGGTCATTGTAATGGCCATTGGAGTCGGAGTCACCGAAAAAACCTCATCATTTGTTTTAATTCGGAGATTGGAAATTGGGAGCGGGGACGGAGATCGTAGGAGACCCCGTTTATGCGCTTGTTTGCGCGCATTTTCACCGCTCTTTAGGCAGCCTCCATTTTGGTATTTCCCCCCACCCCGGAAAGACCAGGAAAAGTATGCAACAGTCATTCGGGGGCTTTGTTATTTCGCACAGCCTTTCGTTTGATGACCAACTGCAGTTGCCACGGTGGCCAGACGACTGTGGAACTGCACCTGGAAACTGCAAAATGACCATAATTAATTGCGTGTACCTGCGGCCAGTCAACCGGGGTCATCCCGATGCCCCATCCTGTCAATTAGAGTCTGGGTTGTCCGGTCTTTTTCCCGCCCGTCGCCGCATTCCGCGCTGATTGATGTGCCGCTCACAAAGAGTGGCTAACCATCGATGTTGGAGTACACCATCCCCCCGGCTACTTCTCTTTGTTTTACAAGTTAATAACACTTGATGGCGACGCACTTCATTTGGCGCCCATTTTCATTTAGCAAAGGGAACTTTTCCCAGTCCCAATCCCAACCCAATCCACCACTCGCACATAGCTCTCTTATCCGCCACTGGACCTCACTTGAGCATTGTTGGCCATTATAATCGACGGCGGCGGCAAATCGGTTTCGCATGAAACGCAATTGTCTATAATTACATTATCCAAACTATCAATTAAACCAAATTGTCTGACGGCCGCGCCGGGAACAAGTCCGGAACTCTGCCAGACACACGCATTCCACACCAAACACACACAGTCAGGCTGAAGCACTGCGAGAAAAATTCTAGAGAAATCAAGGTAACATACCTTAAAATTTGTAATGTATTTTCAGGAGTTGATTGAACTTAGAAGGTTTAAATGAAAAAAACGTCCTTTATAAAAAAGGTATAACATTCAAAGACTTAACTTTATTCAAGCCAAGATATATTCAACAGAAACGTTTTATTCTAAGTAAAGACCACTAACAATTTTAGTTAAAGAAAACTTTTGTAAATAAAGTTAAATCATGATGGTCTATAAAACTGTCTGTTTGTTGATCGCTGCTACCAAATTAAAAGCCATTAAAATACCAAAAAACAGATGAAAAAAACAATTTAAAATGTAATGTGACAACTAAGGCGAGCTTTAGCCTATCTCTCAGTGTATAAACACTCTCACACCTCTCTGCCACTCTGCCGGCAGGATAATGGGAGCTCTTGTATGTTTTTGTGATTGTTTAACAAGGCTCCTGAGTGGTTGAGAATGTGTACGTGTGTGTGTGGGTGACGGTGAGTGTGTGAACGTGTGTGTTTATCTCTATATATAGAATACCCCCAATCACCCAATCTCGCAGAACAGTACCCAAATCCCCACTGTGCACTCGTAATCCCCAAACAGCAAAGCATTTAAATAATTTCTCTGGCACTGTCGACGCTGACGCTGATATCGGAGTATTTTTCAAGTAATTGTTATTATAACAAACGCAAAGACAGCAGCAACAACAACAACAACAACCACTGGCAATGGCAATTACATGGCAGCACACATTCAGAGGCAGTGAAATATGGAATTCACAATTACATTTAGGCACACGAGTACGAGTACTCTGCGAATAAACTTCCAGTTTTGCGTTTACGCGTGCGGGGATAACCGGATTACCGATTTTTGTTATTCAAAGTCCTTGCAACAATGTTTTTTCATGTGTAAATTGTGCAGAAAATAGGGAAAAGATTGTTTCGATGGTATTCAAATGTCTGCATTTACTTAATCATCACCAATTCAATAAATTCAATTTCTATTTCGTTTCAAGAGATTGTGATCTATTTCATAATATTACTATTTGATTTTAAATAAAGATTAAAGAACAATTAATAAGTAAAAGTAGAGTTATTTGTTCTCACTTTTTATTTATACTTAAACAAAAGAAAAGCTGTTTTTTTAAATATTTATCAGTTTTATCGCTTAATTACTTTATTGTAAAACAAATTTAAAAATGTTGTATATGTTTACAATAAATAAACAAAAAAATCTTTATGAACACTTACAAGTTATCCCACGTTGAGCTGAACTGTATGTGTAAAAAAAATTATTTAAGCGGTTCTGGTCTTGGATATTTTCTTTCTAAGGTTTAAATAAAAAAAAACCAAGTAATTGAACTGAACATTACTTAAATTCACGATCTCTTACCGTGCAAACTTCAGATACTGGAATGAACTTTGGGCCAGAGTGCGAGTAAAGTTAAAATTTGTTTTGCTTTCACATTTAATTGAAATTTACGCCGCTTTGTTGGCGTCTCGCTGGCGCGACAAGCGGCGACTTTTATCATTTTAAAAGCCGCCCGAGCCGCCCAACCACACCACCCAATTGCCGAGCCACCCAATCGCATAACCACCCAACCACCGACAACCACCGACAACCACCCAACCACCCAATATCCCGCTGTTAAGGCGGCTTTGGTGACGGTGATGACGGTGCCGAGGCGACTGGAGCCAAGCCCAAAAACCTCCTCCTTGTCGTCCTTGTCGTCCTTTTCGTCCTGGGCCACTTTGCTGCAAATTAAATGCATTTTGCAGCGCTCGCACGAAAGTTATTTATGTGTGTTTGTCATTTAATTTTAAAAAGTTTTCCCTGCACGAGATTTACACCGCCCAAGAGGAGTCCACTTTCATTTCATTTAATTGAGAAGTTGACTTGGTCCTTCGAATTGGAAAAAGCTGCAGGTGAGCATTGGGAATGCAATCAATAAGAAATTTGTTTACCCCGAGCCGAGGATTTATTCAAGTCACTGCCAACGACACTGACATTATGTCACAGCCGCAAAAAGTGGCCAGCAATATGTTGTATGTTATATGATTATATGGTTATATGGTGCGTCTGTTGTGGTCAGGTGTCTGAGTCTGTAAGGTGGTTATGATTGCAGACAGGATGTAGGATGTAGGATGCAGGATGCATTTCCTGTCTGCGGTGCGTCTCCAAGTCACAGCCAAAGAGTCAAGCCGACCACAAGTGCCTCCGAGCATGAAGCAAAAGTATTATGTCAGCTGCACACCCGCACGGACTTGATTTAAAAATAGGAAAGGATTTTTAAAAGAGGGGGCTTTAGAACCGACAAACAAAAATGCAACAAAAGAAAAGTGCAATGTTTGTGGTCAAACACACAAAAGACAGTCATAGAAAGGGGCAAACACACTCAGCCCCATTATGCATTCAAAGCACAAATTCAAATTCACTGAAAAAAAGTTAAATAAAGAAATAATGAACATTTCAGAGGCTACTTTAAAATTAAATTTAATAATATACATAATTGATGTTTAAGTGGACAAAATGACGTGGGTTGCCCGAACAAATATTTATTTAAAAACAAATTTGTTAAATAATCCAATTTAAAATATTGTTCAGTTAAGTAACAATATTTTAGGGCTTTTTAAAAAAGGTTAAAGAGTTTTTTTTAGTAACTACTAAGCCATTTTTTATTTAAGTGTTTTGAGTCCTAAGGCCCCGGTTGAGTTTGTTTGGTCAATTGCCATGCGACGATCAGGGGCCTCCAGCCACATTTTACGCATGCTGCACGGAAATTTATGAAATTTCAAAGGAGCAGCGAGGCCAATCATTGGCCATTCCCAGCCCCAGTCCCAGTCCCAGCTTGTGTCCAGATCCTGATCCAGCTACTGTTCCTGGCCAAAGCCCCAAGCCAGTTCCACATCGGTAGCCCAAACAAAAGGGCTGAAAGGCAATTGGACTGGGACAAACAAAAATGCCATTTATTTGTTAATTTACGCACACAGCATCAAATATGTGGACGCAACAAAGGCATCCCTTCTTTCAACTCTGCACAGGTGTGTGACTCTGGAAAAAAGGGAGTGGGATCAGGAGCTTTGAATCCGAATCTGAATCTGGGAGCTGGAACGGGAGCCAGAACCAGGAGCTGAAATCCATGGCAACTCCTGGACCGGGTTTTTAAGCTGCTTGTTTGTCGGTTTGTGTAATCCGCTGCGGATGACTGCCTGTATTGGACTGTAGTGGCCACGGACTTATTTGCCTCTGCCAAAGGACCATTCGGGTGGGTACGAATGCTCAGTTTATTAGTCCACAGAACAGACAGGCGGCTAATGATGCCTGGCCAAGGATAGCATGCACTCAAAAAATTATTAATTCAAAATTAGTCATCCGTAATCTTAGATATTGTATGCAAAATGTAGAGCAGGTGAAGAAAAATAAAAAAAAAAATGTAATAAAGTAAATGCAATTTAAAAGCTACATTCTTCAAAAAAAAAAAAAATAAAATAAAAAAAAAAAAAAAAAAATTAAAAAAAAAATTTTTTTTATTTTAAAAAATTAATTTTTTGTGTAATTCCCAGTTGACAAATCATTTTCCTATTTACCATTTAGTCATGAAAACCATTTATTTTAAAAGATTTAAGTTAAGAAAAATGTCTTTTTCCATATAAACATGTTTCTTAAGATCTTTAATTTTAATTTAATTTTTAATTTCATTGATGAAAAACTTACTAATTGTTCTTTAACTTACTTATGTTTAAGCAAAGTCTCCCCAATTTAGTTTCCAGTGTGAATCTGTGTTCATTTGGTATTAGGTCTGCCTGTATTGGGTTCGTTCTTTGGTTAACGCTCCAGTGGATCTCTTGAGCCACTTCTACATAATAATTTGCATTTGCATACGGCAACCAAAAGTCATTTTGGGTAATGAAAACACTGTATTTGGGTTTGGATTTCCAGTGAAAATGTATCGGGCATTCATCTCAGTTTTTCTAGTTGGCAAGGCAACACAGTTCAGTTATTGTTTTCGCGGCCCTGCCAGTGTTTTGTAGTCAACTTGTTGCCCGCTGTCTGTTTTTTAATTTACATTGGCATTGTGTAAATATTTAGACAGCGCGGAGCAGCTGCTGTTTACCATCGCAGCCCCCCTTTTTTTGGCCAGTGATTTATGCTGGGTGGTTGGTGGTTGGTGTGGCCGCCATCTAATGTTGATTTTGCGTCTTTTTACTGGCCAACAACCACCGAAGTTTCGGCCCAAATGCTTTTTAAACAATTGCATGCCGGGAGGACTCTCCCCAGAGATTAACGTGACTACCCATGGAAAGCCACACACGCATTTCTGAGCTTCCAGATAATCCAATTAATATGCACACAAAAACGCAGCTAGACAACAATAACAGGCCGCCCACCTGACGCCATGTTTAATTTTCGCCAAGCCGGAAGCGAGGCGGTTGAAAGGCGCTCGGGAAAAGCTGGGAAAAGCGGGAAAAGCCGGGAAACGTCGCAGCCGCAGCCCCGTGCTCTTCAAACATTCATGAGCTGGGCAGCGGTTGAGGTGGAGCAGCAGGAGCTCCAGGACCTCTAACTGGGCTCCAAACAGGAGGAGGCGGAGCAGCCGGTTGGTGGCACGGGTTATTGGCTGCACAAACAACTGGAACTGGCTGAGCCAACTTGGTGCCGTAGTTAATATCCTTGGGGGCGAAAACTGGCAGACAGTGGTGGTGCACGCAGCAGGAGGAAGGACGAAACGGAAACGGGAATGCACTGAAAGCATTTGGAATTTGGCAGACTGAAGCAACTATTTCGTTGATCATTATCATTGTTTCTTCATTCGAGAGGGACTATATTTAACCCCCAATTGAGATTAAAATCAAGAGATTAAATCTACTTTAGTTAAAACACTTTGCATATAGAAGTCATACTTTTATGGTAAATACATTAATCAATATATATTTTAAGTATTTAAAATAACAAAAACTATTTAAAAAATAAAAATAAAGAGAAAAATTCTTAATCCATTTTTTATCAAATAATAAAAATAATTGCTCAAGAGCTTTAGTAACAAAAGAAATTTCATAAGACTAGTTTTTATATTACTACAACTTATTCAGTTATGCTTTATAGGCTTAAAATTTAAAGGGCTAGCTAAATTAATTGGTACAAAAATACTAATAAATATAGAAATCCTTTCTTGTTTACCAATATCACTAGTTTACAAAATTTTAAAAAAATGCTCCCAAGCCAATTCTACCAATTTCTGGTAGAGTAGGACTTCTAGATTTCGAAAATACCATTAACAATTTTTCTATGGAACAGTTTTTTTAAATTTTTAAAGTTAAAAAAAAAAATTTCGGCTGTCTCTTTAAGTTTTCATTTATATCTCGAGTTTTGGCCAACCGATCCCGATGCATTTTACAACATTTTACTACCAATAGACCAATCTTTAACATTGTCATACTAAACAATTGGATTGGATAAGTCATTTATCTGCAAGAGCTCGACAAACACAAACTTTGTGAAAATTTTGGGCTGTTAAACGACTGTAAAACGGCTGCTATATCCTTAAAAACTCGAAAAATCCGTTGAAAAATCACTATTGGTTTTAACTGAATTTCGGTAACCGAAATAATCGGTCAAGCTAATCATGCAAGAAATTCAATGGAATTTAGATTTTTGTGGATTTTTAAAGTTAGGCATTTTAGTTCTTTTCGGCCGTTAAGCACTGAATTTGAACTATATCCCAGTAGGCTTATGAACTGTAAACTGTTAACAGTGTTGTCGGATCAAAAAAAAAGCTAGAAAAAGCCAATAGAAATAAAGATAAACAAATATTTATTTTGTATATTTGTAAAGTTCAATTACGATTTAGCAAAAGCACTTGTGTGTGTTAAGGCATTATCTAAAAACAAAGGAAACTCAGGATAATTTTCTATAGATAGGGTCTTAGGAAAAATCAGTAAAAGTGTACATATGAGAAAAATACAAAATTGGCTATAATTTGCTAAAACTATAACTCACTGTTAAACTAAACCATTTTAAATATATAAAAGTCAAATGCACCTTTAGTGTTTCTTCTTAAAACGTAAGAAAGATTTCATTTCACACTTACATTATTTAGCTTTTTCAATATTAAGTTCAGCTTCTTTTTATATCCGAAAGTTGCCAACACTGCCTACATTTAACAGTCCTGTTAGCGCTAGGCCTACTGGGATATAGTTCAAATTCGGTGCTTAACGGCCGAAAAAAACTAAAATGCCTAACTTTAAAAATCCACAAAAAATCTAAATTCCATTGAATTTCTTGCATGATTAGCTTGACCGATTATTTCGGTTACCGAAATTCAGTTAAAACCAATAGTGATTTTTCAACGGATTTTTTTCGAGTTTTTAAGGATATAGCAGCCGTTTTACAGTCGTTTAACAGCCCAAAATTTTCACAAAGTTTGTGTTTGTCGAGCTCTTGCAGATAAATGACTTATCCAATCCAATTGTTTAGTATGACAATGTTAAAGATTGGTCTATTGGTAGTAAAATGTTGTAAAATGCATCGGGATCGGTTGGCCAAAACTCGAGATATAAATGAAAACTTAAAGAGACAGCCGAAATTTTTTTTTTTAACTTTAAAAATCTTTAAAAAAACTGTTCCATAGAAAAAATTTTTAATTGTATTTTCGAAATCTAGAAGTCCTACTCTACCAGAAATTGATATCATTGGCTTGGGAGGCGATAGGCTGTAAACTAGTGTATTTAATCTAAAAATGTACATATTTATTTTTTCAATGAGTTTTATTTTTCCCAGTGATGTACCTAAGCCGCGGCATTGCATAAAACTAATTTGCGGCTTGGCAATTATGCACCTGGTTGTAGGTGGGTTACCATCCATGTTGTTTTTCCAGGAACCAGAAACCAGGACAGCCACGGCCACCTGCTAATGTCTTCATTTATCCATATGAAGTTGTGCGAACAACAAGCAGGTGACCAAGACTACACGCTCCTCGGGCAAATATTGAAAATTGTTAATGGCAGAACAGCGTTTGCCATATGGTCAGAGCTTGTGTAGGGGAAAATAAATGGAATGTTTCCTCCTACCGAACTCATCTCACATTCAGAGAAGGCTCATTTCCTTGGGGGAATACGAGATTACCGCTGTTGACTCCTCCTCCTCCTTCATTAGCCTTGACATCGGACTTGACTCGCACTTAACCCAGACACCGTGTTCCGACTTGATTATCCGAAAAAAAGCCACTCTCCAGTCAGCAGAAAACTTTGCTTATTATAACTATGCCAAAGTGTGGGCGCCACCGCCTCATCTTGTTTTCATATTCTAATAGTAGACAGACTCTGCAGAAACACGTATTCCCGTCGAAACTTTTTATTAGTGTCTAAAATGATATCTGCGAAGATGGAGGAGGAAGATTGCTGGGTGAAAAGAAATCACAGACAACGCTGCGTATGATTAATATGCCGCACACGTATCACCGCCAATATTGATTTTTAAATAAGATGACGCCACGAAAGTGGGCCAGGCCCACTTCCACTTCTCCACTGCCATTTCCTCCTTGTTCTCCTCCCAATCCAGGCGGATGTCAAACTTTCTTTGGCCAAAAATCAACAACGAAATTATATAATTTGCAATGTAATCAGGAAACTTTAAATGGATGGCTGAGAGGGAGGAAGGGAAAGTCAGCGTGATTCGAGCGTATGAGTAATGCCCGCCTATAAGATTACCCATACGTAAAAGCCACAAAAAGCGGCAGTCATGCCGAGAACTAAGAACTCCAAGCACTTTGACAAATGAAACACAGCCAAGTCCCAAAAAAAAAAAGAGGAGGAAAAGGCGGCATGATGAGCGCTGTAAAAGGGCTGTGTCGCCAGCGCCGGGGTTTTAATGCCATTGATGGCTTATTTCAGGTTTACGACTTTATTTTCGCTACCTAGTCAATGTCTGTTTTCCCTGGCATTCAGTCACGGCTCGATTTCGTAACTTTTGACTACACCAGATGGGCGAAGGGATTCCCCCTTCGGCTCCAGCCCAATCCCTGTATGCTTGAGTGGTTTTTAGGCACGGCTGTTTCTATTTTATTGCACCGGCGAATTCCGCGCTTTTTATTGCAACTCCATTGAAGTCCGCCAGCCATTGAACTGTGAGACTTTTCCAATGATCTTGTATGCCCCGGAGTCCGCAGTTTACTCTTCTGGCTGAACTAATGGACTTCATGCACAAAAAAGGGGCTTAAATTATTAAAGTTTTTGCATAAAATCAATACAAGTTCTTTTGAAAATGTTGTGTGTTTACCTTGA
The DNA here is from genome assembly GCA_018150695.1 of Drosophila oshimai. NCBI lineage: Eukaryota > Metazoa > Arthropoda > Insecta > Diptera > Drosophilidae > Drosophila > Drosophila oshimai. The sequence goes on along the minus strand of JAECWM010000071.1, from coordinate 1,524,887 downwards.
AAAAAAGGTTTAATTTATTTTCACGTGGTTTTTTAAACTTCTGCATAATTTTATTTCCTTGTGACTTTAATAAATATAATACATTGTTAACCGTCGTACCTCAAAAATAAACTGTACTCAAAATATTACCTAAAATGTAAGGCATTAGTTTAAAAATTAAAAAGGTTTTGTTCATTTAAAAATAAATATATATTGAACGGATCGATTATGAATACTCTTGAAAAAAATATATATATATAATTTGGCCTCTTAACAAATTCCAAATTTGTAAAAAAGCATTTTTGTTAAGTCTTTTCTTAAGTTCAGCTTACTAGATTAATTTATAATTGTGAAAATAATTCTATTCTGGTAAATACTTCCGTAAGGGTGTAACAGCTTCGTTGATTTTTTAGCAGAGGTCCTTTTCCCCGGTTTTCCACATATGTAGGTGAACCGTGTGGTTGACTTCCGTCTGACCTGCTGGCGGCAACGTGCAACAGCATGTTGCATGCTGCTGAGCCGCTCAGCAAATTTTTATTGTCAGCATATTTTTTATGTTTTTATGCCGGCTCAGAGGAGTTACCCCCGCTGCCTTTTTACCCTTCTACCGCCCTCATCTAACGTCCCCTGGGCGATGATGAACGCGGCCTGTGCATTGACATTGTCTGTCTGTCTGTCTGGATGCCTGAAATTGAGACTGGAACTGGAACTGAAACTGGTGAGGGGTCTTTTTTGTCTGCCCTTCTGTCTAGCTGACGTTAAATAAAATATCGCTCTGTATATATGTACAACCCAGAGGCTGCATCGATTAAAGGGGGGTTTCTGCATCCACAGGGCACAATGTTTTACATTTCGTTTATTTTCCATATTTTTTCGCATGCCCAGGCTACACGTGTTGGTAACATATTTTTGGACATTATTACAATGGTTCCTTTTTTTCTGCAGAACCGAAAAGAACCAAACAGAAGCCATGCCCTGACAATATGGATTTTATGGGTCTGCTTTTTTATGAACACTCGAGCGTATTCAAGTTCGCAGCGTGTTTTGAATGTGTTTCGGGTGGAAAAGGTCCTGGGGTCCTGGGATCCTGGGTTACACGCCCACAAACAGCAAACAAACGACACGGACAAGTGGCAAATGCATTTTATTTGCAACATGTTTTATGCGCAAAAATTTCCGGGCTAAAAGGTGAAGTCAAGTGCCAAGCGATGCTGTCGAGCATCTTCAAGTGGGTCAGCAAAAAATATTTCTCTACAAGAAAATAAAATTTTACAGACAAGCTGGTCTGTCTTAAAAATAATTTAAGGTAATCTTTAATTTTTACACAGGGCTTTAACACTGTGAAAAAACAGAGATCAATGAAAACATACATAAGATATCTGCCTAATTATAGAAAAAATCTTCATTTAAGTACACAAAACTCAGAAAACAAGATTAATTTTCACATCCTACTTTCTGATTTAAAACAAATATAAACTTAAATAACTGGATATTTTATAAATAGCAGGCGAGTTCCCATAAATACAAATGAAAGCCTCTGTGTATTAACAATTTGTTTTTATTTATTGACAGCATTTGAAAGTCCTCCTCCTCCGCCATTTTTAAGCCACCTTTCCGCTCAGGTGAGCCAGCTGGAAAGAAATGAGCTCGTGTGCCTGAAAACTGAGCTGCCAATAAAAAAGATTAAAATGCAGCCATAAAATACACAATTTTATGCACATTGCCTTAATGAAAAGCTGCTGGCGGCAAGAAGTGGGAGCCCCAGGCCTTATCCCATCTCCGCTGGATAAAAACCGAATTTCATGCTTAAGCTCTGTAAAATTAACATTTAATTGAAGCCTACAATTCAGCGCTTTCGACAGTGCCAAAAAAAAAGAACCAGAAGGAGCAGGAGGAGGTTGCTGCAGGTCCCAGGATACATACAGCCTTGTGTCCTGTTCATGTGTGTGTTCAAGCCGGAGAAGTGCAGTGGTCCGGGATGCCGGGGGAGTGCATGTTTTGATAGCGTAAATTATGTTATAAAATTTATTTAATTTCACTTTTCTGAACGTTTTGTTGCCCTGACACTGGCCCACGGAATGGGAGCCGGGCATGCACGAGGGCGGCAGTATTAACCACCACCCCGATCCCGACTTCCATCCACCTGACGCACTCGGCACTCCCATATGTACTTGTCTCCATCCCCCAGAACCCCTGAACTCCCATACTCCCTGCCAAAGCTAAAGCCAAAGCAAACTCAGACATATCCATATCAACTGGCTGTCCCTGGAGTATTGCAAATTGTGCAGGGTCGCCTGTTCCCCAACCCGCTGCCTCCTTTTTGGCCAGACCCCCACCCACATTCCCAGGGTTGCGTGCCCAGAGCGCATATTTATGTAAGGAAGCCAAGGAACACGCTCGAATTTTCGGTAGCCGCCTGGCGCTGCACTGAGAAAAATTTATGAAAAGTATCTTTTAAGATAACAAGAACAAATATATGTATTACACTTCATAATTAGCCACACAGGTGAACATAAATTTTATAAAATATCAATTAAATGTAAGTGTGGCTGGCATAAAAGTTTTTAACAAATAAAAGGTCTTTAAGGAAAACAGTAAGTTTTTATATAGGTATATACGTACGTAGGTATAAATTAAAAAAAGAGAAAGATAAATTGGTAGCTACAGTTACTGACTTTATAAAATTTAGCTGTTAGAGCTGTAAGCTGAAAATCTAACGATGTTCAAAATTCTTAAAAATTAATTTTAAACAATGTTTATCCAGTCAAGATGAATAAGTGGTGCACGACGAGACGATAAATATAAAATCATGTTCTATAAGTTTTACAATAATAATAAAATCTTAGTTCAAAATGGTGATGCATTTTTAGCAAGTACTTTAATCTTAATAGTTTATTCTTAGGAATTCTTTATTAAGCAAATCACAAAGTTTTTAAGCTTATTTTTCATTCCGAATCACAATAAAAATCAATTTCATTTCAGTGTAGCTCGCAATGAAATGGAAAGCGCGACCAGGAGCAGCATTCAAACCGGAGTGAATCCACGACCCTGGCCAGCAAATTCCACTGGCACGTGTGAGTGGGTCGTGGATTTCTTGGGGCATCTGCAACGCATTCGTGGATTCTCCGGCTGACGTGGGGCTTAAACGACCCGTGGCTGGTTAAATAATTAAACACCAATGACACTTAAACGTAAATCATGAATTTTGCAAGCGGCCCACAGCAGCAGTGGCAGCAGTGGCAGCAGAAGCAGGAGTCCCGATCCTCGATGAAACATTAACCAAATGGCGACCCTTTCAAATCGGGCCAAGACCAGGCCATTTGTCGGGCCATAAAAGGACTTGGAGTGAGCTGAGGAAATAAAATTGAAGGGAGTGTATGGGGAACTTGTCAGCGCCGGCGGAAACAACACCCAAAAAATTACTGTTGCAAAATGCTGTACAAGCTTCCGTCTCCGAGTCCGAGTTCGAGGCTTCCTGCAACAACGAGAACAAGGAGCTCTAAAACTAACACTAACGCCAACAAATCCCCAGCTGCTCAGCTCGTCCAACAATCCGGAGCAAAGGCAAAGGAGCAGCTACAATGGAAAGAACTATGGCCAACAATTTGTTGCAGCGGTGGTGGTGGTGGTGGCAAAAAGGACCTTAAAAGGAGGACGAGGGGTTAAAGGAAGTACAAAGTCAATGTCGGGATGCCGGCAGAGTTGTCAACGCGCTTAAAGTTGCCTTAATTGCCGTCCTTGTTGTTGTTCCTGCGCTTTTTATTGCAGCCGTGTCACAGGCGACAGTCCTCCGTCCTCCGTCCAAAGTCCACATGCATAAAATATGCTGCATACTTCGTGGCGCAGCAAGGAGCATATGAACACAAAGGAGGAACCGGGGAATTGGGGGATTGAAATTGGGACTGACGACATATTTTCCTTTCAGTTTCAGGCTGTTAATTATTATTATAGACGTGCGAGTGTCCGCCTGTCTGGGCTGGCATTCGGCAGTCGGCAAACGGCACACGGTCATCGAAGGAAGCGGCCAGGACGACCATCCCAACCACATGCAATAAAACAGCACTTAGACAGGCACACAGAAACAAGCGTGCACTGCGAGAAAAACTGTTAAAACTAGGGATTTCTTTATAACCGCTTTATTATTCATTATATTGTTTACAAAAACCCTTTTCTTTATTAGAAATTATCTCAATTGTACCTCAACACAATTAAGGTGCTTAATTTGTTTCTAAATAGTAAAACTATCAAATATAAAGTTTTTGTTCAGTGCAATCACAAACACAACCGCAAATGGAGACAGGGAAAGAGTGTAACTGTTCACCGGGGAATACTTTGCCAAATTGCACAATCTACTCTGTCGCCTGTCCCCGGCACCATCCATAACCCCTGCCTTCCGTTAGAGTCCTTTCCCAGGATCTGCCAGACTGGTCTGGCAACCAAGCAAAAGAAGCAGAAGCTTCGTCCACTCATTTGACTACTGGTCCTTGCCGTCGGATAACCTTCTTCCGCATAGTCCGCAGAACAGTAGGCTTGAGCAATATTCCTCCATCGAAACAGTTCTAAATGAGACAGCCAGTTATTGCGATTTTATATGGAAAATTTCTCACTGGAAAATCGCACTTTATGGCAATAGCCAACTTTTATTGATGGCCATTAAATGTCATTGATTTTTGGCTAACTAAAAAGTAAAAACGTGTTCTGATTTTCATTTTAACTAATTTACCTCGAATTTATTTTATTGTAAAAATTTGTACAGCCCTTTGACCTTACAATTTTAAATCAATAATTTTGGTTTGATTGTTTGATGATGATATACTCGTGTGTACATAAATCTATAAAGCTGTCATTATGGCTTTAAAATTCTTGTGTTGTATAGAAAAATATGATTTTTTTTTAACTCACACTTTTTATTTATTTTTCGTAAAAATAACAATTCACTGGTTAATTCGGAAACATTTATAGTAAGTGCACCTGTTTAAGCCTTCAGAATAATGAAATGTTTAATGATGAAACCACTTTTAGCTTACATATTTCTACCCCTTTTAAGGCTACAAGAAAGGCTACAAAAATCAATAAAGCTTATTTTTATTAAAGCTGAATTTGTGAATTTAAAAACGAGTTTTCACTGTCACTTTTACCGAATTTTTATATTAGGTTTTTTTGATTGATTAGGTTTGTCTGAAATATAAATGTATTTTTTTTTTTTTAATTTTGTGAAACCAAAACCCAGAACTGGTCCGATACCTCTACAATCTTAATGGCTTACTTTCAGTGCTGTAAATGAGTTACATAAAACCGAAACCCAGAAACCCAAGACATTGGCTGACAATTTTTTATTGAAACTTGTTGAACTTTCGCTGGTAATTGTTTGCTTTTTGGGCTTTGTTTGTGCGTCTGTTTTCTGTGCGGTGACAAAGCCAACTTAAGTAGTTGGCCGTCAGCTTATCGCCGTTTGAAAGACATTATTCTCCTGGTTTTCTTTGTCCGGCGATTACTTGCCCTTGCCTTCGGGGGGCCACCAGGTGCGCTAATCTCCGGCTGAGCTGGTCAGGTTGGGGAAAAGCCAGGGAAAAAAGCTGAGAAAAAAATGGCTGAGAAAGCCAAGATGACCGGATCGGATCGCGGATTCAGTCGTGGGCCAAAAGTCGGCTAATTAGCCGACACTTAATTAGCTGAAAGTCAATCCTAGTGCAGAGCTCCTCCGCGCATATACAAATTGTTGGCGGGGACAATTGCATTCCAGTTGCGCAGCAGAAATGGTCGCCAATTAAAGTTGGCGGCAGCCTGGGAATTCGAGTTTGAGTTTTCGGGGTCGTCATCCAAAAGTTTGGCGAGCATATTTAAACTTTTTGCGCCACGCAGCGTTCGTTGTTGCATTTTATGTGTATGATTTTAATTCCATTAAAAATTGCGAATTTCAGAGGCAGCGGGGGAAACAGAAGGAGCAGTGTCACATTTAAAATATTTTTATTGCTAATACTTTTTTTGTGTTGTTTTCTGTTTTCAGTTTTTCTGTGCTCCACGCTAATTAAATGTGTAAATTGTTGGAGTTTTTAATTAAATGCGACAAGTGTCTACAAAAATTAAGCGGAGCAGGCAAGGACAAATAACAAAAGGATTGGCCGGACGCCATTGTCCTGTGCTCGTGCCCTCGTCCTGGCTGCTGCTGTTGCATTTGTTTGGGGCTTGACTTTGGCTTACAGCAAAACCTCGTCAACTTTTTCTAGTTCACTGCAAAAAAGGCGGCAAATCAAATCAGCGAAATGCGAATTGCGAATGCAAAGCGAGGCAAACGGAAATGGCAAACAATTTGGCAACAACTTTTGCTATTTTGGATGAGGGGCAGGCACAATGGCAACGCGTGCATTTCGTACAATAGGGTTGTGTAAATCAAATAAAAATAATAAAAATAAAGTAGTCGCAAGTGGTTAGACAGGCACATTAGAGAATCGTTAGCTGGAATCAATCTGGCAGGCACAACACTTAACTATTCCTCCTTGTTCTCCGCAGCCGGCACCTCCCAGTAGTGCTCGTCCTGGTGGTGCTCGTCCTTCTTCAGGTTCCGGAAGTTGGTGTACTTCAAGACAGCTCCTGTTGAGAATGGAGCAATTATTTTATTTTAAAACAAAATGTAGAAAAATGTTATCAAACTAATTTTGTTGTGCTGAGATTAAAATTATATGTTTGGTTGTCATTATTAAACTTCCTTAATTTTTATATAAAAAAAAAGAATTTCTAAGTTTTATTTGGAAACAATTTATGGTAATGGAAAGTGGTCAAAAGCTGCCCATACAAACCTGTCATAATTCCACCGCCGATGGCAATGAGCAGCGTCACAAGAATGCCAAACAATTGGTAGCCAGCCTGGGAAGTCGCATTTCGGCCCAAACCCTGAGGGGAAAAAGATTCCAAAGGGGATTAGCAACGACATGTACATGTGGATCCTTCGGACACGGATACTCACGCCCATGATTTTGGTCTCGGTGCCGTTGGTGCCCACCATCGCCGGGAAAATGTCCTGCAGCTCGGATTGGTAGTCGCCCACGGTGGCCATCGAGGCGTAAATAGCCGAGGCAATGGCTGAAATCAGGGCGGGCATGCCATGGAGATTGTGAACGCCACAGGTGTCGTGCAGCCTCAAATTGGCAGTTAACCAGGGCTGCAGCAAGGACAAGGAATCAAAGTGAACAAAGGATTCAATTTAAGAAGCTTTAGTTAAATTAAAAAAATATTTCCATTCACCAAAACCCCAATTCTAAAATCACATAGTTGATATTTAAAAAGTAACTTCAATTATGTTTTCAAAATAATGAAAATTCTACTGTTTTTACAAAACCATTTTTACAGTTTAAAGTCCTCATTATAATTGAAAACGATATTTAAATTTAAGAAGACCCTAAAAAAAATAACAAAAGCTGTGTCAAAAAAATTCCTTAATGTAAAATCTTTTAAGTTGCTTCGGGGAGTAATTATTTTATTCAAGTTAATTGCAAGCAATCCATTTAAATTAAAATCAAAATAAACTCAAAGCAAACACCTCCAGAGAAGAAGTAATTAGTTTTCCTTGAGCTTTCCACAAGTTTGCTAATAAAAAGTGTTTTCTAAATTTGAAATAATTAATGGCCAGTGCCTGAGCTAAATTAAATACAAGTGAGACATTGCAGGGAGTCACTGTGTCATTTGAAAAGTGCAAATTTATTTGCTGCTCCAGTGCGCGAATTTCGGAGCTGCGACCCGTAATGCAAATGGAAGTGCGGCGGAGTCCGGGAAACCTGGTTTCCGGAAGCCAGAATGAGGGATGAGGGATGAAGTCCAGCTGCGGCTGACCGGCGGGCAACAAACTTTACTCATTAGCGTCGCATTTTTGCTAGGCGCACTAATTAAAGCGAAGCCACCTCTAGCTGGTTATACTATGTAGTTTGCAGGAAGGACTTCCTCCTGCCCTCCACTCGATTCGCGATTTGAATGGCTAGCTGAGCTCCCCCCTTTTTGGGTTCTTTTTTTGTGTGTGTATATATGTATTCAGCTTTCCAAACTTACGGTTAAATAGCGATAGCCGAGCACCGAGACCGTGCCTGCGATAATGCCAATTAAGACAGCCCCGTGGGCTCCCAGGAGCAAGTTGCACACGGTGCCCACGGCGACTCCTCCGGCGAGGGTTGAGTTCTGCACGTGCACCATGTCCAATTTATTCTCGTGGCTGACAAGCGCGGATACAACGAAGGTGGTCACTGCAGGAGAGATGGCAACAGGGAAAGGGTTAACATGGAGTGGCCCAGAAAGGAACGCGGCTAAAAAACGGGCCAAAAAGGGAGGCTGTGGCTCACATTTATAGTTACGGTTCGCCTGCAGTTTGAATGCAGCGAGCAGATTTCGGATGGGTTGGCTTAATTACATGATTTTAATGCATTTTTGAATGAGTCTCTGGTTAGTTCATTAGGGGCGGAAAAGGTTGTAAGAGCTGCAGTTAAAAATCTGGTATGAAAAGGGTGTTGTTTATAAAGGAAGCTTGGGAAAAGCCCTAACAAGCCTATTTTGAAATATTATTTCGAATATTATAATGTTTATAATATATTTAGAAAATTTGTTGAGTAAAATAATTTAAAAGAAACATAAAAAGAACCTTTTAAGTGGTATCAAGTAAATATACCAAATAAAATTAATGGGTAGGTACTTAAAAAAATAATCCAGTGCTTAAAATATTCAGTAGAAAACACCAAAAAACCATAAACTCCATAAATTAAGCTTAGGTGGAATGCTAAGTAGTTTATGATATAATATCAAGTGCAGTTGCTTAGATATTCAATCAATAGTCAGTAAAAATAAGAGTGTACGACATGGTAAACAGTAAAAATCACGTATACGACTTGTTGAACATGGACAGTTCCTTTCCTTTTACTGTTTACTTACTAGCAGTTTTCTCAGAAAACAAACGATGTTGCAGGATAAAATCCCCTGCATTTATAAACCCTCCTTTTGAACAGCAGCAGAGACCAACAAGCAGCTATCGCTAATCACTCGAGCAGCAGGAATGACACACCCAGCAAAAACAACATCAACATCCCAACCAAACCACACTTTTGCAATAAACACAAAACTAATAAAAATGTAAACACGACAGTGGAAAAATCCCTCGGATTGCCAGTGTTTTTCCTGCTTTTCCGCCTTTGCGCTTCTCTGCTGGCTTTTCTGCTTCTCTGCTGGCCACAGCGCAAAACAAGGACACTTCTCAGTTTATGACCGGCAGCCAGCATAAATCTCGGCTGAATAACACTAAATACTTAAAAATCTCCATTTTATGGCGGAGCATATGTTGCAGCCATAATAATTTGCATAAATTAGTTTGGGGCCAGGCGTCGGTTGGCCACTGCAAATAAGTAAGTAAGGCAAATCTCAACTGGGGGGGGCTAACAGGATGAAGGGAATGGGTGAGCGGCAACCGCAACAATTTCAAAACAGCTTTTGACGTTGTCCGGGCGACGCAAAACAACGAGAACAGCAAATTCTGGCTTAAAAATCAATTAAACATATTTTTTACAGCCGCCGCTCCTCGTCCTGCTCAAAGGACTAAAACCAAAGCCAAAGCCAAGCCAACGGCATCCGAGATTCAGGACATCAGCTGCTGTTTTTGTTTTTGTTCCTCCTGCTCGAACATTAAACAATTTAAATTAACGCCAATGGTGTCACTTGCGACTGTAAAATGTGTTTTGTGCTAAACATTGTTGGCCAATGCGGGCAGCCTCCTCCCATCCTCCTTCCCCCACTAAACCCAAAACACCCACCCGACTGACCAGACTGGAGTCCTCCTAACCAGGCCCAACTCCCAAAAAACACAGGGGGAAAATTAACATAAATAAATTCGATTTAAAATATTGAAAGTTAATAACAATATCTTTATGAACGTGTTGAAAACATTAAAATCACATTATTTTAATTTATGATATCATAAAAATGTGCCATCAAATGGCGTAATAGTTTCATTCTTTTTAAAATAGTAAAACAAAATTTAGTTGACTCTTGTTTGCTTACATAACAATGCTAATTATTATCTGCTTCCGAAGATTGTTTTACACCATGTTTAATTTAATATGTTTGGGTTAGTACTATTTTTAATTTAAGTAATTCTAGTTTTATCTTAGTCAAATTATTAATTGATCAAATTCTGATAATAAACTCTTTTTGAAGCTAGAAGTTTAACTCAAACCTTTTAAAATTTCTTCAGTGTTTCCCCAGGAGAGGGTCTAGACGACGCTCTGGCTCATTTTGTGCCTGGTGTGAAAACAACAACTGGGGCGTATTTTTGCTGTTGGCGCCGCATTCGGACACCAAATGGCGTCGTCTGATCCCCTCCTGAAGCTGCCTTGCCTCCTCCAGGACTCACCATGCATGTCCACCCGCATGGAGGACATGGGACCGTGGGCCACACCCACTAAGCCAGACCAGACCAGACCACCTCTAATTTCAGCATTGAACTGAAACCCAGCTTTAGTTTAATTAAGGCAACAACTAGTGAGCCAAGCAACCGGCCACTGAACACTGACTGGACAAGGACACTCCGGGAATGGGAGAGGGATGCGGGGATTAGGCCACTGCAACGGACGGAGGCGCACGTTGACTCAACTAATCGCACATCCTTCCGCATAAAATGTCCTGCCAGACTCCCACTTTTCCACCTCTCCGGCTGGATACTCTTGAATCTCTGTTTATGGGCTGGGTCAACCCATTCTGCTGACCAGATTGCAATCCATTGATTAAGTTTCATCTGGTCAGATATGAATGGCAACTAAATTTGAATATGCACTTTATTGAGACGAGCACTTTTAACTCAAATTAAGATGTTCTCTGAAAAAGCAAAAAATATTTTGTGCAAAAATGAAAACTGAAATACAAACAAGTGAAACTCTTGAGAGTGAAGTCTATATGATTCATTTATACTTTATGTGTACGCATTCCATTTTGGAAATTAAAAATGGCAAAAATCAGACTGAAGAGTTATTTGTTCATTTGCGAAATAAGAAGCTAACAAAATCTGGCAGATAGATTTTTAGGCTTGGAAAATATCAATAACTAAGAACAACTTTAAATTGGAATCATAAAGTATGTTATAATGTTCAAAAATAGGTATCCACACACTCTTAGTTATTTCTTTTTTTTATTAAATGGGGAAAGTTCGAGTTAAATAATGTCTCAAAATTAAACTTTTATGCTATAAGGATAAAGGTAGCATAAAAAGTACTATTTAAATGTTTTTTCAATTTTGATATTTTAATTTTGTAATGAAAACATCGTAATCAGTTATGTAAACCAAATTTAATTATATTTTATAAATTCGGTACTACTTCTGTATGGAGGATTGTCACCTATTTTCCATTTTGAGTGATATTAAAATTATTTAAAACCTTGTTTTGCAATGAACTATTTGCAAGCTAAGGTTTGGGTTATATTCTATTTTCTAGGGCATTTGTCTCTTCGGCTAGACAGTCAATGTTCTTTACCCAGCTGCTGCTAGTTCATGTGCCACGCTAGGTGTTACCTCCGCCGCTGTAACGTGAGGGCTTTAATATTATACCATGGCCAGAAGATCCAGGCGAGACTGAGGCCACAGTTAGCCAAGTGTCACCCACTCCAGCTGGGCTTATCTCAGCTGCTGGCCGTACTATTATTACGGCTGTTGCTGTTGTTGCTGCTGCTGCAGGGCGTCCTTTGTATACATTTAATTTGTGTTTTGTTATTTACATTAACCGAGCGAGCGAGTCAACCAAGGCAAAGCCCGACCCCGGGCTGCTGCTTTTAGCACATTTTCTATACATGTGCCTGGACATTGGGCGGACCTAGATGGGATATACATGCTATAGAAGTGACTGACCCACCCACCGGACTAAGCAAATGCCGGACAGGCTGGCCTCCTGCCATTCGGTTCGTTTTTATGTGCGCTACGTGCTCAAAATAAATTTTCAAATGTGTTAACGAAACTATTTGACATTTAATTAGTTTGTGAGTCGCATGCACAAGGACCTGGACCTAAAGGACCCATAGGCATCACAGAGTTCGCTCCGAGCCTTTTCAATTTAATCGGGAGCCGTGCTAATAGGCCCGCCAACATTATAATTAACAAGGCCCGAATAGATGGAGGAATGACCCGGGTGAGCGTGAAGATATGTGCTAAGAAGATGTGTCGGGAGCTGGCAGATTCGCCATGGAATGTCCTCCAGCTGCCCTCCACTTGAGCCGGCTAATTGCCGGGGCACGTGACTCACCTGTTGCCGCGGCTAATGACAGGAACGTGTTCAAAATGGCCCGCTCGCCGCCGGCTCCGTCGGCCAGGACGGAGTTAAAGCTGGGCCAGTAGACCCACAGGAAGGTGGTGCCGATCATGGCAAAGATGTCCGATGTATAACTGGCTCCCTCGACCTTTCCTGCCTCATTTTGGTCACTGGATGGTCGCAGCATCAGAGCCACCGCCAATCCAAAGTAGGCTCCGAAAGCGTGGACGGTAATGGAGCCTCCACAGTCACAGATCTGTCAGGATAAATTACCAAAGTAAGAAATATTAAAAGAATTTCCCAAAAACAAATTAAAATATTATATATTTTGATCATTTTGACTGTTGCTGTGACTAGCCGTTAATTGAATGTGATACATTCTACAGCCTATGGCTTTGATTTATTGTCCAAGTATTTATTTCCTACTAAACAATTAAAGGCACCACAAAATGGCAATCGCTTAAACACATTAATTTACTGTACTTTCTAGGTAATATTAAATAAATTCCCTTGCCTAATTTCAGCTTCAAATTATGCAATCCAAAATATGATTATTTTCTGAAATAATATCCATGTATATTTGAAAATATGTTTCATTACTACTATTTAATCCCAATACGGAAATTCTTTGCTTGTTTTTCCAACATCCAGCACTGCATAACATTATCGCCAAAAGGTTGACATGCATTTTAATTCGCTTTGCATATGGTATGACCCATTTGTCACGACCTTTTAAAACCGTATTTTCATAAATTATTTCTAGTTAAATTAATACCTTTCTAATATGCTTTGCATAAATATGAATTGTTGTATGCAAATTTTTGACTAGTTGATGTTGGTATTTGATTTTAATAATTATTCTACATATTTTGGGGAATTACTGTTACTCACACTGAAAACATGGAGGGCTATGTACTCGTTGGCTGCGAAGAGGGCCACCTCGAAGACGGACATGCAGAGCAGTTGGATGGGCGTGGTCCTGCCAAGTAGGGCGCCCATGCTAATCAGAGGAACCGCTGCCGCAATATCCGCATCAATGATGTTCTCCAGGGAGAGGCTGTGGGTCGAAAATGGAATAAAAACGATGACAGGGAAGTGCGACAGGTGACACGCCCTCAGCTACATAAAAAATGGTGACATCTTAACCGAGAAATGGACAACAAATGAAATGGAATACATTTTAAAGCATTTCCAGGCAGTTTACCTTTATACACAAAAAAATATAAACTAGATTTGGAAATTTCTAAAGAAATCTCATTTCTAAAAAATTTGATTTCTTAAAAATAAGATGACAAAAAAAATATTTATTTTAATTAAAATTCATTAATTAAAATATACCACATAATTTGTTGATTGAAATAAAAGTTGTCAACAAACTAAAAAGAATCCAATTACTATCAATAGTTCAACTCATATCTAATTCAAACTTATAAAATAACCCAAAATAATTTTCTAACATTTTAAAATATTTTTTTTCTCCCAGTACACTTCACTGTCAGCTCCATTGGCTTCTTTTAGAGCTGCTCGTCCTTTTGTTTGCCGTTTGACTTGGGATTGTTGCCCATTTCACTTAGCATAAGTAGAGGCTGACTCCACCTCAGGTTCTTCATTTAAAGTAATTGCTTGAATTCATTTTCAGCTTGGGGGTATTTTTCTTCATTTCATTTCGTAAGCTTATTTGCTTTGTCCGCTGTCAGTTTTGTGTTGGACTCGAAGCCAAGCAATTAATAAATTGGAGTCGGGCTGGAAACTCACCTGATCTTGCCGTCCTCCATGTGCAGGAATCCCTTCATCAGCACGGCCCACTGTACCACAAGAGCGGCCATGAATAGAGTGAAACCTGTGGCACTGTAGCCATATTTCCGGAGGAAGGTCATCAGGAAGCCAAAGCCAATGAAGATCATCACCTGGATGTCCTGGAACTCTGCGGGGAATCGAGGGGGTCAGTTAGGAGGATCTGTTTGTTGGCCAGTTGGGAGGCCAATTAATTGAGTCAAGTCGTTTCAATTAACCGCCCAATTGTCTGCTGCCAAAAGTCAATTGCATTGAGATTGATGTCACCAGGGCACCAAGACGCAAAGGCAACCACCCAACCACCCAGCCACCCACCACCCGCTTCTATCACCCCTTTGCACCACCACCCCCTGTGTGCGTATGTGTGCCCGCGCGGGTGCAATTAGTGTGAAATACGGTTTAATTTATTTATTATGAATTGCAACAAGTTGTTTACAGACGCATTTGCATAAATTGAAATTAATGACTTTAATTATTCATTTGTGTGAGCGTGTGTGTTACGGTTCGGTTTCGGTTCAGTTCGGTTCGGAACAATGTACCCTGTACATGTATTCCAGTGGCAGGAGTAATTAATGGAATTGGTGCCGCGGGACCCAAAAGACTGCGGAGACTGTGCGAAAAAGAACTTCATTTATTTATGACCCGCCAACACTTGGCAACAATGCGGGTCCTGCTCCTGCTCCTGACTCTTCTCATTCCCCCGAAAGTATGACAGGACTAGAGTTTATATCTATGTGCTGGAGAGCATGGGTAATAGCTCTACGTGGCCTTTGATTTAGAGCTTCAGCCTGGCTTCCTTTTAATTGTTTTTGGCTCTTAAATATGCATCGAATTTTTGGTGCTACTTTGGTGCTACTTATATTTTTGGTTATTGGTGTTTACTAAAATATATACAATCATAAATTATTTCTTCTAATAAAATTATAGTGTACAATTTTTTATGAATTTGTTTACTTCAAAGCTTTGTTTGCTATTTCGTAAGATCAAGATCATCTTGTCTATTTGTTTTAATAAACAGCCATTAGAACGGCTCAAGATCAAAAGCCTTTTCAATAAATTTATAAAGTGTCACTTGTTCATCATTAAATTTTATTTTTTGTCTGTGTGTCGCTTCTAAATAACAAACATTTTCTGTGAAAGAGTTGAGCTGTTGCCAAGTCCCCTCAAATTAAAGATCTTTTTTTAGCCATAGATAGCTAATTAACCATAAAAACTAAGATTTAAGAATAGAAAAAATATTTTCGCACATTTGCTGTTAGTTTTAAAGATCAAATCTAAAAATATCCAAGTGAGATATGATTAGCTGAAGTATTTGATACGTTGCCAAGTGCACCTAAATGAATTAACTTCTGCTTTGAAAACATTTAAAAAAAAAACAGAGAAAAAAGTAATAACAAATATGAATGAAATGTTCTGCAAAATGGCACTAAAAAACATACATTTCTGCACTTTTGCTATTATTGTTGAGGGGCAAATCTAAATATATAACAAGTTTCCGCACAAAAGGGGTGCACATTTTAGGGGAGCTCTGTAAATTAATTCCACAGCATGCATAAAAAACTTTTTTATTTGATTAGTCAGAGTGAAATGTTTGTGCTGTTGCCATGTATATTTCATTTTAGTGACTTTTATTAGACAAAGCTGGCTAATTAACCAAAAGCCAAATATTTTAAAAATACAAACAATAAAATAGTAGCTCGACTAAAGCTGTAAACAATCAAATTGCATTAGTCAAAGAGTTTGTGCTGTGGCCGAGTATATTTAGTGACTTATTAGCCAAAGCTGGCTAATTAAACAAGAGCAAAATATTCGAAATGCAGGGGCTATAAAAAAACATTTTGCTAAATACATATTTTTGCACATCTGCAAGTGTTAAAAAATAGTGACTAAGTTGATTTAATTTTCTTAATTTTATTAGAGAATTACGCTAACAAATTTAGGTTTTAGCCCCAATAAAAAGAAGTACACTAAATAAAGTTAAGCAATAGCAATAATAATAAATATTTTCGCACATCGGCGGTGCTTTTTAGGATATTTTAAAATATGAATACCCCACGCTGAAAAGGGGAGTATTTTTTGGAGGAGAGTTCGAAGGATGGTGTTCAAAATCCCAGCTACTCACGCGGATATTTGGAAACGTGTTCGTTTGCTGATCCAGCGTCTTCGGCGGCGATTGCCCGTGGCAGTGCCGTCTTTTCGTAACGCACGAACAGCCAGAATAGAACCAGGAAAATTATTTGCACAATCATGAGGACGACGTAGCCCGACACTTTGGCAGCCGGCGAATGCATGGCGGCAGGGGTTTGAAACGGAGCAACAAAAAATACAAGAAAAATAACACGGAGGCTCCTGATTGGAGTTCCAGGAAAAACCGGAGTCGAAATCGGAGTTTCTGCTTTCAGATCCCGGCCGCAGACGTTGCAGCACGTGTCCGGGGAATTTAGTCAGAAGTCCGGACAGGAAGTCTCTCCTCCTTCTGCCCCTGGGATGTGCAAATATTTGTGTGCTTTGTGGCGCTATCTCCCAGACATTGGGATGCACACTCTCTATATATACTATATATATATCTGTTCACATTCACGATCTGCTGCGGCTGAGCACTGGGCGCGTACTGATGCCCAGAGCGATGAGCGCGGCGTGTAAGTAGCTGCGACTCGAGTCTGCGGTCAACGGGGCGTATGTGCGATATCCACACAGCGACTAACTCGCATGATATACTTATTTGATTTAATTTGCAGTAGCTCTTGCTGAATTATTCACTGAGAGAGGGTCCCCCGGAGACCGAGTCGTTGTGGTTCCATTATATTTAAATTGTTTTTGTTTTAGTTGCATTGCAATTTCAATTCCATTTCCAATTCCGAATCCGAATCCAAATCCAAATCGTTTTACAAGGCAGACCCAGACCTCTTTTGCGGTCTCTCCACCCAAAAGTCTGGTATCGGTTTGGTTTGTTTGTTTCGTTGGTCAATTGATTGGTAATTCGTTACAAATTTATCCTCAGACTGCATTTTAGAGTTGCAGCCGGACGACGATTTGCATAAACGCCACTGAATGGCTTGAGAGGTGAAAGTGGCTTAAACTTTAACGAATTTCTGCCCATTCAGAGTGTTTTTATTGACTCTGGGCCAATCGGTTAAGCCACTTAGAAGGGGTTTTTCCCGTTTACTGATAGCCGCAATCTCGGTGCTGGTCAAGTGGCAATTGCTGTGAGTATGGGGATATGTTTACATATAAACAGAAGCGATTCGGGTGGGGAATTGTCTATGTAGCAATTAATCGCACTTACCCAGCAGTTGCCCCATAATAATTAACATGCTGTCAGCCGAAATGAACGGTCGTTAAATAAATAACGGCTCAAGTGGAGCAGCTGACTCGATCGCAAAACGCAGATCATTGATGAGCCCCTTTGTTTGGGCGGTTTTTTCAAGCAATTTCAACTGATTAACAGCCTTTTTTAGTGGTTTAGTGCGAACTTAATGGTCATAAAAAAACGCGAGAGTCGCACAATAGTGCCAAAAGCTTTCAGTTGCAAATGTTTGGAATAGATACAGTTCAGATGCCCATATAACACTATTTAAGAAGTGTGTATTTATAATGTTTCTTAGTTTAATTTATATTGAAGGCGCATAATATTGATTTGTTAAAAATCAGTTTTATTAAATTATGCTGCAATGGAGAACATAAGCAAAATTTAATTAAATATTGTAGCTTATGCTTTAACACATTTTATCAATATTAAAAGTCAAGGTTATGCAAATAGCCTATTATTTTATGTACGTGTATAATAAATATTATTTTGCCAGCATTAAAAGGTAATTTTTGTTATATAAATAAATTCGTGGTTTTTTGGCATACAACATCACGCATTAGTTACCAAATTCTGCAAATATTTATTTAAGCCATTTTACTTCGATTTACGGTTGTCAATAATAGTCAATGAAAAATTGTGTTAATTTATTATATCTATTAAATGTGGGTTTTTGGCTAATTTTATTTCCTAAAGCATTTAATTTGTTAGCTGAATCCGGAAAAAGAGGCTTTAGTTTAAAAACATTTAATTTAGATCTGCTAATACCGTTAAAAAGTTTATGTGCCGCAGAAAATATCAATTTAAATAAGACAAAATGTTTGTTAAACATATCAATATTTTCTATAAATTTATTGATGGTTTTAATTAAATGTTTTAGGTATTTTTAAGTTTTATTCAATCATACCCTAACAGTAGATAGCCAAGCTAAAGTTAAGATCCAACTATTACTCGAGTTGAAGTTGAAAAGCTGGAGAGCATTCTACTAATTGTAACAGCAAACATCCATATCAAATTAAACAGAACTCATAAACGTAGTTAGTGGGGGGGGAGGCAAAACTCACAGAGGCCACTGGGGCGTATGATTGATATTTATTTTTTCAACAAACACAAGCGCACCTGTGTGAAAATTGAAATTCTCATGGCGCTGGCAACAATAAAAAGGTAAGGCAAAGGCAAGCCCCACATAAGAAAATGTGTGAAGTTTGCGCAAAAACCGCAAATGTTGCCAGGCACGCGCTGAGATCTTGAAAATCCACACATACACTTCGACCGAGAAAGAAAGCAGGGGAAAGCTGGAAAAGCAGGCAACCGAAAGAAAGGAAAAGCATTCCGTTGTCGAAAGGAAAGGAAAGGTGGTACAACTGAGCGATTTCGTGCTGCCTACTTGGAAGGGAAATTTGCATCCGCAATCACTTTAAATGTTTCCGTTTGAATACGCAAATAAATCGAAAAGGATTTCCAATGAATGCTTATGAGTGTCCTGGCAAACCCTTGTTAATGTTGTTGTTTACAACAAGTGTACATGTCTAAATCCCGGAAGAGCGGAGATGCAGGGGGAAAATGGAAGATGTGATAACACTGCGAAGCGGCTGCCAAACTGTCAGCCTTGCGTCCAAACTCCGACCACAAGTGCTCCTCCAGTCTGGGTCATGTGGAAAAATGTAGTATGTATATGGACCGGACCGAGTGGCAGCTGAGCCCTAAATAAATATGAGCCACTGTTGTCAGACCAACGACAACGGCACAACAACGTTGACGATATGTTGATAAAGATAAACTTTAACACCCCACAAACACTCGCACAAAGCTGGTCGAGTGGCCAGGAGTAGTGCAATCGCCTGGATTCCGACTCTCCAGAGCTCCTCCAGCTCCAACTCTAGTTCCAGTTCCTCCTGCTGACCCATAACAATTGCAGGAGTGCCGCTCTCTGGCCATATGCACAGTGTTTGCATTCCCATTCGGGGCGAGAGTCCTGTCGGGTGCCCAGCCAGCAGGCAGGACCGTTTTGTGCGACATCCCAAGTATCCTGAGAGGTATCCTCGACGGCTTGAGAGCACTAAAAACAAAACACAAAACAATTCGGTAAACAAGTATATCATTTTTGGCTTTGTAAAATTTATTACATTTTTTTTAAACAATTAGAAGGCATAAGAAGCGAATATTCAGTTTATATCATTTGTTTATAAATGATTCTGAAATTGGGTAAACAAAAAAATTGTGTAAATGATATTTTTAAATAATATTTTTCGTTTCCCATTTCTTTAAAATGTTTGAACAATTATCTGAATTTATATTTTGTATAAATAAACTTGGAAAACTTTAAAGACTTTTCTTCAAGTGCAGCATTCTTGTGTCGCTCCCGTTGCACAATTTTTGGCTGCCGCTGCACTCGTGTCTCTGTGAGCTGGAATTGGGGTGAGGATGAGGATGGGGATGAGGCAGCTCCTCCTCTGTTGCGGGTGGTTGCGCCTAAGCGACTCGCTTTTTGTCTGTTTTGTGTCAATTTTGGAATCCGCTTTGGTTACCGCCCCCTCACCCTGGAAGCGTCGCTACGGAAAAGCTTTCGGTTGCGCCAATTGTTGGCATTTACAGCTACTTGGCTATTGGGCCCTTGACTTGGCCGGGATTCCCTCGGATCTCCTCTGTGTAGCAGCAGCAGCAGCTTAGAGATCCAGCTCAAGTGGCGCACTGGGGATTTTTCAATTGCGTTTATAATAAATTTCGATTTGTCGGCGGCAGAACGAGGGAGCGGCATCAAGTGGCCGCCGCATCCCAAGTGGCCCAGAAATCAGTCAGCGATATAGCCTTGGATACAAATAGAAAGCGAGGACAGCTCAATTCCCGAATCTGGAGTAGAATGTTGCAGTTGAGAGCGGGATAATCAAAAGCATTCTTGGCACTCTAAAATATTTTAGTGGGACTTAGTAAATGCTATAAAAAATTTAGGACTCTTAAAAAAAGTAAACGGTATGAATTCGATTACTATTTATTATATCTTTAGGGTTTTCTTTTGTAATTAAAATTATTTATAAAACAGAAAAGTTCTTATAGAAATTTTCCCATCAATATTTATTATTAGTAAAGAAACAACATTTTCTGGCTTTAAAAAATCTACGATCACTTTACGGAAAGTGCCTAAAAATATGCCTCGTATTTTCGGTATTACCGTGTGCTCTTTGATCTTCATCCGTAGTGTAGACTTCACAAAATTCCAACTATCAAAACCAGTTTAAATTAATTAGAAATAAATTGGAGTTGCGTGTGGAGCAGACAAACTGGATCGAAGAGGGGCGGATATTAAACCGCATAGCCGGTGCAATAAAATGCTAAAAGCCAGCGAAATGATCGTGTGACAATCGTTTAACCATGTGAATGGCGCCAGATTAGTGGTAAATTATTTTATTCGAAAATGAAGGCAAACAAAGGGCACAGAGCTCACAAAGTGAGTTGTGAGTTGATTAAATGACAATAAAACTATGAATATTATGACGGGGTTTGAACTGAACTGGATTGGATTGGGTTATGATTTAGAGGTGGTCACTTCCGACTCTTCAAGCGATGGCTGTGGCATGTGTGGCAGCAGTTGGAGTTGGTGTCACATTCGCAGTCTCGTGAGTCTGAGCGGGAGTGTAAGAGGTAGCTGTTTGATCGGGTTCCTTGTCCAGAATCACCTTCTTGAGGATAAAGTAGAGGGCTCCTCCAACTATAAGTTCAGCCACTGCTACGCAGACGATCAAAGCCCAACCGGGTATAGCAAGGCCATCTGCAATTACAAGGCGGATTAGTAATTTTATAGAATTTATTAAGAATATGACACCACTTACTGAAGTATCTCCGGGTGAGGGTGCGACGACCGCGGTTCACCCGTCGCGTGGCCTCCGTTTCCTGCAAGCAGACTGGCCAGCAGCACTTTAAAAAATACAAATAAAATATTTATTAGATTAAGGGGCACTCGAACATGTCGGGAGTCTGGTTTGTCTGATGTGTCCGAGGCGCAGAACACATATTAAACAAAACACACCGCGTGTGGTCGAAGGTGGCCTGCTGGGATCGCGGCATTGGCTTTGAAGCAACCATCAATTCCAGCCATTGAGCGGGCCAAGCCGCTCGGAACGGAACTCATTGAAACAACACCAAGACCATTCATCATATAGATCTTCAGCACAGCGAAGACTTGTTAAGATATTAACAATTAATTATTGAGAAAATGTTTAACAACGGAGCCAACAAAAAATGCAGATTCTGATTGAGCCAAAATCGCGCGCGCGCGCCATCTATATAGTATGTGAGCTTGTGTATATTCTTCCCCATTGTTCCATTGCGGATGTCAGACTCGATTTTAACGTAAAATTATCAAAATGTATTTTTAATTAATTTTTTTGTGTGTTCATCTGTTTGTTTTGGTTCGGCTCATTCGGCATATTTTGCGCATGAAATATTAAAACGGATTTAGTTGTCGGTATGGAAAGCGCAGTATTGATTTCCCACCAATTCGATTCGATTAGGCGGTGATTCATGGAGATTCATGGAGGCTTTGACAAAAACCAATCCGCCAAATGGATGTGGCTAAGAGTGCGACCGAGTTTCGTTGGCCAGCCGCTAACCAAAATTAATTGTTTTCATCCATTTTTTGTGCTTAACATATTTCATAATTTATACGCGAAATAATTACCGAGCTTATGCCACTTCCGGTTTTAGTGCATTGTACTTTCGGCCTAATAAAAGTTTAATGCAACCAATGCAAATGTTTTTGAATTTATTAACTGACAAATAAATCATCAGTTTAAATCGAACAAGTCTTTAAATGCAGAACGAGGAATGTCTGTTATTTTATTTGGAATTTGAAATTCAAAGCTCCCTGATTCACCACGCCCTAAAACAAACACTCCCAGTGATGGGGCAACAATGAGTAAGCAGTGCTTATCGGAATCGCACTGATAAGCACACATTTTTGTAGAGTTTCCTCGGCTGAGTGTGATTGTGTGACGCACACTTGGCCCAGTTACTCATCGTTAAAGTCTCCATTTTCTCAAGTTGGGTCATTAAAACACCACACCTATGGGTATAGTATTCCTTGGATGCACCAGCACATTATAATGCAGCTATTTTTTACAGATACACAAAACACACACACAGAAAGTATCCACCAGATACGCTGCATATCTGGCACTCAAAACTCAACAGATTCAAACGAGCATGCAGAACTTTACCCAGGCATATCACCAAGTAGGTGGAGCACTTCTTAGCCAACTTCATTTCCGTCGTTTTCGTTGGTTCGTTTCGTTCAAAAAACTAGTGTTCGCTTTCAGCTGTTAGCCAAGTTTGTAACGCGCACGTCGTCGACTCCAAAGTGGAACTAAAAACCTGTGCGTGATTGCATTCGGCGACAGGTGCTCGTATCTTATCGCAGCCTTTACCTTATCTGCCAAAGATAAGATTAAATGGCTCTCTTTTTCTTGGAGTACATATGTAGTGACTGAGGTCACCCACACTGAGCGAAAAACTAGCATTCAATTAGTGAATAATTGTTAAAATATACAAATAAATTTAAAAACTAATATAATCTTTGCCTTTTTTTATTTCATTTAATAGGTTTAACTTACCCTCATTGATATAGATCTAATAAACTTTTTGATCTGATTAAAATTTTTTATTTTCTGAGCTTGTTCTTAAAAAGTAGTTTTTGGGGTTTCTTTTCTTATTGCAAAATTGAAACGTTTTCAACCTTGATGATTCTTTTGTTCGATATCATTTATATTCGGAAACGTGTTCTTGTTTTTTAACTATTTCAACCATTTGAAAGTAGCAGAAATATGATTTTAGCTTTTGAATAGCTGATAAGATTGCAAGATTATAGAATAAAAAACAAATCAATAATACCTTTTAGACAAAGGTTTCACTAAGGTTCTATTTTGAGAATATTTCATTGAATTTAAATAAAATTAAGTAAAAGCGTTTTCAGAGTTTTGTTTTAAAAATGTTTATTATTGTTAATTCATGTTTGTACTCGGTTTGTTCATAACGGATTCAAATTGACTAATACGCTCGACTTATGGTTAGTGTCATCGTGAGACCTTCAAAGGCAGGACATCTTCTGGAAAAGCATCCTTGACAATCTCAAATGCTGCGGTGGGTGGTGGCACAAGTATCGGCTTAGTGGCGACGGAACTTGAGGCGACGGACGGTCTTGTATCGGTAGCCATCGCTGGCCAGGACGGTCTGCTCGGCGGGGACATCAATGATGGCGGACTCAGCGGTCTCCTGCACGGGGGGCAGGTACTCAGCAGAGGGCAGTTCGTTGACATCACGACGACGACGGATCACACGACGCACGGTCTTGTAGCGGTATCCATCATCAGCCAGGGGAGTCTCCACAGCAACAGCATCAGAGGCTTCCTCTGCAGGGGGCAGGTACTCAGCAGAAGGGAGCTCATTCACATCACGACGACGACGGATGACACGACGGACGGTCTTGTAACGGTAGCCATCATCGGCCACAGGGGTCTCCACAGCAATGTCATTGGAAGCGGCTTCCTCAACGGGGGGCAGGTACTCAGCGGACAGCTCAGAAACATCACGACGACGACGGATCACACGACGAACGGTCTTGTAACGGTAACCATCATCAGCCAAAGGAGTCTCGACGGCGATATCGTTGGAAGCGGCCTCCTCCACAGGGGGCAGGTACTCAGCAGAAGGGAGCTCGTTCACATCACGACGGCGACGGATCACACGACGCACGGTCTTGTAGCGGTATCCATCATCAGCCAGGGGAGTCTCGACGGCAACAGCCTCAGAGGCTTCCTCTGCAGGGGGCAGGTATTCAGCGGAGGGCAGCTCATTGACATCACGACGACGACGGATCACGCGGCGGACGGTCTTGTAACGGTAGCCATCATCAGCCAGAGGGGTCTCCACGGCCACAGCCTCGGAGGCTTCCTCAACAGGGGGCAGGTACTCAGCAGAAGGGAGCTCGTTCACATCACGACGACGACGGATGACACGACGGACAGTCTTGTAGCGGTATCCATCATCAGCCAGGGGAGTCTCGACGGCAACAGCCTCAGAAGCCTCCTCCACAGGGGGCAGGTACTCGGCAGAAGGAAGCTCGTTCACATCACGACGACGACGGATCACCCGGCGGACGGTCTTGTAACGGTAGCCATCATCGGCCAAAGGAGTCTCCACAGCCACAGCCTCGGAAGCCTCCTCCGCTGGGGGCAGGTACTCGGCAGAAGGGAGCTCGGAGACATCACGACGGTGGCGCAGCTTGAGGCGACGCACGGTCTTGTAGCGGTATCCATCATCGGCCAGAACACCCTGCTCGGCGGACTGCTCCACCAGGTCGGAGGCAGCCTCCAGGTTGTTGTCCACCGGCGGCAGGTAATCCGTGGCAATAGAAGCCGCCGAGGCAGCTGCGATCACAGCAAAAGCAATGACAAAGAATTTCTGCAAGCAAAAGAGGGTGGATGAGTTAGTCCTGGCCAGTCAGCAGGATGGCTTCATAAGAACTAACCATTTTTCCAGAAGATCCAAGACGATGTCTGCTAGATTAATCCAAAGTTGATTCTGTTTCGAAACCAGACCCAACGACACTATTTATACACAAACTGCGCGAAAAGTTCTCGGCTGGCCGATGTCCGTTCCATTCACTTTGAGATGAGTTCAGATGAGATGAGATGAGCTACGATGATCGCAGAGCAGAGGAGGAAACCGGTTAACGAGCGACGGACTACCGCATCGATCGATGGCTTCTTCGTGGATTGTCTAGTTGCTATTGTCAAAAAGTGTCTCAAGCACCAATTGAACTCTAGCTGGCCATAAACGATGATTAGCGCGGCCAGCTGCCAGAAGACAAAACGAAAGTAAACAAAGCCAAGCCAAGCCAAGCCAAAAGTCCGATTCGTAGGCAGATTCGGAGGAACAATAGTCGAGGGCTCTTCTGTATTCTGCTCGATTATTTGCATGGGTTTATAGTATGGTGTCTGGTTTTGGGTTTGAATAAATCGGATACATTTGTGTCAATCCATTGGTAATTGCAAGCGGAAGTCGCCGCTTTTCATACAGTTCGATGTATGCATATTTTTGGAGGCTCTCGAGCAAATCTTAAGGCCAAGATCGGTTGAAAGTATACCCCATCACGGTTGATACACGCTTGATGGACGCAAGTCTAAAGTTGAGCTCTCGAGTGTTGCTATTTTCGGGTTTTCGCTGGCCACGCTCCATTAGGTGGCTAAAAATAGAGGGGTGATTTAAGAGATCGCCTCGACTTTTCCATCTTTCAATATTTAATTTTAAATTTAAGTGGCTCGGATGCTCCAATTGAGCGGCAGGCATGCCATAAATCTCTCGGATAAGCCGAAATCGCTTAACAATCTCCCACTCACAGCGGTGGGTTTGTGGAGGAATCCATTCTGGCGGTGAGAATGGATGATGGAGCACCTCTCGACGACGGCAATGGTTCGTCGAGTGGATTGTCTGCCTTGTCCAAAGGCGTTTGATATGGAGATTGGTTATAAGAATAGAATGGAATGTGCTCTTTGTGTATTTCTGTATTGTGTTCGATTGGTTAGGGTTTACTCGTTCGTGTATTACATCCTGTTGAGCCCCGTGTAAGTGTACGACTCGTTCTTGTAACTCAGATTTAAACTGCGTACGAAACACCGAAATCTTTTTTTCATTAACTTTATTTCCTGGTCAGCTTCACCCGCAAACAAAAAAAAAACTGGCTCAGTTTCAAATATATTCACACAGCGTTGGGGGGCTTTATTCTTTCGTTTATTCATTTGTAAATGGCGCACATAAAAAATATATATCCAGCCGGGCTGTATAGTACTGTGCATATTTAATTTATATCTGGCAATCAGCATCATCATCATCCAAATGCCACTGGAGGGGGCAACCATCTTGCCACACGGCCCGCGGAAACACGGGAGCCAACAAAACAGGCACGACAGTTCTCTTTTGGGGCTTCCTGGGATGCGGAATCAAACGGAACAAAATCAAAATAAATATCTGCATATAGATGGGACGACAGACGGCCCTTTGTGCCTGCCAAAAAACATAAACAGGCACAGTTCCAGTCCGGTTTCGAATGGCGAACAGCAGCAGGCCAAGGATCGCCACCTGGGCTTGCCCCTGGCCACTCCCAGTCCCACTCAGTCATCCAGCTGGCACAGGCAGGCAGTGCCCCGGTTAATCCAATGCATGGGTTTCCGGGAGCACCGCAGCTGCAGGTACATCACGAAATTGGTCGAATGGCCCGTGGTGGACAGAACGCCCCTCCGCTCGCTGGTCTTGTAAACGGGACAATCGTAGATGGCCTCCGGCTCACCGCCGCCTGTGGAGCGGGGAAGATCCTCCAGGGCTTTCAGCACGGGTCTCAGGTAAATAACAGGCAGGGTGTCAAACAGAATCTTAGAGAAGGACTCGTCAATCTCCTTGGTCTTGCGATTCCAGCGAGCACCCTCAATAAAGATGCCCTGCGTATACATTTTTTTGGTAATATTAATAATAATGTTAATATAAAAAGTGTAAGAGTGTTTATTGGACTTCTAAATAAATATAACAAAATTATATAACTTTTTTAAAGGTTAAAAACTTCAAAAAGCCTTGTGTATTTTTTGCCACCTAAAATCATAGTTTGATAAAAATGTAAACTAGCCTTCTTCTTAATAGCTAATTAAAACCAAAAGTTAACCACCTTTTCAATGTACCCGTACGCAGAGTATTTTTTTATATTAAACAAATGATAAGTAGGTTATATTTTAACTAAAACAAATCATTTATAACAACTGTCTAATTAGCATGCAGTGCAGGAAATGTGTGATTTTAAAAATAATCTTACTTGAATAAACTTGGTCTCATCGTTGACCTCTTTTTGTTCCTGTTGCGTGTGCGGGAACGTTTCAAATTAAAAACTCGTTTTTATTTAAAAGAGTTCTAATCGTGTTTCAAGTTAGCATAATAACTTGGTTAATAAACTCACCCGGATGTAGGCCCCTATATCTGGAGTCCCAGGGACCTGTACCTCGAACTTGGTCACCGCAAACTCAATCAAGATCATGTCGATCTGGAAGCGGTTCTTGCGCGAGTAATTCTGTAGGACGCCCGTGATGAAGGACTGGGTGAAATAGAAGCCAGAGATCCAATAAACCATTGGTTCGCCGTTGTCTATCCAGTCCTGGAAAAAGGCCAGCCTGCGAATGGCGACGAGTTATCTTATTTTTCAATTTATTAATAAATATTAAACAGGCGGCAACAATGGGAAAGGGCGAAGGGCAAAGCAGACTTGGGAATGGGAGTGCATACAAAGCATTTGGAGCAGGAGCACACAAACAGCGTCGTCCTTTGATGTCAAAAGCAAATAAGATTTTTGCCATGAATGGCAGTGGCAGTGGCAACCACAGGAGGAAGAGCATCGCTTGTGTGTGCCGTATACATTTATTATATTTGCACAATTGAGGCAAGAACGAAAGGAACGAAAAGAACTCAAGGCAGAGCAGAGCGCACGCGGCACATTACAGGCAACTCAGCTCAATACAATAATGCCATTGATGGCTGTCCGAATGTCTAGGAATACTACATATTACACATGTGCACCTGGAAAAATGTGATATTAGTTTTTAAAAGGGTTAAAAGACTTTGCTAATCAATGATTTTAATATTTTCTAAACTTTAAATTTTCTCTGGACACTAGAAATATTTATGACTTTTGATTCGAAAACTTTAAGTTTACAAAAAAACTATAATACATTAAATAACCAATCAAAAAAAAACAAATTTTGACACTAATGGTTTCTTACTTTATCGTTTTTCAAATAACGTAATAAAATAATAGTTTTAAATTGTACTCTAATCACTTTAAAAATAAATGAGCATACATTTTTTTTCGGACTGACTGTTGTCTAAAAATTAATGTATATTTTCTGAATTTAAAGATGGGTTTTAAGTTTTTTCAGTGTACTAAACATGATTGCGTGAAAGGGCTAGGAGACTCACCGGGCCAGAAGGTCGCTCACGTAGCTGCCCAATGGCTTAAGCGACGGATAGCTTTTCTTCAGCCAGTCCGCCGGCAGCTTGCCAATGACCATTGAGGCGTGTGTTCGCTCCAGTTCGGGTATCATGGCAATCTGACCCACCACCGCCTTGCCCACGTTCACCAGACTCTTGCGGATGTAAGACAGCAGCCGGTTGAAGCGAATCAGCTCCTGGCGCAGCACGGTGTTCATTGAATTGGTGTAGATCACGGGATAAGACTTGGAGACCTCGTCAATGTCGAACTCCTGGGGCAGCTGGCTCAGCACCTGCTTGCAAATGGCTATAGCAGGGTCCTCCTTCACTCCACCCGTGGAACTGGCCTTTACTGAGGCCATCAGATCAGTCTGAGTAAGCAAAACGCCACCGATAAGCTGTTAAAAAAATATATTAATTATTGTAGGAATTTTGTATGTTATTCAAGGACATACCGCATTGGTTTCCTTGACATTGCGATTGATGTCCGCATTTTCATGCAGTCCATAGACTTCGGGGTGGGGACTCAACGGAAAACTGGCCACGTACTCTATAGAGTTTAGTTTCGTAGGACTCACGGGCACCCGATAATTTCCGGATTGAGACAGGGCATAGCTAGGAAAATGATTAGATTAGAATTTTTTATAAATTACAAGACCCCGTCTTACTTATCCACTTCGATGGTATTGGGATTATATATCATGTTAAGCAACGACAGTATGAGGCGACGATCCTTGTCGTCGGTGACTCGTCCTCCGTAGTTGCACTCTCCGGTCAAATATACGTGGCCCCGGAAGGGAATGCTCTGACTTTGGTTGATGAACATCTTCAGCTGCAAGAGGGAAATTCTGCAAAACGAAATAAAGTTTGTTAAATAGATATAGATATAACAAAAATCTCTAAGCTAGTTCCATTAAGTTATAAATCGCTTATCAACCCATTTAAATAAATAAAATATTTTTTATGCGCCTATACTAATAACAATAGAATGGCTTTTGTTAATTAAAATTCACAAAATGTGTACAACATTCTCTAAAATCAGAAAAATAAGCCATTAAAGTGAGTAATAAATAACTGGGCATTTAAATAGTCAAATCTAGTTTTAAATATAAACAAACAAGTGATATTGAAAATAAACGCATGAGTTCAAATGTATCTTTTGGTGAATCACTTTAGCTTTAAATCAGTGAATATACATACTTCAAATCCGACTCATTGAACTCGTAGGGAATGTTCCAACCTAAAGGACCAAACTCTCGCCGCTCCTGGACAACTGCGTGAAAGAAGACCAAGGCGAAGACGCCCCTAAGCCAGCATTTGTTAGCACTATCAGAGAAGAGGAAGGCGTTCGTGAAAAACCTGTCCCGCATCAGGGGATCAGAGGTGAAGGAGCGGTGCATGTTGGCCCTCAAACCCTTGGGTGGTTCGTTCGTCATCTTCACGGAGTTCTGGAGCACGGATACTGGAAACACTGCACTGGGGTAGGAGGTGCACCACAGCCGGTAGTCGTGGTTTGCCCCATCTGTGAGCGTGGTGTCATTGCAGATCCTTTCCAGATCCCCCATCCAGCTGATGGCCACGTGGCAGTTCTGCAGCACCACCCACTGGCCATGTCGAGCAGCCTCCGCAATCATCTTCTCCGCTCGGGGGCCCTGGCCCTGACCCAGCGAGATGGTTTTCAATCTGTTCCGAGATGTGGAATGTGCTTAGCATAAATTTCTTTAAAGGGGCAGGAGCACCCGGTTGAATGTCGCAGAGGCGGAGGACACATATCGACAAGGCGCACATGTCGCGCTTAATCGAAAACATGCCACCACCACC
Organism: Drosophila oshimai; assembly: GCA_018150695.1. Taxonomy (NCBI): domain Eukaryota; kingdom Metazoa; phylum Arthropoda; class Insecta; order Diptera; family Drosophilidae; genus Drosophila; species Drosophila oshimai. The sequence continues at coordinate 1,494,707 of JAECWM010000071.1, read as the reverse complement.
AGCACCATCAGCACCGACACCACCACCACCAGCAGCATCACCATCGGCACCCACCCATGGACACGGACACGGAAATATGAGCCACTCTCGTTAATTAACTTACTTGTCGTACATGTTGCGTTGTTTGGCGAACATGAAGAGACTGGCCATGGGATCCGATCCGGCCGAGAGCAGGAACACCAGCGGAATTTTCGGGGAGCTGTCCGCGAACGAGGCCGCCAAATCGAAGGGTGGTGGCTCCACAAACGAGCGGTCCAGGTTGCGCGTAATGAAAGCCTGACAAACCGGAGGATATTAAATGTGCACTTCGCCTGGGGGTCCTCTTCCCCGGAGCAGCTCATCGCAACTTACCCGCACGGCGGGCACCACTTTATCCGGACGCAGTGCCTTGACGACGATCAGGAAGAGCATGTCGTTCACCGTGTTATGGGGTGCAGGGAGCTGCTGCTGGTCGGGATTGCTGGAGTCGTAGAATTTTTGCCAGGCCTCCGCGTGGGCCTCCATCATTTGAGGCAGGTCCTTGAGGCTGTAGGAAAAATTGGCGAGAAAAGAAAAATGGAAGCAGATTTTTTTAAGGAGATATATGGGTTTAAGCGGCTGGAAATTTTTTTTAAAAACAAATAAAGTAAACTACATCGCTTATCAATCCAAGCCATTCGGAATCAATTGAACTTTTTTAACACGCTGTAACTTCTTCGATGAAATAAAATGGATAGATGTTGGTAAAGAACTAGTGTCTTAAATTTTTTTCAAATTAATTAAAAAAATAAAAATGATCTTTAGCTCACAAATTTTAGAATTTAGACTTTAAATTTCTTAAATATGTAAATCGATTAAAAAGATGTGTTTTAATAATTTATAATATGAACAAATTTCCAGTTGTTCAGTGTAATCGTGTACTCTGTCATACCCTTCCAGATCCGAGGCCCTGTAGGCAAGTGCCCAGGACTTATCGGGTAGCCAGGCTCCCAAGGGATTAGGCGGAATGCTCTTGTATCCAATGCCACCCGTGAGGAAGAAGAGCAGGGCCGCCTTCTCCACTCTGCCCTGCGAAACGAGGATGCCCAGGCACATGACCAGCGAGATGACCAGTTTGTCCTTCTCAAAAAGCGAGCGGCACACGTTCGTGTAGATGGACTTGGTGAAGTAGTCATTGAGATTCTTCAAACGCTCCGTCAAGTGGTCCGACTTCGGGGCCTTGAGGATCGTGTTGACAAAAGAGATTGAGGAACCAGGAGAGCGAGTACTGGTACATGGGATCCACATTGGCCAGTTCGCTGATGCAGAAGAACAGGATGGCCGAGTGCTTAGACACTGGAATATACTGCTGACGAGCAGCATCAATCTCGATTTCAGTGGCCACCGCAATCACCTGCTTTTCCTGGATGTCTTCCGATAAAATCTTACTGGACGAAAGGATGTTGATGGCGTTTTCGTCCTCCAAAACATTTCCCTCAGATGTGGATAGAACCTACGAAAATATTATAATAAATATTAAAGTGGAATAAATTAAGGCTCTTGGTTGGAAGAAATAAATGTTGTTAAGTTCCATAGTTTAATAGGTTCCATAGTAAACAGCTTGTCACTTTGAATAATATATAATTCAAAAATTAACAAGTTTTAAAGATTGTGAAATCGATTCGGACATTCAGGACAGAAAAATTTAATAATAGTCCATTTAGCTACTCTAATTTCTTGCACTTAACAATTGGGATTTTCGTGTTTTATGATTGATAAAATATTTATTATGAATAACAATGAATTTGTAGTAGAATATCCAGCGATTTTGCGACTTAAGCGCCCGTCTTCCAGTTAATTGAATTGTCATTGGCCAGGCACAAAAGCATAAATTGCTAGCCGGGCTCTAATTGAATCTGCAGAGCAGAGCAAAGCGGAGCAGAGCCAACGGATTGGAATGAAAACTGCCGGAGCCGGAGCCGGAGATGGAGCGCTCAAAGAGCATGCGAGGGAATAAAAACATTTATTATGCCAACAGCAGCAGAAGGAGCAGAATCAGCAGGACGAGCTAACAGAGAGAGCCTTACCTCTAATATCTTCGATTCGATGGTGTACAATGCATCACGATTCCTTGCGGACTCAATAATCAATTGTTCCTTCTTCTCTTGCAAATCGGGACGCTCGTGAGCCACCACAATCGCCAGCAATTGTTCGCGTAATCCCTGTTCCGTTATCATGAAATTTAATACTGTTACCTAAACAGAGGAGACAGAATGGAGAGAAGGCAGGACAGGATCAGTGGTGGCTGGGTTGGGTTGGGTTGGTTTGGGGGTGCAAGTTTTGCCAGCACCGAGAGTGGCACGTAAAATGGAAGGAAAACTCAAAATAAACACACAATGTGCCACAAAAAGGAAAAAAATGAATGGGAGTTAGGAGGGGGGCTAAAAAATAGAGATGGTTAAAAGGAAAACTGCTGACAACAGTTGCAGCATAAAAAGCGATGGCAAACGGCAGCAGGAGCGAAAAGCTGGAAAAATTTTATAAACACGATGAGGAGCATGAGGATAGATGTCCTCGATGTCGGGGCTTTGGCTGCTAGTTATGCAGCCACCTCGCACGTACATCACCATTCCATTCCTTTCTTTTCCTTTTGCTCCTCCCTCATCCTCCTCCTCCTCTACATCTACACCCACATCCAACATCATCGTCAATGCCAACGAAAATTTGCATATTCCCAGCGCCTGCTGCCCTGCATCGCATCCTCCAAATATCAATTTAAGTTGGTCGTTTTATTACACAACTAACGTCATCATTGCCGCAGACAGGAGCTGAAGCTGGAGCTGCAACAGTTCCCATTATACCGCCCGGTGGTTCAACTTACCATAACCATCACTTCCGGCGGATAACGCGGATTCCGGAGACAGGTCGTTATGTAAAGACGAAAGTTGGGATTGTATTCTATCATTTGGTCGCCGCTCTTGATGAACAGCCCGCCCTTGTGCTTGATAATGTTCTTTTCCAAAATTGGTGTTAGATTCGCATCGAGCTTTTCACCTGTTTTTAGATTTTTGAGAAACAGGGTTACGAGGAATCGGGGTTTGTGAAGATCCTACTAGAACTCACCAACATTCTCGATGAGCACGGGCTGGCCAAATGTGATGGCTACCTCTAGAACCTGCATGTAGTTCGCATCGCTCTGCTTGATCACCTTCAGGTCGTTGTTCTTTTCCATGTTTTTGATCCATTTGTTGGCTTGCACTGCAATTAAGTTTTAAAAAGAGTGATCCATGCATAAACAGCGGTCAACTTACCTTGTGGATCGATGAGCAGCGAGTAACGACTGGAGTTGGTCACTATGATGCCGTTCTCCACTGAAAAGTTGTCTGCCGGAAGACCAGCCAGTGACCAGGCCCGAATGGTCATTGGATGACCCAAAGTGGTGGCCAGCGAGAAGGTTTCGCTGCTGGGAATGTGCTTGCGCAGGCACAAAGCGTTCCAGTCCTCCAAGATATTAACGCGGTACTGAAAACAAAGTATACAAATTTTAATAAGCTAAATCTAGAATCTATAAAAACAGCTAAAAAAAAATGTCCTGTCAGCCATCTAAACGCGGGCCAAATTGAAAAAACCGCAACAAAAGGAGTAAAAGGAAAAAATTACGTAGAGAAAAACCAATGCCACGTGCTCATGCATATTAAACCCTTTATGGAAAAGCTTCCTCAGAGCCGGGGTGGGCCATTAGCTGTCATCGCTGGACATGGACATACAGTACATGGCGAAGAGGCTGAGGACTTACCTCTGTGGTGAAGTAACCCAGGTAAGCTGTGCAGCCGCCGGCGAGCAGGACATCGCCCACAATGTTGCTAATGGATTCGTGAAGATTCTTGGCTGCCTCCGACCATCGAGTCTTCTCGCCTCCCAGTCCACCCAGCAGCTTCTCAGCTCTGCAAATGGAAGTAACAGATTAAAAGGGCAACTACTAATGGAGGAATATTCGCTGTACCTGTTCAGTTTCTTCTCGCAGTTGTCGATTTCGTCCTCTAGTCTCTTTTTTTCCCGTGACTTTTCCGCAAAGAAATCGTTGAGCTTCTGCAGCTTGTCCAGAATGACTTGGAGCTCCGCCCTCTTGGCATTCAGCTTCTCCATTTGCTGGGAGAGCTCTCCCTCAGCCTCTGCCAAAGCGGCTTTCTTGGGCATCACAATGCGGGCCACTTTGTCGTAGACATCCATGGCCCTCACCCACCGACAGATGCCCTCGCACGCCATGGAGGCTGCCTTGATCTTCTCCGGCACGAAAATCTCGATCGGCTATGTACTTCTCCCGAATCCTCTTAATTATGGGAGGGGGAATGTTGTCCTTGTCAAAGGTCTTCAGTGAGTCCAAGAACTTCATGTCGCTGAGCATGCGCATCGAGGGTCCCCAGTAGTCCTCCACCATGTGTCCACTGGCATCCGGCTTTCGATCGGGTTTGATGCCTCTTATAACGCACACAGCTTCCATGGTTAACTTGACACCATAGGGTGGGTTCTTCATGGACTTTACTATGAATATATCTGCTGGCTTTAGGGTGTTCAGAGCCTCTAATGCGGCCTCCATGGCTGGGATGGCCTCTGCTAGATCAGTCTCACAGTCATCCTTGATGGCCTGGGCAGCAGCAGCGGCTTCATTGGCCGCCGCCTCATCTGCACCCACCACCTCCTTCTTTTTCTCTGCCTCCGCAGTCTCCCGTTCGATGTTCACCATGATGCGATCCGTTTCCTCTGAGAGAATCTTCAGCTTGGGCTGCAGATCGTACAGGTTCGTCTGCATCTCGCCCACCTGACCAGCGGCAAAATCGAGCTTCTCCAAACCAGTCGTGTAGCGATCCCTCAGCCGGGTAATCTCGTCCAGCTTTCGGGTATAGAATGTGCGGAAGGCCTTCAGCAGCTCCAAATAAGCCGAAGGTGTCACATAGTTCCTTCGATTCAGCTCCAGGTAGCACTTCTCACTGGCATCTACCACGGACTGATGGAAGTACATAACGCAGTCGACCAGGTCTAGTTCCAGTGGGGTCATCTCCCGATCCACGTCAACCGTGTCACGACGCACCTCCTCCTGGTCGGGATCTGCTGGGTCCTTGACCAGATTTTGCTCCGGTTGCTCCTCTCCATGGGGACGATTCAGGTGCATTGAGCTGACGAAATAGGTGCCCACCCTGGACAAAGCCTCCTCTGGCCAGGGCATGTACCAGTCGATGGTGCAGCAGTTGATCAGCGAGGGATACACGCGGATGCGCTCCTTGAAGGAGTCTCCGATGGGCGAGAAGGCCAGGGCGATGTGTAGCTGCTCTCGGATCCGCTCGATGAAGTAGGCATAAACCTCGGTGGGCAGAGTGTCCAGAACCTTACCCTGCGGTCGTAGAAATCTGTGGTTAGTTAACACTCATATCGGTGAGTAAATGTGATTTTGCAAAGGTATTTGCAGTCTGAATTTTTGACCACAAATCGGTTTTACCTTTGCTATTTTCAGTGCTGTCAAAGTTGGCTCTTTTTCTAACCAAAATTTTATTTTAATAAAGGCTAAAAAATTATATATTGTTTATTATGAATAATTGTTAAGTAAAACTAACTATTAAAAAATTTTAAAACAAAAATTCTATTATTGTTGTTATCTAATAAAATGCCCTTAAGAACATTTTTATAAGAGTTACTACTACGCACATATATTTTTTTAAGTTAATTATAAATGTAAAAGGGCAAATTCGACATAAACAGAACATTTTAAAATAAAACAAATGTTTCATTCTTAGTCACATTTTAAAAAATCCTGACCACATTAATACTTTACACAGCTAATTTTCTGTACCTTTGTTGGACAACACTCATTCTCCCCTTTATCACTCACCAATTGTTTGGCTACGTTTGCCATATTCTCCATGATGGTTGCCTTGTCCTCCAGCTGATAGAGGTTGGGCAAATCACCGGTATTAAGTATGCCATTGATATCCTCCACGTAGCCCTCATCCGTTGCCTGCATTCGACCGGAGGGAGAAACAAAACCAGAGAATTCACAACTGTGCAATGCAAATCAGAGTGCAGTTCGAGTTTCAGTTGAAGTGGAAGTTGGTATGGTATGGAGTTGAAGTTGAGCTATGCTGCTGGCCAAATGCATTTTTATGTAGCCGGAGAGCCCTTTCTGCCCAGCTCCCAGCTCCCAGATCCTGGTACATGCATTTTGCATTCGCCTAAGTGGCCTTGTCCCAGGATTCAGGACTTAGGACTCACTTCTCCAGACCCAGCTCATGCAGGTAGTCCTGAGCCGGAGGAGCCCGCTCTCCCCATTGGTCATTTCAGTGTAATTGTTAATTAATATCTGCATGGGGCTTTGTTGGCCCAGACAGACGACTACTGGGGAGGATAAATCATTGATTGGACGGCCCAAGGATCCCGAAAAGCATTCTAGTGCAATCCCAATCGGAATTGCAGTGATTCGGCAAACAGAATTAAAGCAGTTTTAATCCGGTCAAATGGCTTCTTACGGTCGTGTGTGGATTGCTACTTTTGGTCACGCTTCACGGTCAAATGGGGTGGACAAAAGGGCGCTTTATGCGAATACGGAGAATTATGTTTAACAACAATGTGTAAACACCTGCATATTGTGTATCGATTGGAACTTGGCCATGCTAATTTATTGACTAACATTTAATATGGGCTTAGGTGCGACACCACCGCACGTTGCCATTGTTTCGTTGGCAATTTTCTGAAGCTCATGTGCTCTTGATTTGCCATAATTTGAGCCGCTGCCTATGCAAATTACTGAGCAATAATCAAGTTAGTTGAACAATTAACCTAATTATAAATGCAAATTTTGGCCAAAACAATGAGTGCTGCTGCTGCTGCTGTTGCTGTCGAGCTTCCGTATTGAAATCTGATTCGAGCCAAATTTAATTGTCGCTGCGCTCGTGCCACAAAATTGTGGACAGAACTCTGTTTTATTTCCAAGCGTATTCAAATTAATTTTCAATTTAATTTGTCAATTTACATACTCAGATTACTGAGAAGTCAGAAATTCGAAGTCGAGTCTTTATGGGTTTATTGTACCCAGCCTGGGCTCATTTTAGATGTCGAGCCGATTTACAACCTTATTAAAACGCCATTCTGATGGATTAGCATACAAAACCACAGACCACATCAACTCACTCATTTCGATCTCTTGGCGAGAATTGCTTTCCAGTTAACCACTCACCTGTGCGTCCGAGAAGAGGAAGACGGTGTGGTTCAGGTTGAAGCTGGCCGACATTAGAATCTTCTTCAGATCTTCTCGCCAGTCCGTGATGGTGTAGCTCTTGGACACCTGCACCGTCATCAGCCGGCAGTCAGCTATGTATGCGGCCAGGCGACAGGAACTGCGGCGTCCCGATCCTCCCATGCCCACCATCAGTATATTACCACGCGGCATCTGGAGCACCCGGGAAACTCTGGGAGAAAATAGATTTTAGTATATTTTTTAATAAATTAATAGCTCTTTGGCAAACTTGTTTTTTTTTAAATTATATTATCGTTGCTCACCTGCTCACGTGTTCGATGGCAAAGCGGAACATAACCAAATCCATGGGAGAGCTTGAGAAGGAGTTGTACTCCCTGAGGTAGTACTTCATCAGCTTTTCCAGCTTTTCGTAGGTGTCTCCCTCATCATAATACTTGGGTTCGGCATCCGGCTCCATGTAATTGCCGTAGAATAGATTTCGGATGTCGTTGTCAGTCAGTTTCTCGCCCGGATCAATGCGATCGCCAAAGGCCTGCTCCAAGGGAAAGCGAAGATTCGATTTGCAGGCATCCACGGCCATCAGGAGCAGTCTCTCCCGATCCCGCTGGTCCACCAAACTGCAAACAGAAGCTATAAAATAATGGCCATCAGATGGTGACTACTACTCACCGGTCGTAAAACACGCGATATGTTTCGTGGGCCCACAGGCGACCCAGCTTCTCGGGGTCGGGCATCCGCTTGGGGGGCACCATTACAATGCCCTGGAAGACGCGGGTGATGTCCCTCAGCGAGAAGGAGTAGTGCGATTTGGCGGGAGTGGGCAGGAAGCTGCGAATCGCCTCGCGGTACACACTGACCATGGCCTCCGATAAGCCCTGCGAACGGATAACACTCACTCACGGAAGGTACCATAAAACCAGAAACACAAACAGTCAGCAGAGAGAGAGTCAGTCGAAGTTTTGGTGAAATGAAGCTATAAAATACGCCATTTTAATTTTATTATGCGCCCGATGCTTGGATGCGAGCCAAGCACGGCAGACGACACATGGATGGACCGACCATTGACTCCACTGACCAGACAATCATCCTCCGGTCTCTTTCTGCGTGTGGTTGTTACACGGACACAAAATGCTACGCTAATTGTGCCGTGTTTTATCAACATGGTATTTCATTATAATTAATTAAATTGTGTAACATTTCAAAGTTAAATATTTAAACAATGAAAAGAATTGTTTCACAATTAATATGTTTTAATATTGTGCGGTTACCTTTGATATGAATGTATAATTGTGAGCGCTATATTTCTCTCTCTGCATGTTGTTGTTTTGGGCTACGAGTATGAGATACGTACGCGGGATAGCAGAGCCACCTTTTCCGGATAGCCCTTGGAAAAGTGCCAATCACCAATCGTTGTGAATATTCGAACGATGGTCGAGTCCTCAAAGGAATCGACGGCCACCACGAACATGTGGCGATAGAGACGCGGGAAAATGAAGTTACTGCCACCCAAAGTGCCCATGGCGCACATCAAAGTCTGTCCAACGATTCAGGTTCATAGATGGAGTGGGAAAAGAAGAGTTCGAAAGATGAAAAGTTCACAGATAACTTATGGCCAGTTTATGGCAGGAATAAGTTGTCAACTGTCCATTGCACCTACCATGTCCACAAGCTCGATTTTGGTGGTGTCCACCAGGTCCGACCAATATCCATGGTCCAGCCAAGTGCGGAGTAGCTCCAGAGGCGCCTGAGAGCCATAGGTATCCTTTGAGGGCATGGCCACATCATCGCAGAAAACAGTGCACTATAAATAGGGTTATTAGATTAATTAAACTAATTACTATGTGAACAATTTTTAATATCTAAAATTACCTTCTTGCCCAGTGAAGGTCCAAAGACGCCCTTGCGCCGCCTGTCCAGCTTGCTCATTATCGTTTCCTGGACCATCTGTGCCGAGGTCCTTGCCGAAAAGTTGATGACGTTGACCAGGTTGGCGAACTTGGGCATGGCCAGCAGGTTGCTGGTGATGATGGCGCTCTTTCCAGTTCCTGTGGGTCCCACGACCAACATGGCGTATGACTTGGAGATGCAAAAGTCCTGCCAGTACGAGATGTAGCCCGTTTCCTTGGTGGGCACAATTAGCTCGCTGATTTGAGCGTGCTCGGGGAAATTTGCTGCGGTTCCTGAGCTTTCATCGCTCTTCTGCCAGGTCCACCAGTTCTCGGCCTCGTCGAAGCGGTAGTCCAGGAACAGCATCTTCTCGGGGAACATCTGACCCCGGTTCAGGGAGAAGTACTTTGGCTTTGGGTAGTTCTCATTGGAACCATAAATCACCTTGCGCAAGAGGGTGTCAAAGGTCTTCTGACCCTGACCCGTAAGTGCCGAGCAATAAGCCCAGGCGTAGCAAAAGAGGAACATTTGCTGGAACCAGACCTGGTTGAACGTCTTGTGCTTCTCGAGGAAGTGCAGGAAGAAGCGAGAGAAGGTCTGGTACTGATACAAAGGTGAAAGCTCCAGCATCTGCTTGCATTGAGGCAGGAAATCTAGGGCAGCGGGCACTAGCCACTCCGTCATGTCCTCGAACAGCGTCATGTAGATCTCATTCAGTCCCACCTTGTTCACCAGCACATTGGTGAAGCTCTTGTGAAAGGCCCGCCATCCCAGCTGCGATGGCTCCATGTAGATCATTCCGCAACGCGAAACGGTGGCGGGGGAAGCCTGCTCCAAATCCGCAGGCTCAAACATCATGTTCATCAGCTTGGTCATTTGCATTATCTCCCCAGACATCAGGCAGAGCTTCTTGTTGTCGTCCAGCACGGTGTTGAGATTTTCGATCCACACCGCGTCCACGGGTCCATCGAACATCACCCAGGCCCTTTCACCCTTAGGACCTTGCACCTGTTCCCTGAATGTTTTTGCTAGCACTCCGTCGTACCACTCGTGGGAAACAGGATCAAAGCGGCCGTACAGTTGGCCCATGGTGATAGCCTTCGGGTTGATGATGCGGAAGGTTACCGGGTACTCTTTCAGTGTCGCCTCCTCGTCGTTGGAAACGTTGCGCAAGGTTTGGGCAAGGACCTATCAAGAGAAGTTTATAAGAGCAAAAAAAAAATTATTTATAACATTTATCTTAAACTTAGCATGTGATTAAATTATTTTTCCATTTTAATACTTTTGTGATAAAATAAAGAATTGTGTTCCTTAAACGTTCTCTTATAATTATTTTCTGTGCAGATTGAATCGTTTGTCAACTCATTAATTCCAGCCCATTTAATTGGCTGGCCGGCGAAATTAATAAGCGTGTGGATGGAGTGAGTATTCACCTGGTAGGCAGTGGTCTTTCCGCCCATGGAGCCGCCCACAATCATCAGGCCGTGCCGCACGAGCAGCATCTCGTATATCTGCAGAATTTTCTCCAAATACCAGGGCGTCGCCTGCAGATTCCGTTCCGCCAGGTTGATGTGCAGCCACTTGAGGATGTCGCCACGTTGCGGCTGCCCAGCGAGTGGAGTGGGTGGTCGGTCAAAAGGCGTAAATAAAATATGAAAAATTGGGAATGGTATGCAGGCAGTTAATAAATGTATAAATGCGTATTTTAAATGCCTATATGCTGTGTCAAAGGATCAAAAACCTCCTTGACGACAGATGGTAGTTAATAAATGGTAAATATTAATGGAGTTCAATAACTGATTTAAACACTAATTAAGAAAGTTTTAGGTTTCTTACTTGTTATTAAAAACAAATTACAACATTTTTGTTTTTATTATTAGAGCTAAACACATTTTTTAACGAAGACTACTTCTCTTAAAGATTGTAAAACATTTATCATTTAGCCATTATCAAATTAATTGGCGGCGCTTGCAGGTCATTAAACCTGAAGAATGTTAATTGATTTAAACAGTGCTTACCATGGGCAGCTCCACTCCCGGGAACAGATCCATGTAAATGCCAATGAAGAGCGAAATGTCCTGTTCCAGGAATTTTGGCAAATTGACATCCACGATGGCACGCAGGACAATCTCCGGTTCCGGGAGGTCAGTGTAGAGCCTTCGCAAGGAGGCGGAAGCCAGTAGCACGGACTTCACGGCGCGCATTCCTGGCAAATAAAAGAACAGTCAGACTTCAATAAATATAACTAGCTAATAAAAATTGTTTTAAGTTAGGGAATTCCCAAAAAAATTAAAAGTTCAAATATATAGTCTCAATAACCATTTAATAGATATTTAAATTATATTAATTATTGTTCACATATTTTTTAGAAGCTCGAAAGAGTTTTTTATGAGCACAGATGTGGTGCACTTTGGTAACAACAAAGGTCATAAGCTTTAAAGTAAGGATCATCTTGTTATCTTAGTTTGACGTACAAATGTTCTACTGTGTTATTGTAGGGCAACGATCTGCGGAAGCTAGGGGGCGTGGAAAGTTGGAGGTTTTCGGGACATTAGCTTGACAGTTATGCGAGCGCATAACTCAACGTGGAGTCCGCAGGTTCAGGTATTTGGCGATGGCGTCGACGAGGCGTCCTACCTGGAACTCTGTTCATTCCCTTCGCATCCTGGCTTCATTATAGCGCCAGGGAAATGCTAAACTTTCGCAACGTTGCAAAAACAGCTGGACAGGAGACGCGGGATGGGATGGGATGGGATGGTGGGTGAGATGCGGAGAGGCGGGTGGGAGTGCAACTAAATGTACAAATAGTTTTTATTATTACTTGGCAGAGCGGCAAATACAATGTGTGTGTCTATGTGCCATTTGTCTCTCACACACGCAACACAAAAGCGCAGCAAACTTGCAAGAAAGTTTTTCAATTTAAACTCAAAATAAGATACTGATCAAATGTACTTTGCACATAAACTTGCACACAGCTGCCTCATTCCTTCTTCCCTATTCCTTGTTCATGCAATTGCAGCCAGCGGCTGGACAAAGATGCACACGCACAACCATGGACACAGGGAAACATGGGAGCCCGGACGGAGTGGCAAACACAGACATGTTGTAATGTCATATGACATGTTACGTCGTAAAAGGAGCAATATCTTTGCCTTGAAACAAGCAGAGGAAGGATCCAAGATGCGAAAGAAGGAGCTGGAGACACGCACGCAGGACATGAGACATCCGGAAAGTTGTAGCCCCCACAACTTCACCCTTCTCCCTCAAAGTTGGTCCGCACAGATGGAAAAATACACGTGTTGTTGACTACTTTTGCGCCTTATTAGCCAGGTGCAGAAGGTGCAGCCGTGCCCCCTGACCAGGTCGTGTCCAATGCCAGGTATAAGCCATGGATTTTACAAGCTAGACTGCATGGGAGTTCTGGGAATCGATGGATTTTAAGTGGGTTTTGATACTCCCTAGAATAAGTTTAAAAATAAATCAGGATAAATTAGGACCAGTATTAATTCCTTTTTTTTTTTTTTTTTTTTTTTTTTTTTTTTTTTTTTTTTTTTTTTTTTTTTTTTTTTTTTTTTTTTTTTTTTTTTTTTTTTTTTTTAAATTTTGGAACCGTTTTGTTTTTTTTTTTTTTCCTCTCTATTTATTGATTTAAAAACTCTACCTAAAATTTTCAAAACTTCTTTTTTTTTTTAATTTCAATATTAATTAATCTGAACTCACCATAATCGTAGTGGGACTGCGAGGACAGCTGCTCCGAGCACAGCTTATAGGCCTGGACAATCTTCTGCGAGAGGTTCCTGGCCATGTCGAATCCATTGGAATAGAGGGTGATCTCACCAATCATGGCATAGTCCGGCACCATCATGGCCACCGTGCGGAACAGGACCTTCAGATTGTCAGGCAGCTCCGTGCGCCCAGCATAGCTGCAGGATAAGTAAGGAAAAGAGAAGGAAGACACCGGATTAGAACCCTCTGGGCAATCAAATTCATCAAAGTGCAAGTGCTAATGGCATAAATACTAAACACAGGGCCTCACAGTTTTCCCATTTGCCCATTGCTGGCCCTTGGCCAATAACCAATATGAGTGACTGCTCTTAAGGACGTCTGGTTGCGTGACAAATTGGCAGGCAGGCAGAAGGGCAGGAAAAGCTGCAAAAAAAACGAGCCAGGTTCTACTAGCCACTAGGCAGGAATGGCAAAGCAAAGGCAAAAGCGACGTCCAATCGAAATTAAGACCTTCGCTGAATGGCGCAATCAGTTACGAACAGAGAGGAGCTGGAGTTTTTATAGCAGGTGGAGGCGGGCGGAGGAGGAGATCCCAGAGCCTGGCTAATATGCATGTTTGTCGCAGCTGTTTCACATGCATGGCAAAGCAATAAATATCCCGATGGGAAAATCTCCAATAACGCAATAACTACCAATATCGGAACGCACTGCGTCCACCTCCGGTGCTGGATGTGAATGCGGATGGGTGGCTCTAATGGCCCACTCTTCCATGTCTCCTGTATCTGCCTGCCTGCCGTATGGGATAGGCTTACAAAGTAACTAAATGTATTTTCAAATGCCCAGCCCCTCCTCCACTTTACTCCACCTACAGAAAAGGAAGTGCGGAAAAAATGCGATGCGTGAAACCGCAGCTGCTGTTCCCAGGCAGCAAACCAGGCATCCCAGACCACCACCCAATGCCCACCACTCACCCGGGATTCATGGTTATGAATATGGAACAAGTCGGATCCAGTTTGAGCATTGTATCCTCGAAAAAGAATTTCACAACCTTGCGTCCGATGGCCCGCTGGATGGTCAGGATCTGTTGCGCCACCACGGAGAGCACCTCCAGCTCGATGCGATTGAACTCGTCGAAGCAGGCCCAGGCGCCCGATTGTGCCAGTCCCTGCAAGGAATCCAGAGATGGAGAGATTCAGATATGAGTGTGGGAAGGGAAGGGAACAGAACAGAACAGGGCTGCAAAAAAATAGCACACAAATAGAAACAGAAATTCCTGGACAAGAGGGAAACATCCACATCCAAACACCCGTTCGATGGGGAAAAGTGGAAAAAGCAAACAGCAGCATAAACATTATTTTCTCTTTCTCATGGCTCGGTTTCTGTTTTCAGGTTCTCGATTCTGAATTCTGGGTACTGGGTTCCAGGGGGTCCAGTTAGCAAAGCAGGGTCGTTATGGGTGGAACGACCGACCCTTTGATATGCTTCCTTTTGCATGTTGCAATAAATATGCTGTTTTATCCCAGCTGGAAACCTGCAGCTCCACCTCCTCACCACCACACATCCCATATCCCATTTCCCACATTGCAGCCCCCGGAGCAGCACAAATAGAACGTCATAGCAGCGGAGTATCAGTACCACATCCCGGACTCAATGTAGAGGTGGGCGTGGCAGTTTGGAATCTATCAGTGATATGTCCCCGTTGGCCATGCACCAGATATTCCATAGTTAGCTGGAGAAAAGGTTCGAGTTTCCCCTAATTAGGGGAATCCTTTGTATCGAACTGCTGTTGCACACACACGAGGAACAACAAACTAAGGAACTGATTCATTCGGGTATTCTTCACCAATCCAATTATTTTTAACCAAACTATGAAAGGAAAAATTTAACTTTGCAAAGTACAAGTAACTGAGAAAAGTCTTAAAATTGAATGTTTTGTGTACTTCTTCTTTATGTTCCCACTATAAATAAAATAACATAAATATAATTTCAGAAAAAAGAAATTCCAACTGGAGAAATTCGACTGCTTTTTAGTTATTGTTTAAAAACCTTATTCCATTTTATGTTAAGGTAAATATGATTAACAAACCCTTGTCAAAGTGCTAGATAAAACATGATACGCTATTCCCAAGCCATAACCCCTGGTCAAAGTAAGCACAATAACCCGTCAATAGAACCATAGGACAGCTGTTGCTCCCGACCGGACGAGGGGCAGCATCCACTTGACCACCTCAGAGGTGGCTGTGTGCCAAGTGGCCTCTGTTTGGTCCTGCCGCAAGGACTTCCCCCGCGTCCGCTATCCCAGCTACTCACAAAGAGTTTACATTCTGTTGCGCGTTCGCACGCTTTTTGCAGTCACTGTTGTCCCCACACCCGATGCGATGTTTCGTTGCGCTTGGCCTGGTCATTGTACAATTAGCGCCTCTGTGCCACTGGTGGTGCTGGTGGTTCAGGAGGTTTGGGTAGTGCAGCAGGTTCAGGCGGTGGAGCTGTTGTGTTAGGAACTTGTTTGGCCAGAGCAACGCCTGAATAGAGCACGGAAAAAATAGGTGGCTGCTGCTTTTGCACACTGTGAACTCCATTGAGAGTCGTTTGGTGCCGATGGCAACTAACCAGAGATGAGCAGTGTCTTTATAATTCTATTAAGCTACTAAGATAACTTCTTTCCTTTTCAAAAATTGTTGTGAATAAATTCTGGTTAATTTCGATTCTTTAAATTGGTTAATTAGTTTAAAAAAGGACGCACTGAAATTTAGACCTGAGCAAAAAGTTGGAAAACCAGTTGAGCAGAAATGTATTTAGAAAGGGATGAAAGAAAAAGTTTTACAATATAATGAAAAATTCTGATGCTTTTGTAAGACCTCAAAATAAAAAAAAAACCGCTAATAATATAAGTTTTATCATAAACATTTTGGAAAATAAATACCATTTTTTCCCTTACTCCTAGGTATCATGTACCTTGATAGACTTTAAAAACTAGTTCCCTTCGCATCACTGCAGCTAACCCAGAAATGAAGCCATTCCTGCTGCTGTGCGATAACTTTTTGCCATCCATTGGATGCGCCTTTGTTCGGTGCGACATCCATTGTTGTGGCCATTTTATTTGCATTTAATTTATTTACGATTACTTCTCGCCTGCACTGAAATTGCTCCGGCATATTTCGCATATTTTGTCAATTGCAAATTATTTTATTGTCGCAACATTGTTTTGCAGGCATTTCCCAGCACGACAACTGGAAATCAAACCGCACTGGCGGAGTGGGAGAGCGTCGTGTGCTGGAGATTTACGACTTCCTAGAGATTATTAGAACAAATGCCAATCCAGTTGGTGACAAAGCGCAGAACGACTTTCTAAACCCCGACTCGACTCGACTCGAGTCCAAACCAGACGGCGAGACCCAAATTAAGCAATAAACGAAATAAACAAATGTCCAACTCAAGTGGATCCCAATCGCATAAATTCATTAATTTAAATTGAGCAGCGCGCGATGGCAATTTATGGGCTCTCCAATCGACGCAACTAAACTAGAAGTTGTCGACGTTATTAATACAAATCCCATGCAAATGAACAAGAACTCTGGGTAACCCAAACCCAAACCCAGACCCAAACTCATAACCAAACCCACCTCTCATCGAATGGCTACCGTGTTTATGGTTTCTGTTTTGGGGGCTTAGCAACTATTATGCAATTAGCCGTGTGAGCGTATTAAGCGATTAGAGCCTATAGCAGCATAAATTTTACTACAAGATTTCAGCACCCACTTAAGATGTGCGTGTGTTTTTGGGGAGGGGATGTGGGAATGGGGATGGATGTCCAGGAGGCTACGGTTAACGACCTGCAAATAAAAATTTGCATAAACTTAAGTGGCGGCGCACGAAAGTCGGTTGATCGGGATAGAGGGTGGAGGGGGTAAAGGTAGGGCAGCAGCCATTACTTTCGCAAACTACCTAATTAGTCAACACAGCCAGGGGAAAATACGATTATCCCGAGAGCTGCATAAATTTCAATAAACATGTAGGATGGCCAGGGAACCGGAGGGGAAGGGCCCATCATCGTCGTCGAAAGATGGCTCCAGTGTGTCTGACATAAAAGCAAATTAACCATGCTCGTGTGGTATTAAAAGTCACGATTGTTGCGTGTGCCTTGGCATCAAGACGAGTTCTTTGCCTGATTAATCGACTCGGTTTTTGGGGCTATCAATTAGAAAGCAGTCGGGCAGCAGTCAGCAAATCGCAGACAGAGCGACGCTTGGAAGCGGAATCTCTCTGTTCCATGATTCCTAAAGGGGGCTCACCTTGAAGAACTTGCCCAGCGCCTTGTAGTCCAGTCCATCGGAGCAATTGAAGACGACGCACTTCTTGGCCACCGCCTTGGCCAGATCCTTGCAGGTCTCCGTTTTTCCTGTTCCAGCCGGTCCTTCGGGTGCTCCACCCAAGCACAGCTTCAGGGCTCCCATCAAAGTCCTGAAATATAGGTGGTTTTTAATACAGAATGGCAACAAAGAGTTGATGGATGGGATGGGCCAGTGTAGTGGGCACGCTTTTAATATCTATTTTGCATTTTTTCATATTTTTCACGGCAGCAGCTTAAAAAATTGTCATTTATGGCTATTTTTTCTGACCCAAATAGAAGCTGGGAGGGAATTAGGGTACATGGACTAGGTTGGAAATTGGAATTAAAGCTTAGGAAAATATAAAAATCCTTCTTTCGGTAAAGTTTTGTTTTTAAATATTTATTCTTGAAAAAGTCATCTCAAACCTGAGAAAATCCCTAAGCCTTTCATAAATTTTATACCAGCAAACTTTGGGATTAAATATCACAGAATGTAGAAATAAATTTTTCTAAAAATAATCCATTTTAACTGTCTTTCATCGTTCTTAGATAAACATTTTAGGGTTATTATTTATACCTCTATCGTGACTAGGGAATACCCTTAAAATAAAAATGGGTTTTCTTACTAAAACTCCTGTACATAACTTATTTTAGGATACTTTCTTATTCGACCAATAAACTGTGAACTTCATTTCAAACATTGCTCATTTTTTGTCTGCTTGTTTTGCAAGTTCATATTTTTATCATATTGGCAGTGTCCCCACTTTGGTTGCTTGTGCATATATTTTTTAGCTTTTCCGGCATAACCATACAAATATCTATATACACTCGGTTTCATTTTTTGTGTTTATTCTGGTTTTCCTTCCTTTTTTTAACTATCCATGCATGGGTGTGAGTGTTAGTGTGCTCTGTGTGTGTGAAAAACTGTCCAACATTGATTTATTTGTTTAATATAAAAGTTTTATCGGAAACCCCATTAAAATGTCCTTTCTGCCGGCTTGCCAACGACGGCCTGCCTGCCTGCCAGCCTGCTGCCAGTCCCTGTGTCCTTCCCCTAGTCCTGAATATGCCCATGCCCATGCCCATGCCCCTGCCTCTGCTCCTGTTTTCCCTGTTGTTGTTATTTTGTGTGTTTGTCGTAGGCAGCTTAAACATCAAAAAGGTTTTCAGCTCTTTTTGCGTATTTTGTTTGCAAAAATGAAAATAAATTTAAAATGCACCGAAATAAAATAAATATTTTCCCAATAAACGTGGCTGGCTTCTCGTCTGACTTTTAGATGCAATATATAGTATGTGAGGAGAGAGAGAGAAGGGTTTTGCCAACGGTTTGTCAATTAATATTTTCGATATTCATACGGGGCCAGGTGTGGAGTGGGATTTGTGTAAGATATATTGATATACAGTAGGTAGTTGTGGTACCCACCGGTAGCAGCGATCGGTGAGGGGCGTGACCACCAGCCGGGGCAGATTGCCCAGGTATTCCATTCCATATTCGACATCTGTGACCACCATGCTCACGCACACCCAATCCTCGTTTTCTGGGGGAATATTCATGTTTGGCGATTTATAGTTGTGGTTTTTTCGACAAAGTCAAGCTAAGCCTCAAAGTAAACTTACTCTCGTTGACCTTCCAGTAATAGCGCAGTTGGGAGATCCAATCAAAGTCCTGTATGTTGGTGATCCTTGTATCCGTCAAAAACTTGACCACATCGCGGTCTGGAAAAGTATTGTAAAAGGGTAGATTATGGATAAGTATTTTACTGAGTTTTAAATTTCAATGTTTTGGTTTTGAGGTTTATTTAGGAACAATGTTATCTATTATTTAGATGAAAATAATTAAGAGCCACCAAACATTAAAATAATAAAATCAGACCGATGTTAATTTGAATATAATATATTAATTTAAATAATTTATGAAACCCAATCTCTTGCGGTTGTGGCTTTAATTTAAACATTAATTAATTATGCAAACAGGTTGGGCTTGTGGTTTGGTTAAAGAGCGTGAAAATGCGGTTAAGTTCGTTACGTTTCGAAGCAGGGTCCATATTTAAAATTCCACTTTTTGTTCTCCTTTCCGTTGACTCACCGTGCACATCCAGGACAATCAGCGCCTCGACGGCAATCCGGACTCCGGCTTGCAGATCCGTGCGCACCAATTGCACCAGGTCGGCAATCTGCAGATTGGACTTCTCCAAATAAGCCGGCAGTGCCCTCGTCTCGATGGCCTCCTCCACCTGGCGGGAATCGGGAAAGGAAAAAAGCAAGGAAAATCATAAAGTGTCTGAGAAACTGCAGCGAAGCGAAAGCAAATAAAGAACGAAATATGGTTTTCAATTTCGCTGGGGCAGCAAAAGCGGGAAAAGTTCGTTCAAAGTCAAAGCCCAAAAGGGAAACGCTCACAAAGGAGGGGCCGCGAGGTAGGATGCGGGGGGCAGGAGCTAATCTCACTGTCAGCGGCACAGAGAGCTCTCCTCTGACATTCAACTGATGGATGGACATTTGTTGTCCATGGTAGGACACGCTTGCGGTTATCGCGGTTTTGTATAGCTCTTCAGCGAAGAACCCACCTCGTAGGTCCAGGCCATGCAGGAGATGCCCTGCACCACCTGTCCGGGCCAGCTGACCACCCAGGAAATCCGCTCCACCTGCGCGTAGTCCTCCCAGGCCTCGTGCATCTGCTCCTTCACGCTGTCCAGCATCACCATCTCCACCTCCTTCAGCCACATCTCGACTAAGCCCTGTAAACCAATAGTGATTTGTTCAGGGAAATAAACGCATTACTGGCGACTCGCTTACATTGGCCAACTGCGGATTTATCTTGCGCACCAGGGCCACTCGCTCATCCTCGTCACTGACCATCTCCACGATCTCCATGTTGTCGTCAAAGGTGAGGCTGCCAATCTGTGGGGAAATCAAAACACTATGTCACAAGTATAGACTTCCTTAAGTGAAGAACATTCCATTTAAGCTTTAATTTAACTCAAATCAAAAGCATCAAAAATACGAAAATTAAATTTTAAAAAGCCACTTTTAAAGCAATGTAAAACTCACGCCCTCAAAACACTTTCTCAAGTGGGGCTGCACCCGCATTGGGTCCTTGGTCTCCGAAAGAATCTCCAACAGCTCGTCGTTGGACAAAAAGAAGAAGCGCGCAAAGAAGAGACGCTTCTGCTCCAGATAGGTGTTCAAACCCTTGGTCACTGTTTCCAGATCCTCGATGGCCTTCGTGAAGATCTCCAGCATTTCCGGATACTCAGTGGCTGCCATCACGTGTCGATCCTTTATCGTGTGCTTCATGATCTTGCGCCACAGCTTGTCCACCGCCTTGAAGTTACGCCCTTCCAAAGGCATTTGTCTCATAATATCTTCGCTGCTAAAGATTGGCTCCAGATACATCCAGGTGATCTGCACCTGTGTCCACGCATCGATGATGTTCTGGATGAGCAGCAGACGTGCCTCCCAGTCATCCGCCTTCGAACCCAAAGCCACGATAAAAGGCGAACGCTTCATGGCCTGCGTGCGCATGATGTGGTCGTCTAGGAGCGTCTGAATATCATCCAGGCTGGCCAGGATGTGCGTGTCCGAGTCGCGGTACTGCAGCACCTCGAACATCACGTCCGTCCAGTCTGCCTGCATGATTCTCAGCCCATTGTTCAGGTCGTACTCCTTTCCAGCGGCATTCGCTATCTCCTCCAGCTGCGGCAGGATGCTCATAATGTCCACATCGATCATGTCCTTGAGGGTGGGGAACAGCTTCGGGTTGACCTTGCGGCCCAGGATCTTGGAGATCTGTTCCCAATGCCGCCGCTCCAATCCGTGCCTGCAAATCGAGTCCAGGACGGGCAGATACACGCGGAACTTCTCGATCTTCATTCGCATCTGCTCGGCGGCTCGTTTGGCCACCGGATTGTAGGCCAGCTGACGGGACAGCTTGTACATTATCTGGGAAAGGAAAGATGTGGGGGATTTAGTGGGTTACAAGGCAAACGGGTAAGAGCAACTCCCTTGAGCCACTCAAAAAAAATCTCAAAGTAGCTGGCCAATTTTCAGAAATGCAATTTATTTAGTCGACCAGGCTTGATACCTCTCCTAGAAAAAAGTGGATTTGATTTTAGAAAGTAACTTTGATGATCTATAGATGATACCGAAAATCGTTCCCTAAGGCTACAACATTTTCTTGAACATTAAATACTAATTTCATAGCAATAAGACGTACAATTTTTTGGTAATAATCCTAAGTCACATCTTATCATATGTTAGGTTTCAAGATTAAAAGCAATGTTCTTCTATTTTTATCGCTTGTAAAGAATGTTTCCGAAGAAAATCAATTGTAAAATCTGTAGCACAGTTGTGTAGTTTGAAATATATCAATTTCACTAGGGTATTTAAAGTTCAGTTTTTGGATTTTCTTGGCTTATTTTTTAGGGTCTTGTTGTGTCCACACTTTGCCGCTTCAGCTGTGCCGAAAAATTCAATTCAACTGACTTTCCTTTGCGCCTTTGTGCAGCTTTTTTTGTTGTTGGGTGGCTCCAAACGGCTTCCCAGCTGACCCCTGGAGGGGCTCACAACCCACCCATCCCAAAATCCAAGCTCTGTATGCCCCACCAACTTCTCATCTTATGCCAGCCAGCCGCCAAATATGTTGGGCATTTTTTCCATGCATACTTTTTGGCTGCCAAGTGGAACTTTCTTTTTGGTGTTGGTCGGTTGGTCGGTTGGTTTGTCCCTTGCTGACTGGATGGCTATGGCTACTATTGCTGCCCTAGGTGGCTTGAGGTTTTTAGTTGCATTTTAGTTGCTACATTGGCTTACAGACGGACACAGAGCAGCAGAGATAGAGAGACACAAACGACGGAGGACGGAGGACGACGGACGGAACCCATGCATGGGCAGTTGAGCAGGAGAAATCCGACAACAGCTCAAACTTTGTCGGTCGTTGCTCGTTTTTATTTCCGCCAGCTACTGGAGCCACTGCAGCCACTGCAGCCCCTGCTGGAATGACAACTTCCGACTTTGCAACTACTTACCTTGTGCATATTCTCCACTTGCTCCCGCACGCCATCCGCATTAAGGCATTCGAAGCGCTCGAACATCCTGAAAGCACCAGAGGAGGAGATGTAAATAGAAATACACGAAAAAAGGAGCTCCAACTGGAGGACAGAAGGAGTAGAAGTATGAGGGGGGCCTCATCATAAACGGCAGCTTTCTGCTGGAATTCGCACTGGGTGGGGAATTGAGTGAGGGCCACTACGATTGGTATTGGGATTTGCGTGCAGCAATGTCAATGGAAATGACTATGACTGTCTTTGGACTGGGACCATTTCAATTCGGAATCTAACGAGTCCCAGGAAGTGTGAGACTGGCTGACAGAAGTATAATTGCAATGGGCTTAAACGATGCCCCTGCTTACCAAATGAGATAATCCTTCTCGAACTCATACGATGTCTTCCACAGCTTCTCGATGGGCTCCATTTTCTCGATGATCTCGGCCAGCAATGGGAAGGCGGACACGTCTATTTGCAGCAGGGTCTCCTCAGTATTAATGGCCTTGGCTTCACGACTGAGATTCTTTGGGAGAAAAATAGCTATTAATACGTAATCTTTACATTTAAATATCTACCGTTCTACATAAATTAGACAAAACATCTAACAATAAATTAATATTATTATTAAAAAGAGGTATTTTAATGCACTGTTTTCTCTAATTGGCATGAAAATCTCGTTATCTGTAACTTAATGTATTTCCTTCTTCTGTTTTAAACTCAAACTGAATAAAATCACCATCATAGAACAACGATAAATAGCAGCAAAGTAGAGCTAATCCCTCACCTCGATGGTGGTGAAGAGCAAATCGACCGTATCCACCCGCTCCTTGAGCTCCTCCAGCGTGAGCACATCCCGGATTTCTCGGATGCGAAAGCCGTCCATCGTGCGCTTCTCCTGGGCCAGCAGCTTCTCGAACTCCGCACGCCGCTCGCTGCAAGGATGTCGGCTTAGTATCTGGGATCTGTTCGGGATCAGGGTCTAATCTGCATCTCACTCACCGCAAGGCCAGCTCCAGATTATCACGCACCACAGCAAGACGGGCGGCACTCAGGTCCAGGACCTCCTCCAGTTCGCCGGGCAGGATGAATGTGCGCGAGTTGAGGTGGAGTTCATCGCCTGGGGATGCGGATGGGAGTGAGCACACGAACACGACTAGACTGGATGACTCTCGATTGTACTGCCTGCTAATTAACTGCGCTTAACTCTTAATTAATTGGCTTCGCGGTCTTTCTTTTTCGGGGACAAACTAATTAATTATTCGAGTAGGTACGAGTATCTTTGGCCCTGACAAGCTGAATCCGTGAGTATTTGGTGTGACAAAGCCACACATTCGGACTGGTAGACAGACAGACAGGCAGGCAAACAGACAGATTCAGCCACAGATGCAGAGGGACTGAAGTACACATTGTATAGTAGCAATCCGAAAGATACACACGACACTCGACGATAACTGGCAATTGTCTGCGTGGGTTTCCGTATCTGTATCTCAGCATCTGTATCTGTGGGTGTGGGTATGGGTGTGGGCCGTCTGCACTTGTCGGTTGTCAAAGCAACTTTCACACATTCATGAATTTGTTAAGCTCATTAAGTTGCATTTTCGGGGTTTTAGCGGAGCTCAATGTTTGGTGTCTCACCGCAAGTAATTATAAAACCAATTAGTAGACTCAGCTTGTTAGTTGAGGTTAATTATGTTAAGCGGGGCTGCACTTCCTGCCATTCCCCCCACTCAGACCTTCTCGGTCCCTTTCCACATCACCTCTGCTCCCAAAAGCCAAACACAGCGCAAAGCAAACACACTAGCTGCACTGAGAAAAACTAACTTTTAATATCAAGATTCTCTTTTTAAAATAAAAAAAATTAATATATCTTAAATTTTTTCATAATTTATGCTAAATTTTTACTCCAATAAACAGAATTTCTAAGAATTCCTGTCTAACTGAGTTCCAAAAAAAAGTTAAGTTACGAATTATCTTTTGTAGCCAGATTATAAACTTTGTGAGCTATAAATAAAATAGATAACTCACAATTTAATTAGATAACAAATAAATTGAGTTTGTCTCAATGGAAATTTAATATTTTTAGTTAAGCCTCGATTTCTGTATTTAATTTAAATGTTTTCTTTTAAAAATAAAGTAAACTAAAAAAAAAACTGGTTTTCATCTGATTTTAAATAACATTTTTGGCTCAGTTTCTAGGTTTTGGCCAGAATCGGAGGAGTAGGAGCTCGCTTGGCCAGCTGCACAAACAGCGGAAGGGGAGAGGGGCAGTGGGGCGAAGGGGGAAAGCAGGAAAGTCCTGACCAAACCAATTGCATCACTCACTGGACAGGTAGGTGTGTGTCAGCAGGAAGACGACGCGCTTCAACACGTTCTTGATTTCATCCTTGATGGCGAATATGCGCATCTCCCGGCAGTCGTTGATGTAGTTCTGCAGGGCCACCACCTCGGGAGTCTCCTCCGGCCGCTCGCCGGCCTTCATCGACATCTCCTCCAGCTCCTCGCAGATGCTGAAGTGGCAGAAAAAAATCCCGGAATCAGGAATCAGGCAACGTGCATGCACATACCCGAGTGGGTATACATATATGTACGGCGTAAAGTTATCTATTAAGTGGCATTGGGGGGCAGTCAGCATAAAAGTTAAGTGAAAGAGCACTCGCACTTCATTTAGCTGATGCTGTTGCTGATGCAATCTGTTCCCGGCTACTTACGCCCGATTCTCGTTCCAATTGAGGGCTTTGTAAAAATCAATTATGAAATCGTAGATTTCGCGCACATACATCCGCAGCGAAAGCTTCACGTGCCGATTATCCAGCATGAACAGGTTGAGCGGAATGAAATCGCGCAGATAATAGGTCGTATCGCTCACGGCCTGAAGTTTTTTCAACAGCTCCTGGACAACCTGTGGGAGACAGAGGTGTCACATCCAAGAGGGGTTAGTTGTCATGGAAATAAGTGGATTTATTAAAGGTCATTGTAAAAATTAAAAAAAAAATTTAATTAAAAGAGGTAAGAGGTAATAATCATGTTTGAGATTTAATTTTAAGTAACCATATTTATAGTAAATTAGAATTCATATTTGAGTTTTTAACTAAATACTGTAACCTTTTAGTCATGTTATTACTTCAATTTAATTTCAAATGTAAAAAAAAAATTTCAATTGAAACAAATATTGTTTTTAATTTTAAAAATATTTCTGGGACCCATTTACCATCAGTTTAAATCAGGTTTACAAACAATGCTAACCCACCACATTCACATTTTAAGACCAACAGACAAACAACAGGACCCTTAATACAAAACTGATGGTGGTGCAGACCGAGACGCACTCGCATTTCATGCATCGACAGGCAGCAGGCTGCATATATGCAGTCGGAAGTAATTTTTATTTTAAATAAATTGCGCAAAAAACCAAACTGAACCAAATGAATCGAGAGGAGAGGAAATTGCTGGTCGTTTCATAAAACTTAATGAATGCAAACTGCAGTCTGCAGGGGGGAAGGGATGGGAAAGTAAATTGAGCGTGTGATATACGTTTGGTAATGCAGGGGCTGTCGTCTAAGTACAGTGACATGCCAAAACTTTGTAAAATCAACAGGCTGCGAAGGCAAACAGCGGCTAATTAAACATTGCACATAGCTAACAAAACTGTCAGAAATCAACAACAGGGAGGAGCGTTGTAATCCGGATGCTCTGGAAAGGTGGAACTTGTCAAATTACACAAATTGCCAGGCACTACCCACTCCCAACTCCTGTCAGTCAGCGTGTCTGTCTGTCGGCAGTCTATTAATATTGCATAATGAAATTTTATGTTAATTCTACGCATCATTGCGTGTAATCAAATCGAAATAAATAATTAAATCCATTTCAAGTCGAGCCTCGGGCTCGGAGTCCGCTGATTGCCACCAGGAGGACTATGGAACGGAACACTCACCCCAAGTTCTGGCAGAACGTTCTCCGTCCAGACCTTCTGCACCATGGGCATGATGAGCTTTTGGAAGAGACCGAAGTAGTACTTGTAGATGGGTTTTAGGTACACATGCACTCCCTTCCAGTTGACCTTCACGATCTGCTCGACTTTTTCGCAAAGTTCTAGGAAGTCTCCATGCTCCTCATCGATGTAGTGTAGAAAGCCCTTTGTTTCGGGTTCTAGGGGGAAGGTTTTTAATTTATAAATAATTACTTTAAGGAAGAACTACTCACCTCCTCCGGACATTACAAATTCAAGGCGCGGAATGTCATAACCCACTGCCAAAATACTCTTAAAGTGCTCGGTAAAAAGACGAGGCAACTCCTGCATGTAGGGATATATATAAAGCTTATTCGAGTGATCCAGTTCAAACTGCGCCACATCGTCAATGTCAGGAATCTATAATAAAAAGTGTAAATATAATTATTTTATCTACCAATCAAAGTCCAAAGGAATATTTACGTTCTCCACAAACTGGTTGACCTGCGGCTGCTGAAAAGGATCAGCGTCGTCCTCATCGTAGACGTAGATATTGGAAGCCGGTCTAACCCCAGGACCCATGTCAATTGGCTCGTGATCGAAGTGGGCCCCGACCACAGAGGCAATAAGTGTCATCAGTGGGATCCTCTTCAGCTTCGCATCGAACATGGAGTACTTTTCGATGCGGTTACCCTCCTTGAAGGCGCAGAGCACCTTGAAGAGGTAGTTGATGCTCTTGCTGATGAGACTGTTTAAGTGTCGCGACATCGCCGAGTGGATGCAGCGGAAAAGCATGGCTGCTCTTCCTCCGTACTTCCCAGACATGGGCACAAAATCCTTCCAGGTACCCCGCATTTCGTTCATCAAGTCTGCGCAGCGTGGTAGCCAATCGTTGAGCAGTAACTAAGGAAAAATTATAGTCTTTAATACATAAAATTTATACGGATATTGTGGAAATTTAAGAGATCCTAGTTACTTTAAAAATTAGGGCCAAATCAAAAAAAGTAGGAATCAAAAAAATAACCCTCTAGAGACCAAAAAATAGTATTTGTTGACTTACATCCCTCACTTCAGCACAGCTTCTCTGGAAGAAGACCTGAACCGTGTCCGCATCCAAAGGTCTTTGAGCCAGTAGAAGCTGCCCCAGATCCACCACTACGAGGTCCTCATAGAGGTCGTGCCACAATCTGTTTAGTGCCTGGACAGTAGGATGAGTGGTCATGAGCACCTCTCCAATCCGAGCCTTTCCCCGCAGCAGATTGGAGCGCCAGGGAACTGGTGGATATATGGTGAAGGTGGGAAATTCTGGAGGTTCCTTCTCCAGCTGCAGACGCTTTCGCTCCATGTTGGATCTTCAAGTTCATGAAGGTAAAATATTTTAATGTACCCCAACATAATACCCAACGACAACTCACCCGAGGAGATAATTTAGGAAGTTCCGCTTGACATGGTGGCGAAAGTCCTCCTGCAGATCGATGAGGCACACGATGATGAGGATGGCCAAATCCTGACGCACGCCACGGTCGCCCACGAACAGATAATCCATTAATATAACTTCTGCCGGCAGTTTGGGCCAATCTTTCTGTAATGAGTTGATTAGATAGAAGGGCGGATTGAAAAGGGGACGACAGGTGGCATAAACTTTGCTGGCGCCCCGGGCGATTTCGACTAGTTTTGGTGATGGGTTTTTTGGGGGTATGACATGAGAGTGGGATATTGTCTACGGAGCTTCTTTAGCTGCTCATTAAGTCGCCTTTGCCGGCACTGATTTGCCGGTGTGCTGATGGCAAGTGCTTGGCTTAAATCCCTGCCAAAGTTTGTTTGGCGCTCACGTCAAAACATCAACACGCGCCCCGTCACTTGTCATCCCATTTACCCCCAATCCCCAATCCCCATCTCCATTCCCATCCCTCATCCAGTCCAGGGAACATGTTTAATATGCTCGCACTGCTGGCAAACTTTTTCGGCGAAAACTTCTGCCGAATCCTGAACCAGCTCCAGTTGAGCGCCAGTTAAGTTTACTAATAATGTCGACGCGATGTTGAGTCTGGAACTCTCTTTATATTAATCTGTGTTGCCCACATAGCTATTTTTGTACAAACCTAGCTATTAGTTTAAGCAACGAATTATCTAACAGATTTAATTTTGTTTGTTCAGCCAAAACAATTGACCCAAGGATTTTACATATTTAAACTTGTGGTTGATTGAAATACAGTCAATTGAGGTCAAAGCAATTCATTTCTTAGACTTAGTAAATGCCAAATAAGTGCTCAAACTGTCTTCACACCCATTTTAAAATCAACAGTTCATTATTGGACAATTAAATACTGGTTTATGCAAGGAATTTAAGTTTAAAAGGTGTTAGGCTTAATAACACAGCTTAAGAATGAATTTAAATGTGGACACAACATACATTAGCATTTAATTAGGTTGTCACAATATCAGCAAAATATGTTCTTAACTAAAAGTATAAATAACAGTTAAAAATGTAGGTGGCTAACATATTTAAGCTACTTTCTGTTATAACTAGTTAACTACTCACCTCCTCCTTGAGTATAAATCTGTAGGCATCCTGAAGGAGGGCACTCCGAGGATCTATGCGTCTGAAGGCCTTGCGGATGAGCTGCGAAGGATACGTCTCCAGCTGCACTATGGACATCTGCATTGGGATAGGGGACAAGAGATGGTGAAGCCATTAAATCGGGTGTGATTCACGCCACACAAGCGGCTTCTCTTTTTAACAACTAATCACGTTATTCATAACTTTGACCACGCCCACGGACCATAATATTTACGAGGTATGAATTATATAATTTTTATAAGCACGTTCCCCGATGCCAACGCAGCTTAATTTACTCGCACGCACACATGTTGACTTTGTATGGAGTTTATTATTATCATTTTTTATGGACAGAGATACAGATACGGACACGGACACGGACATGGATATGGACACGGACATGGAGCAAAAGAAGCAGGAGCAGGACACCGAGTTGGAGTCAACGATAAAATTTATTTACGCCCGTCGCTGGTGCTCACTTTTGATGGCTTTTTTATGGTCTCGGTCAGGGAGTCATTGCGTCTGGGTATTTGGCTTTCATTTCCCACACATTCTTTTTTCGCTTAGCATATGTTTGGTCAGTTGCATAATTCAGAGTTACTTAGCGATACGTGGACCCACACAACTATCCCTCATCGAGACTCACACTCTTCAGCAGGCACTGGAAACGCTTTTGCATCTTCAGGGGAAAAATGGACTCGGCCTTTGCCAGCTGCAGCTTGTATTTGGCCAGCATCTGCACCTTCTGGTCATCAGGATCCACCGGCTGCAAGGGCTGCATGTACGGAAAATGGCTAAAATAAATTTAAAAAAAAACAAATCAAATAAGAAAAGTAAGTCCTAACTTTAAATATTTAAAAAAATATATTTCTTAAGCTGTTTAAAAAAATAAAGAGTCTTTTTTGATTTCCTGGATTCCCCAAAAATAACAAAAAAGGTAATCAACATGAGTACAAATCAAGGTTTGATATTTTTTTGGGTATTAAGGATTAACTCACGTAGCTTCCATTCTCTTGAGACAGCGCAGAAACTCTTCATTGGTTTGAAAATCCTTACGATGTATGCGAATCTTTCCAACGCAGCAAGGATTTTTTTTCTGAAGATAAGTTTATGTCGTAATAAAATCTATGAAGACAAAGTGGGAAAAGACACCCACCGTTTGCATGATGCCCTTTGATTTAAGGTCACGTTTTGTTTTGTCCTTACAGCTCGGAGGATCCGGATTTTGGAGAAGACCATGGCCAACATTGTCAGCGGCTTTCTTCAGAATTGGCTCGATAAGCTCGTCAATGATCTTGCCTACCCTCATCAGCTCGTTCCGGCATTCTGTAGAAAATATTATTATTAGAATTCTTGAACAGAAAATATATTTGAATAAATGGCCTATATTATATATTATACTTTATAAAAATTAATAAGTTTATTTCCAATGCGTCAATCTAATGTTATTATTAATTGAAAGAATTATTTTATAGAAAATATTTATATATATTATATTTATATTTTTTACAACAAATTATGATCCACATGGGTAATCCTCATAATATTTAATACATATTTTTAGCCTTAAAAAGTATAACAAGTGGATGTTTTTCAAGCAAGGTACTTTTTTTCATTAAGTTGATATACCTGTTTTGTTGTGTATAGTCATTTTCTTACCCTGAGGCGTTCGGAATGCATAATGATCGCCGGCTGTGAATTGCTCCTTCTTGGAAGGTGCCTTTATGTTGTTGACCCGCAGGTGCCTGGCAGTGGGTGTTCGATAGGCTCCTATCAACTCCGAGGGAGATCCGTGGAGTCGCCTCAGCTGATTTGTCCACAAAGAGGAGGTGGTGCCACAGCTGGGATAGAAGATCCGCACTCTCCGCTTGCAGTAGATTTCCAGGAGTTGGCTGGTCATTTCGTAGATTTCCTGCTCACTGGGCCGCACTGTCGAACGCGTTGAGGGGGGTGTCAAATCTTTAATAATGCACACTGAGTAAATATGAACGCTTATTTATTACCGCCAGTCATCCATTTGTCAATCCAGGGAAATTGATTACACGCTGGAAGCGAAACAAAAAAACAAACCAAATGTAAAAATTGAAATTGAAAATCACATTTAATATTTGCCCACGCATATGACATGGGTCTGTCTGCACTTTTCAAATTTGATTTTTTACTTATTTTTTTGCATTTTTACGAGCCTGAAAGGCATCGCAAATAGGCTTGTTTGTGCAACATGAAATTGTTTTAAATAAAAGTCACGGCAGCAGAGTTCGATTTTTAACTGATTAAACTGGAATTAATTTCCATTTCGGGCCTTTACAAACGAAATTCCCCCGGGCTGAAGGGGGATCTCTGGCTATCTGTGGCCACTGGCCTTCCATTGGCTTGTTTGTCGCATTTGCATGCTAATGTCTATCGAAAACACGCTTTTATGCCATTGTGTAACTGGATCCCCTTATTAGACCACGCCATCCGCCCACTGGGATGGCGCTTCCATTCTGGCATTAAATATTAAAAAACTAGACACAAAAATGAAACATTTTTATTACAAACTAGCGACACTGAAGGGAGATACGGGTTAAAGGTGAATATATGCGTTAGCAGGGTTCTCTTTATTTTAAGAGAAAAATGAATTGAAATATACAAAATAAAAATATTTATTAAGAAACATTTAATATAAATTGCAGTTAAATAAAAAGGAAAGTAAAAGACAAGTGTAAACAAACAACTTTTTTCGGAGTAGCTTATCGAATGTGTAGAAGTTCTAGTACTGACAAAATTATATAACAAGTTGTTATCAATCTTTTAAAATTAAAGTGGTTTTATACAAAAAATATTTTTCTTCAAAGAGCAGACATTTTAATATAAATATTTATTACACATCCTTCAAAGTAAAAAGCCAATTACACCTTATTTGCCAAAGAGTATTCACAAAAAAAAAAGAAAACAAACATAAAAATGTTCCATGTATGTAAATGCTAAATAAAACACTATGATAAACATGTTGTAGAGTCACTCGACCCGCCCTTGGTCCTGTCCCTGCACCACCCCCTCCTCCTCACCCCCTGAGTGCCCTGCACTCCCAGAGGATATTCAAATA
Organism: Drosophila oshimai; assembly: GCA_018150695.1. Lineage (NCBI taxonomy): Eukaryota > Metazoa > Arthropoda > Insecta > Diptera > Drosophilidae > Drosophila > Drosophila oshimai. Next base: position 1,462,921 of record JAECWM010000071.1, on the reverse strand, counting down.
AATGTCATACGCATTTGTTTTTCGGTTTTACCTTTTTTTCTCATTTCGGTTATAAAATTTTATGTTAAAAGGATAATGTTTGGAAATTTTATGTTTACAGGTGAACAATTTTCCAACGAGCTGCGCTGTGGGAGACGGGAAAATGTGGGAGCAGGAGCAGTCAAGGAGGAGCTGGAAGTGGCTCAGGTCGGGGCATGTTTTCGCATTTAATAAAGTATTAAGTGTTATGTTTTTGCGGTAAAGTTCTCACTCATTGAATAACACGAAATGTGTGGCAATTTGTTTGTACAGCTCCCATTCCCTTCACCTGGCATAATGCGCAAATGTTGTTCCACTTAATTCCTAGCCATGGCTGTGGTTTATTCCCTAACCACTTTCTTCTACACTTACCCGTGGAATCGAAGTTGTAGGAGTGATCCTTGGCATCGCGAAGCATTTCGAACTGTTCCGGCATGGCAATGTCCTCTAGTTGAAGTTCCTGCAGGCTGTCATCGTCGCATTCGTCATAGAACTCCTTTACGTTGTCCAAGTCGTATCTGTGGAAATCGAACTCCCGATTGCACCTTCCCACAATTTTGTCAGTCTGCATGTGAGCTGTGGGAAAAGAAGAGATTAAAATTGGGAACTAAGAGCGCAATATAGGACACTCACATATCTTCTCCTGCAGAAACTCCTTGACAGGATCCAGGGGCAGCTGGTCAAAGCCATAGGTAAGGTTGTAGAAGGGGCAGTCGTTCAGCTGCCGCTTGTCGCCCTTTTTCTGAGCCTGCGAGACCCTTGAAAGGTGAAGCGTCCTCCGACGTCTCAGCTTGTCATCCTGCAGCCGAGGATCGCAGTAGGGACGTCTCTCAGGAGCTACCTTCTTCTGCATTCTGAAGATGGGGACATGTGATGGTCGGGGACGGTGTGTGCTTGATCCTTCCGTCGATGTCGGTTTGTTAACGAGTCGTATTCAAACCCAACACAACGAAACACGAATTTCTAGTCTGTTTTCATTTGTCTCACTCTGTGCGAAGCCCACTTTTCTCGCCGGGAAATTGGAAAAAAAAAACTGAGTAGAAACAAAACTCCAGCTCGGATGGCAAAAGTTTACACAGCAGCAGCAGCAGCAGCGAAATATTTGCGGGCCGGCGATGAACGTGAAATGTTTACAAACAAAGTCGAGGCCCAGGCAATGGGCATGGCCATGGCAACGGAGGACCCGGAAACCCAGGGGCCAGGAACCGGGTTCGTACGTGTAACCCCGGCAACCGGGACCGGCTGGTGGTAAAAGTCGCTACAGGAGCAGGAGGAGACACCACGACACTCCGTCAATGCTCGCCTTTCAACGTGCTCGCCTCTGCTCGATAATATTTGATATTTGTGTCTGGCTCCGGGATGACTTCCACTGCTCCAACTGCAGTCACACGCTGAAGAAAAACAGAAGAGTATTGATGGGACATTGAACAAAATTATTGGTATTTTTAATCATAAAAAAATGTTAATCTAAACCGACACTGAAACCCGAGTTGTGAACATGTTTAATAGATACAATGCAACTTATTTAAGCAATTTCTAAATATTTTTTGGGTAAAGGTATTATTAAACGGGAGGTCGAAATTGGTTAAAATATAACTTTAACAGAAAGTAAAGTAGTTTTTAACGAGGAACACATCAAATATTGTTTTGATTTTTTAGAATATTTCTGCAAGAAAAGCAAGCAAATATTTTTTAAATTTACAGTAAACCTAAACCTTTTGTTATTTAAATGCTTTTCTTACAAAGCACCTGTTATTACGTGCAAACTGTGTTTTAACTATACGACTTGCATTAATAATAATCACAAGTTAATTTTTGGATAAAAATATAAATAAAACTAAGCAGTAAAGGGAGTTTTTTTTAAATTTTCTTCAAGTGCAGACCAAAGCACACGGAGCAGGCAGGTAACGCGGCAGCTTTTCTCCGAATTGTGCACACATTTTGCAATAAAGCGCTGCAACTGCAGGAAAGCTGGTCCTAGTGTTGCTGGTGCTCCTGGCATTTGGTGTATTTATTATCCCATATGTCGTATGTCTGGCAAAAGGAGCAGCAGTACTCGTCATTGAACCTGATGATATGTTGACAATGATGAAAAATAATAATACTCGCATTAAGCTCCCTTTGGAGGCTGCCAGCTGAACAACGGGAATCCCATCCATAATGCTGCGAGGCCACATAATCATGAGCTGATTTTGTGAAGAGATCCTATTGCATTCTGGCCACTGACGGAACTGGCTTTAACAAAGACGACTTCCGCTTGGTATGACATCGGTGTTTGGGCATGGATCTGCAATTAGCGCAACAATTAATTGTGGCAAATTAATTGGAAATTTGATTAATGGGCCTTTGCGGTCGCCTTACCTTTGTATGTTGGGATTCCCTGCGAAAGGTATTCAACTTTGACCAACTTTGAGGGCGCACCAAATGCGGTTTCCACACATGCGAGGGATACACAGCCATCATGTGTGTGCAAAGTGACAAGGCGTGGGAATACCTTCATCCGAGGAACTGGTACTGGAATCAGGAGCCACCAGGAACCAGGTCATCCGACTGTCACGTGCCTAAGCGCCCTGCCCAACAACGCAATGCAGGTGCCACCGACAGGTCCTTCGGGGATCAGGGGTGCACAGGAAGTCCTAGCTGCAGTGCATCCAAAGCCATGCGTGACAAATATTTATTAACTGCCACAGCAGCTTAGCGACTTTGATCTTGGCTCAGCGAGCTAATACAAAATTGATTTCGGCTTCGTCAATTGTCACAAATAATGATTACCACGCATTTTCGACCCCATCATCTTCATCCTGGGGGCATGACACGCATCAAATTGCATTTAGTTTGTCATTGGCCTTCGGAGGGGGGTTGCAAACAAAGGGCCGTAATGCGGCGGCTGTCAGTCACGTGACCTCATTGCCAAAAAGTGTACAACTGGGGAGGGGAGGGACGGGACACAACATCATTATTAACGAAGTCAACGAGCAGCAACAAAAGTCCGGAGCAGCAGCAGCATCGCTTTCAGCCTCTGAGTATGCAACACTTTTCACCGGAACGGAAATAAGTCGAATCCAATCATACCCTAAGAAGCTTAACTTCCAGGGGATGTGGCCGAGGATGTGAATGTGGGGAGCCACTTTTCGGGTGTGAGGAAGTATGAAATTGGATATGCGTTTACTTGAACACAAAAGAAGGAATAAATCTTGGTAGGGAAGCAGAAAATAAATCACTGACACTGGGTAAATGGAAAATATGAAAACTTTGTATTGGAACTTTAGTGCCGAAAGTATTAACTTAATTTGAGCAGTCTTTACCTTAGCTTAAATTGCATCACTTTGTTTTTGTTTTCTACTTCCTATTTGCTTTGTATTTAATTAACATTTCAAAACAGGAAACCAATTTGTTTCCAATGCGAGAGGTTCTTGTTTTTTGGTGACAAAGTTTTAATGACTAGTATAAAATAATAAATAATCTTAAAAAAAAAATTGAATTTTTTTTCACATTCTTAAATAAGCTGTAGAAGTACCTATATTGTGTGCAGCTTCAACTTTATGTCAAATTTTCGTTAATATAGTAAACGCTTTTTGTACAAAAATTAATCAAAACAAGAAAGAACGCTATAGTCGGGTTTTCCGACTATAAGATTTGCGATACTCATTGCCCTCTTTAAAATCAGCAAGCTAGCCCTCTTCAATAATGTGTAGCCTACTTTCATGCGCAATCAGTTTTAAGCGCCCTCTCATAAAAAAAAAGTTTTGCATACTTTTGAGCGCAATAAAAATTTTCAACGCATTTGTATACACAATTTCTTGAAAATGGTCAGATTTTAAAAATTTTTAGATATTTGGGTAGATATTTTCAATACGAACAACATTTGTTAGGGCCACTTTTCTCTAGCACTAAAAATGTGGACACCACAGAGTTTTTCCGGTTTGTGGGCGAAAAGGGGCGTGGTCAGGTTTTGAAACAAACTTGATCTGCGCCTTGCTTATAGAAGTCTGTGTGCAAAATTTGGTGGCTCTAGCTCCTATAGTTCCCGAGATCTCGATGTTTGTGCGGACAGACGGACGGACGGACAGACAGACATTTGATCGTTTACAGTATTTGCTTACTCTTCGAGTATCGCAAATAAATATTTCTTTGAGAGACAAGTACATGATCAAACCATTTTTGGGGATATAAAATTTGTTTTTAACATTTCGCAAACATTTCGGAGAACCCGTTTGGGTTAGAGTATAATTAAAGAACTGCCTTGTCAAGGCAAAGTTATCCTTATTCTTTTTTTCCCAGTCTCTCTTTATTTTTTCCTACCCCATTCCCCATTGTTTATTTGCCTCGATTCTGTCTTTTTTTGCGTTTGTTGCCATGGCGAATCGCATTTTGTCCACGTGATTAATGGGCAACGCTGGAAGACGTCGCGACTTGAAAAATTACATTCAAAATAAACGACAGAGGCGTCGTGGTCGGCGTTTTAAAACGGCGCGTCACACGTGAACAGGGGAGGTGGAGCTGGGTGTCAAAGGTGGGCAGTGGTGGTGGTGGTGGTCGAAGGATAAGGAGGCATATCAGCTCCTGACGCACGTAAAAGATGCAACAGGAGCGAACAGGGAGCAAACACCGTGTGATTTACACGCAACCCATAGGAGGTGGGGTTGGGTGGGGTTGATTTCAAATGGGTTGGAGAGGGGGGAGGGGTCATAGTGCAAATTAGGGGTTGACACTGCTGCTGCTGTGCAGGCGACGCACTCGGTTGTCAATTGAAAACGTGCCAACAATTTGCAACGACGATTAATCGTGCGACCAAACTGGGAGTTCCAATTCCTGCTGGTCCTTCTGGTCCTCCCAGGACTTCCTCCTCCTCCTCCTCCTTCTGGATCCCACTGTCTGGGTCCATCGTTCCACTGCGGATCCGTGCATGCTGCAGCGCATTTGCAGCTCTGTTTACGACCAAGTTTGCCCAGCGTTTGACTAATTTGTGTTGGCTCCATTATGCATGGCTGGGAATGGGTTTCCAAGTGGAGGTAAAGGTGCACCGTCGACTTAATCCTAGACAGACGTCTGATGAGCACTTAATTCCCGGTCGCTAATTGGTTCCAAGATGCGGGATGTGGGATGATCAAGCTCGGAAGTCAAGCGATTTGCCACATCTGAAATATCTGCAGGGGTTAAAGCAGCAACATTTAAATCACAGGCTATACTTATGGTTGGTTAATTATCCGCGTTCGCTTAAATTTAATCAATTTTTATCGCTAATATTTCTTCTCCTCTCTTTTGCTTTTTGTTATCATTAATAATGAATATAATTATGGAATGTCAGAGTGGGTAGAACGGGAAAAAAGTGTGAAATACAATCGCTTTATACGGATGCAGATACAGAAACAGAGATACTGCGAGAGCACACCATCATTAAAGGCTTTTGTATGCAATTACATGCCGCATTGAGCAATCATAAATTAGCTTTCGAAAAGTGCGATAAAAAAATATAGCGAAATTCAATTAAATTATATAGTGTGCAAAAATTTAATGCCCATAACGCAAAGTCGGGGCCAGCTCATGTTCATATTAATCATAACAATTTGCAACTCTTTTTTTCCACCTCCTGTCGCTTCTCATTTTCCATTACTAAAAAAATGAATGGCTACTGAAATCTGCCCGCTGTAGGTATATTCATATATTTGTTTTAAATGTCAACAATCATCAATGCAAATTCACTGCAACTATAGACAGAAATTCCTGATTTATCCTCGAGCCGTCGCATCAATTTTGGATTGGCATCTGATGGTGGAAAAAAATGAGAATCAAAGTGGAAACTATAGTGTCAAAGATAGAGAGCGATAGATATCTGGTCCGGCTGACCTTACAAATTAATAACACAGGCATCTGATAACCTTTAATGAATGTTTGTTCTTTTAACCTAACAAAAAGTCCCCCAACGTAAATTATATATAAATGAGGCTTGTTAATAAAATGAAACTATGGAAAAGTAATTTCAATTTCACATTTAAAGAATACACGATTTTCCTTTTTTTAAGGTAACTGAGTGTTAAATTTATTTTCCTTATAAATTAAGTTAAAATATTCAAAAGCATATTGTTTTCTTTTTTGACATGAACGGATACCAAGCTAAAGTTTTTAAATTAAATTATGGAAGAAGCCACTTAAAGGGTAGCAGAAACAAAAAGCCGCTTAGCTCAGCATTTCCTGCGTTCTCCGATAAAATTTTCGACCCGGGTAAATATTTGTGCGAATATCTGCCATATAAACCATGTAGCTCAAAACTATGTGTGTCCATGTGGGTCCTTTTTTGGGATGTGTGTGTGTGCGCGAATAAATTCTGCATTGCGTAGCTCAAAATTTCCAACACTAAATTGTTATGGTTTTTAGTCTTAAAGATAAATGTACTTAGCCAGGAGCCAGAGGACGATGCCCTAGACTCCGACTCCGCCTCCGCCTCCGAGTTCATTGTAAAGTTTTGCATATGCCCGAAAATATTTACTCGTGAGGAGATTGTTTAGTTAAACCGTAAAAAGACCAGCATGTCCGGATGGGCTTGAGCTTGGGCTGGATGGTTTGGTTAGTCTGTCGCAGCCAGAGACAATGTAACATTTAAGAAAATTTAAGCCGCAGGCGACTTAAAAACGAGACGAGTCCCTTTTTGTCAGTGGCCTTTTGGCCGGGCCATATGATTTAGCCATTCTGTTGTTGCTGGGGATTTGCCTCTGGATTTTTTGCTCATTGTCTTCTTCGGGGAAAGCCCGAAAACAGCGAGACCAAAGTGGATGGCCAAAGCCCTAGTCCGTAGTCTGTAGTCCGGGATAGATGGATGGACAGGCAAACAATTGTTGTTTGTATCCTGGTTAGCTTTGGTCCAGGGCTCTTCCTTTGCTGCTGCTGCGGCTGCTTTGGCTTCTGTACAAATTAGTTTCTAATACCTTCAAGTCAAACAGTGGACAGACCCGGAGACCTTTGCCTCAAAGTACAAACAAACAGTGGATCCCTGGCTCAAATCGGGCTTGGTCAAAGTCAAAGTCGAAGTCCGCCCCCAGAAGTTTGCCGAATCACTTGAGCGTGTTTATGAAATAACGTTGACTTTGGGGGCGTTCGTTTGCCGACCGCCTAATTACAAAACTCATCCGTTGGCCGATTGATTCCACACAGCAAATGGTATTTTAAATAGTTTCGCTTAGTTTCATTTAGCCCCATTTAAAGTCCACTTCAAAGCATCTTCCCTCAAGATTGCGTAATGATGCAGACGCTCTCCTCCAGCCGAAAGTTGGACCGAAGACAGAACCACAAGACCATGTGGCGGGTTTAATGAGCTAACTGATTCTCTCGATTCCTCGCTCACCGTCATCCTCCTCCTCCTCGTCCTCCGTTTATCCTTGGCCAAAAGTTTTAAAATTAATTTTTAATTGTTTATGCAGCAAAAGTTCAGCTCGAGTAAAAGGAGGAAAACAGCAGCGGGCGAAATAAAAACAATTCTTGGAGCACTAGGAGATAATATAGATACTTTTGCCTCTTGTTTGTATTGTGTTGTTTTCCCTAAAAACCTGATGCTGAAAATTAACCAATTTTCAGTGGACTAATAAAAGGATTTAGCGGGGAGGAAAGGTAGGGAGTAGAGATTTGGGATAGTTCACTTAGAAAGCTGTCAGGGCTAAAGTTCAATGATTTACTTTTAAGTTACTTAAGAAAGATTTAATAATCAAAAGACTTTTATTGCCTTAAACCCATGCGATTTAAAATAACACTTAAAGTAACTCATCGACACTTCAATTATTTTATAAAGTAAAAGGTAAATAAAAATTTTAGATTACCAAAAATGATTTAAACTGTTTTTGGGACATTACAAAAATATACACAAATATACACACTTGCATTTTATAGTATTTAAAATATAATTTAATGGCTATACATGCTAGGACTTTAGAAGATAACCCGATCTGTTGGATTCCCTAGACTTTGTACTTTGTAGAACCATGAACGGCAGCTGCTTTTTACAAACTAACCCACAGATCTGAGACCTTGGGCAGAGTTCACAGCTTGTCGATGGACGGCAGCTGTGAATGCAAATTTCGAGAGGTATTCAGACAATAATCGGGGCAACAAAGTGCTCATTGATAACGATCGTGCATAACCGTAAAGTTTGCAGCGGATGGGGAACCCATGGGTATTACGGCGGGGCCATTTGCATAACACTGGCCCAAAAGAGTTGACGTTGGCGCGGTGTCAGCACTAAAAGCCAAAAGCAGCGGAAAACAGAGGCAATGCTTTATGAAAGAAAATTATGCAAATTGCTAATAAATTATAGTGAGCCAGCGAACGACATGTATGTAAAATAATAACAAGCGGACGGAGATGGAGCTGGCGATGGCGATGGTGATGGTGAGTTTTTTTGGTTGGAGGAGCGGTCGCGAATTGAATTACAAATGTAAACACAATGCCACAGGACAGTACAGGACAGCAGAGGACAGGACAGCACAACGCAGGACGACAGTTCCAGGACTCAACGGAGCGCTGACAGGATGGGGGCACAGCGAAATCATTAAAATAATAAAGCGCTGTGTTCGCTTTCAAGACGACAACAACGCGATGACGACGACGACAACGGCGACAAGGACATTAACTGGCGAGCGGATAATGGCGAAACTTTTTGACATTTATTGTGTTTGTGTCGAATGTTTATTTATGATTGCACGCGGCCCGGAGTCGACAGGGCCGTATTTACATTACAATGATCAGAAGAGCATAACTAAGGGCCACAAATTCCCATCTCCCATCGCCCAACCCCCACCATATCATCATCCATCGGCTTGTTTGCGTATGCGAATGCGTATTAAATTAATGATACTTTCTAGTTCATAAAATTCGTTATGATTCTGTTCTGGTTCCAAATCTGTTTTGTCCTGTTCGGTTCTGTGTGCGAATATCAACGTCAAACACACAAATCAAATAATGACATAAATGAGAGCACAACACACACAAATGCGGCGGGTGTGCCTATTGGATTGAAACAAATTGATTGTCATAAAGCATCGTTTATACATATTATAATGTGTCATAGGATGTTCATGCTTCGCTTCATACTTTTAGTGCTAAGCCAAACCACCAAAAAATCTACAGTTGAACTCACATAACTCGAACCACCATCTGGCACATTTTAAAATAAAGTGGTGGGGACTTTGAGTTGCAGAAATAAAATGTGAAAGAATTTTGTTCCTTAAGATTTCTTGTCGAATTTGAAGAAGATCAATTTTCGGTTTTAAAAATCACTTAAAACCCATTTAGTCTCAATGTTAAAGATCCAAAACTGATACACATACAAATAAATACTTTGTTTATAAAAAAACATAGTTTAGTACTTGATGTTTTTGCAATTTTGTATAAAAAATGTACAACTTTCAACAAAATTATGTCTTAACTGAGTTTTCTTGATTCTAGAGCTCAGAAAACATATGTTTTAAGAACAATTAATCACTTTTTGTATACAAAATGTTTAAAATTCTTTAATTCTGACCTGGTATTTAGTCCTAGTTTCATTGACTTGCATTAAACTCAAGAAAGTTGATGTAACAGAAGCCTCACTGTACTTGCATCCTCATCATCTCGGTGGTCTGCCATGATTTCACAAGTGGCGATGTGAGTGATTGCGATAAGGACGCCGCTCGCTGTCCGGGGATCAGGAGGAGTGGTTAATATATAGTATATGTGTATTTTTGGCCCCTTTATGAGGGCGATAGTTCCCCTAGCAACTCCAACTCCACAGTCCAAGTGGAAACCCAAAGCGGGCTAAATTTATGGTTGTTTACAGCAGATTGCACACCCCATTTGCTTTGTTTTGCACTCGCTGCCACTTGACACACATCTTGGGCCAAAACTCAAGATGGCTATATGACGATGACTCTTGAAAAAGCGAAAAACTTACGCAGTTTTGTCTCTTTAATTAGTCCAAGGTTGAGAAGGGGCGAAGGGGGGAATATGTGTGTAAGACCCTCGGGAGCGCCAAAAGTGAAAGTGCCTCCGACATCATATGCATGATTTGTGAAAAGTTTCCACCAGCCAGCAGCCAGCAGCCAGCTCCTCCTGGTAGTTCCTTCGCGTCCTCGTCCTCCTGCTGCTCCCCAGCCAGCTTGTTTTGCCAAGTTTATGAATTTCATAGCCAAAGTTTTTCGGCAGCGCATAACATGCTCGCTGCTTGTAAGCTGCTCCGTTGTTTTCTCGTCTTCGTCCTTTTCGCGTGCAGCATATTTTCGGCGAAATCTTTGATATCCTTGCAGGAGATGGAGAAGGAGCAGGAGCAGACGATGTTGACGGGATGCGGGCTCCAGTTATTACACAGTTTATTACAACAACTCCTGCGGGTCATAAAACTCTGTCAGTGCACAATTAGCCGATTAACTTGACGGGATGTGGGTTATCGACGGGGATCGTGAGATTAGTGGTGACAAGAAATCGATAAACAAAAGCTGCTGAGTCACGACATCCAAAAAGTAAAAGGTTGTTTATTTATTTTTTAATATTTAATAATGCGTAACATAATTAAAAACAATTATAACAATATGAAGCTTAATTTTAAATTTGTATTCCTTTGTTGAAGAACTTCTTTTTATTTTATTTTATGTTTTTTTTCATATTCCTCATTACCAAAATGTTGATTCTAAACTGCAAATAATATTTTAAATTTTCATTTAACAGTTTCATTTTCCGTATTAAAAAAAATACATTTTTTTCTTCTCGTTTGTTTTGTTAGGCTTTGTTCTAGAGTTCGAGGGATAGTCGTGATTGAACAAATAATTTTATGTAAACATTATAATTTTATAGAGCATTATACAAATTAATACTAATTATATTATATAATTTTTATTTTTGTATACAGATCTTTACAAAAAAAATTCTATGCAGCGATTTAGTAAAAACGTGCGAAATTAAAACGTGATTTGTTATCGATTTGTCCATGCGATCACACATTCCAAAAATGTGAAAAATAGAAAAAAAGAAGCCAAATCCCGTACAAACCGAAAAACGAAACAAATTAAAACAAATTCCAAAACTTATTAGCGAAACCCATTAAACAAATGCGATCGTGCTGCCCGTGCGACCTTTTGCAGCCATCAATCTTGAGCGGTTCGTTGAACTCCAAACAAAAACCAAAACGAGTAGTACGCAAATTACCGATAGCCACTTGAGAAATTAACGTTCCGAACTATTAATAATTGCCCGTAAATGTACGCTGTCATTAAAATGGTCGAATCGAATACCATTGTGATTTTGCATTAGATCTTGTTAAGAGGTCCGATGCTCGCTCTTGACCGTGAAGTTAAAGATAAAGCCACATATAGCAAAAGCAATTGAATCGGATCGAAACAGCGGAACCAACAAACGAAAGCGAAACGGCGACCATTTAGTTCCGCACTGGGCAATCTTCGGCCCAACTCCACCTATGAATGCACCATGGGTAGTATGATACATATTTTGGTCACAATTTTATAAAGCCAAATTAAGATTATTGGTTTACTTTTTTCCTGCAGCTTAAAATAACCACTATAAGTATAATGATAACATGTTGCAGAGATCTTGAATATATTTAAAATATATTAATTAATATATTTATATTTAAAATCTATTTTGCTTACATATTTTAAGTATCAGGATGGAAAGAAATATAAACTTAAATTATTGGATAATTTAACAACATTTTTTTTTTGTATTTTTATCATAATGCACGACATTTCATTTTCTTAAAAACATAGTGTAAAAGCCATAGTCGATGATCAACCGAACTATGGTTACACTTTTCATATGCTTTGTGTTTATTTAACATAATATTTGATGTCTCATTACTCTGATTACTCAAAGCTAAACCATGCCTATTTTTTATTAATTTCTCCAATATTATTGTTAATTTTATCCATAGTGCTCTGGACCAAACCGGCTGCCAGCTGGGCTTAATCTCTACGAGAAGATGTGGTTGGGAGACGGGGATGGGGGCACTTGAGGGCTCGAGTGGCGCATGTTGGGGCTTTGGCCAGATTCATTGCTTTTGTTACCGATTCGGAATCGGTTTCGATTTCGGTTTCCGCCGCTGTTTGCCGGCAAACAGAGCGCTGGTCATTGTTTGATTGGAAGCTGGCAAACATTGGAGCGTATAAATATGCGGACAAATTGCGACGATTAATCATTCGACCCATAGATTCCATCGTTAAAGCAATTAGCTTGGAGATCTATAGCAAAATGGTGAATATCCCAGCAGCAGGACCACAAGGATTACTCCATCTAACCCCCGCTTTCCATCCCTCTTGTAGAAACTTTTCCTAGTGTGCATCTTTATTGCCGCCGCGACGGCTGCAGTGATTCCTGTCGAACAAGCCAGGCACCGTCGTGACGTCTCCGAGATCGTGAACGAGTACATCCCGCCGGCGGAGGAAGTTGGAGCCGAGTTGGCCCAAGACCCCGCTGCCGTGGGAGAGGATGGATACCGCTACAAGACCGTGCGCAGGCTGAAGCTCCGTCATCGTCGTGATGTCTCCGAGGTGGCCAACGATTACCTGCCCCCTTCTGAGGAGGTCGTGGCTGAAGAAGCTCCAGTTGAAGAAGCTCCCGTTGAGGATGCCTCTCAAGATTCTGCTGTCTTGGCTGCCGATGGATACCAGTACAAGACTGTGCGTCGTCTGAAGTATCGCCAGCGCCGTGATGTTTCTGAGATCGCCAACGAATATCTGCCCCCTACTGAAGATGCTGCCACCGAAGCCCCCATTGAGGATGCTCCCGTTGAGGAAGCCTCTCAAGACTCCGCTGTGCTCGCTGCTGATGGATACCAGTACAAGACTGTTCGTCGCCTGAAGTACCGTCAGCGCCGTGACGTTTCCGAAATTGCCACCGATTACCTGCCGCCCAGTGAGGAGGTTGTTGCTGATGCTCCGGTTGAGGAGGTTCCAGTAGAGGAAGCTTCCCAAGATTCCGCTGTTCTTTCTGCCGATGGATACAAGTACAAGACTGTCCGCCGTTTGAAGTACCGTCAACGTCGGGATGTCTCTGAAATCGCCAACGAGTACTTGCCTCCTACCGAGGATGCTGCCACCGAAGCTCCCATTGAAGAAGCCCCAGTTGAGGAAGCTTCCCAAGATTCCGCTGTTCTTGCTGCTGATGGATACCAATACAAGACCGTGCGTCGCCTAAAGTACCGTCAACGTCGTGACGTTTCTGAGATCGCAAATGAGTACCTGCCCCCTTCCGAAGAAGTCGTCACCGAGGCTCCCATTGAGGAAGCTCCAGTTGAGGAAGCTTCTCAGGATTCTGCTGTCCTTGCCGCCGATGGATATCAATATAAGACTGTCCGCCGTCTGAAGTACCGTCAGCGACGTGACGTTTCCGAGATCGCCAATGAATATCTGCCACCTAGCGAGGATGCTGCCACCGAAGCCCCTATTGAGGAAGCCCCAGTTGAGGAAGCTTCTCAGGATTCCGCTGTTCTCGCCGCTGATGGATACCAGTACAAGACCGTCCGTCGTTTGAAGTACCGCCAGCGCCGCGATGTCTCTGAAATCGCCAACGAATATCTGCCACCCAGTGAGGAGGTTGTTACTGAGGCCGCAGTCGAGGAGGTTCCAGTCGAGGAAGCCTCTCAGGATTCTGCTGTCCTTGCTGCTGATGGTTACCAATACAAAACCCTGCGTCGCCTTAAGTACCGCCAGCGTCGGGATGTTTCCGAGATCGCCAACGAGTACTTGCCCCCCGCAGAGGAGGTCGTCACCGAGGCTCCTTTGGAGGAGGCTCCCGTTGAGGAAGCTTCTCAGGACTCCGCTGTTTTGGCTGCCGATGGATACCAGTACAAGACCGTGCGTCGCCTGAAGTACCGTCAACGTCGGGATGTTTCCGAGATCGCCAACGAGTACCTTCCACCTGCTGAGGAGGTTTCTACCGAAGCCCCCATCGAGGAAGCTCCCGTTGAGGAAGCTTCTCAGGACTCCGCTGTTCTTGCTGCCGATGGATACCAGTACAAGACCGTCCGTCGTTTGAAGTACCGCCAGCGCCGCGATGTCTCTGAGATCGCCAACGAATATCTGCCACCCAGTGAGGAGGTTGTTACTGAGGCCGCAGTCGAGGAGGTTCCAGTCGAGGAAGCTTCTCAGGATTCTGCTGTCCTTGCTGCCGATGGTTACCAGTACAAAACCGTGCGTCGCCTTAAGTACCGTCAACGTCGTGACGTTTCTGAGATCGCAAATGAGTACCTGCCGCCTTCTGAGGAAGTCGTCACCGAGGCTCCCATTGAGGAAGCTCCAGTTGAGGAAGCCTCTCAGGATTCTGCTGTCCTTGCTGCCGATGGTTACCAGTACAAGACCGTGCGTCGCCTGAAGTACCGCCAGCGTCGGGATGTTTCCGAGATCGCCAACGAGTACTTGCCCCCCGCAGAGGAGGTCGTCACCGAGGCTCCTTTGGAGGAGGCTCCCGTTGAGGAAGCTTCTCAGGACTCCGCTGTTCTGGCTGCCGATGGCTACCAGTACAAGACCGTGCGTCGCCTGAAGTACCGTCAGCGCCGCGATGTCTCCGAGATTGCCAGCGACTACCTGCCGCCCACCGAGGAGCAGGTGGTGGCTGATGCGCCCGTCGAGGAAGTGTCCCAGGACTCAGCTGTTCTTGGTGACGAGGGTTACCGGTACAAGACGGTGCGTCGCCTGAAGCTGCGCCATCGCCGTGCCCTGTAAGCCGGAAAACTACGCCCCTACCTGTACCTGTAACTGAACTGCCCGTTCACGACTATAACCTCTCACCCCCACCAACCACTACTAGGAATAAGTTTTGCTATTATTTAACGATTGAAATCAACGAATAAATCCAACGAAAATTGTTATACCATATAACCTGCTTGTACAAATATAAGTATAATAGGTATTGTTGCGCCCACTCCCGAGGCCACGCACCTGTTGGGAACGGGAGTTGGACTCGATTCCATAAATTGTGTACCTTTTCGCTTAGTTATGACAGCAACAGTTAAGCTCATGGCTCAGCGCACAAGAACGCAATTATCCAAAAACGAGGTGGACGGAGGAGAAGGGTCAGCGGGCTGGTCAGGACTCGACCCTGGATCCTGTCCCGGGTCCTGGCACCTTGTTCGCAGCCAGGCGCAACTTCGGCGAACTCTAACAAATACTTTAAGCTATGCTTTTGAAGATGTTAATCTCATGTCAAGTCCACTTTACACACAACGTTAAGGGTTTGCCCTGGCCTGCCATGTCCTTCTCAGCCCCTTTATCCCTGCACTGGAAAAAGATCTGCAAAATTAGTTTTAAATTCAAAAAGTCGAATCAATATAAAGTTAAATATGTACAGCCCAAAATAATATATTTAACATGATTTTTGCTACAAAAAAATAACGCACTAAAATGTAACTAGAATACAAAAAGTCAAAGGAATATTTAGTCGCTAACTTAACGGTTCTTAAAAGTTTTATTGAGATATTTAAAAGAAATTAACAATATCATTGACTTAATTAATTTTAATGGGAGTTAATACTCGATTAAATGTTTTTATTAAGTGGTAATTTTTATTTTCAGTGCACGTACCCGCCAGGAACAAAGTCACCCATTGATTTGTGAGAGTGTGTGTGGGGCGTTGTTTGGTGTTGGCAGCAGCAGGAAAAAAAGTTGTTAAGTTAAAAGGCATTTGAACCGCAGCGAGCCAAGGATTTCGGTCAGCGCTCCTTTCTGGGATCTAACAACTTCCTTTGCACGCGCCTCCAACAAAATGGGTGGCTAAGAGGGGTCGAGGAAGGGGGAACGGGGGAATGGAAAGGAAAGGACCTTTGGACAGACCAACTAATAATAATTTATCGATCCCCTAGCCCAAGTAGTCACATACGTGGGTCGCCCTATGATTTATGGCAGCCAGGGACTCGAGTGGGCGGGTCCAAAAGGATATGGGAGCGGAGGGGGACTTGGTGTTTGGCAGGAGGAGGAGCTGGAGCAGGACCAAGGTGCCAGACTGGCGGCCAGCGCAGTGCCAAATTGGTTTAATGTGTGGTTAGACAACTTATTTAACGTTTTCAAGTGGTTAGCGCCCACACAATCTCGCCCTGCCAGATGGCCAGATGTGGAGCAGGGACAGTCAGTCAGCAATTCGACTCAGGTGGCCCAACTCACATTGCCCCAGGGCAGGTGTGGGTACTACACACTACTACACTACAATTATGTGGAATAAAAAATGGAATAAATAAATATTTAATGAGGTAAACAAGTTTGTCAAAGTGTTTTTCGTTTTTTAAATCTAGGAAAAGACTTACATAACAATCTTTAACTTAAGCAAGGTTATTATTTCTTGGAGCAAATTAAAAAATCGAATGTATTGTAAAGTTTTTAGATATAATATTTGCATTGCTATAAATAAGAAGCCTCAGAAAAAACATAATAAAATATAAAACCTTTCTCTCAGACTAAAAAAAGTAACAAAACTTTAACTTAAAATAATATATTAAATATACTTAAATTAATTTATATTTAAACTAATTGGCCACTTTTACATTAGTTTTTATAAATACATAATTTAAGTTTAACAATTTTAAGATATCTAAAAATTCTCCAAATCAAGTTCAACCGAAATACAATAGGAGGAGATTTTTGCTTAATAGTTTGAGAGCAACCTAGGATTTTTTTTTCTGTAAACTTAGTTTTGTTGCCTTTTATTTGGCCACGTAAATCATGCAATGCCGTTATTTACTCCATTGTCGAGCGGCAAACTGGTTACGTATGCCACTATCTGCGGTATCTACAAGTGCATGAGCCTCTGGGCTGACGACTCCACTCTTGGGGCACAAAAATCGAATGCAGAGGAGAAGGGGCCTCTGGAGTGAGTGGAGCATAAATCAGTTGGAGCCATTTTGTAAGCACGCCATCAAGCCGAAATTATGACATCATTAAAACAATTATCTGCGCTAAATTATACGATCTGATAACTCGAGACAAGACCCACTCCGAAATATAGTTTCCTTTCGGGGGAGAAATCACATAAAAGTTTTATGAATTATTTCAAATATTTTCAATTACCAAGGGTTCAAGCTGCGGAGGACCGCATAAGTAGATTTATGCTCCACTCTAGCATGGCACATTAACAGGACATTCCAAGGAGCAGTAAGGACAGTAATGAAAGTGAAATTATGGCTTTCGACCCTGACCCGATGGCAACTGCCTCAAATTTTAACTTGATTAAAATTCAAAAAGTTCCCGGTCACATGCTCTCGGCCATAATTTATCACTTAATGGCCCCTCATTATTGAAGTGGGTGTAATTTGTTGATCCAACTGTCGAGCCAAAATCAATTCCTGTCGCTGATTAGCTTGGCTTCCCCTATTTTGGCCACATGCAAATAGACCGATCCTTGGGACAGGATAAGATGGCGAGATAGCAGTGCTCCAACATTATGACATCAGCTACAGAGAGAAAAAATACTGAGTTAAACGACACGTAGGAATAATTTATAAGACCTGCACTTTTGTTTGTATAAAAATAACCACGAGTTCGAATCTGAATTTAAATGTGATTGAAAATCAATTAGTTGTAGTACCAGTAGTAATTTACTATTAAAGTACTTTAAGTCTCTTTTTTAAATATTTTAAGTGGTCTTTCTTCTTTCATGGTGTAAATGTTTTAAGCAAAATTTTTTTAAATAGAAACAATACTTTTTTTTTTGTGCAGGGACGTGGACATGAACATGGACATTGCTATATCTCTTTGTGTGGTAAACATGGTGCAGCAACTTTATGACCACAATATAATTTATTCAATGCCATTTGGGGAGCCAAGCAGAAGATGGGGGTGAGCCAGAGCAAGACAAGCAATTGACATTTTTGTGACTTTTGAAAACTATAATATGTGCAGCTCGGGACATGGCAACAGGCAAATAGCAAATAGCGAACAAGCCAAGGCAAGAGCATAATGATGACGGGCATAAAGACCGCACGACAGACAGCTACATATATGGTTATACTCTATGTATATATATATATATAGGAAGAGTCGGGCTGAGTTGAGCCGGGCATAAAAATAACCCCGGCTGTTGGACAAAATAATAAAGTTGCGCTTGATTATGTGTTGGCCTCGGACACAAAGAAGTAAATACAAATACGCCGGCAACTAGACTAAAATTGTCAGGACTTACAGGACATTACACGTCCGCCCACGAGGATCTGGTGGCCACAGGACTTTGGCCATTTGTCCAGCTCGTCAACGGCAACACAAGCAGCCACAGCAGCAACACGACAACAGCAACACGACAGCAGCAACAACAACAGACCAGACCAGACCGGAGGAGCGTATGCCGGATATCCTTTTTGACATGTCATTAAATTTTATACACACAACAATTTTTCACAATTTGCTTTATGACCATTTTAAGAGTGTGTCCCGAGTTGAAAACTCTCCACACGCCCATGACAACATCGACACCTCCGACAAAGGTTGAGACAATGATATAGACACATATCAAACACTGGATACTTGCAGATACTTTAAGAGTCCCTCGGCTACCGGTGAAAATGATGAATGGACAGGGGCCAACTGCTTGGGGTCAACAGCATAAGATGGAATGGATATAAAATTGGTGTACAATATTCAATCACTTAGGGCTTAAGTTCATACCCAAGAGCTATTCTCAGATGTTGGCCAAAATGGAAAATTATTTATATATCCTAAATAAATGGGTGTTGTGTTTTGCATAATTATAAAAAACAGCTTTGTGTTGCAATCCTTTGGAGGTTAATTATTAAGGGATTATTTAAAAGATTATTGCTAATTTCAAATATACCATGATATTCTGTAAGACTACACAAATAAGGTTACATTATTGGGGTATTATACTTTTTTATTGCCTGGTTTGTTTTGAAAATTCAAAAAATGTATCCAATCTTAATGTGAAATAAATCTTAACGTAAGTTTTTATACAATAAGTTCTCAAAACCCGTCAGAAACAAACCATATATTTTCCCCCTGTGTGCGAGTTATATTAAAACCAAGAAACAATTTTAGTTAAGCTTTGCATACGAGTGAAACGAGTGAAAACTGCTAAGTGACCTACACCACTGAAACGCACTGTATGATTATTTGTAATCATGTTTCGGAAGGCAAACATCAAGCCGCAGAACGATTATGGCAGCAAATTTCTACGGTCGTAAGCTCCGAATGTGGGGCCACAAAAGCAGAAGGATCCGCATCCAAAGGCCACTTGGCTGTACCGTATAATTTTACGGCCATTAAGTATTATTTCAAAATCGAACCGAGTCACACTAAGCCTTTGTTTGTTTGTGTCCGGTGTTTCTAGATTGCTGAAATTATAGCTTTTATTATGATACACTGATGGCCGGGTCAAGTGCCGGTGTTGTTAAATTGGCTTAAGGTGGAATTGTAGAGCTCCGAAACGAATCGAACTGAATCGATACCAGGGCAATAAGAGGTTGAAAAACAGACAAAATGCAAAGCGAACTTGAAAGTTCTTCCTGGGGGAAATTCATGGGGAAACTGCAGTTCCTGTCTTATAACCCCAACCCCACCTCCTCTCGTCTTCACCCTAGTTAGCCATATGTGGCTGTCAACCAAAGCCAAGTCACTCTCTGACAATAAAGGAAATCTTCTTACAAAACATTCGCTTAAGTTTATTCAAACAAACTTAGATAACACTCGAAGAATAGGGAAACTGAGCCGGAGATGAAGATGAAAAGGATGGGGGGCATGGGGCATGGTGCAGGGAGCAGGGAGCAAGGAGACGGAGACATCCGGAGCACGGAGCAGAGACAAAGGAGCCACCAATCAGTCAGGCGGAATAAGCATCACCGCACGAGCCCTCGAACTTTTCCTCGTCCTTTTGCCCATTCCAATGTCCTCCAATTACAATGTCTTTTGTTTTATATATGTGACTACACTTGAAATGAAAATGTACAAAGAAAATTCGTTGAAAGTTTTATAATGTAAAATATATATATTTTATTCTGAATAAATAGTAATAAAACTGATTACACAAAAGAAAAAATTGACTTCAATTTACTAAAACGGTAAAGTACTTTATTTATCAATATATTTATGCCTATAAATTTGAACTGTTTCAAGTTGTAAGTATTCTTCTTTACAAAGATCACTTTTAAAGTGACTTATTTTTAGACTAGTTTTAACAATTTCATTTTTTTTTAACCATCAGATAAACTTTAATTGATTTCTCTGAGTGTACGAAGGCCAAGAGGAGATCCTAGCTAAACGCTTACTTTCTCTCTCACTTCGTTGGCCGTTTTTGGCCATTTTGTGTCTGCTACGTTGGCTCGGATTAAATGTATGACCGAGGAGCAGTTCAAAACCATGATTACACTTCAATCTATTTTCTCCTCCGGTCTACTGTCTCCATTTTGTTTTATGTCTCCGTGTGTGTGGGTGGGTGTGTGTTTTGGTTTCTGTGTGTTTGTGTGTGTTAGTTAGAGGAGCAACACAAAAATGGGATTCTGCCGAGAAAAATGCGTTTCAAAGACATATAAAATGTTCGGAGGGATATTGGATATAAACCATTGAATTTAATCAAAAAGGATTTAGGTTTGTGCTCGGCGGCAGGATGTGCGTGGGCCGTAGGCCGCCCCCATAAGCCACAATGGGTTACTACAAGGCTTGACCTTGCGCCTTGAAAAATCGCGCACCCTGCCACGTGGCTACCCCTTCTCCCCGCCCACACAAAGTCACCCATCCACTCACCCCGCGATTTCCAACAAAAGTGGTCATAAAACTAGTGGAGTAGTAAAAGTAAGTTGTAGATGCCAGGACATCATGTCCTGATAGCGGAAAGGTTGCTCAATTGCTGCCCCCAAATAGTTCGTGTTATTATTATTCAAATTGGGGAAAAAGCGGGTGGGTTTAAGCATTTGAGTGCCCGAACAATTTGGAATAACTACCCGAGTCGAAGGTAAAACATTTTATGCTGGTGTATTCTCTAGAGATTTAAAAAAAATACCTTCTCTGTCTGAATGTTTGCTTTAAAATTTGTAATAAATGTTTTTGTAAAACATGTGTGATTATGTAGATAGCATTTTAAAATAATTTTCTAGGAATGTTAATAAATACTGTAAATTTATCCGAAGTTCTTTAACCTTTAAAAAAAACACTCAATCAACATTTAGTTCTATTTTCATTATATCTTATTTTTAGTGCACCAATTTGACGCAAGTTAACTATGGGTTTTAAATCTCTAAAGATTTATGAGGTCTTAAGTTCCAACAGATTTTTTAAACGCAGTATAAAGCCAACACTAAATATTTAGGACCATGGTTAACAACTAGACTATTATTTTAAAAGCTCTTGAGATTTTAGGAACACACCAAGAACACTTGTTCACCTTGACTCTTGCCCCCAATTTGCAGTGAGCTCTTGGGCTTAAAGTGGAAAGCCGCCGCCAGACGAATGACCATGTGGCCCTCCTCCTCCTCCTCCTTCTCCTCCTCCTCCTCCAAAGTTTTCCTTTCCGGAGGGGCAGACGCCATTTTAAATGCTGCACAAAAAAAGCGCTTACAGCACTTTGCTGGCAAATGCATAATTAAGTTATTAGGACAACAACGAAAACAGTGCAAGCTAACGGAATTATCTAAGTATTTGCGATGGAAAAGCGGATGCGGCTGCCTGCAGGGATGAAGGATCGCGGGGTGGAATGGGAGAGCCCGGGAGCAGGGGATGCAGGACCAACCAGGGGCAAGGTTAGCAGTTTGAGCATCCTGTCTGGCCAACCACCAACCAGGAGGCACACAGCGGACAGGGCGAGGACGAAGAGGAGGATGAGGACGGAGCGGATTCTGGTAAGCGGTGCGTGCAACAAATTTGCTAACCGATTGCCAGCCACCACCTTTCCACCCAACCCATCGCCAAAAACGCAGCCGGCGGCATCATCGACTTACACTTAGAAATCTTTTTCGATTAAAAAAATATGCGATAAGAATCTAATATATAAATCACTTGACAATGCACAAAATTAATAACTTTTATTTTAAATTAAAAAATAATATTTTTTTAAAGTATTTTTTAGAAAATTGAAATTTAAACTGGGGGTAGTCCTGAGGTCCCATACCAAGGATAAAAAATAATATTGGCGAAAAGTTCAACACAGAAGCGTAATACTCAGCGGCCTTTTATTTTGAGTGGATTGAAATAAAAGGCCATAATAATCATTATTTTTTGATTTTTTTTTTTAATCAAAAAAATGATTAAATTTTATTTTTTTTTTGCTCAAATATAATGATTATCTTTAAGGAAAAAGTAAAATTGAAATATAATCATTACCACTCGATTTTTTGATAAAACTTATAATGGTTACGGTCCCTGGTTTTTTTGTTTATTAAATCACATTTTGAATTTAAATAGCAACCATTTATTAAGGCAAGGGCTGTGCTTTTATTAAGTTTTAAGACAGAACCTACAGAACCTATAAAGCTAATAAATAAGTTATTTAAGGTAATAATTTAACTAAAAGACTTGAAAGTATTTTTTCTTTACCAGTTCTCAAAGGATTTTTAAATATTTTAGAATAGAAACTTCGATTTCCCTGAACCAATTTTTCCTCAGTTTGGCTCGCAAAAATTGTGGAGTTATATTTCCTATGGGCGTTAACCGGGACCGCCCCTTTAGTCACAGAGAGTCGCAAAACGGGCGGCGATTGCTCAGACGTTATAATTTGTAATCATGCTGAGTGCAGCGACGGCCCAACAGCCAAAAACCAGGAGGGGGATGCTCGACCAGGACACAGGAGTCAAGATGTGCATGTGGATGGGGGAGGATGGGAGGATCGGGATGGGGATGTGGGCATTCAGCAAGTGGTTGTTGACTGCCGGATGCTTAGCAAGGTCTTAGCTGTTATTACGCTCATGTGTCACTTTTGCAGGACCAAATCCAAATGCGTGTGTCTGCATCCTTTTCGCTCTCTCTCTCTTTTACCTTACATGTGTGTGCGTTCTCATATTTTATTCAGCATCTGCTGGTTATCTAACTGCTGCCCTCTCGCTCGCACTCCCTGGCCACTCCAGGATCTTTTTTTCGACGTCTGCAGACATTTTGCCAAGTTAATCTCCGGTTTGTTTTCCTGATAATGGGTTTGTCAACGGTACTTTGTGACGTCCTCTCTTTCTGTCTGTCCTTTGAGTGCGAGTGTGTGTGTGTGTGACATCTATATTAATATTTGCATAAATGCAGTTGTACTTGTGTGAGTGTGTGTGTCAGGTCTCTCTCCTTTTTTCAGCGTCTGTCGTCTGATGGACTCTTTGCCGTTGGTCCTTGTTTTTCTGGCTCGCTTTTACCCTGTCAGGCGGTAAAAACAAGTGAGAGTGATAAAAAAGTTTATAAAAGTAATGGGGGCTTATGAGTACCCTGGAATTATGGGTAATTTAGATCTGATTATCTAGAAATCGTTGAAAAAGTAAATCTACAAAAATGCCAACATAGAAGATTTATGATTTTAACATGTACATTTATGTTTCCTTTTATAAAATTAATTTTTTTGTTTATTTCGTAATTGAATTTCACATTATATCACGAAGAGTAAACACAAATTTAAATTTAATGTTTGGGTCATTTAAAATATGTTATGTTAAAGAAAAAAATATTTTATTTAGAAAATAATATATTAAGTGCTTTAAAATTCGGTGTACTTATGATACACATTTTTAATTTTACCTTTCCAATAGAAGTATGTTAAGTAAAATAAAAATCAATCACTCACCACCAGTGTTAAAATAAGATATAAGAAGAAAGATTTAAGCTATGATATTTCCTTGTTTCTCGTTTTCACCAAGTCTAAAACACCCAAAACTGCCAACACCCTTTACCCAACACCCGTCATGGCAGTGGCTTAAAATGGTGATGCGTTGCAGCCACGCCCACAAATTTTATTTTTGGGCCCGCCCCCAAATTAATCAAGCGGCTGTTGCAATTTTCTCACAGCGAATATGTGTGTGATGTGTGTGTGGGCGACTCCTCGTGCGGTTCAATCTGCTGCAATCTGCTTCATCAGGATCAGCATCAGGATTGGACACCACCATCACCTGCTGGTGACGACTCCCATAACCTGGATCCTTCACGGGTGTCCTGGCCAAAATGCGCTCACCTCGTCGCCTGATTTTGACAAGCTCAATTAGGGCACCACTCTCTGCACTCTAAAGGGATTGAAATCCGGATTGGGATCGGGATTGGGAGGTCGTCGCAAGCACTGTTTTCGGCAATAATGGGCCAAAAGGGAAACCGCTTATATTAATTGCAGTTTTAAGCAGATTGAAACTTGTTAAACGGCAAGTCCAACGAGCTTACTATCCGCAGCTGCGAAGGCTGCGAAGTTTTTCCTGACTTTCCCACCCGCTGCACGCACAGTGCACACCGCCCACACACACTGCACTTAAGATGATAATCATGTTTACGTGGCGCAAGTTAAATTGCTAACGTAATGGACTAACAGCAGGCGAGGACGACTCAACGCTAGAAGGATTCAAGGAGCAGGAGCTCCATCCGATAGCTGCAAAGTGCACTGTGAAAAAAAAAAGGATCACTAGGTACAATCATTATGGAGTTTTCTTTAAAAGATCTGTTTAAACGTATTATTATATTTTATTATAGCCAAACAATTATAATAATAAAAAAAAAAATAAAATAATTTCATAAATAAAATAACGTGATAAGGTTAAAAAAAAATAGGATTTTTCTGCTTTAAAACAATAATTTTTTATCAATTATGAGTCTAAACTAAATTCAAATCGGTTACAGATTTTTTGGATATTATTTTTGTTCATATTTTCTAGCAGTGTGTAAGCTGAAGCTGAATCTTCTCATGGAGCTCATGCGTGCGCTGTCAGCGGCACATTTTGGCTGCGCTGCTTTCAAGTGGCCAACAACCTGGATGGCTCAGAAAAAGACCATTTGCTTGGACGTGAGGTGAAGTCGGGGGTTTCGCTTACCGGGCCGGGATTGAATTGGAAGCTGCTCGGATGGTGGATCTGGATCGCAAACGCTCCTGTGTGTGGTGTGCGCTTCATTGGACAACTGAATATGCAAATTGAATTGAGCGTATTATCGGCAAAGGGGATGGAGGATGGAGGAGGAGGGGCGTGGTGGCCCTGCAGGTAAGCAGCCTCGCATCGGCTTGGCCATCAACATAATCGCTCAAGCCAAGGGCTTTGGACGGGATTGCTATGGCAATGGCGATGGCGATGGGATCGGAGCCCGTTGTGCCCAGTGGGGCAAGATGGTGGCAAATGGTGCACAAAATTAAAATTTTAATGGCCAGCAGCTGATGCTTGTTTGGCTCTCAGCTGAATGGAATGGGTTGGGTTGGGTGAGGTTAAGCTAAGGCAAAGAAAAGCACGATTAAAGCCAAGTCAACGAGCAGCTCTAAAATCATTGCGGCTTGCACATGAATACGGAAAACTGCTGCATACTTATGGGATGCGTGGAGAACAGGGGAATTGTTGCATACTTTCAGGATGCGAATAAGGAAAAATTTGTTGCGTGTGTGTGTTTAAAAAAGCATTGCCTGCTTCTAGGATGCTACAGACATTTGGAATAACTTTTATAAACTAATTTCGAGTGAGCTTAAAGTAAGAATTTGTTTCATAATGTTAAAAACAAATAAACGTAATATTTTCACAAAATTTTAAAAAATTAAATATCTAAACATAAATTCCTTCCCCGGTTACGTTAATACTTTTTTAAGTCTTTTGAAACAAAGACGGCTAACTTACTTATGAACATAAAAGATAATGCTAAATTATCTTGGTTAGTCAAACTCTTTAAAAAATAAATGTTTAAAATTTGTTGAAAAAATTCAAGAAAAGAAATCAAACTGTAATTGATGTTGAAAATAATGTTCGGAACACACTCAGGCAATAATATTGTTTGTTTATATACATTTTCCATTAAAATACAAATTTTCACATTTTTTCAACGTACCATATGAAAGTTATCTTTTAGTATTGTGAAAACAAATTTTAATAAAATTCGGAAAGAGGAAAAAATTACCTGCAAGCTGTGTTTCCTGTGACAAAATTGCTTTCTTGATAAAAAGCGGTGCATATTTTTCGACGCCCCCCGCAAATTGCACTGATAAAGAGCTCTCAGTTCTCGACTAAAGTTCTCATTTTGTTCTTTGTTCTCTGCCCTGAGAGTGTGTGGGTGTGGGTGTGGGTACACACACTCACACACTCAAGTGCCGGTTGATTGACGCACGTAAACAATTTTATTTCACTGAAAGAAGACGCCTCAGTCAACGGTGAGCGCTGTTCGCGAGCGGAATTCCAGCTGCCGCGTAAATTAAACAAAACAAATGCCGGAAAAAAAATAATAAAAAAAACTACACAAATTAGCGCTATGTAAAAGTCCGAAAACCGAAAATTGGACAAGTGTCGCCGGTGGAAATAAAATTAAATACGAAAAATTGGGGGCAACTCAGATGACGCGATGACGGAGCCAATTAGTGCGGCGGTGCAGCGGCGAAGGCAACTGCTCCACAGCGTTGAAAGTTTGCGCGGTCGTGTTCGTCAAGTGCTAAAATGTGTTATTAATCTGCATATTGAGTTTTTGGTAATTGAACGGATGAAGCCCCTGTAAAAGTTCCCCCTTCCCTTCGATTTGACAACCTCTCTCCAAATTGTTTTTACCATACAAGCGTAATCCACTTGGTCGCTGAGTGACAGTTGTTTGTATTTATTTTGGATGAAAGTGCTTTGACATGCGGCTTTACCTATCATTTGTACACAAATGCAACACACTCTTTCTATATCATTTTTCCTTATCTGGCCTTTGTGCCACTTCTGCTATCACTCGATCTCGAAATAATGTTATCAGAGGTTTACAAACACATTCTGTAAAAGTGAACTTGCACTCTAAAAAAAAAGGGTTATTAAACAAGGTCTGTTTTAAAATTTGTATGATCTTATTTTTTTGATTTGTTTACTATTAAAAAATTCTTAATAAATAGAGTGATCAAATTGTGAGCGATTAAATTTACAAATAAAATTTTAAGTTTTATAACTATTTTTGCAAAATAATGTGTTCAACCAGTCGAATTCGCAATTAAGATAATAATCAACCACAATTTAAAAATTATTTATATCATGATTCCATTTAAAAGATAAAATTACTGTTGTGAGATAGGACTTATTTTACTTTCAACAAGTTAATTATAGTCTATCACGAAGTTAAGGTGAAATTGTTAAGCTTGTGTTTCGGGGAAACTATTCCACTTCCCAATTGTCAACTGACTCTTTCCATTAACCCCTTTTGCCCTTTGCTGCCGTTTCCATTCCCATTCCACCTGTTATCACCTGTTGTTTAACAGTTCGCCGCCCGGCATTTCTGTTAACAGCTGCCACTGCGATTTGGAACATGTTAATGCAATTATAGCCAGTTATTGGGAACGAAATGTTAGAATGTTGCGCTGGTCAGGGGGTTGAATTTACGGAGGAGGGGTGAAGGGGTTTCGCTGTGATTACTTGCACCGCTAATTAGACACTGTCGGTTTGGCCATAGGCAAACGAACGGGTTAACACAGTCATGGGGAGAAAAATAAGTATACTTTTAAAGAAAATCAATTATAAACAATATTCACGAGAAATTAAATTAACTTCTGTTAAACCCGTTATACGAGTTTTATAAATAATAAAAAAATATGCAAGTCATAAATAGAGTATGAAAAGTATTAGTTGTCTACAAAATATTGTTAATCAAATTAAACGGTAAATTTATCTTAACCGAAAAATGTTTAAAAAGGTATGAGTTTTATGCGATGTAGTATCAAAGTATAACTGAACTGAGAAACTTATTTAAAAACATTTCTTACTCATTATTATAGAATTCGGTTTCACGAATTTTTCTTAAAGATTCAAATATAAACCATTAGGATTTCTTTCAACATTTTGGAAAACTATTTGTTTGAGAAGGGCTGTTCGAGGTTTTGTTCACTCACCCCCTGAATACATGCACCTAACATGAGCTTAGTTGGCCGGGTTGCTGGGCTTTGCTAATTGGGCACTAATAGAGCAGCTAGTGACGTGGCCTACGGAAAGATGTTGTAGCTGAAATCCGAGTCGACATCGCCGAATGAGTGGCATGAATGGAAGAAAGGGTGGGATGGGAGGTGGATAACTCAGCCAGTGGGAAAGTAAGGCTATCAGTGACCGTAACGCCGTCACTGTCGCTGTCATTGTCATTGGATACTGCACTACAAAGTTCCCTTTCCCCTCCCCGTTTTCTTCCACCCCACAATCAATGCAAATCGAGCAAAATAAGCGATTTCCAGCTAATCCAATTTCAACCCACGCTTTTCGCAGGTGCTTGAATCCGATGTGGCCGCTCTTTTGGATGAGGTGAGGGAATTCAACGACGACCACGAGGAGATGCAGCGCCTGGACAAGATGATCGAGGCTCTGAAGGACTACAGTGGACCCACGATATGCCACGAGTGGCCCTATCCGCTTCTCTTCAAAGGCACAATCGACGAGGCGCACGTCGCACAAATACTCAATGCCAGTGATTTGGAGTTGGAGGAAGAGTTGAAACTGAAGATATCTGGCGGAAGGGACTGCGTCCATTTGGAATCCGACATGGTCACAGCTCAAAGGCGATCTAGAACCCGGTGGTTTTCCAGGAGGAGCAGCAGGAAACGAGCTGAACGATCAAAGGAACTCCAACCAGCTCTTTGAGTACATATATTTCTGAAAACTAAGCTAGTCTGAAGTAAATGTGAACAAAATAACTTAGAAGATTTTTATAGCCCAAACTATAATCTGCCACTCAACCACATATCTTAAATTTTAATAAACATTATTGGAAATGTACACAATATTTTAATAAAAGCAAGTTTTTTAAATTTTGTTCCATGCGGAAGTGGAATTAGCTTTAAAAATAAAGTAACAACTAAAACTTTTTAAATTCTTTTAAAGAATTTCTTTAATATTTTCTGGTGTGGTTTTCAAATAAATTGTTTAAAAGAATTGCTTGAACTTTTTATTAACATGTTAAAGATTATTATTAAGAACTGGAATGTTATTTTAAAGTGGTAAACGAAATAAACAAATACAAACTAAGTAAAACCAAAATGTATAATAAAGACTGCGTTAGGATTTTCCACATATTTTAATTAAATTTTGTTAACTGTTTTTCACAAGAACTTAGATGTAAGATTGAAATCATTTCTTTGCTTTATTAAAAAAAAATCTTATCTATGTAGTATGTTGTCTAATTAAGAAGACAATTGTGTGTAATATGTGTTATACTAATTGACCATTAAATATTGATGTTACAAATATAAACTAATTGTTTTGTTGAGGTTGAGTCATGTTCAAGTCCCATGGGGATAATAAATCAAACATTTATATATCCCTAATTAAAAGAAGTTTTTCTTCAACTGATTTAGTTTTGCTTTGCCCAGTTAAAGCCGAACTTGATTTGTAGTGAATCAGTAGTCATTTTTGGTTGTTTCATATACTGCGGTCGCTTGGGGTGGCTACATTTCGATATTAGCCCTGAACCGCAGACATCTTGCATTCGTGATATTATATTTGCGGTGGCGGTGGCCATTGATTTTGACAGCGGGAATTCCGTTACGACTGAAAGTGACAATTTAGGAGCTTCCCTCACACAAATTGGAATTTACACTGGTCAGCCGCAGCAAGTTACCGCACCTAATTAAAACGATTTCACACGCAGCTTCTTAAAAGGCTCGAAAGCAAAAGTGTAAATATGAAGTGCGTTCATTTGATGATTTTGCCCTCTTTGCTGGCGCTGCTTTATTAATTATAAATAAAACCAAAAAAGACAGCACCAGAAACAATAATAAAACGCGTTTCACCGACTGCGTATGTGTGTGTAAATTATTCATAACGGTATTATCAGCTTTTCTGCGCTCTGCAGGCTGATTAAATTGTGCTCGTCCATCGCTCGCAAAAGGCCAAGGACTTGGGGGTGGTGGGTGAGTGGGTGATAAAGGAAAGCGGAGGGCAGTTGTAAGCTTATGATGGAACTCTTGAATCCACAGTACAGGGTAAAATACTAGAATATTTCTTAAAGCATCTAGAGGTTTTCAAGGTTACATTTTTAATGAACATCGATGAATTTAAATACATCATAAACTTGTGTTTCAAAATGCTTTAAAACATCCAATTTCATAGGAATTTTATGTTAAATTGAAAAAAAATAAAATAAAACCAAGCTTTTTAATCTGCTAGTTAGTTTCACGGTTAAACTTAATGTAATAAATATCGCAAACATATATTTAAAAAAAACACATCTTTAAAAAGTACACATCTTTTTTTTACATTTTCTGTAACATTTTGTGAAACATTAAATAAAGAATAAAATTTAAGTTATTCTAAATATAGTAAATATTTTATTACTCAAATAAATGCTATTATTATGGTTTCGAGCGTACCTAATAATCGAGGTGTCCGTTTCTGTGTGGGTGTTCGTAAGCTGGAAATTCTTTGTCTTTCCGTTGTGCGCGCAATTTATCAACTCGTCCGGCTATCTGTCCCGCCCGTGTCCCTCTCCTTGTCTCCTGTCCCTGTCCCCGTCTTCGTCTCCGGCTCTTCGTCTGACCCATTCAGCGTGTGGTCAGGGACAATTGCGGCAGAGCGCTGTAATTATTAAAAAGTAAATAACAACAACGGCCACCGCACAGCGACAGCAGCAACAATCGCGATAATGAGCACAAGTGCAACAATGCACTCAAAATATTGTTGTCTTAAAAAATTCTTAAACATTTTTAGCAGTTTAAATTGAGCTCTCAGATCAATTTTCCTTCTCTTCATAATAAAAATAAATAAAAAATATATTAGTTTCGAATTTATTAGCATACTATAAACTAAAACCCTTTGGTTTGAAGGTTTTTATTAAATGGTAGTCGTCTTAAAAAAAGAAAATTATGAAAAAAAAGTTTTTCCTTTTTGCTTGCTTTAAATATTTTTTAAAATAACCCCATATTTCCCACAGTGTAGCACAGTGAAAACAAGAGTGAACATTTCGCTGAGGACTGACGCAGACAAAGGAAAGGCCAAAGGTTGAACGCTATGCCATCGAGCGATTCCCACTGCACTCTTTATCTAGAACAGCGGCGGGACAGTGAGCGTGGACATTTTCCATTTTCCATTTTCGCCACGCGAAAGCCTGCAAAATTAATGGCCAACAAGGATGTCAATGGCAGTGGGAAGAGGCAGAAAGAGAGGCACAGGCAAAAGCAAAAGCAGCCACCGCAGCGTCAGTAAACAGCGTGCGGGTCAACAGTTGGAAGTCAGCGCAGCGGGACAAGCGGACGGACCATCAGTGAAACAAAGCCCCAAGTGCAACACCAAAGGCTGCACAATCGCAGTATGCAACAGCTTTGATAAAACCTTAAAAAGGGGCGGAAGTTGGAAGTCAGCAAATGTTAAATTTTATTTCCAACCGATCTGCAATTAATAAATAATTTTAAACAAAATATGTACATTCAACTAGTTCAACAACCTTTTAGATTCTTTCATTCGGTAAAAGTATTCAGTTTAAATTTACACTTGCTAAAAGAAGTAACACTTGGCCCTCGTGACGTATACGTAATTTATTTTGCAAGCATAGAAAACTTTTGGCAACATGTGGTATGGTAATTTTTTATATTATTTATTTAGATTGAATAATGATAAGTTCAACATGTATAACGTAAATACTTATTATATGGACTTATGTCGTTGCAATTAAAATTGTTTTTAATATCTCAGGAAAACACAATAAATAATTATACAATTGCTGGACTTAATTTAATTCATGTCATAATGAAAGTTGTACAATTTTTCCTTTTTACCTTTGGGAAGTGAGAACTTAAAACACCTGCGTTTTCAAAGGATTTCCCACACTTTGAGTGGAAAATTCTCCGACACTTGTTGCCTGCTGCGGAAAAAGTTCAATGGCCGATGACGGGACTAATAACGGGAATCAAATGTGGAGGAGGCAGGTGAAAACCGTGGGAAGAAGGCAGAAAGAAGCTCTTGCACCTGGCCAATGGAACTGCCAATCAACGGCTCAGTTATTGTCCGTGGGAAAAAAGGAGGCAGGTGGCAAAAGGAGCCTTTCTTTTCTTTCCGGGGAAGCTCAGTTCAGTTCATAGCTCATAAATGCCAGCGCACGCACACTCTCCGATTTTTGTTGTTGCCGCTGACTGGCATCAATTAAACTCAAATTGTTGCAGTGTCTTCGATTGAGGCACTCGTCCTTTTCGCACTCGCAGTGTCCTGCCAGCAGGCAATTTGCCAGGCGACGAATATCCCTCTTTGCGGCTCTCTCTTCTTGCTCTCTAATTGCTTAGGTGTGTTTACACGTCAAAAAATTAAGAACTTTAAAACATGCTGAATTCATACAACTAAAATTAAAAGTTCACTCAGCCACTATACGTTTGTATTTTTTCAAAAAAATATATATAAATATACAATACACATATTTTATACATGATTTTAAAGCTATATTCTTTTTTAAAGTAAACTTCAAACACGTTTTGTAATAAATTATTAATATCTTTAAAATGAAGTAATAATATAAAACAAAAATGATTAAAAATGAAAATTTGTTTGAGCCTTTTAAAACTTTTTCTATATTTGCCTATATTATTTTTTATGAAAATGCTTGAAAGTATAACATTTTCATGGACATTTTTTTAAATGTGTGCCTGTCTCTCTGTCTCGCCTGCGGTTGTCGCTTAACTTTTGCATATTTCGCAACAACTTTACGGCAAGAACAACGAGACAACGAGAGCAACTGAACTCAGCAGGCACGTGAATCCATTACGATGGCAGGCAATTATGTGCGTGTTGCTGCCGCTCCGCCCCACTGTCACTGTCTCCGTCTCCGTGTCCGCCCCCTTCTGTCCCACTGTCTCTGTGGCTCATACGCCCCGATAGTTTGGGCCATACGCAAATCAAAACTGTTTCCACCAGCAACAACAACAAAGCCAGCAAGCCACAACAATAACAACAACAGCAGCCACATCAACAACAAAAACAAAAACAACAGCAACTATGAAAAGCCACGAAATGGGTTTTTAATGCAAACGACTGACTTTTCCCTGCAATTGCACACGGCCAAGGTGAAATGCTGAGGGCGCTAGCCGTTGAAAACTGGGAAAGTCTGGCTGAGACCACGAAAGTAAATTACCATGGCTGCGGGAAAATCTTTGGGTCAGAGCTCTTAGGGATTTTGCTGGAAACTGATTTGCCCTTCAGGGCAATTATCTTTTTTTAGAAGTCTTTGTTTGCAATTAGGGAAATAATATTGATTGAACTTTAATGAATTTGTTTTTTAGCATATTATATTTGTTTTAAATTTTTTTATCTTTAAATAAAAAGTTTGGGAAACTGGATATTAAGTGGAAAATCATCATCATCATCAGGACAAGATCACCAGGATTTATTATAAACAATTACAGATTCTTTGATCACAAGTCCAACGGAATGGACTCCTTCGTGTACAACGTACCGCCCTTGTGCCCAGAAATCCAATGTTTTGGTAT
The DNA here is from genome assembly GCA_018150695.1 of Drosophila oshimai. Lineage (NCBI taxonomy): Eukaryota > Metazoa > Arthropoda > Insecta > Diptera > Drosophilidae > Drosophila > Drosophila oshimai. The sequence goes on along the minus strand of JAECWM010000071.1, from coordinate 1,429,402 downwards.
GTTTAGGAGCGTTTAGAAACCAGCAGAAGGCAGCAACAAGCCGCTTCGAATGGGTGTGCCTCGCAGTTGGTTGTCTGCCCGCCTGTCGCTCCACCTTTCCGAGTGTCAGTCACTTAGGCAGACAGTCGTCGGCCTGGCTGTTTGGGCCTCGAATTGGCCCAAAAGCGCTTTAAATAAACAAACTAATAACAGAAATCAGTTGAGAGCGAGCGAGAGGGAGTGAGCGCAATAGGGACAGCGACTGTCTTCCAAATGCACCGCATATAAGTATTCTATGGCAACCGCGCCAGGCCAAAATCGTGGATGTATAACCCGAATAAACAAACTAATAAAACGGGCCCACATGCCCGAGCCAGCGAGTCCACGAGTCCACAAGTCCACGAATCCTGGCTCAGAGCTGCCACGGAGGCGAAGGCGACCAACAACACTCGAGGAGCACACAAATACCTTTATCTATATCTATATATCTACCTATACCCCAAAAGACTGAACCAAACAACCAAATAAAATCAACCAAAAATCGACGAGAACTGAAGGGAAAAGCAGCTCAAGTGGAGCAGTCGCTCCCAATTCCATTCGCCGCTCCATTCACCCACTGTATCTATTTGTGTGTCCCCAAAAAAGAACCAAACTAATCCATAATCCGACGACCAGAGAGCTGAATGCAATTGCAAATTAGATAACCGGGAGTGGTTTTTCGTACTTCCAGGGATTTACCATAAAACTGGGTGAGTATAATTGAATTACAGCAAGTCTGTTGTAATTAAAATGGGGGTTTTCTGGTTTTAAAGTTGCTAAATTGAATACACGTACAAGAGGATTAAATGAGAAAATAATAGTTTATTCTCTTTTCACTCTGAGATTATAGACAAAATTTAGCAGTTTATCACGAAGAAGTAGTTTGTGGTTAATACTTTAATAACATCACCTAAAAACACAAAAACCAATGTGATTCTTGTGTGTTTCTGTGGATTTACAAATAATTTAAGTATTAGCCCAAAAATCTAGGAATGTTGTTAATGTATAAATGATAAAATAGTCACATTTGTTGATTTAAATATTCAGCGTAAACCTTTCCATTAAATGTGTTTTTCATTTAGCTTACTTAACAATGTTACAACAATGTTCAATAATATAAGCTTGGATGTTAAATTATAAATTTGTTTTTTGGATTAACTTGTGATGTATTTTTAACACTCAAATATTCCTTTACAGGCTCTTCTAAGACTGCATATTATGCAACGGAAATAGAGGATTCCCTGCAGACCATCTTTAATCCCCACAACCATGTCCGACGCTCTCCAGGAGTCGCTTGCCCGCATCGAACTATTATGAAACTCGAAGGTGGAAGGTGCCACACGCACGGCAACGGGCCAGGGTCAGGTGCAGGTGCCAGTTCAGGTGCAGGGGCAGGGTCAGGTGCCAGTCCAGGTGCAAGGACAACTGCCACCAAGGACGACACCGGCGACGGCGACGACGGCGGCAACTCATGCCAGGCGCCGCCAGCTGATCTCCATGGCCAAATGCCGCAGTCGCTCCATACTCAACGATGAAGCACCCACTCCCGAGACATCCTGCCCTGCTCCTGCTCCAGTGGCAGGTCCTGGTCCTGCGAATCCTTCGCCACAACCGCAACAACAACAACAGAACTACTTACCTCAAACGTCTTTGCTGAAAATCGAACCGTTCGTTCCTAGTTTTAATCAACGACTACGCCGGCGTCCTATTGGTCGCTCCCATAGCACCTTAAGCCACAACGTCATCCCAAAGCGACCAGTGCAGCAGCAACTCCAGCAGCAGCAGCAGCAACACCAAATCCAGCAGCAATCGGAGCTCCAAGTGGGCCAGCAGCAGCAACTGAAGAGGGGCTATGCCATCCGGCAGCAGCAACAACAACAGCAAAGGAACCTGCCACGTGGAGTTGGCATCCAGCGCCAGAGATCCAAGTCCACCTCCTCCTCGGCGGCTTCCAACAGTTGTCGTCCTGCTACGGCGGCTGCAACTCCAAATACTCTGGTGGGCAGTACAGGTGGAACTCTGGTGAGCAATGCGATAGTCACTCCGCAGCCAAATGGCATCTGCCGGATCCAGAGATTGCCCAAGGAGCGGGAGGAGCTCCCAGATCGGATCAACTACGACAAGCGGGGACTCACTGCCATTCCCATCTTCGAGCAGGAGCCCAATCTTCGACTGCTGTCGCTGCAGCACAACCTGATCAACACCTTTCACATACCCAAGGAACTGCCTCCGCCTCCGCCAGTGGTGCCGCCTCCTCCAATCTCCACCCCGCGGGAGAACAACAATAACAAGCTAAGTGGTTTGTATCCTGAAACTAAAAAAAAAAGTTTTTATTTTATTTATTTACCCTAAAATTTGTTTAGAAAATAAGTTCCCCTTTTTTTCTTAAGATTTTAATTAATGATTTAAAAGTTAGCACAGATTAAGTTAGGTTTTATTAAATTGTATAGTATATATCTTTAACTAAAAACCATTCTATATCACCCAGAATATAATAACGGCAATGGAAACAAGGAAGGAGGACGCTCTGGCCTGCGTGGCCATCATCCAGGCAGACTTACCCGTGCCATGACCAATGCAGGTGCGAATTCACACCGTCTATCGCCCAATTCCGGAGGAAGTCCGGGCTCAGGGAGCCCACTGACTACCCAAGCTCTAGCCATCAATGGAGGTGGAGCCGCTGGACGCTCCAAAATGGCCAAAAGAGGCTACAACTACGGACAGGCACAGCTGACGCCTCCGCCGGCGCTGAGGATGCGTTATGGCTTGGAGAAATCCAAGAGCTTTGTGAGCAGCAGCCTGCAGGCGATGAAGCACCAGCAGCAGCTCATCCAGCGGAGGGCATTTCTGAAGGCAACCAGAGGAGGAGGAGGGGTTTTGGGAGGACCAGCTAGCAATCTCCTCCAGAGCTGCGACGAGGGAAGTGCTCTGCACGGCAGCAATCTCTCGCTGTGTGGCGGATGTGGAGAAGAGGAGGATGCGCCCAGTGTGATGACCTCCATTTCCGCTTTGGAACAACTGAGCATCAAGAACAAACAACTTAGTTTAAGTGCCAGCTATGGAAGCATCTTCCACCAGCTCGTCTTCCTGGATCTCTATGATAATCAGATAGAAAGGATAGCCAATCTGGATGGACTACCCTCGCTTTCGGTTTTGTTGCTGGGCAAGAACAGGATCACGGATATAGGAGGACTGTCCTCCTTGAAGGATTCCTTGAGAGTCCTGGATCTTCATGGGAATAAACTCACCAGCCTGGGAAGCCGCATCAACTGTCTGCAGCAGCTCAAGTCACTGAATCTGGCAGGAAATCAAATACGTCAGATAAACCAGCAGGATTTCCTGGGACTGCGTTGCTTGAGAGAGCTGAATCTCAAGAGGAACAAGCTCCGAAGGATCAATGGCTTCCAGCATCTGGTGGCGCTGGAAAGACTGTGGCTGTGCCACAACGAACTCCATAGGGTCGATGACATGGCCAGTATAGCGAGGGCCAACCGTCTGCTTGAAGTTACAATAGAGAACAATCCTGTGTCCCTGGCTGGAGATTGCGTATCCTTCCTGGTTTCGTACCTCCCGCTGCTGCAGTCACTTAGCCAGATGCCCATAACAGAGCAGGTGCGTCGTGCCGCTCTCGCCTGGCGACAGCACAAGGAACAGGCCCAAGCTGCACCTGGCTCATCCGAAGCCTATCACAGTATCCGACGGGAAGAGGTGATATCCAATGCCAGGACCAACTGGGAGCTACTGCGTTCCCAACAGACGGTAGTGGGTCGTCCCAAGAGTCGGCTGACCAGCGAGCTGGCCAAGATCAACGAGTCCAACGAGGGTCCAACGGCTGAGGAAGAGGAGACCGAGTCCGAGGAGTCGCAGCAGCCAAAAGAGTTGCTGGATGAGCTGCAGGCACTGATCAAGCTGCCACCTATAGCCAAGAGTACGATAACTCCCCAAGAGGATGATGGTGCTTCTTCAGAGGCTTCCAGTCTAGGACCCAATGTGGACTCTTGCTCCAGTTGTTACAGCTCCGATAATGAAGAGGGTGGTAAGAGCAAGCCACAGACTTTGCAGATTGATGAGAACTGCAATAAAGTGGGTTTAGCCGAGAAGCCACCACCCTCACCTGTTCCAGCTACTCCAGCCAGCCAATCTCCGGAAGTGGCTAAGGTGACACCTCCTGCGGCCTCGCCTTCACCACCAGCTTTGACCCTGACCCCGCCAGCTGCTCCTGGAACTCCAGTGCCCACATCTTCACCTTCACCCGTGGCAACAACTGCCACCTTGCCTGTGCCTGCAATTGCATCCTCCAACACAAGTCGTCCTACGAGCAGCAAACAGCGTTCCCGACATGCGCCCATCACGCAGTTGGGATTACAGATCAATCAGAGAGGAGGAGCGGGTGCATCCTCCAGGCGGTACATGGCGGGTAGTCTGGTGAGGGCCCAAACCGTGAGCAGCAGCACCAGCAACAGCAGCAGTTCCACAAGCACAGGTCGAGGAAAGACCATTAACAATGGGTTAACTTTGGTGGCCACTCAAACAAAGGCGACGAGTGCTACTTCCAATCAGTCTTCAGCGGGAAATGGAACAGGAGCAGGAGGATCGGCTGCAGTAGCACAAAATGGAGGATCGGCGGCCACTCCCACGGCAGCCATCACGGTTTCCAAGCCCAGCGCTGCTGAAAGGGAAAGGGAGCAAGGTGGCGATTACCTGATCGAGATTTGTGGCAGGTATCTCAACATCTATGGCCAGGGAGCCCTCCGTTTCATCGACAAGCAGTGGAATCCGGCCAAGGCCAATGATGTACACACTCTGAACTTCAGCTACATAAACTTCAACAGCATCGTTTGTGTGCTGAGCAGGATTAAGCTGCGATTTCCTCACGCCGAACATTACGTTTTCCGCGAGACAAACATCTCCTGTTTGGGTCAACTCAATGGACTGGCCGAGCTTCAGGGTCTAAGTAGTTTGCTCATTGATGCGGAGGGCAATGGGATAACTTCAAAGGAATCCTGGCGGGCATACGCCATCTACAGGTTATCACACTGGGGATTGAAGCAGCTCAACGGCCAGGAGGTAACCGAAGCGGAGGTTGAGGCTGCAAATGCCATGTACGTGGGACTCTCCGACCTGGTGCTGTGGTCCATGCCCGAGGTTATGCTACAGCCGCTTCTGGCACGACTTCGTCTGGATGAGACTTGTACGGCCAGCAAGTTATCTCCCAAAGAGTGGCTACTGCGAGCGGATAACAAATCCCTGCGTCTGGTGGTCGGAAAAGAAGCGCTGCAGTGGAAAAAGAATGCAGGAGGCGCCGCGTCCTCCGCCCCCATGAACCTTAATCCAGCGATGGAAGCGGGAAGCACAGCTATGGCTCCAAGTGCCCGGGATCGCGGTCGTCAGCACTTTGCTTTGCTGCTGGAGAACACCTGCAACGCCGTGGAGAAGCTGCACAAACTGGAAAACCTTTGGCCTAGTATGCTCCTCGACATCGTTCGGAATACGCTATTGGATTACGCCCAGTTGGATGTCTACCTGCGGAATCTTATGTGCGAGCTGATGAAGTGAGGTGGGCTTCCAACGAAAGACAAAACGAGAACTTATTAGTCGTACTGGCTTTTAGATAGAGGCGCACAGATAGAGCTACCATTTAATTCCTACGATCCTAGGCATTTACCAATCCTGTAAAGCAGCTGCTTACAACTAGTCCAATTTTTATAAATATTTAACATTAAACATGATTCAAAAGTACCCATCTAGGAAGGCGTCTTTCGGCCAACACCGGAAATGCATTTAGGCGGGATTAGCCCGTTCTCACAATCCTCCGTTATCTGTTAGGCTTAAGCTCTATGGTTAAAATGGGATAGTTCCAATTTTCATTTCTATAACCTACGCACGAGGCTGAGCCTCCGCATCGTCGCTGTTCACTGGCTTTTGAGTCTTCTGTGCCTTATCGACGTAGATGTTTAGGATGGCCTCGATGCCCGGATAAAGCACAAAGTTGGTGGTCCGTATCTTCTTGTCGATGAGGTAGGATGTCACCGACTCCGTGTTAAAAGCAATGTCTAATGCATCGCTATGCGTCACCTTATCAAGGTGCGTGCGCTGCACTTTGATCACACAGTTCTCAAATCCATTAACTTTGATGCTAAGATCCAGGTTGTAGGAGGCATCGATGTCAGGCCAGCGCTGGGCCAACACATCCTCGCTCCACTGCAGCTCCTGGCTGGCGGGATTCAGTCTGCCAGGTATCGCCACAAACTTTGACCACAGTTCGGAGGCAAAGTGCGGAGCCATTGGTGCCAGCATTATAATCTGAGCCGCCAGAGCCCGCTCGAATTGCTTTCCGTGCCGCAGGACATGCTTAGGTGTGCGCTGTTGGGAGTTACGGTTAGGAATGGTTAAAAATAAGAGTCAGTTGGAGGACTCACCCTTAGAGAATTAGTCAATCCCCTGCATCTTGGAGATAGCCACACTGAGTTGATGTGCATGACGGTAGTTAAAAGTGGCTCCTTTCACATAAAAGTTTCGGGCATCAAAGAGCTTGGCATCCTCACCCAGGAATTCCTCGCTGGTAGCAACCACTTCTGAGGGAGTTGAATCCTCGCGTGCCTCTTGGAAGTCCTGAAGGGTCAGCCAGAGACGCTTCTGCCAGTTGAGGATGCCAGGAAATGCTAAAGGATGGTTTAAAAGTAAGTTTCCCTTCAAATATATTTTAGATAATGTACTCACTTGCACTGGACCAGTTGCGATGCGAGGTGGGAGCCACATCGGCCAGTATGATCAGTCGCGTTGTGTCCGTGCCGTATTCATTGAACATGTCACTGGGCTCCACACCATTCAGCTTCGACTTGGACATCTTCTCCCATGTCATGACCACGGGTTCTTTGGTCTCTTTAAGCACAGCCTGATTCTTCTTGGCGTTCAGAATTTCCACCTCTGATTCGGGGACATAACGTCCACTGCCCTTCACCCGGAAGGAGCGACCCATGACCATTCCCTGGACCAGCAGGCGGGAGAAGGGTTCACTGGTGGGCGATAGTCCGCAGTTGTGCAGGAAGTGGTTCATAAACCGCGCGTAGTAGAGATGCAGCACGGCGTGCTCCTTTCCCCCAATGTACAGATCCACGGGCATAAACCTATTAGTTAATGCGGGGTCGAAGATGCGCTCGGAGTTCTGGGCATCCAAGTAACGCAGGTAGTACCAAGAACTGTCCACAAAAGTGTCCATTGTATCCGTTTCCCTTCGCGCCTCTTTTTCACCGCACTTGGGACATTCGCACAGGAACGCTTCTTTAGGGGAATCCTTTGGTGGGAGGGACACTGGCAGCTGCTCCTCTGGAACCGGGACGGCTCCGCACTTGGGACAGTGTACAATAGGAATGGGAGTGCCCCAGTAGCGCTGCCGTGAGATCAACCAGTCCTGCAGCTTTGAGGACACCCGATAGCCGCCCACATTGAGACGAATGGCTGCTTCAAGGACTTCTTTTCTCAACAGCTCCCAGTTGGCTGGACTTGGGGCGACTTCTTCTTTGGTGGATGTGAAAGCAAGACCGTGCGTCTCCCACAGCTCCTTGTCTTCGCTGCGGAAACTGGGTGCTGCCAGGTAAACATCGCACTGGGGTGGGAAAATCACATCATCGCCAAAGACCACGGGCATTGTGGTGCCCGCAAAGGGATTTTCGGCAGTGAGACTACTTGAACCCTCCAGCTGCGACAGGTGGTGCTTGCTGCGGAGCACGATAAAGGCATGGGGATCTTTAAGATGCTCCGGATGGGGAGTCCACACCCTCAGCAGCCCTGAAGCGGATGTAAGCAAGGTAAACGCATAACCATCGCACTCTCCAATCCAGTGACGCTGTAGGTTGATTATATCTCTCCAATCACGCAGCGTGGGATCCTCCAGGCCATCTAGCAACTGCTTGGCATACGCACTGGTCCGAATGAACCACTGTCTGAGGAGCTTCTTTTCCACCTTAGCTCCCGATCGCCAGGAGCAGCCGTTGGCGTCAACTTGCTCGTCTGCGAGCACTGTTTTGTCCACGGGGTCCCAATTCACTAATGCTTCGTTCTGGTAGGCCAATCCCTTTCGGTGTAGCATAAGGAACAGGTGTTGCGTCCACCTGTAGTACTGCGGACTGCAGGTGGACAGCTCGTGGTTCCAGTCAAAGGAGCAGCCCAGTCGCTTGAGTTGTTCCTTCATTTGTGCGATATTTTGTTCCGTCCAGGCTGAAGGTTCTACTCCTCGCTGGTTAGCTGCATTCTCCGCGGGTAGACCGAAAGAATCCCAGCCCATGGGCTGGAACACATTCTTGCCGCACATTCGCTGGAAACGAGCCACAGAGTCTGCGATTGTGTAGACGCGCACATGGCCCATGTGGAGGTTGCCCGAGGGATACGGGAACATGGATAGGACGTAGTACTTGTCCTTAGATTCCTGGGGGTTGAACTGCCCCCCACTGAGTTGTTCCCGCCAGTGGGATTCAATCCTGTGTTTAACATCGTTAGTTAACTCCAAGTTCTGCAATTTTAAAAGAGTTTTAGTGAATATTAATTAATATTTATCAACCCACCTCATTTCCCGTGCAGCTTTGGGTGAGCAGACGCCTCCAGCTACTCCAATACGCTCCTCTCCAGGGTCGCGCGGTTCTCAGCGCTTGCATTATTACGCTTTTAATTTAATAAATTGCACATTTCAGAATTATTAAATAACAAAATCGCAAGAACCCAATGCACTCTACAGTCAGCTGATAGAGTTACCACACCAATTGCTTGGCTGAAATTTGCTCCAAGAATTTTTGGCGGGAAGCACTTCTGACTAGCTGGCATCCACAAACACAGGGCTGCATTTTACATAGTGGCAACTCCTTGCCATTTGCAGTCCATTTTTGACTGTACGGCAATAATTTCGCTGCATTTCGCGAAAAAAAACCACACGTAATTTTTCACAGGGCGTGAAAAAATCCAATTGAGCAAACTTTAAGGAGTATTTTCCAGTTGAAAACCGTTTAGGGACATGGGCGACTCCCTGGAGAACCCCGATACATCGGTGGATCCGGTCGTGAACCTGTCCATTGCGAATTACGATGCATTTGCAAACTATCTTCGCAAGGCGGTGACGATTTTGCTGCCGGAGGAGGATGTGGTTCCTGCGTCGCTTAACAACGCTCTGGATGATCCCGTCAACCAGGACACCATCCGGAAGTTCCTCTCCGATCCCCAGGTGCAGGCGCTCTACGTCCAACGCAACTGCATTAAAGGTGAGACCAGAATTTGTGCCCCGTTGGCAGAAAACTTTCGTGAAAAAAGTGCACGCAACTGCACAAAATGGCGTCTCTGTGGCAGAGATAAAAAGTTAAGGAGGCTTTAAAAGTATTCTTTTTGCAGTGTCGAAGGCAAAAATAGAAGTTTCATATGGTTAAATGAGTCGTTTCAAGTTTTGCTAGCTGAATACGCAACTTGTTTGTTAAAAATCAATGCGGCAGATGTTTTTGTTTGAATTCCAATAAGAATGTCTAGTTATTTCGATGACCGAATTTTGAATACCCTTACAAGGAAATTGTGGTTATTAGGGTAAAAGTATATACAAAAAATTGTATTTAATGTATTCCAATGAGGAGTGTTAAAACATTTAAGGGGCTTTAGAAGTTTTGTAGATTTTTATATACACACTTTAAAAATGAGTTTAAAAACAAGTTAAAATATTTTGGCACAACATTAACCATTTGGTGTAGTTTTCTTACATTTGGTTCTACAATAACACAAATTCTAAATTTCTTCAAAGCAAAACAAGTCAATAGATAGAAATTTAACACACATATTAGCTTGATAAATAGGTAATCTATCTTTTTACTTTTTTGTTAGAAGTATTAACTTTTAAAAAAAAAAAGTTATGTGTAAGCAAAATGCTTATAAAAATGCATATACCTCACTAAAGAGTATCAAAACAAGTTTCTGCGCATGACGTCAGCCCATCTGACTCACACTCCGATACCGATAGAGCGATAAGTTCGGATGAGCGATAACTGCACACAGCTGTGCAGCCACTTGCCGGCTTTTCGTTTTGTTTGTAAACAAATCGGCAGAAAACGCCGCACAGCTGACGATTGCAAACGCAACAGGTTTGTTTACGGAAGCGACCTTGGAGGCTGCGCACACATTCCGCTGATTGCCGAGTCGTTGACTCGCCCGCGACTTTGGCATTGACATTGGCCGAAGGCAGAAGGCACCACCAATGCCACAGGCAACATGGCATTCACGGCGAGGCCATTTGTGTGGGAGCAATGACACTCCAAGGTCCAGCCTTGAGCGCACGAATTTCGAAGGTTTTCCCTTGGCCGCTGAATTTCCGGAGGTCGTCGCCTTGATAATGAAACGATGTCAGTGCCGTGCCATTGAGCCCAATGCCAAATGGGCCATATTGAAAGTGGGTGAGGGGGAAATACGACAGCCAGTCATGCGTTGCTACATAGGAGTTGTAGGGGTATTATGTAGGTATCCTGTGTCAAGGTGGTTCTTGCCTAATTAGTACATTTAAATGATTTTCTGGTATACATAATTATGATATATTAGTTCGAGAATTTTAGAACTGGACATAAAAGGTAGAACTAAAGTTATAAAGTAAAAAATAATAATTTTTTAATATCAATATCAAAAGTCTCTTTAAACCCACAAGCTTAGAGGACAAATAAAAACGTTTAGCCCAATGTTTAAGAAGTGTCTACAAGCTAAGACATAAATAATATTAATATTTCCCAATTTATAATTCACAGAGGACGACACCGAGCAGCCGGCGGAAGGCGAGGAGGAAAAGGAGCAGGTGAACTACCAGATCAGCAACGATGTGCACTTCACCAATAGCCGGATGGCCTCTTTGGCTTGCATTAAGCGGGGCGTGGTCGTGGAGGCGGACAAGTCGATTCACTCGCAGCTGCGGCTGATCAACTTCTCTGACGGATCACCCTATGAGACGCTGCACGCGTTCATCAGCAAGTCCTTGGCACCGTACTTCAAGTCTTACGTCAAGGAGTCGGGACGCGCTGACCGCGATGGCGACAAGATGGCTCCCTCCGTGGAGAAGAAGCTGGCCGAGCTGGAGATGGGACTGCTGCACCTGCAGCAGAACATCGATATACCGGAGATTACGCTGACGGCCCACCAGACCGTTAACAATGTCATCCGCAAGTGCTCGGAGGACAACCGCAAGGCCAAGGTGGCTGACTTTGGTGACAAGGTAGAGGATTCCTCGTTCCTGAATCAGCTGCAGACCGGTGTCAACCGCTGGATCACCGAGATCAAGAAGGTGACCAAGCTGAACCGTGATCCAGGATCGGGAACTGCATTGCAGGTGAGTAAATACTCTACTCCTCTGAAATATATATTTTAAAAATAAATTTGATTGCCTTCAACAGGAAATCTCCTTCTGGCTTAATCTGGAGCGTGCTCTGTATCGCATCCAGGAGAAGCGTGAGTCACCGGAAGTAGCTCTCACCCTGGACATCCTGAAGCATGGAAAGCGTTTCCATGCCACCGTTTCGTTCGATACGGATACCGGCTTGAAACAGGCTCTGGCCACAGTAGCCGACTACAATCCCCTGATGAAGGATTTCCCCATTAACGATCTGCTTTCGGCCACTGAGCTGGAGAAGATCCGACCTGCCGTGCAGCAGATATTCTCGCATCTGCGCAAGGTGCGCAACACCAAGTACCCGATCCAGCGGTGCCTTAAGCTCATCGAGGCCATCTCGCGTGATCTGTCGCAGCAGCTGCTGAAGGTGCTGGGCACCCGAAGACTGATGCACATCCCCTTCGATGAGTTTGAGCGCGTAATGAACCAGTGCTTTGAGATATTTAGCTGCTGGGATGACGAGTACGACAAGCTGCAGGGGTTGCTCCGCGACATTGTGAAAAAGAAGCGCGACGAGCACCTCAAGATGGTGTGGAGGGTATCGCCGGCTCACAAGAAGCTGCAGACCCGCATGGAGCATATGCGCAAGTTCCGACGCCAGCACGAGCAGCTGCGCACCGTTATCCTGCGCGTGTTGCGGCCAAACAAGCCGGCTGTTGGTGACGATGTCAACGCCGTGGAGACCAAGCAGCCGTACAGCTTGGACGCTGCCGATGCGAATGCCATCGAGGAGGTAAACCTGGCCTACGAGAACGTCAAGGAGGTGGACTGCCTGGACATCACCAAGGAGGGATCCGAGGCTTGGGAGGCAGCCGTCAAGCGATACGAGGAGAAGATTGGTAAGCAAATTCTGGATGGCTCTCTAAAATCTATAAATTTGAAAATAATAAATTCAAAAACAATCGTGTTAACAAGACAATACATTTCTTAAAATTTATAAAAGAATTTTTTTAAACGATTTTTTGTCTTTCTTTAAATTTATTACAGATCGTGTTGAGACCCGCATCACGGCTCATTTGCGCGACCAGTTGGGAACGGCCAAGAATGCCAACGAGATGTTCCGCATCTTCTCGCGCTTCAACGCGCTTTTTGTGCGTCCGCACATTCGTGGAGCCATTCGGGAGTACCAGACGCAGCTGATCCAACGTGTCAAGGACGACATCGAGGCCCTGCACGAGAAGTTCAAGGTGCAGTATCCGCAGAGCAAGAGCTGCCGATTGTCCTCGGTGCGAGATCTTCCACCGGTGGCTGGCTCCATCATCTGGGCCCGCCAGATCGACAACCAGCTGACGATGTACTTGAAGCGCGTCGAGGATGTGCTGGGCAAGGGATGGGAGACGCACATCGAGGGCCAGAAGCTAAAGGCTGACGGCGATAGCTTCCGTGCCAAGCTGTCCATCTCGGATGTGTTCCATGAGTGGGCCCGCAAGGTGCAGGAGCGCAACTTTGGCAGCACTGGTCGTATTTTCACCATCGAGTCTACACGTTCCCGCTTAGGACGTGGCAACGTGTTGCGCCTGCGGGTCAACTTTTTACCGGAGATTATCACTTTGGCCAAGGAGGTGCGCAACATCAAGAATCTAGGGATTTAGGTATGGGTTAAAGTCATTTGTTTAAGTTAGTTTTTATTATAATTAACTTCTGCAGAGTTCCACTGACCATTGTGAACAAGGCGCATCAGGCCAACCAGATTTATCCCTATGCTATATCCCTGATTGAGAGTGTTCGCACCTACGAACGCACTTTGGAGAAGGTAAGATTTGTTTTTTGAAGAATGTCATCAGACGAATTTGGATTAAACAATGCGTTGGTTTTTGAATATGAATCGAAATCGACCTATTCTAAGATTTTATCCAAGATAATTCGTCTGAGGTCAATGGAACTTCTCCTTCAACACCTTTGCCCAGCTCTTACACTTCACAAATCACACTTTTCACTTCTATCCACTCCACCACTACCACAAGATTCTCTTGCATTGCTTTGTTCCTGGCGTGCAGCTTGAATTTTGCTATTCACCACACTATAAAAACTTTACACACCCATAACTGATCACCTTAGTCTTAGCCACGAGTACCGCTCTTGAACTAAACCAACCGAACAACCAACAACCTTTCTTTCATGCAGCTTAATAATAGGAGTCTAGCACAAAATTCTGTATTCAAGGTAGTGTTGTTTGTCCCCTAAAAGTTTTTTCATTATGTAATCCGTATCTGCAACCACTATTTAGTTTTCTAGTTTAGTTTGTGAAACTCCCGCATGCCTTAGAAGAGTCACCTTGCTGTTCTTATCCCAATTCCAAAAGTAATAAATCATTGTTACCTATATAGATCGAAGATCGGGCCAGCATTGTGCCACTTGTGGCAGGACTGCGTAAGGATGTCCTTAACCTGGTGTCCGAAGGAATCGGTCTTATCTGGGAGTCGTATAAACTGGATCCGTACGTTCTACGCCTGTCTGAGTGTGTGACCCAGTTCCAGGAGAAGGTAATACCTAATAAATGAAATTAGACTGTTACTTTCATTTAATTTTAACCATTTAATTCTAATGAATTATCTTCTCTGTAATCTCCACTAGGTCGACGACTTGCTAGTTGTGGAGGAGCAGCTTGATGTGGACGTGCGCTCGCTAGAGACTTGTCCCTACAGTGCCGCTACCTTCGTGGAGATTCTCTCCAAGATTCAGCATGCCGTTGATGATCTCTCGCTGCGTCAGTACTCTAACCTGAGTGTGTGGGTGACCCGACTCGACGAGGAGGTGGAGAAGAAGCTGGCCCACCGTCTGCAGGCGGGTATTCAGGCCTGGACAGAGGCTTTGACTGGCAACAAGAAGGAGGTGGATACCTCTATGGACACTGATGCACCGGTTCAGCCAACTCATAAGCTTGGAGGAGAGCCGCAGATTCAGAACGCTGTGCATGAGATTCGGATCACCAATCAGCAGATGTATCTGTATCCTTCTATTGAGGAAGCACGCTTCCAGATTATGCAGCAGTTCTTCGCCTGGCAAGCGATCGTCACCTCCCAGGTGCGTCTGCAAAGCACCCGCTACCAGGTGGGCTTGGAGAAACCCGTCTCGCAGTCATACCGAAACCTGCTAACCAAGCTGCCAGAGGGCAAGATCCTGGAGAGTGCCTACGGAGCTATCGAGCACAAGGTGGGAGAGGTGCGCAACTACGTTGATGAATGGCTGCGTTACCAGAGCTTGTGGGATCTGCAGGCAGATATGTTGTACGGACGTTTGGGCGAGGATGTGAACTTGTGGATCAAGTGCTTGAACGACATCAAGCAGTCGCGCACGACCTTTGACACCTCCGATACTCGCAGAGCCTATGGACCCATTATCATTGACTATGCCAAGGTGCAGGCTAAGGTGACTCTTAAGTACGACTCCTGGCACAAGGAGGCGCTGGGCAAGTTTGGAACCCTGCTGGGCACCGAGATGAGCAGCTTCCATGGAAAGGTGTCCAAGTCTCGTACAGATTTGGAGATGCAGAGCATTGAGGCCGCAAGCACCTCGGATGCGGTGAGCTTCATCACCTATGTCCAGTCGCTAAAGAAGGACATGATTGCCTGGGACAAGCAGGTGGAGGTGTTCAGGGAGGCACAGCGCATCCTGGAGCGGCAGCGCTTCCAGTTCCCCAACAACTGGCTGCACGTGGACAACATTGAGGGCGAGTGGTCTGCTTTCAACGAGATAATCAAGCGCAAGGACACTGCTATTCAGACGCAGGTGGCCAGTCTGCAGGCCAAGATCGTGGCCGAGGACAAGGCGGTGGAGACGCGCACTGTGGACTTCCTCAACGATTGGGAGAAGACCAAACCAACTGGAGGAAAAATCCGTCCGGATGATGCTTTGCAACAGCTGCAGATCTTTGAAAGCAAGTACTCGCGGTTGAAGGAGGAACGCGACAACGTCGTCAAGGCCAAGGAGGCTCTGGAGCTGCAGGAGTCTGCGGTGCCCAACAACAGTGCCGAGCGCATGAACGTGGCCCTCGAGGAGCTACAGGATCTGCGTGGTGTTTGGAGCGAGCTGTCCAAGGTATGGACCCAGATCGACGAGACGCGCGAGAAACCCTGGCTTTCAGTGCAGCCGCGTAAGCTTCGCCAGCAATTAGAGGCTATGATGGCCCAGCTGAAGGAACTGCCCGCTCGTCTTCGCATGTACGAGTCATACGAGTATGTGAAGAAACTCATCCAGAGCTACATCAAGGTGAACATGCTGATTGTGGAGCTCAAGTCGGATGCTCTGAAGGAGCGTCACTGGAAGCAATTGACCAAGCAGCTGCGCGTTAACTGGGTCATCTCTGATTTGTCCCTCGGTCAGGTGTGGGATGTGAATCTGCAGAAGAACGAGGGTGTCGTCAAGGACATCATCCTGGTGGCCCAGGGCGAGATGGCTCTGGAGGAGTTCCTCAAGCAAGTGCGCGAGTCCTGGCAGAACTACGAACTGGACTTGATCAACTACCAGAACAAGTGCAGGATTATACGCGGCTGGGACGATCTGTTCAACAAGGTGAAGGAGCACATCAACTCGGTGGCTGCCATGAAGCTGTCGCCTTACTACAAGGTCTTTGAGGAGGAGGCTCTTACCTGGGAGGAAAAGCTAAACAGGATCAACGCCCTCTTTGATGTGTGGATCGATGTGCAGAGACGTTGGGTGTATTTGGAGGGCATCTTCTCGGGCAGCGCTGACATTAAGACGCTCCTCCCGGTGGAAACATCTCGTTTCCAGAGCATCAGCTCCGAATTCCTTGGTCTGATGAAGAAGGTGACCAAGTCGCCCAAGGTTATGGATGTGTTAAACATTCCTGCCGTGCAGAGATCCCTGGAACGTCTGGCCGATTTGCTGGGCAAGATCCAGAAGGCTCTGGGCGAGTATCTGGAGCGGGAGAGGACCTCCTTCCCTCGCTTTTACTTCGTGGGAGACGAGGATCTCCTGGAAATCATTGGCAACAGCAAGAACATCGCCCGTCTGCAAAAGCACTTCAAGAAGATGTTCGCTGGTGTGGCTGCCATCCTGCTGAACGAGGAGAACAACGTTATTCTGGGTATCTCATCGCGCGAAGGCGAGGAGGTGCACTTCATCAACCCCGTGTCTACTGTGGAGCACCCCAAGATCAACGAGTGGTTGTCCCTGGTAGAGAAGCAGATGCGATTCACTTTGGCTTCGCTGTTGGCACAGGCTGTGCAGGATATCAAGCAGTTCCGAGATGGAAAGATCGATCCACAGGTAAATTTTAAAATACAAAGTTAAGAAATTAATTATTTACTCTTTGTTTTTTGCCTAGGCCTACATGGAGTGGTGCGACAAGTACCAAGCACAAATTGTAGTGCTTGCTGCCCAGATCCTCTGGTCCGAGGATGTTGAGACTGCCCTTCAGCAGGCCTCTGAGAATAATGCCTCAAAGCCGATGCAGCGTGTCTTGGGAAATGTGGAGAGCACTCTTAAATGTACTGGCAGATTCAGTGTTGCAGGAGCAGCCTCCTCTTCGTCGTCGCAAGCTGGAGCACCTCATCAACGAGTTTGTGCACAAGCGAACGGTGACCCGACGACTCCTCACCAATGGAGTCACCTCGCCCAAGTCCTTCCAGTGGCTGTGCGAGATGCGTTTCTACTTTGATCCCCGCCAGACGGAGGTACTGCAGCAGCTGACCATCCACATGGCCAACGCTCGCTTCTTCTACGGCTTTGAGTACTTGGGTGTTCAGGATCGATTGGTGCAGACTCCGCTGACGGATCGCTGCTATCTGACCATGACTCAGGCGTTGGAATCCCGTCTCGGAGGCTCTCCCTTCGGACCAGCGGGCACAGGAAAAACGGAATCGGTCAAGGCGCTGGGTAACCAACTGGGTCGCTTCGTTCTCGTCTTCAATTGCGACGAGACCTTCGACTTCCAAGCCATGGGCCGCATCTTTGTCGGTCTTTGTCAAGTGGGAGCCTGGGGCTGCTTCGACGAGTTCAATCGACTGGAGGAGCGCATGCTCTCCGCTTGCTCGCAGCAGATCCAGACCATTCAGGAAGCTCTGAAGTACGAAATGGACAGCAACAAGGAAAGCATCACTGTGGAGCTGGTGGGAAAACAAGTGCGAGTGTCTCCCGATATGGCCATCTTCATCACCATGAATCCTGGCTATGCCGGCCGCTCCAATCTGCCGGATAACTTGAAGAAACTCTTCCGCTCGCTGGCCATGACCACTCCTGATCGCCAGCTTATCGCCGAGGTGATGCTGTTCTCGCAGGGATTCCGCTCGGCGGAGAAACTTGCCTGCAAGATCGTGCCCTTCTTCAAGCTCTGCGACGAGCAGCTCTCCAACCAGAGCCACTACGACTTTGGCCTGCGTGCCTTGAAATCCGTGCTGATCTCGGCTGGAAACGTCAAGCGAGATCGGATTATGAAGATCAAGGAGCAGATGCGACAGCGCGGCGACGAAAACATCGACGAGGCTTCGGTGGCTGAGAACCTACCCGAGCAGGAGATCCTTATCCAGTCGGTTTGCGAGACAATGGTACCCAAACTGGTTGCCGAAGATATTCCTCTTCTTTTCTCGCTTCTGAGCGACGTGTTCCCCAACGTGGGTTACACTCGTGCAGAGATGAAGGGTCTGAAGGAAGAGATCCGCAAAGTGTGCCAGGAGGACTACCTGGTCTGCGGCGAGGGCGACGAGCAGGGAGCTGCCTGGATGGAGAAGGTAAGAGAGACTTGGGCTCTTTAAGTGGGTTGATTTGTTCGACAAGAAATCGGAGGGGGTGAAAAGTAATCTTTTATCTTAGCAATTTCGCCTTACATTAACTCTCACTTAAATAATAATCAAAACCATAAATTTTAAGCGTATCAATTTAAATTATTCCCTAAATCTGATTACTTTCCGCCCTTATGGTTTCTTATCATTCGAAATCGATGCACCCTATTGGGCATGGATTCGTTTGTAATCCACTTCATAACCATTCGCTTCACACATGCTTACTAACCTTCAGGGACTCGGCTCCACCTGGGTGGACAAAGTAACTAAACAGTAAAAGGTTATCCATATTTGTGCTGACACTTTATTTCCTTTCCCAGGTGCTGCAACTGTACCAGATCTCGAACCTGAATCATGGACTCATGATGGTGGGTCCATCTGGTTCAGGCAAGTCCACCGCTTGGAAGACTCTTCTAAAGGCTTTGGAACGCTTCGAGGGCGTTGAGGGCGTGGCCCATGTTATTGATCCAAAGGCCATTTCCAAGGAGGCTCTTTATGGCGTCCTAGATCCAAATACCCGTGAGTGGACCGATGGCTTGTTCACCCACATTCTGCGCAAGATCATCGACAATGTGCGCGGTGAGATCAACAAGCGGCAATGGATCATCTTCGACGGTGATGTGGATCCCGAGTGGGTGGAGAATTTGAACTCTGTGCTGGACGACAACAAGCTCTTGACCCTGCCCAATGGAGAGCGTCTTTCGCTGCCTCCCAATGTGCGGGTGATGTTCGAAGTGCAGGATCTAAAGTTCGCCACATTGGCCACGGTTTCACGTTGCGGCATGGTCTGGTTCTCGGAGGATGTGCTCTCCACAGAGATGATATTCGAGAACTATCTCTCCAGGCTGCGCAGCATTCCCCTGGAAGATGGCGACGAGGACTTTGTGGGAGTTATTAAACCAGCAAAGGACAAGGAGGAAGAAGTGTCACCATCACTCCAGGTGCAGCGCGATATTGCCCTTCTGTTGCAGCCCTTCTTCTCTGCCGATGGCATCGTGGTGCGCACTTTGGAGTACGCTATGGACCAGGAGCACATAATGGACTTCACCCGTCTGCGGGCCCTTAGCTCGCTCTTCTCCATGCTGAATCAGGCGGCTCGCAATGTCCTCAACTTCAATTCGCAACATCCGGACTTCCCCTGTTCTGCTGATCAGATGGAGCACTATATACCCAAGGCGTTGGTTTACTCTGTGCTCTGGTCCTTCGCTGGCGATGCTAAGCTTAAGGTGCGCATCGATCTGGGTGACTTTGTGCGCAGTGTGACCACGGTTCCACTGCCAGGAGCCGCTGGAGCACCAATCATCGACTACGAGGTCAACATGAGCGGAGACTGGGTGCCGTGGAGCAACAAGGTGCCGGTCATCGAGGTGGAGACGCACAAGGTGGCCTCTCCGGACATTGTGGTGCCCACATTGGACACTGTTCGCCACGAGTCGCTGCTGTACACTTGGCTGGCCGAGCACAAACCTTTGGGTGAGTTTAATGGATTATACGGGTGAATGAGTTAATAATTTCTAATGTAATTCCCACCTTTTAGTGCTCTGCGGTCCGCCCGGATCTGGCAAGACTATGACCTTGTTCTCGGCTCTGCGTGCTCTGCCCGACATGGAAGTGGTGGGTCTCAACTTCTCCTCTGCCACTACACCGGAGCTGCTGCTAAAGACGTTTGACCACTACTGCGAGTACCGCAAGACCCCCAACGGAGTGGTCCTGTCACCCGTGCAGATTGGCAAGTGGCTGGTGCTGTTCTGTGACGAGATCAATCTGCCGGACATGGACAGCTATGGCACGCAGCGCGTGATCTCGTTCCTGCGTCAGCTGGTGGAGCACAAGGGCTTCTTCAGGGCCAGCGATCAGGCCTGGGTGTCACTAGAACGCATTCAGTTTGTGGGTGCCTGTAATCCGCCCACCGATCCCGGTCGCAAGCCGCTGTCGCATCGTTTCTTGCGACATGTGCCCATCATCTATGTGGATTATCCTGGAGAG
This sequence comes from Drosophila oshimai, assembly GCA_018150695.1. Lineage (NCBI taxonomy): Eukaryota > Metazoa > Arthropoda > Insecta > Diptera > Drosophilidae > Drosophila > Drosophila oshimai. The sequence continues at coordinate 1,409,263 of JAECWM010000071.1, read as the reverse complement.
ACATCGTTGAAGCAGATCTATGGAACCTTCTCGCGAGCTATGCTGCGATTGATGCCTGCCCTTCGTGGCTATGCGGAACCGCTGACCAACGCCATGGTGGAGTTCTATTTGGCCTCACAGGATCGCTTCACTCAGGACATGCAGCCGCATTACGTCTATTCGCCTCGTGAGATGACCCGCTGGGTGCGTGGTATCTGCGAAGCCATCCGACCATTGGATTCCCTTCCAGTCGAAGGTCTGGTGCGACTCTGGGCTCACGAAGCTCTGCGTCTGTTCCAGGATCGACTGGTGGATGATCCGGAGCGCAGATGGACAAATGAAAACATTGATTTGGTGGGACAGAAGCACTTCCCTGGAATCAACCAGGAAGAGGCTCTCCAGAGACCAATTCTCTACAGCAACTGGCTGAGCAAGGATTACATGCCGGTTAATCGTGAGGAGCTGCGTGACTACGTGCGCGCGAGGTTGAAGGTCTTCTACGAGGAGGAGCTCGATGTTCCTCTTGTGCTTTTCGACGAGGTTCTCGACCATGTGCTCCGTATTGATCGGATCTTCCGTCAGCCCCAGGGTCACTTGCTGCTCATTGGTGTTTCGGGAGCCGGAAAGACGACGCTTTCTCGCTTCGTGGCCTGGATGAATGGCTTGTCAATCTTCCAGATCAAGGTGCACAACAAGTACACAAGCGAGGACTTCGACGAGGACCTGCGTTGCGTGCTGCGCCGTTCTGGCTGCAAGGACGAGAAGATAGCCTTTATCTTAGACGAATCGAATGTGCTGGACTCTGGCTTCCTGGAGAGAATGAACACGCTGTTGGCGAACGGCGAAGTGCCTGGATTGTTCGAGGGTGACGAGTACACCACGCTGATGACGCAGTGCAAGGAGGGAGCCCAACGCGAGGGTCTCATGCTGGACTCCAGCGACGAACTGTACAAGTGGTTCACCCAGCAAGTAATGCGCAATCTACACGTGGTCTTTACCATGAATCCCTCCACCGACGGACTCAAGGATCGCGCTGCCACTTCCCCGGCTTTGTTCAACCGCTGTGTGCTCAATTGGTTCGGTGATTGGTCGGATTCGGCTCTGTTCCAGGTGGGCAAGGAGTTCACCACACGTGTGGACCTGGAAAAGCCCAACTGGCATGCCCCAGACTTCTTCCCGTCCGTGTGCCACCTGGTTCCCGCCAATCCCACCCATCGCGATGCGGTGATCAACTCGTGCGTGTATGTCCACCAGACACTCCACCAGGCCAACGCTCGTCTGGCCAAGAGGGGAGGTCGCACAATGGCTGTGACTCCACGTCACTACCTGGACTTTATCCACCACTTTGTCAAGCTGTACAATGAGAAGCGTAGTGATCTGGAGGAGCAGCAGCTGCATCTCAACGTGGGTCTCAACAAGATCGCTGAAACTGTGGAGCAGGTGGAGGAGATGCAGAAGTCTCTGGCGGTGAAGAAGCAGGAGCTGCAGGCCAAGAACGAGGCTGCCAACGCCAAGCTAAAGCAAATGTTCCAGGATCAACAGGAGGCCGAGAAGAAAAAGATCCAGTCTCAGGAGATCCAGATCCGTTTGGCCGATCAAACAGTCAAGATCGAAGAGAAGCGCAAATACGTGATGGCAGATTTGGCCCAGGTGGAACCGGCTGTGATCGATGCACAAGCAGGTGAGTCCATCGGGCGACAATTGACAGAAGGGCAGGCTTTTAAGTTAGTTTAATCTAAGATTAAGTCTTAAAGCACTTTACCTAATGACCAAACAAACACCAAAGAAAATATGTGTTGGGGTTGGGTGATCAATTCAGCATTTACTTAATGAATATTGTTAAAGTTTATATAAAATACCTTTAAACAATGATCACTTAACCCTAAAGTTATATTTTCCGGTACCCTGTAATTTATATTTACTGACGTGTATTTAATTTTGACCCCAAACAACCAAACAATCCACTCTCAATTCACAATCGCAAACCACACACTCCCACAATCCAACAGCCGTTAGGTCGATTAAAAAGCAACACCTGGCAGAGGTGCGGTCTATGGCGAATCCACCGGCCGTGGTCAAGTTGGCCCTGGAGTCGGTCTGCGAGCTTCTCAACGAGAGTGCTACCGACTGGAAGGCCATTAGGGGCATCCTCGTGAAAGACAGCTTCATCTCCTCGATCGTTAACTTGGAGACTGACAAGATCACGTACGCAACTCTTTCTCTCTAGCATCACGAAATCATCAAGCACTTTACCCATCAAACTGAATTTTTGTCTTAAACCGATTTAACCATGTCAAGGGATCCTTCGATCCTTGTCATTTAAATATAATCTCCATTCCGTACCATCCATTACTACAATATACTCTATATACAAACACAAACATACACCAAAGCATACGCAGTGCACTGGCAAACTCAACTTACCATAACCCCTAACTCCCTTATATCCTTTGTATTTGGATATTGTGTTATAATCGTATGATGTGTACAAAGTTGTCTTTTTTGTGTGTGTGAAACTAAAGACAAATATGAAGGGTGGAATAAAGTTAATATAACATAGGTACAGATATTTTCGGTCTGCCGAACCTTTGTGCTCTTGCAAAGAATATTGCCTGATTACCCAAAATAAAAAAATCAGATTTGATATAAGATGAGGTTATTTTTTTAAATATCTGTTGCTATTTTTATTGTGAAGATTAGGCTTTACCCTAAAATTAAACTTTGCAAGGGTATGAATTTCATTTAACCAGCAGTTAGTAACCCTGATCCAGATCCAGGTGCAAGGATCCATATCGTTCTCTAGTAGTTTAATTTACATGGTAACCTAGCCTAATCTTATAACAATAGATAAGTGCCACGTTGTGCTCAAACCGTATATTAATTCTGATCCTTCATGTTAACCAACCAATCAATCACTCAACTAATCGACGATGTGCAGCGGTCAAGTCGATCCGCAAGCAACAGCTCGTTGAGGTGCGAACCATGGCTAACCCGCCTTCGGTGGTCAAATTGGCTCTCGAATCGATCTGCCTGCTGCTGGGCGAGAATGCGACCGATTGGAAATCGATCCGCGCCGTGATCATGCGCGAAAATTTCATAAATTCAATTGTATCTAACTTCGGTACCGAGAACATAACGTAAGCATGAAACAAATTTTTACCAACACCCATTTTGTTCTCGACTTTAATTCCTGTTCTTGTTGATGTTTTTGTTGTTACGCTATAGTTTTTGAGTGTAGAAATTGGTTTTCATTTGAGTTGATTTTATTTTACTTTTAGTAGTTTAAATTGTTTAAGCGAGCTGCCTTACGGTTTGTAAATATTTGAACCTCCTAATTATTTAACTGAATTTCAAACTAATCTTGGTAATTGGCTATAACTTTTGATGAATTCTTTTTGGTTTTGGTCAAATTTCGCTATTTCATAGTAATCCAACTGCTTTGCTTGCTTAATTCATTCAAAAAACTTACTAATCGCGGGTTTTTGAAGGTTAACTAATTAACGATTTGTGTTAAAACAGCGATGATGTGCGTGAGAAGATGAAGTCCAAGTATCTCAGCAACCCGGACTATAACTTTGAGAAGGTTAATCGCGCCAGTATGGCCTGCGGTCCTATGGTTAAATGGGCCATTGCTCAGGTAAGTTTGTGATAAAATTTATCCTGGGCTTTTTTAACGGGCTTTTATAAATATTCAGATTGAGTACGCTGACATGTTGAAGCGCGTGGAGCCACTTCGCGAGGAGTTGCGTTCTCTGGAGGAGCAGGCCGATGTTAATTTGGCAAGTGCTAAGGAAACCAAGGACCTGGTGGAGCAGCTGGAGCGCAGCATTGCTGCCTACAAAGAGGAGTATGCCCAGCTCATTTCGCAGGCTCAGGCCATCAAAACGGATCTGGAGAATGTCCAGGCCAAGGTGGATCGCTCCATTGCTCTGCTCAAGAGCTTGAACATTGAACGCGAGCGCTGGGAGTCGACTAGCGAGACCTTCAAGTCGCAGATGTCCACGATTGTGGGAGATGTGCTCCTGTCCGCCGCCTTTATCGCGTATGGAGGCTACTTTGATCAGCACTATCGGTTGAACTTGTTCACCACCTGGTCGCAGCATCTTCAAGCGGCCAGCATTCAGTACCGTGCGGATATCGCTCGCACTGAATACCTCTCCAATCCCGATGAACGACTTCGCTGGCAGGCGAATGCACTGCCCACAGATGATTTGTGCACGGAGAATGCCATCATGCTTAAGCGCTTCAATCGCTATCCGCTGATCATCGATCCCTCGGGCCAGGCCACCACTTTCCTGCTTAACGAATATGCGGGTAAGAAGATCACAAAGACCTCGTTCTTGGACGATTCGTTCCGCAAGAACCTGGAGTCCGCGCTGCGTTTCGGCAACCCCCTGCTGGTCCAGGACGTGGAGAACTACGATCCGATTCTCAACCCGGTTCTGAACCGCGAGCTGCGTCGTACAGGAGGACGTGTTTTGATTACCCTCGGCGACCAGGACATTGATCTGTCGCCGTCTTTCGTCATCTTCCTGTCCACACGCGATCCCACTGTAGAATTCCCGCCGGACATTTGCTCCAGGGTCACATTTGTCAACTTTACGGTCACGCGTAGCTCTCTGCAGTCGCAGTGCCTCAACCAGGTGCTAAAGGCCGAACGTCCGGATATCGACGAGAAGCGCTCGGATCTACTGAAATTGCAGGGCGAATTCCGGCTGCGTTTGCGCCAGTTGGAGAAGAGTCTGCTGCAGGCGCTGAACGATGCCAAGGGCAAGATCCTGGACGACGATTCGGTGATCACCACGCTGGAGACACTCAAGAAGGAGGCCTACGACATCAACCAGAAGGTGGATGAAACGGACAAGGTCATAGCCGAGATCGAGACGGTGTCGCAGCAGTATCTGCCGCTCTCTGTGGCCTGCAGCAACATATACTTCACCATGGACAGCCTGAACCAGGTGCACTTCCTCTACCAGTACTCGCTGAAGATGTTCCTCGACATATTCTCTACGGTGCTGTACAACAATCCCAAGCTGGAAGGCAGGAGCGATCACTCGGAGCGACTGGGCATTATTACAAGGGATCTGTTCCAGGTGTGCTATGAGCGAGTGGCTCGCGGAATGATCCACAACGATCGCTTGACCTTTGCCCTGCTCATGTGCAAGATCCATTTGAAGGGAACCTCTGAGTCCAACCTGGACGCCGAGTTCAACTTCTTCCTGCGTAGCCGAGAAGGTTTGCTGGCCAATCCCACGCCCTTGGATGGTCTTTCCGGCGAGCAGATCGAGAGCGTCAACCGTTTGGCTACCCGTCTGCCCATCTTCCGTAAACTCCTGGAGAAGGTGCGCTCCATACCGGAATTGGGAGCCTGGCTGCAGCAGAGCTCTCCGGAACAGGTTGTTCCCCAGCTGTGGGACGAGTCAAAGGCTCTCAGTCCGATTGCCAGCTCCGTGCACCAGCTGCTGCTAATCCAGGCCTTCCGACCAGATCGCGTCATCGCCGCAGCCCACAATGTAGTCAACACTGTGCTTGGAGAGAATTTCATGCCCAATGCCGAGCAGGAGCTGGACTTTGCCGCCGTGGTGGACAAGCAGCTAAACTGCAACACTCCAGCCCTGCTGTGCTCGGTGCCTGGCTTCGATGCCTCCGGACGTGTGGATGATTTGGCTGCAGAGCAGAACAAGCAGATCTCCAGTATTGCCATCGGTTCCGCAGAAGGATTTAATCAAGCTGAGAGGGCTATTAACATGGCCTGCAAGACCGGTCGCTGGGTACTCCTGAAGAACGTCCACTTGGCTCCACAGTGGCTGGTGCAGCTGGAGAAGAAGATGCACTCGCTGCAGCCGCATTCCGGCTTCCGTCTCTTCCTTACCATGGAAATTAATCCAAAGGTTCCGGTCAACCTACTGCGCGCTGGTCGCATCTTTGTGTTTGAGCCACCGCCAGGCATCCGGGCGAATCTGCTGCGCACGTTCTCAACAGTTCCGGCAGCTCGCATGATGAAGACGCCCAGTGAGCGAGCTCGTTTGTACTTCCTGCTGGCCTGGTTCCACGCCATCGTCCAGGAGCGTCTGCGATATGTGCCCCTCGGCTGGGCAAAGAAGTACGAGTTCAACGAATCGGACCTGCGCGTGGCCTGCGATACCCTGGACACCTGGATCGACACCACGGCCATGGGTCGCACCAATCTGCCACCAGAGAAGGTCCCATGGGATGCACTGGTCACCCTGCTCTCGCAGTCCATTTACGGAGGCAAGATCGACAACGATTTCGATCAGAGGTTGTTGACTTCTTTCCTGAAGAAGCTATTCACCGCCCGCAGCTTCGAGGCAGACTTTGCTTTGGTAGCTAATGTAGATGGAGCTTCCGGAGGACTGCGTCACATCACCATGCCAGATGGCACGCGTCGGGATCACTTCTTGAAGTGGATTGAGAATTTGACGGACCGACAGACTCCGTCTTGGCTGGGATTGCCCAACAATGCAGAGAAGGTGCTGCTTACAACCAGGGGAACCGATTTGGTCAGCAAGCTGCTTAAGATGCAGCAACTGGAGGACGACGACGAGTTGGCCTACAGCGTGGAGGACCAGGAGCAATCAGCGATGGGCCGTGGCGAAGATGGACGTCCGTCATGGATGAAAACGCTGCACAACTCGGCTACCGCTTGGTTGGAGCTGCTCCCGAAGAACCTACAGGTGCTTAAGCGCACCGTGGAGAACATCAAGGATCCGTTGTACCGATACTTCGAGCGCGAGGTGACCAGTGGCTCTCGGCTGCTGCAAACGGTGATCCTGGACCTCCAGGATGTGGTTCTCATCTGCCAGGGAGAGAAAAAGCAGACCAACCACCACCGCTTCATGCTTTCCGAGTTAGTGCGAGGAATAATCCCCAAGGGTTGGAAGCGATACACTGTTCCTGCTGGCTGCACTGTGATCCAGTGGATCACGGACTTCAGCAGCCGAGTGCAGCAGCTGCAGAAGGTATCGCAGCTTGTCTCGCAAGCAGGAGCCAAGGAGCTGCAGGGTTTCCCCGTCTGGTTGGGTGGTTTGCTCAATCCGGAGGCCTACATCACGGCCACCAGGCAGTGCGTGGCACAGGCTAACAGCTGGTCGCTGGAGGAGCTCACCCTGGAGGTGACTATCACGGATGCTGGTCTGAAGACCGATCAGAAGGACTGTTGCTTTGGGGTCACAGGACTCAAGTTGCAGGGAGCCCAGTGCAAGAACAACGAGCTGCTGCTGGCTTCTACTATAATGATGGATCTTCCAGTGACCATCCTCAAGTGGATAAAGTAAGTATTGCCTTATGAAGTACGTAGTTTCCTTACTAACGCTTATTTTTTTAATAGGATATCTTCGGAGCCGCGTATCAGCAAGTTGACATTACCTGTTTACTTGAACTCTACGCGTACGGAACTGCTCTTCACCGTGGACTTGGCAGTGGCTGCTGGACAGGATTCGCACAGTTTCTATGAGAGAGGTGTGGCAGTGTTGACCTCCACAGCCTTGAACTAAGTGCTCAGCACAAGCTATACATTATTATCCCATATAATACTCTAAAAATCATATAATCAATTGCGTTTCTGAAAAGGTAAAGTAATTTAAATTCATTCTATAAGTAACTAAAAGTAATTAATGTTCTGCAACAAATATGAAATACGTTGGAAATTGAATTGAAAACTTAATTTTTTTCATTTAAATTAAATTGGGATATTTAAATGCAATACTTATAATTTTTTAAAGACGTTTAAAATCAAAAATATTTTCAAATTTGTATGAAACTGTTAAAAGTACTGTCTGAATAATTTCAATCTTTTAAATATGTTAAAAATATCTTATTTTAATGCACCACAAGAAAAGTTTTGAAAACTATCCCTTCCCTTTAAGCTTCCAAAAATATATATATATACTTAGCAACCCCAGCCAGATCTTTCTATCGAATGTAATCCAGCTGCTTACGATGTGGGCTCTCGTCCGGCCAGCTGTGTGGCTTGGAAACTTCCTGCGTGGCTACCACATGCCCGCGGCCTATCCGCAGCGGCGGGGTGAGACCTCCTTGGTTCTGGTGGACGAGGCGCGTCGCTTCATCCAGGACTGCCTTCTAAGGGTTGGAGTTCCCGCCTCCAAGGTGAGCTGCATCAGCGAGTTCCTGGTGGTGGCCGACTATCGAGGGAACTTCGGCAACGGACTCAACCGCCTGGATGTCTACCTCAGTGATCTTCAACTGGGCCACGCTAAGGTGAATGCAGAGCCTTCGATTATCAGCGAAACGGTGGCCTCCGCCCATGTGAATGGTAACTCCGCCCTGGGTGTCCTGGTGGGAAATTTCTGCATGGATCTGGCAGTAAAAAAAGCTGAGACGGCGGGAATTGGCTTTGTGGTGGCCAAGCAATCTCATCACTTCGGTATGGCCAGCTGGTATGCATTCCGTGCTGCTGTCCAAGGATTAGCTGGGTTGGTGATGTCCAACTCGGCTCCCATGATGATGGCTCCCAACTCAAAGTCGGCCAGTGTCGGTGCCAACTGCTTGTCCTTCTGCGTGAAGGGAAAGGAATCCCATTTTGTGCTGGATATGGCGACCAGCGTAAGGGACATTGGAGCCTTGGAGTGGGCTTGGGCCAACGATGAGTATATACCACACGGATGGGCTGCGAATGAGTTAGGCTTCTCCACTTGCTTTCCCAGTTTGGCTCTAAGATCACCATTACTCTTCCCTGCTGGAGGTCACAAAGGCTACTGTCTGTCATCTGTAATTGATCTTTTGTGTGGAGTGCTTTCAGGTGCTCAATATTCAACCCATATTCCCTTGGATCAGAGCCAACCCTCGAATTTGGGTCAAGTATTCATAGCTCTCGATCCAGAGTTCTTTATACCCAACTTCATGGAACGGCTCGACGACTTTTGTGGCCGTATAAAGGACAGCCAGCCGGCGGAGGAGTCAAATCCCATCCGACTTCCAGGCGAACTGGAGAGGATTCACATGAGCTACGTGGATGACCTAAAAGCCCTTCCTTATCCGAATTCGGTGTTAACGAAGTACAAAGCTGTGGCCGAAAAGCTCTGCGTGAAGCCTATCGAGTTAGCTTTCGAACAGTGCGAGTCCAAGAAGAGTTTTTAGTCTTATATTTGTTTGAGGACTCGGGGAAATTTCAATAAACCATTGTTTACGGTGGGGGTGGTTTTCAAAACGCCACTACATGTTGAGTTAAGCAAAAAGGACTTGGCTGGGAAGGGTTGGTTTTGGTGTTGAGTATAGTTTAAAGAAAACTGGTTAGGGTTGATTGTTGTGTGGTAGAGTCCTGCAAAAGTGAACGCAGGACTCTTCTGTGTGAGAACAGTTAAATATCTCACTAGATGGCATATTTGTATTTTTAAATTGTAAGGTTTTATATTTGGACCTAAATAAAAGATTCTTTTGGCAAAACAAGGTTTTTTGAGGGGTTTTTGCGTTATTAATAAATAAAATAAATAAATAAATAATTTTACGTGTCGAACAAGGTATAACAATCCATACTTTGAGGTATTTTTAAAAGTTTTTGCATTAAAGTTTTGCCAAAAAAGTTTTTTTTGCTTAGCCCTTTTCAATAATTTATTTTTGTGATCAAGGAAATTATAAATATTCACTATATTTGATGCCTGGGACTTTTAGATAAAAATATTATCAGCAATTTTGGGTCCTAATAAAGGATTTGTAGGTAAAATATAACTGCATCTGATTTTAAATTGAACGCACGTGTAGAACAGATTACCAGAGTGTCTGTCCAATTAAGAATTATAAGCAGTACGAGTCAGCGTTCTGGGGGTGTTTCCCAACCGGGCTCTCCAGCTGTTTGTTCACATTTAGCATATAGCATCCAAGTTGATCGTTAAGCATGCAAACAGAGACTTTCGGTTTCTAGATGGACCTGAGATTCCGGAGAGACATTCAGAGATGTTCTATAATGTGAGGCCTTTGCGACCATTAGATGCCCTGCAGTTCGCCGGCTGTGAGCTACTTAAAAGTAATTGCAGTAAATGCAAATTTTCGCAAATTATTTGAATTACGAATTGAATCGGACTGCAGGGGACTATAAATAAGACTGCCTATCAGAGCAGACGTCTCAGAACGTGGAAATAACTCATAACAGACATGTCGCTGGGAGTTCTGCAATTAATCAGTGTTTTCCTGTTGATGGATCCAGGAGAGGTGATTACAGGACCGCCGCAGGCCAAGGATGTGCCCACCCAGAGTTTGGATGAGTTCAGGCAGAGGTATTTGCTACCCCTTATCTCATCGGACACCAGGAACTGCAGCCTGAATGCCTGCGAATCGCTGGGAATTGTATCACAGCTACTTATGCTCATCAACTCGATGCCGAATGGGACACATACCACTTCAAACAATCAGAAACCCTCGAAACCCAAGACAAATGGCCATCATAATGGAGATGGAAATAGTGGAGAGGTGGTGAATGCAATGTCCCACTTGGCCAATTTTGATCTGGTGAAGAGGGTGCGACAGATCGAGAGTCGCCTTAGATCCGTGGAGCAGCCCGTCTGGCACTTGGCTACTGGTAGTCAGATCGAGTGGAACCACTGCACGTCGGGAGTTTGTCGATGCAATCCAGACACCAAGAGCTTCACCTGCTGGAACACCAATTTGAAGTCTGTGCCTGTCACCCAGGTGATACCCATGAATATGGTCAACATGTGGGTTTGATAACTGCTTTTTTGGGGCATTCTTTAAGTGTTTTATTCTCGTAATCCCCTAGAGATCTTTCCCGGAACGTCTTGTCTACCCTGCACAAGGACACCTTTCGAGGTCTCACTGTTCTAAAAGAACTGGATATATCCCACAATGTGCTGGACTTTTTACCCTTTGATTTGTTTCAGGATCTGGATAGTCTGCTAGTTTTGTGAGTGTTTCTGTACTTAAAATAGTAGCAACGTTGCTAAAAAATATTTTTAAATACCTTAATGTAAAACATTATTGTTCCATATAGACGAATTCAGAATAACCAATTGGAGGACCTTGACCATCGTACTTTTTGGAAGCTGCGTAACTTAAATATTCTGGATCTTAGCAAAAATGAGATTGGTATGCTGCCCGAATCGATACTCTACCATGCCCAGAGGCTCACCGTGATCAATATGTGCGACAATCAGATCAAGAACTTTCCACCCAACCTGCTAAGAGATCAGCTGATGTTGGAGGAGCTCGACATGTCCAGGAACAAAATCAGTGAGCTTAGCTCGGGCAGCATAAGGTATCTGACAAAGTTGAAGACCCTCGACTTTGGATGGAATCAAATATGTAAGGCTATAATAAAACCATTTACTACTGATATAAAGTACTTAATAATACCTAATTTTAAGCCAAAATAAGTGATGATTTCTTTGTGGGACTAAAGAGTCTGCGAACTCTTTCACTGCACAACAATCGCATCACTAACCTTACGGCCACCATATTCAATAATCTTGTCAACTTGGTGACCCTGGACTTAACCACGAATCGCATAAGTCATGTAAGATTGTTAAAAGATGTATTTAAAGTTTCTTATATTTTTTTTAATAGATCGATGGCCATGCCTTTGTGGAGCTGAATAACCTGCATGAATTGTTTTTGGGCCAGAACTCAATGTCCAGCATCCCAGCTGATCTCTTCCTGAATGTCAGTGGTCTCACACGACTAACACTATTTTCAAATAATCTGACCACCTTGGAAGCCGATGATTTTCAGGGACTGAGTAACCTAAAGATACTGCTGCTCAACAATAATGTTCTTAAAAATTTTGATCCCAGCGCTTTTGAGCCTCTTACACAACTGGAAAAGCTGTGAGTTAATATTTAGAAACTTCGTTGCATTAACTTAAAGTTATGTTTTGGTTTACTAGCCGCATTGACTCCAATAAGCTGATGTTTTTGCCACATGGAGCACTGCACGGCCTGGAAAAGTTGGTGGCCGTGAAGCTGGACAAGAATCCGTGGCACTGCGACTGTCGTGCTCTCTATTTGGCCAGATGGATACGTGAGTTCGTGATGAAGCTCTGGGATGGACAGCAGCCCATGTGTCGAGGTCCTGGGGATTTGGGTGGTCACGAGGTTGGGCTTTTGCGCTATGACGACCTCTGCGATGGGCAGTGGGCAAGCATGTTGTCGCTTTCACCGCGACTGCCCGTTCGAAAGCACCAGATATCCACTCCGATGAACTACACGGACTACTTTAATCTGTACCTGAAGCACATCTACAACCGCACCACCGATGAGGAGCTCAAAGAGGCCGATATAACCAGCGTGGCCATCAAAAAAGTTCACAATTGAAATAAAGTAATTAACCTTGCAGTGAAAGTAGTAGGAGTAAGTAGCACACTTTCCTTTTAAAGGGATAATTAATCTGCTAATGTTGGCTTAGTTTAGTTTTTAGCCATAATAAATCAATAAATGATGTTTATATTGGTAAATCAAATGTGTATTAAATTCTAATCAAGTTTTGCATTTTTTTTAAAATTTTTTTAACACAATTTCAAATGAATTGATTGCACGTTTGTGTCTACTACATAACTTTTAGTTCCTCCTACCCACATACAACTGCAAAGTTTTCCACTTGCTCTTGTCAAAACAAATTTAAAGTCAATTATGTGTTTGCATGGCAGACATTTAGTATTAATTTGCAACCTCATGGGAAATAAACCATCCTTGGGCACCTCTATTTCGCTCAACCCCCAGACTTTGGTTGCAGCACAAATTAAGGGCCTGTCTCGGCCTCCTCGCGTGCCGCTTTTTACCGGTGTCTGCGTTTGCGACAAGCTTTTTACCTAACCAATTTATTGCTTCCGCCCCGGCCCAGCCTAACTTCGTTTTTAGGAGCTATCTTGGGTCCTACTGGGTTCACTAGCTCCGCTTTTGCCATTTGGATGCACATGGAAAAATGTAATTCAACATTTCAACTGAAACTTTAAATGGAAACTTATTTTTAGAAGATTTTTTAAAGACTTCATAGGATTTATCAATTTAAATATTTCATTGCCTATCTTAGGGCACTATATTGATTTAAATGTTCTATTGATTTATGGCACTTCAAAAAGTGTTTGTTTAGTTTTTATTTTACAAATGCATTGTCGTTAAAACTAAATTGTATTATTTATTTTTTAAATATTCCATAAATCCTAGGCTACTTTTTTTCTGTGGCGTTATGTTATTTTTGTTGGCAATATCATTCCAGTTTATAGTTGCTGTGGCTGCTGCCATTCGTTTTCCTTTTCTGTTTTTCCCATTTTCCATTTTTTGTTTCTTTTCACCGCTGTCCTTGCAATTTCCATGTGTTGACATTGCCGTGCTCCATTCACTTTCCCACTTTGTCCCGGCGCTGGCTGCTTCCTGTTGCCAGTTTCGCTGTTTTGGGTGTTCTTTTTTGGGGCGAGGGCGATAGTGTGCCCTCCGCCAGTCATCGGTCTCCGGTTATTCCGCCCACCATTTTAGAAGGGGATTTGGGAATCCCAGGGGAGGCAGAGGAAGGCCCGGAGGCTTGTAGACAACACAAATGCATTTTATAGAAAATTTGCAAGGCAAATATTAAAAATTGAATGCCGCCATTGTTGCCCTTGTTGTCGCATCGGCTGTTGTTGTTGGCTATCTGTTTGTGAGTTGTATGCACTGGGAAAAAGTTTTGGGTGTTTTATAAAAGATTTTGTTTTTATTTAAATTGAGTAAAAATTTTGGGTGTATTTATTTAATTATCTAAGTCCAAAAAATGTATAGGAAACGAATAATTTTCTTACAAAAAACCAAAGTAACTTTGGTAAGTTTATAAAAACACTTAGTTTTTATCAAGAAAAGGTAGCTAAATTTTATTTGAAGACTTGTAGACATGTAAAAGAAGAAAGTGATGTGCAACTGTGTTATTTTCTTTATCAATTTAATAAGAATCAATTTTTTTCTCCGTGTGGATGTGGCTGAGGGAATCGGAGCTGATTGCCTCTGAGTGGCTGGGCTCCGCTTTTTGACATGGCCTCAAAAAAAAAAATGTCAACCCTTTTCCACCCCCCTCCCCCCTTCCGCTTTTCGAAATATAACAATATGTAATCATATTTTTCTTTATACGCAACGCACGCGTCACCGTTAAATACGGTTGGGGAAACTAAAGGAAGGGGTTCGGTGGTGCGAATGCGAATGTGAATCCTGCTATCAGTCGCATCTGTCTTGTGCCGAAGTCGTTGCTGCCTAAAGCGGAAGTAAAAGGATTTGAATTGCCTTTTGCTAACAAAATAACAAAACACCCTTAATGTATGCAAATTCCCCCAAGTTTAAAGTCTCCTGCCAGCTAAGCAAACAACTTAGCGTCTTGGCTGCGTTTTCGCATCTCGAGCCCACTGAGACATTTTAAAGGATTTAAAGGACAGACGGAAGATTCCTGCCCCAGTCAATGACCAATTTGTCGCCAAAGTGTTTTCCTTGGATAACAGAAGGTCAATTTGCAAAAACTAGAACTTACAATTGAATTGTACTAACGCACTAAGGGTCATGATTATTTCTGATTTTGAAAATTGTCTAGGAAGGCTTAGAAATGGGTACAGTGTACAATTTCTCATTGAAAATAGGCTTCTATAAATTAGAAATCTATTTAAGTTTATTGCTTCTTTTCATCCAATGAGATAGATTAGAATATCATTATTAACATAAAACATTTCATGTGCAGGGAACATGCAGATAAATTATTTCTATTAGAGTGTTTTGTTATAATTTATTCACATTAGTTTTGTTATCTTTTTATTATTTTTTTTTAAATAAAAAAAAACATTTATTGTAAAATGTTCTTCAAGCTGGGATAACGGATAATTTATGAAATTTTACTTAACGGACTTTGATAATAACTAAAAGAGCTTTCAGCATGGATTTTACTTAAACTTTATCTGTGTCTGAAAATTTTACTTTTACATGTATTTTTTTTCTGTTAAAAAGAAAAGTTTTCCCAGCTTTCTCTTTTTGCACGGACTTTTTGAGGTGAGTTTTTAGGTGGTAGTCATGTTTGCAATCATCCCTTTGAAGTTTTCACATTTTCCACTGCTAGAAATGTTGGCGTACCATGAGTTAGTTTTCACAGATTTCGAGTAGCACTCAGGGAAACCCCTCATTTTCTCTTGAGACTTTAAATAGTTACTCAAAAACTGCGCAGGCGCGTTCTTTTGTAAGCGGATTTCTCTGTAAATACCGCTCGGCAGTTCGTTTCAAGGCGATTGACACACTGAACTCGGTGGCAGTCGGTCACGATGGTCGCCTTTGCCGGCAGCTGCTGTCGGTTTTTTGGATCCAAGTTGAGTGCCAAGAGGTGGAGGAGGGATATTGGTCAAATTTGTGATTTATTTGAAATTTTTAATAATTCGGAATTGGGGATTTTATTGTGCGGCTGCGGCCCCAAAATTGTTTGAATGAGCTTTTAGCCAGGCAAATTAATGCAAATTTAATGCAGTTCACGCGAGCTGTGTGGAAATTGGCCAGCATTTTCCTGTGTAGTAGTTCAGAGAGCGGAGACCGGAGACTGGAGACCAAAAGACCTGACCTAAGGCAAGCCGCACAAAATTTGACTATGGCAAATTCACTTAGACGTTGGCCTTTCCACGGCGTGCGCACAGAAAAACTTTTTTGCCACACTTTTCTATTTTTTATTTTATTCGTTTCGCTTGTTTTTTTTTCCATACATATTTAGCACATGCTGCACAGGGGGTGGCGATGGGTGGTGGGCGGTGGGTGGTAAGTGGGTGTTTGCTTGCCACTTTGGAGCAGCTACAACGCATAAAGATGCGACTTACGTGTGTGTGAGTGAGCATGGTTGGTTTTGCGGCTCGGACTCCAACACACTGACACTCAGCAAGGACCTTCTAGCTGCCTGGCTGGCAAACGCGGCGTATACTTAATTCGGTTTATGCCCGAACGTGTCGCACATTATTCTTATGTGCTCTCTGTCGGCTACGATGTGTGAAATATGCTGAATGTGTGTGCACAGCAATTTTGATTAGACACACACACACACTAGCCACAGCACACACACTGACACACTGACAAGGCCGCCAAACAATTAAAATTTTCTTTTGTTTCCTGTAGAACGATTTGTTTGATTTGCACTAAGCGAGGAATAATGAAAATTATGGAAATGAAATGCCTGCCCATTGACCTCATTGAGCAGCCAGCTGAAGTGGATGCAAATGGGTGAGGTGGAGGGGGGGTGGGGATAGTGGGACAAGTTTACCTTAGCACCGAGATCAGTGATGCAAGCGAAAGAAAAGACCCTCAAAAAAGACCGTAGAAAAGTTTAAAAGTTTTTGGGGAAATATTAAAATGTTAAAAAATATTTACTTTACATAAATTCTAAATTACCTTTAAAAATGTTTATACTTGAACTAGAAGTAGATCTTGAGTTTCTAATTATTTTAAACAGTACTTCTTTACTAAAAGGGTTCATTTTGTAAAAATTGATCAAAAATAATAAATAATTTTAACACAAACAAATAATAATTAAAAGAGTGTTTAAAAACCTTATAAAACAACATTTATTTACACACTTTAAAAATAGAAACCTATTTTAAAGTTTAATCCCATTGTTACTAATGAATTTACTTTAACGAATTTAGTCGTGTGCTTACTAGCAAATATAATGCTTTTTATTTAATGGAGAAACTTACACTAGGCCAAAAATAATAATGTTTAAATAGATAAATGAGTTGAAATAAAAAAAGTTGCTTATGTTTCCTCGAAAAAGCTAAGACACTATAAATGAGCTTATTCCCAAAGTGTCCTGGACTCTGCTAACCCAATAAAAGTCTCAAATAAGCATCATCTCTGCCGGTGCTCAACGGTCACCTTAAACCGCGGATTTGCTCATAATTTTTACGACCTATTTGGTGTGAAAACTGTGTCGCCATTGCATCGCCATTCGCGGTGAGCGGCCAAAAGTGGGCAACCAGAGTGGAACTTTTAATTTCAATTTTTTATTACTTCAAATCTGTTTGCGCAGGGTCAAAACAGGAGGGAAAAGGAAGTTTGACCCCGAAGTCAGCCTGTTTCACCTGTTTTTCCATTGTGTCCCCTATGTTTTATTTTTTTGCTCTGTGGTGTGCAAGTTTTGCGGCATTTTAAATACAGCAATGAAATGGTTTTTTCGGTTTCGGTTAGTTTTTTTCACGACGGGGCTTCTTGCCTTTTTGGATATGGTCTACATTTATTGGCCAGGCGACAAATTTTTATTGCCCTTCCGTACTTTTTGGTTGGAGGAGATGGAGGAGATGGAGCAGCTGTCTGTGTGAGTTTTCCCGGCTACTCCGGAAAAGTTTTGTGC
The DNA here is from genome assembly GCA_018150695.1 of Drosophila oshimai. Taxonomy (NCBI): domain Eukaryota; kingdom Metazoa; phylum Arthropoda; class Insecta; order Diptera; family Drosophilidae; genus Drosophila; species Drosophila oshimai. Next base: position 1,391,977 of record JAECWM010000071.1, on the reverse strand, counting down.
ATTCAGTGCCTGGGGCCTAATCACATTGCCAGGCACCAGGAGACGGAATCAGGAACGGAATCAGGAACGGAATCAGACGGCAACCTTCGCCGTACGTGATGCATTTTTTACAAGGAGCTGCGGTCCTCAGATAGTTCGCCTTTCGTCTTGCTTCACTGCCTCCACAATTTGACTTTTGATGTGGGTATATGTGGATATTGGCACGCCCTCAAGCACCATGGGTGAAATGCTAAAGTTTCGCTGCGAAAATGTTTGAAGTTTTGGGCAAGTTTTCCAATAACATTGCCACTTAGGTGGCTTCCATTTTAATTTGATATTGAAAACGAGCGGTTGGGCACTATCTCTTGGGCAGGTATAGCAAAAGTTTCAATAACTGAACCCCGAAATTATAAAGCAATAATATTAAATTTATAAAAGCCGGTAATTCAATTTATGGGTCCACGCACGAAAATCAACGAAAATCAGCCACTGAAAACTGTTGAATTTATCCAACGGTAAAGCAATTACACAGAAAAAACTATTAGCTAGCATTTCACTAATTTTTTACAATATGGTTTTTACAACTTTGAGTGGGTATTTTATGTAAAGTAATAATGAAAATTTTTATAAATTTTATTTTTTCTTTATAAAACATTTGATTGAGGTTTATAAATGCAAAATACAAGTAATTTAGTGTTTCTTTTTAAGTAATAAACAACCATTAAAACTCTTGTGAGTGACATATACAATTCGCTTACTAAATCTTTCAAAAACAAAAGCTGTATATAAAAATAAAATTCGTTTATAAATATAAAACAAAGCATCTGTAATTTAAAACTATAAACACAGTTCATTTGTTTTTCTAGTGTATTGGTCGAGCATATGGATAATTCGATTGGGATTTTGTTTAATGGTAGCCACAAGCCAGATAAAAACGTAGTGACATATATCCTGAAGCCTTTCTGGGTTTTTTGGGCCCACGGTGCCAAGTTGGCATGTCAGAATTTGTGGATATTCTGTTTAAATACCGTAATGAAGTCTGCTTATACAATATAATGTACCGTGTTTGTGCTACGTGCCTTGGTTATGTTATTGCACGCCGATCCGCACATCCGTTTGCCGTTCTCGTTCTCGTTCCCGTTCCGCTAGCCGGCAATTTCTGGGCGGGATTGTTGGGGATTGTTGGATTGGGTGTGGGCTCAACCGGGTAACTGGGTGGCTTTCTCAACTCCGTGGCTCCGGCTGTGTTTTTATTTGCGTCGGCAAATCTTAAGCTTGTTTAACTGCTCGTTAGTGTTAGTCGCTAGGTAGTGCTACTTTTCCCCACATCCCTCCTCCCCCTTATAAAAACACCCACCGTGACACCCATTGTTATAACACGTTCACGACCTAGTCAACATCTCCAGCTGACTTGGGCCGGAGTCCCTGACTCCGACTCTCTCAGTCTGTCTGTGTTTGGCAAGCATCGGAGCTGAACTGAGCACTGAAAGTGGTGCCATCGGAAGGCTTTTAAGTGTATGTGCCAAGGTGCATGCTAAGTACCGACCTCCAAACCCATTTCCCACCTGCCGCCATCCGTTTGTGATGCACGGAGCAAAAAAAAGGGACTATTGATAGTTGAAAATGTATTAAGATAAATAATATGGAACGTTTTTAAATATTGATTTTTAAGTTCAAGTCACAAAAGTAATTCTAGGAGCTACGAAAACGTTAGTAAAGTTTCGAAATGTACTTCAAGAAATTGTTTAATTCTTGTATTAAAAATCTTATAATTATTACAAAAAAGATATTTAGGTACTATCTTTGGTACAGGTCAAGTAAAAAACAACTTTTTTAACAAATTAGTTACAACTTTTGTAATTGTCGTAAGGTAAGGTTTTCTTTATTCGAAGACACACTAAAATAAAGTTAATAATTTTAGAAAAAAAAAACCATGCAAAATTAAAGATGTTTCATGATAATAATGTTAATTTAAATTACTTTCCAACAGCTTAAAATCATAAAAAAGTGTTTTTGTGTATTTTTAATTACATTAAGCTTATTAAAACTTTATGAGACTAAGACTTCTGTATAAAGGGATTTTCTGCTCTTTAGGGGAACCCAAGTTTTCCCTCAGTGCAAAAGTCCTGGCTGCTCTGCCTGACTGGTAAATGTTTGTCCAGCATAATTGCGCTCAGCGTGCAGTTTCCCTTCCCCTTTGCTTTTGCTGTTGCCGTTGCCGTTGCTGGCACTACTGGCTACAATATTTTCCTCAGACCGTCGCCTTTTGCCGGTGCTTTTTCAATTTTCCCTAGTTTTGCCTTCTTGCGGAGCTTTAAAGGATTTGGAACTTGTTTACGTGGCGTATTAGTATAATTTACAGCGGAAGCCATCAAAGGCTTTGATGCGCCGCAGGCGAGTCTGGAGAATTATTTTCGCATTGCCTTAACCGAACTAATTTCAACATGCTGTTCTAAATATATATAGGTATGTTGGTTAACCGCAGGGAAAACAGCAAACAGTCGAGTTCGAGTGCTTCCATAAAACAATTTTGCATGTGAAAGGTCTGGAATTGAATCTAGATAAAGAATACTGGCTATAATAAAGTTCAATGGCTTAATAAACTAATGAAAAGTTAATATACACAGCTTTAAGCTGCCCTAAAATGTGTGCTACACAAAACAAAAATTATATTAAATTGTTTGTTAAACAGAAAATATTAAGGATATTGAAAAAGGTTATTAGAGTGTAGAAAATTAAATTATAAAAGATACTTTAAAAACCAAATTATTAATTTATAAATTAAAAAGGAAATGTATGTTTTTGTTTCGTGCACAGATATTTAATACCAAAATCCATTAGCAAAATATTGCCCTAGATTAGCCTCAAAACCAGACAGAACCGCAGATACACATATATAAGGGCCGACAACTAAAGCCAGTTCACATATTTATTTTTGACTATGCCCATTACAATTGTCGCAGCAATTGCTGGTCATAACAATTACCGTTTCGTGTTTAACCATAATAATCTGGCCCTGTTGTTTGTGTAATTAAACAAATAATAAAGCCGAGAGAGCCCTTACCACTTGAGTGTTTTTATTGTTGACCAAATATGAGTTCATGGGATTTAAAATGGTTTAATCAACTCTCGGCTGTGTGTACTCCATAGCCCTGTTATAATACCAAAAATATTTACAATGGTTTATGGTTTTTGCCGAGCACAGTGATTGTGATTGTTCTGGACTTAGTCTGGAGGAGGAGGAGGAGGAGGAGCCACGTGCGTGCCTCGATTCCCATATAATTTCCCTCGGCCCATAAATCTTGGGGCTAAATTTAAAAATAATACAGCAAGGTGAGATTTATTGAGGAGGCACTCTCTCCTTCCAGGTTCCATACTCCAGATTCCAGACTTTTCAGGCCAGGCTGGGCCAGGTGGAACCAATAGACATGCCACAAGGAGGATTTATGACGCAAGCCAGCCCAAAACAAATAGCCTATCAATTATTGCACAATTTCAAGTGTTTAATTATTGTATGGTATTTTATTGCATTGTGTTCAGGGTATTCGTGTGTGTGTACGTATGGTTATGCATAGGTATGGTAAAGGTATAAAGATATAGATATAGGTATTATATAAACACTAACTAGCGTTATGCGTGCTCGATTCAATTGTATATCACTTAAATCATAATTACGAAACGAAATTGCTCGTTGGTTAATAGCGCATAAATACACATTAAATGCATAACCAATTGTTGAGTTTTATGTCCTTTATCGGTATTGAAAGGATTCAATGGATGGGCTAACTCCTCGCCAGCATTCCGTTGATCATGATGTTGGCCAGGGCGTTCCGCCTCTTTCGCCACGCCCCCATCCCCTGGGCATGGTACTGCATTTGGGTGTACCACTGCTTCGTCCTCACACCGTCCTCCGCCTGCGAATAAATAAAGTGAAAGCGTGTGAGCGCGTTAGACGTATTTGATTGACTGTTCCTCCCGCGACCCCCAACCTGTGACCTCCTCCCACTCCCCCTTTTCTATTTAGCCCCCTCTCTTAACCAGCAAGGATGTCATTTTGACAGGACCCGTGGAGTGCGTGTACGCATACATACATACATGTGGGAGTATGGGAGCATGGGCGCTTGTCAGCTGCTCAGTTGGCCGGAACTAAACGTTTCAATTTATGCGCCGTCGGCCTCCAACTGCCTACGTCATATACATACATATACAACCCCCTACACTCGTAGAAAGAAAATAACCAAAATATTTAACCTTTGAAATATTACCATTACCCTTTTCGAAAGCAACACTACTTAAAAAACTTTTGAAAGTATTTTTAATATCAAGAGCCTTTGAAAAATCTACTTTAGAAATGCCTTGCATTCTAGCTTAACTTTTTAGGGGAATAATTAATCGTAAGAAAACTTTTAAAAAAATCGAAAAATGTATTTCATATAGTATTTTATTAAAATAAATCAAATTCGAAATTAACGTTTAGAAAAAATAAAGTTTAAGATATTTTTTTAAAAAAAAAAATTAAGGAAAGATGAAAATAAATATCCTTTAAATATAGATTTGTAAATCTAACAAGGCTTTCAGTTAACATTCTTTTTTTAATATTTATAGCCGCTGTTCGTAAAAATATACTTGGTTTGGTTGTTATAAGCCTTTATAAGCTGGTTTTTTATTTTGAATATTGTCAAATTAGACAATTAATGTGCTAGGAATTTGATTATTTCGTAGACTGTATCCTGTACCAAATCTGGCCTTTCTGTCTGTCTGGCACTGTCCCAAAGTCTGGCTGTCTCCCTTTTTTTTCGCCCTTTTTCCGGCGTGACGTTGAGTTCACGCAGCCATTTTGTTGCGCTCCCGTGCGTTTTTCTTTCATTCTTTATATAACGTATTTCAATAAATGTCATTCATTTTGGCAGCCGCCCTACGTGCGCTGCCTGAGCGCTCCTGAAAAGGAGCTCTGCCTGCGGGCCAGGCCAAAACCCCGAGTCCCGATTCTGCGATGGCTTAGCCAGGCCTGAACAGGAAAAAAAGCAAAGGGAAATTTGCATGACTAAAATCTGGATGGCTGGTAGGGTGATGGTGGTGATGCTGCTACAAGCATTAGGCGAGCAAAGATTTGGAATGGATTTTTGCATACGCTTTTTGTGCTCTGTCTGTTATTAAAATTGCTTTACTTTCCCCAGCTAAAGGTAAACTCTTCATTGTGTTGAAGGAATTTCCCTAGAACCCCCTAGGAAAAGGTTATGAGCACGTGAGTGTGAATGAAGGAGCTTTCCATGGGTGACTTTTATTACATTCCAAGATGATTGTGGGAGAAGCACTCTAAGCTGATTCAGCAGTATGTTTTCATATTGCTTTGAATTTGTGAGATTTTCAATTTTGCTGTTTAGATTTTAGCCACTATTCGTTGTGCTATCTAGTCTATCAAAGCTCTTGAATGAATTGCATTTTCCAGGTAGCTTTGGTGACTACAAATATTAAGGTTATTCTGTTTAATTTTAATTTTAATCAACAACATTTTATTTAATTAAATTATTTTATTTAATTTGTATTATCAACAAAACTTTAGTTATCAAAGTAAATTTGTTTATTTCTCTTCTAAAATGTTAGAAATAGATTTAAAAGTCGCTAAAAGATATTTAAAGTCGCTTTAAAATGATAAATTTGTACGTGTCTTTGATATATTCATGATTCTTATTCATATTTAAACAAAAATATCCATTTTATTTCCGAAACTTTAGCAATTTATGGACTTAGTAAAGACTAACCATTCTTCAATATCAGAGTGTGCCTCCATTGTTAAACGTTTGCCATATGTGGAGGCAAATAGACCATGCTAGCTCCCCTGTTGCGCTGCTCTATTAACCGCACTTCTCGGCCAGAAAAAAAGGGCCAGAAACTAAACTATCATTCCCAACCCGAGAACCCAAAAGCTGGAAACTAACGAAGCCAAACACTGAAGCGTTGTGCAGTCAAAAGGCTGGCGCTCACTAATTCAAAAGCCAACTCAACGGAATACGGACTACGGACTACGGACTACGGACTACTGGCCAGCTGGAGTGGAAAACAAAGGGCCAAGCTTCTGCCGATACCGATATTCCTACTCGTGCTCGTACTCACTTTGAATATGAATGTGTCCTTCGATGAAATTTCCTGCACTTCGAAATAATCATCCCAATCCGCTTCGCTGCACACGACACATCTGTCCAGATAGAGGGGCTCCCGGATCAGCGTGTACCGTCCACATTTCTCCTTCACCAGCAGGAGCGAGGCCTCGCGGATGCCCGTGTGCTTCGGGAAATTCAGTTTTTCCGACATGGCCTTCTCTGCCCTATAATTGGCACTTGGCTGTTGTTGTTGCATGGTTGTATGGTTGTAGTTGTCGTTGTTTCAGGTTTTAGTTGTCGTCGATGTCGGTTGTAGGTTGTCGGTTGGTCCGGCATAAAAAACGACCGAAAGCAGCAACCAGCGACAATGGAACAAAAAGGAACAGAATAAGAAAAAATTGAAAAAATTGTGTAAAACGAAACTAAACAAAATTACAACTGAAAAGTGGGTGAGGAAAATGGCACTGAGAACAAATTGTATAAAATGTATATTGTATATGAGATTAGAAAACCTTTCTTATGTGTCCACTAATAAAACTTAAATCTTGAGAGACTCTTGTAAAATTTGTAGGTATTTTGTTAAAGAAACATAGTTTAATATTATATAGCAACCAGATTTTTAAAGAATTAATTTTGGCCTGGGTTGTAGCGAACATATTCAATTGATTTTTATTTTTTTTATTAATTAAATGCTTTAGAATAGATCTTAAATATTAGGTAAGGTAAGTCTGATTATTTTACCTAGGCAGGCTATAAAATTTTTCTTATTTTGTACACAGTATTTAATGCTGGCTTTGCACTTTAAAGTGTTACCTGGAATCTTATTAAATTTCCCTCAGTCAAAATTCATAGGTATATTTTAGTAGCACATTAAAAGAATTAAAGTTTCTAAAATACAGTTCTTCTTTCATTAAATCGTTTCATATTTTTTTTGGTAATTTTTCCTGAGTGTTACTTGGACTATCCTAGATAAGGCCCTGGCGAGCGCACAAAGCGTGTCAGGCCGAGAAACTGCCGCAGGAAGCGGCACCAAGAAGCAACTGGATCCACAAGACTCCCATTCGCACTCGCACTAAAAAAAAAAAAAAAAAAAATGGGAACAGGCAACGAACCACGTAGATGGTGACCGTTCTTGAATTGAGCAATTGTCGGCGGTCGAGGCCGGGCCAGAAATTTAGAGCAGGGCGACTGGAAAAAATAAAAACCCCGATCGGAGCAGAAAAGCCAAACAAAACATGTGACATACGCACTGCGTCCGTATTCCATATGCCTACGATTACGGCCCCGATATCCCAAAACCCCTGGCAGGATGCCACTTTTCTTCCGTTTTTTTTTTTGTTGCCCCAGCTAAAATGGTTTTGTTTTTTGGGCTCGAGATAGTTGCTGGGATAAGCACTTTTCATTAGAAGGAGAAAAAAGCCCAGAAACAGCAGCTGGAGCAGCAGCAGGACAGGACGATAACGAGAGCGAGTGGGCGTCAGAGGGATGCGGTGGTCCCGGCTCAATGGGCTCGTCTCTGATTTGTTGAAATCTTTTATCGCACGGAAAAGTGTTGCCATGGCAGCCGGAAAAGCCGGAAAAGCCGAGACAGCTACCCGCCGCACGGAGGCCACTGGAAAGCGTCGCTCGCTAATTGCCTTGGCATCGCCATCGCCATTGCCATCGCAATCGCCTCTGCCATCTTGGCCCGTGTCAAACGCCCAAACGTCTCTTGTCGCCTGTCAAACGTGACCGAGTCGGAAAGGAGGAGATCGAGAAGGAGCAGGTGCTTCAAGCGGGGGAAAAAAGGAGTAAACTAGGAAAAAGGCAGGCCAAGTCATCATGAAAACTATTTTGGACTGTTTCCCCTAAGTTAAATTTGTTAAGAAATGTTTAAAAGAGACTTGAAATTATTTGAAAACTATTAAAAATGTTCCTCTGCTATTTTACTAATTTATTTTTTGACAAACTAAAAATAGTTAATTTACAACTTTTAGGACGAAGAACTTTAATCAACAAGTTATTGTGAATTTGTGAAAATTTTTTTTTTTAAAAGAAGCTAATTTTTAATAATTTAAGTAGTGGTTCCTTGCACTTACCTTGCCATTAGTAACCAAAAGAGCGTTGACCGGTGTCAATTTGATGGTGCGGGCCTTCTTCCAGTTGCTGTCCGTGGGCTGAGTGTAGAGTAGTCTTCCCTCCATGGCGAAACGCACTTCATCATGGTTCCACTCCAGCACATCGATGGCCATCTTCCGCAGCTTGATGTTGATCATGTCTATCTCGCACGAGGCCCGTCGATTGGGACTGGATGAGCTTATCCTGCGCCACAGTTTGGTGGGCACATCCTTGGCCTCCTGGTTGATGTGGTTCAGGTGCAGCTCGATCTTCTCCTGGGCCTGTTTCAGTAGATCCCGTCCATCAACTTGAGAAGGGGTTACCTTGTACAAGCGGGCCAAAAGCAGAGGATATTTTGTAACGCGCTGGACGGGAACCTGGTGAAAAATGTTATGTTAAAAACTTTACTTTATAAATAACACCTTAACCATTTTTTACTCACCATCAGGAAGGAGTTAAGATTCATGCGTCGCAAGACAGCATTCTCCATCTGAGAGACCTTGAGGAAGATGCGCAGCAGCTCCTTCTCCTTCTCGAGATTGGCCAGCAGGAGGCTGGCCCCCGCCTGGCGGACGCAGTAGCTCTCGAAGGCGTGCAGCATCTGGGTGAAGTCCAAGAAGATGCGACCGATGTTCACCGTGAGCAGGTCGTCATCACCCTGCTCCAGCGACATGTCCAAGGCGTCGCGCATGCGCTCGGCCAGCGTCTGGTTGTTCTCGAGCAGATCTTCCGTATTGAGGAAGATCGCGGAGAGCTGCTCCTGGGTGAGCAGGCCGGCCACCAGCATCGGGTGGCAGAACTCTTCCAGTATGATCTGCAGATCCCTGCCGTACTTCTCCTCCGTCTCCACGATCTCTGTGATGATCTCCTTGCGCTCCACGCGTTTCTTACCACATTTCCTGCAGACCAGAGGAGCGTAGAGAACTCCTGCCTCGCCCACCTGCATTTCCACAGCTCCATCGCAATCCTCGCACAGGTGGAGCACTGTGGGTGTGGCCTGGTACTTGCTGCGGGACGTTTTGCTGGTCTCGGAGCCCACTCCGGAATCCTGACGTTCCACATCGCTGCCAGACTTTCCTCCTCCACCGCAGATGAAATTATGAGGTGGTGGCGATAGGCTGCTCATGCTGCTCTGACCACTGTCCCTTTCTCTTTCCCTCTCCTCTGCTTGTCTCTTGTCCAAATCACTGAGGGTATCTGCAGCTTCTTCTTCTATGATCTTGGGGTTGTTGCCATAATCAAAGCTCTCCTCCCTGGCCAAACCCCTTTCCTTGGCATCCACCAAGTAGGAAAGTATATCATACTTGGAGGCTCCTTCAAAAATGGATCGTGCTGCCTTTTTATCCAATTCTGCATCATTTAGAGGAGGAGCAGAGAGTGGTAGGGGAGGTGGAACCTCGTGGATCTCCTCGTAAATGGGATCTCCACTGTGTCTTATAGATTCATAGTGGTGTTCAGCATCAGTTCCCAAATCCTGGTCGACATGTGTAGAGTGCTCAATCTCCGCAAGAGTGGCGTCCACCAAGAGCTGATAGAACTTGGCCCGAGTGGCAGGATCCAGTTCCGTTTCGGGGTCCTTGATGGGACTGGACGAATCCTCCTCCAAAACACCAGAGGCAGTTAACTCACTGGAGCAGCTCTGATAGCAATCCGACTCATTGCCACCCGTTCCAGCATCGAAATCAAAGAGCTCGTAGTTGTGGGCAGAGGCAAAGCTGTTGGCGGAACTGATGCTGCCCCGATTGGACAGACGGTCCTCCTCTTTGGTTGCACTGGCTGGTGGCTGTCTCTCCAGTCGAATACGCTCCAGTGAGATGCTGATCAGGCGGTTCATGTCGTCGTGGTCTTTGGTGCCGCTCATGTCGATTCCCCTGCGTGTTTGCTGGAGTCTCTGCAGGGAGTTCTCTATGAGCTCCGCTACTGTCTCCGTTTCTAGTCCTTCAGCCACTTGGCCCAGCATGGGATCCTGCAGGAGTTTAGCTATGAATCCCGGTTCTTTGGGGGGAGTACTCGCTATCTCCTCTGCCTGCAACTTCTTGGCCTTCCCACTTTCCCGCGAAGGAGCTCGCAGGCCACACACATGGGGAACCAGGTTGAGTTTCACCGCCTCCACAGGATTTCGTAGGATCTTCAAGAGCTCTGTTTCGTGGGGAACCAAAGGACTGGGGCTGCCACTGGGAGAAGCCATTGGAGGTGGTGTAGCTGGCGTGGAACTTATAACAGGTGGTGTATTGATGGGTGTGCTGCTGGTGGCCGAGCCCTTCCTCTCCCTCTCGTAGTCCAAACGGATGAGGGTCCTCCCTCGGCCACTGGAACTGCCACTGCTGGAGGTGGAGCTACTGGAAGTGGAGGAGATGCACGACACCGACCGCTGCAGGTTTACCTCGGTAGCTCCTCGAATGGGTATGATGGCTATACCCATTCCCATCTGCTGGCTGCGTAGGGTGTTAAGATGATTGAGTTCCTGTTCCTGTTCCTCAGCACTGCTCACACTGATGCACACACTGGTGGCCGAGTGGTTATTGACCACCACCGAGGACTGATACAAAGGCTGAGCTGCATCTGCACTCAGGTTCATGGTTGAGTAGCAATCGTCGCCGCTGATCAAGATGGAGGTCTTCTTGGGCGCTGCATCTTCTTCATTGGATGCTAAGAGTAAAGTGTTTGGTCTCCTGCGGAGTTCCACACCCAAGTCAGAGTCCTCTTCGCTGTGGGAGATCTTCAGACGATGCACTTGGTCCATGCATCCTTCACCCACCTGCTGCTGCTGCTGCTGAAAGGAGCCACCCTCACCACTGTCCTTTGGGGAGACAAAGGCGACGACTTATTGATTTCGTGTGGCTGGGGCTCTAATCCTTTGGCTCCACCATTGAACTTCATGGACGAAGAGGATGGAGGCGGTGGTGGCGGCGGTTCCGTGGGCCGCCTTTGAAATAAATCTCTCGAGTCGCTGCGGTTGCTTTTTATGCGCAGCGCCATTGTGTCCTTAAAATTTAAAATGACATTCTGGTGCGGCCCACTAGAAGAGTCGGAGCCTGGAGTCGTCTTCCTGGTGCCGGAGGAGGAGGAGGATGCGATTGCCAGGGGTGCGGTCGACAAATGCCGTTCGCTGTGCGCCCGTCTGATGGGATTTCGCGATTGTGTCGTTTGTGCTGCACGCTTTTGACTTGCCGCAGGCTTGCCAGCAACGTTGCCATCCTTCTTCGTCCTTGCCTCCTTTCGGACCTCCTTGTCCTCCCTTTCAGCCAAGTCGTCGTTGGGTTTGTTGTCGTGACTCTCATCCTTGTCGTTGTGCTCGTCATCATCGTCATAATCGCGATTTGCTGCTGTCGTCTTTTGGGTTGCTGTTGCTGGTGGTGGTGCTGCTCCGGCTGCTCCTTCTGCAACACCCACTCCATTTGATGTGCCTGCAAAAGAGTAGATGGCACTGGTGAGTGGCGTGTCGCAACTGGCAAAATGTTGCTTTTGTAAAGTAAATCTAAGACTCAAGATGCGGAGTGGCCTCCTCCCACATCCAAACCCTTCTCCCCATATCCCCATATCCCCCATACCACATCCCACACCAAACTGCTGCCTGATCATGAGAGTAATAGCCAAGAGCCAAAGGGGATTTGGCTCGGATCAAATGCGGCAGACAACGAGTGCAGCAGTAGTGACAACAGTATATGGCTAACAGCTAGAATTGGTTACTGTTTGTGGCTTTTAGCTAGATCTGGGTCGCTAAGCCAAAAATGTTTTTAAAATATTATGGTTTCTTAAGTTCTATAAGCTGTCAAAATAATTTGTATAATTTTCTATTTGGAATAATTCACTTTTGCCAAAATAAAATACCTGATGGTCTCAAGAACAAAACACAAATTTTATTCCAAAGTGCAAATATAATCGTTGAATTATTCTGAGGAATATCTAGTACCTCAAAGAAGCATATTTTTAATTTATGAGTTGAGTTTATTTACAAATACTAAATAGTAATTTATTATCCTTAAATATTTAATTATTAAATTCCTTAACGTTTTTCGTATTAGCTTGCAATTTGTAATTACATTAAATTGAAGAGTTTTGAGTGTAGTTTATGCTTTACCAAGTTGATGTTCTGTAAGCTTTTAATTTGTGAGAGTTTAAAATTGTTATTTTTACTGGATTTATTTCCAGCTAACTTGCCCCAAAAGGGGTTTATTACTGCCTTTTTGGTAAAGGACTTGAGTTTGAGTTTGTGTTTATTTATGCTGTTCTCAAGCTATTATTGCGTGTAATTCGAGGGGATTCCCTCCATCGACTGAATGGCTATTTATTTATCTCCTTGGCAGCACCTTCACTTGTTCACTCGGTTCGGTTCATGCAGATTTATGTTCGGCCAAATGGTGGCCAACTATAGCATCCTTCACCCACCCACCCAAACAGCCTTGTGGTGGCGCATGGTACCACCACCCAACCACCCACCACCCACAGCCACTTCCGTTGACAGCCACTTAAAGATGTGCCTGCCCGCGATAAGGTGTTTTGTTTCGGCTCTTTTGGTTTTTGGTTTGGTTTTCGGCGGTGGTGGTGGTGGAGGGCCACGCTTGTGGTTGCACCACCCCAAGAGCCCACCAAAACCCACCAAAAACCACCCACTCGGCTGACAATATGTACGTATCTTTATTTATGGTAAATTGGGTGATTTACGTTGCGGCCGATAAGCTTTGCTTTTCAGCGCTTGTCCTGCTGGCATTTGAATTGCCAGTCGAGTCGGCTCAAGTCCTTGCAAATGGGCTTTTATTTTCGTTAGCCGGGTTAAGAGACCGCAAAAGGACGACGGACAAGGACAAGGAATCCTGCAAATAAGACGCGAACGTGGCTGGGCTCCAAACAATTTGTGTGGGAATTAAGATAATAGATTACATTTAAATGCTTTTGGTGGGGGCTGCGAAAAGGGTTTACTTGTGTCGCCGAAATTTGAGTGTCGCTGCTGACGTCAGCCTTTATTTTAAATGGCGGGTTGATAACCCACCCTCCCCCTAACCCCTCCCTCTTCTTAGAGATAAGATATCCGGACAGTGACCCACACAAAAACCCCAAAAGCCAACATTTTAATGAGTGCGAAAAGTGAGACGACTTTATGGGTAAGGCGCAAGGAGGGAGGGGATGAGGGGGCCACCTTTGCGTTTTACGGTAATGAGTGTCATCGGCATGGAGATTCGAGCAGCTCAGTCGGTGCACTCTGAACCCAAAAGCGGATCGAATAAACACCTGCCGGCAGCGAGTCGGCAAACAATGAAATTAATTAATTGCGACAGCCACTTGAATTTCAATCGACAACCCTTCGATTTGCTAATCGCATTAGCAGGCATCCGGAATAGTTTTCCAGGCAAAACAGCAACAAAGGAGCGCGGATCGGGTGGATATACATAGCTCGAGTGGCTCTGTCTGTGTGGAAAAGCTAACCCGGTTTTCATCTAACATCTAACACTTGTCTATTAACTCCCCTCCAAACATTTTTGCACTGGAAAAATAAATATAAATTCGACAAAAGTGTATACCTTGTTATAATAAGCACTTTCGAAAATGTTAATATAGCATTAAATATAAATAGGTACTACATTTATGTAACATTTAACACTCAAAATACCAAATATTGTTATTTAAAACTTATATAACTTTAACAACTAATACAAATAATCATTGTCAAACCCACTTATATAATTTTAAATTATTACCATAATAAAATTAATTGGTAGTCAATTTGTTTTTTTTAACGCTGTTAAGCAAACTTGTTTTAAAAGATAAATATCTGTATTTATTAAATAATAATTTTCCAGTGGTTTTTAAAAAAACTTTTTAAATTTCTTAAAGAACTTTACTATGTACGTTTTTTAACTATTCATTTTTGTATCAATTTTTTCCAACCAAAAAATATTGATCTGATATTGAAATATTTTTTTTTTGTCTGTGACAATATTGCTGCTCTTTTTGCGCTGCCACTTAATGAGATTTTTGTTGCGAATTACAGTGGCATTGTCGTTGGGAAGTCGCGCAGTTGTCGACTATTGTAATTGGTTGCCGCCTTGTCTTTGAGCGAAAATATTTAATTAACGCCTTTTGTAGTTGGATGCGATGCTCGGCTGCTTGTAATACACTCTCAACAAAGGGAGCAACAAATAAATCCCAAATTTGACAAGCCAAGCGCACTCAAAAGCCTTCATTTATTTAATTGCCTTTGGTCTAGGTACATCTTGGGAATATACAACAAAAAAATAAACAAAATAAGCTAAAACAAAGCAAATATTCAACAAACTACGAAGCTCTTCTGGAGAGCTTCAATTAGCCAAGCCAAGTGGGCAAAAATATTGTTAAATTTCGAATCCACTCTTAAAGGAGATCAATTTGATGCAGAATACTATTCAAGCTTTTTCGGTTAGTTGGCAAATTAAATAAAAATCGAGGCAAGGCAAATGTAAATAAAGTAAAAATGTAAGGAAGAGGTGAATCCTTTTACCCCCCCTTCCGTGCGGCCTCATTCATTTGAGATGAAGAAAAAGTAATTAAAAGAGTTACTTGTCGGGATTAGTAAAAACATTTTAATTTAGTTGCCATGCATAACAAAGAGTGCCGAAAGAGTGGGGTTAACGGAAATGGCAGCAAGTCAAACTGAAATGGGTCAATAAATCCGAGCTTAATTTTATTGCTCTGCACGCTCTCGCTTCCTCTGATTTTCCCTGCCTTTTCCCGATCCCATCCTTTGAGCTATTCTGCTGAGCGAGACGAAGAAATATAAATCGCAATGGTAAACAAATCAAAATAAATGAGTAACAAAAGCAAGCAATGTGAGCTCAGCTTCAGCTTTCCCCCACCACCGCTTTTCCCCACCGCCGCTTTTCCCATTTCCCAGTCACTCCTCCGATGTGCTGACAAGCTGACAAACTGACTCGAGACTCGAGACTCCAAAGGGAGTCGAAGTCTGGCAATCTGCCGAGGAAACTCAGAAGCTGGGAAACTCAGAGGGTCCGCAAACGAGGGAAAAAGCAGCAAGAAAGAAATTATAGTGGCTGAGCAGGGATTGAGATACGTAAACGTACACGGATTCCGATTGGAATTGCGATTCCATTCCCCAATCGGCACACAGTTGGAAAAATTGTCACAAGAACTGGATTTTTATACCATTTTACTAGTCAAAATTAATCACAAATTTTATTTTTAATTTCTTTGTACATGAAATATGTTTACCACGTTTTACAAACAAAATATTAAATGATTTTAGTCAAATTTAATATAAATGTTTCTTAAATATTCTTCAGTCATTTGCCATTAGTGTTTCGAATTTATAACAATTTAAAGTGAGCAAAAAGGTGAACTTTTAGCATAATTAAGTTTGATTAAATTTTTCCCAGTGCATTCTCTCCCTTTTACAGCTGCAACATTATTGGGTCCACAGCGCAAACATTGTGTACATTTTGGCTCATTTCAATAAGGGCACAAATTTTACTAGCCGGACATGTCAGAAAGCAGTTGCTATTTTGATGGCAGCAGCGCCGGGTTAAAACATATAAATTCGCATTAGAAATGCACGAGTTGATTTGAGTTTCATTTTGGCTGTGAAACGAGCAAACAATGCCCATTGCACTGTAGCAGCAACGTTTACAGCAGCAACAACAGGCCAACAAAGTGCAGCGTAAGGTAGTTGCAAGAATAACATTTAATGCTGCTGCTGCTTGCACAACATTCATTTCCTTGTCCTGGCCTCGAGTCCTTGCACCCATCCACTTTCGGCTCCTTTGTCTTGGCAGCTCCTTCGTTACTCCGAGTCCTGCCGCTGATGTTGCTGCTGCTCCGTCTTTTTAAATGCGCGTAAACTACTTAGAGGAGCATCCGCCGACTCCTTCTCAGCCAAAAACAATGCGATTCAAAAGAATAGCAGCAAATAACTTTATTTTTAATTAGTGAAATGTGGCAGTCTTTTGGTTAAATTGAAAAACTTAAATTACCTATTTATGAAGCCTTTTTTGGCATATTTTCCTTTTTAATGATCAAAGACATAATATAAAGGTTTAAAGTAATGATGTTTGAGAAAATTATAGTTTTAATATAATCCACTAAAAACCTATAAACATAAGCCTTATTATAAGCCTCTCCTGTCTTGTTTATTTAAAGCTAAATAAATCATAAAAGAAAAATTTTTGTCTCA
This sequence comes from Drosophila oshimai, assembly GCA_018150695.1. Taxonomy (NCBI): domain Eukaryota; kingdom Metazoa; phylum Arthropoda; class Insecta; order Diptera; family Drosophilidae; genus Drosophila; species Drosophila oshimai. The sequence continues at coordinate 1,375,639 of JAECWM010000071.1, read as the reverse complement.
GAAAATAAATAAATATAACTTTTGGTCATAAAGACCTATTTTATTTGCTGCTAAATTAAATTCCAGAAAAATAATATTTCACAAAATAAAAAGGACTATAACTCCAAAGCTACTAATTTGAGTGCAACTGTAAAAAAATAGATATACACCGAATGGCATAGCACATAATATATAACTCTTGGGCAGTGAACAAAAAACAAACTGCCGGCAAACATATTGCAAAAGTGCAAACAGCGGCCATAAGATGCGTTGAAAATCCTTTATCAGTGAAATTATTTGCACAAAGACAACAATAACAACAACAGCGAAGGCAAAATGAAAACGAAAATGAAAATGACTCTGGAAAAAGGGCAAAAGGGAACTGCGATGGCCAAAACAAACCGATTCCCCAGAAACGCCTTGCCAAATGTGTTGGAAAATTTCTTGCTGCGCGAGATGTTCCAAAAAATCTCCGTGGCCATTCTCACTCCCATCCACAGCGCCAAGAAGCGTGCTACACTTTTCTTTAATGGCAGCCTCGGCGCTTTTATGTCATAAAAATTGAGCAAAGCAAGAGTATATACTGTATATATGTACACTCTAAAAAAAAACCGAGGAAAATTGTACAATAACTTAGGGGTAAGCACTGTCAATACCTTACTAAGTTTAATGTTTCTTGGTTGCTACAAAATGAAATCATGTAAATGAACTAGTCTTCAAATTTTTCCATATTTCACATTTCTAAAAATTTTTTTATATTTAAAAACGATGTACCAACGAGTTGTACCTTATCCCATTTTTACCTAAACAGCTAACAATATTTTTTCTGAGTGCATGTAGAAGAAAGCGCTAAGGGGGCGTTTTTATGGCCAGCATTTTAGAGGCGTGGCCCTGGCGGATTCACCTGCAGTTCAGACAATGCGCTGCATTATTTAAAGGAACCCAACCAGGAATGGAACTAAGAAGGCAAGGATTCACCCAGCTGGAGAGCCGGGTCAGCAAGACTTTGGCGAAGCTGCAAAATGCAATTAAAGCGCCGCTCCGCATCCAGGAACCTTTCAAAAATCTACTTGCGAAGTTTTCGCATGCATTGGCAGACAACAAAAATAACAGCACTGTACAAAAAATAAAAAAAAATCGAGTGCTCTACACAGAAAAAACAGGACCTTCTTATGTTTAAATCAATCACTTAAATTAATGAATTTCATTTATTTATATCTTGGTATATTTAAAGGTGATGTCACCAAAAACTACTTTAATTTATAAGAAACTAATTTACACAACAAGTCCCTACTAAAAAAATTAAATAATTAATGAGGAAAAATGTGCAATAAAACTTTTCATTAAGTTAAAAACTATATAACGTACAATATATTAAATATCAAAACATTTTTTTTTTTTTATTTTACATTTTTTTCCCCCTGCAGAATGACAAAACAGTGCAGTACACAACTGGCAGACAAGTTCAAAAAATACTAAAAATACTTAATTTAGCTGAAAATGTCGCCGACATTTGTTTTGCCAGAGAGAGAGCGCAGTAGCAAGCTTACAGTTCCTGTCCCGAGATCGTATCTGAAGTCCCTGGGATCCTTACCATCCTGAGACTCCCCCCTCTCCAACTTCTTTCTCTTATTTTTTTCAGCGATTCCGGCAGGCTGTTGTACGTGCCCCCGTCAAAGGTGTACGAGTATGTGTGTGTTAGCCTGGCTAAGTGCAGCCAAGGATATACGTACATATGTACATATATTTCACCATAGCCGTATACGTGTGTGCCGCTGTGTGAGCATTAGAAACGCTTATGACAAACGGATATTAAGTTCAGCAGTCACGTAGCCCAGGTAAAATTCTTTTACGATAATTTTTGCTAAAAAAATGGTACAGCAAAACAAAAGGAAACTCCGAAACAGGAGCTGCAGGATGGCGAGCACGGTGCAAAAAGTGCAAAATGCAAGCTGAATTTCGAGGAAATAAAGAGGAATAAAACATTTTGGCAGCCGGGAAACTTGAATCACTCAAGTAGAGAGCTTCATTACGCACTTTAAAAGGCGGCAAGTTTTAACGGCTTTTTCAGGGGGCAAATTCAAGCCGGAAATTTAAGCTTGAAGTGAAAGAAACGAAAGCAAGCAATCCAAACAGCATGCAGATTAGTAAACGTTGAAAGCCAGGCACAAGGGTCAAAACCGCAAACCCAAGGGAAAAGGACTCAGATTCAGGCGATTCAAGTTAAAGATCTTTAAAGGGACCACAATTCTGTTCAGAATTTATTAATCACCCGAGGCAGTGGTGTTTAATGATTGAGTTAAAGAAGGAATGAAGAAAGGCTAACGAAAGGGCAAGAAAAAAATACTCAAATAAAAAGTAATATTTTAAAGCGTTTTATATGAAACAGGAATAAATGTAGATACAAAGTAGGTAGAATTATTTTTCAAACCACTATTAATCCACAAAAAATCAGAGGATAGTTAAAGCTATGCAATTACCAATTTAACGTAGAGTGCACAAAATAGTTTCTACACAATTTGTAAATCTGATCAATTAAAGGGGGAAGGCCAAGTAAAGTTCAGTTCAATTTAGCCGATTAAATTCTAAGCACTATTTATTGGAGCAAGAGTTAAATGTTACGTATGCGCCGTGTTGGCCTGGGTAACTTTTCCAGTTTCGTGTTCATTTGCAATTTGTGGGGCAGCAACAACAATTAAAGGAGTTCCTAAACGTAGCGTAACCTGTAAACTTCCCTTTTTCCAACTCTTCCCCCAAACAGTTAACAATTAAGTTAACAGTTTTCAGAGTGTGTGTGTGAGTGAGTCGAGTGTTGGATTTTGTATGCGCCACCGCAAGGAGAAGTTTCACACCTTGTTGGACATGGAACTATGCACATACTCATCCCGTTTCCCAGATACCAGCTCCCAGGGCTTAATAAATTCTTACAACAAATAAATATTATTTAATTAATTTCACAGCTTTAGCCAAAATGGAAGCAGACAACTTTCGCAACTGCGATGGCAGTTTGAGTTGAGTTTTGTGCAGTTGTGCAACTGCAACTGCATTTTGTTTGTTCGGTTTTTGCACTGTTTTGCGGTTAGAATTTCCCTCGCATTTCGGGTCCCATGCAGATACCCATTGGGGTTTGGTTTTTGGTTTTGGTCGGGTCTTTTTGGCCAGGGGATTTGCCACTACTGAGGTGGTGTCCCCAGTCCCCAGTCACCAGTCTCCAATCTCCAGTTCCTATTCCAATTCCCTGTCATTCCATCTGTATAAGGACCACGCGTGTGGTTTTGTCCGCTGCCTGCTAACTTTATTACGATTATGTCGGTGTTTGTGCGGGCCCTGTTAATACGCTTATTGCCGCTTTTTCCCCTGCTTTCCTTTACGCGGTTTCTGTTTACCAAACGAGAGTTGATGTTGCTTTTTAAAGTAAAGTTTTTGCACAACCACTTTGACCATCTCAGCCCCACAAATTGCCTGCAATTAGATGCCTTTAATAAAAAAAAACCAGAGCAGAGCTAAGCACAAAAATGTTGCTGCCTTCTGTGTTGTTCTGGAATTGCCAGCAATTATTTAATGGTCCTCTAATAGCCAACATCCGAACGGGGCCATAACAACAAGCGGCCGACGTTAACTTAACATTATGGCCAAAAGCAAAGTGGGTGGGTAATTTAAGGGAACGGGAAATATGGTCGAACGGGGGATTCCCTTTTAAAGGTGCACGATTATGGGCTAAAATCCATTGAAGGACCCACGTTTTTATTTAATAACCTAACGGCTTGTTATTTATATTTATACATTTTATATTTTATAAATTCTGTCATATTGAAAGTAAGTTTAGTAAAACAAAAAAAATAAATATATATGTCTCCAAAGAAGCTATCACTAATGTAAGATATTTTTTAAAAGGTTCATTGAAATATTTCCATGCGGATGAAATTTCATGCTTAATTTATCACATTTGTAATAAGACCATAGGATTTGTAGAATTTTTATTTGATATATATTTTTAATCTTGTTACAAGGACCATTCATAAACATTTTTTGTGTATTTTACTTAGGTTTCCACCATTATGATTTCCGTTTTGATGGACTTTCTCAAGAGTATTAAAGCCTGTTGAAGCTTGCTGCGGATATCAAAGTACAAATAAAAAGCACACAAATTATTACAGAACGCCCTGTTCTCCTCGACCCCGCCCACTTCCCATTTCCCAGCCACTTCCTGTTGCCTCCTTTAATTGCCAAGTGCCATAAAAATGCGTTTGTTGTTTGTCTCCGCCTCATCTTTCCAAGGGATCCAAAGGACCCCCATCCCTCAACCGATACGCTTTGTGTGCTATGGTGCTTCTCTGGTGCTGGTGCTTTTCCCCATCCGAAAAGCAAACGTTTGTTTATATTTTTTAATTTCTTCGGGGGCAGCAATAACGCGTGGCAAATACATAAATTCGCGTCAATTGTGGAGCGTGGCAATGCGAAATAAAATGGGAAAAGCGAAGCGCACGGCTCAGATTATTACACGTGTGTGTATGTGCTGGGGATCGGTCTGCGTACTTCTACTTAATTGCACAGTAAGGAGATTGGGGGAAAAGGAGTCCAGACCGGGCTAAATTACGATGCATTTAATTGCTCGGATTTGGTGCACAGATTTATGTCCGCGCCACTAAGTGGCCTGCTTAAGGCTTAAATGGCCCCGACGACGTGAGCGAGCCAAGGACGCAAGCGACGCAGGGACGAGCGACCAACGCACACGGAACGAAAGTGAAATCGCTGCCAGGATATGAGCCATGTGCCATGTGCCCCCTGCCAAGCACCCCAAGCACCTGTCTACGTGCTTGGGTCACTGCCGCCTGGCCAACAGAAATGGCCAGAAGGCTCCTTAACCCATTGTGGCAGCACGGAGAAAAATATGCAATATAAGATGTAGTATATAAATCCGTAGTAAACAAATTACAACCGTTATTATCAAGAAATCTGTCCAAGAACTTTGTAAATTTCTTATTTTTTCTATCTTTATACCTTTTTCCTCTCTTTTTAAATCCATAAAATGAACAAAGCTAAATTTAAGTAACTGTTTACGGTTTTCTGATTCTAATAAATTAATTCAAACTTTTTTTTCTTTTAATCAAATAAAATACTTTAGTGTTAAAAACTATGTTTTTGTTCCTGAAGAACTGAAACAAAAGTAAACGCATTTTTTTATTTTTTTTTGTTAGGTAAACTTTGTAAGAAAATAATTGAACAAGTTCCCGTTTCTTGAAAAATATGTGTTTAGGATACTTTTTCGCCGTGTTAGTCCAAATAGGTCGTAAAAACTTTGCACACAATAATATTATGAGGAAAATATATTTACCGAAGAATAACTAGAATATTTAGAGCCAAACTTCCGGCAAACTTCTTATTTAATTTCTCCAAATCACCAAGCACAAAAACGACTTGCAAATGAAAATTCCTCGAGTGGGGATACATCAAGTGCAACCGCTTTGAATCCATAAAACTTGGAAACTTTTAACTGAACGTAACTTTTGTGGAAGGCAACGGGTTAATTGGCAGAGCAGAAAGCAAAAGCAATTCCCATATGAGATCTCTGGCTTTGGTTTCGTTTGGGTTGGGTTGGGTTCGAGTTGTGGAAGCCAAGTGTCGCGTTGGCGTTCTAATTGGAGGTCTGCGAGCCAGCAGCATAATTTTAATTTAATCTTTTCCCACCGCACACGGTCGCGTGGGAGAGGGCTCAGAAAATCAGTTTAGGAATGTAAATTGATTTTGCGGTAATATGGAATTTAGTGCCCAGCCCAGCACAGTCCAGACCAGCGGAGTGCTTGTGCAGTGGCCAATGGTGCGTATGCGCAATCTAGGGTCAGCAATTTCAACAATTTAAGATATGGGTGCACCATAAAGAATTAAACTACTATACAGCAAGTATTCCTCGGGCTGGGCTGGGCAGTAAAAACTTGCCGAAAATAAACAGAAATTACCAGTGTCCCGTCCACCACAAGTAAATAAAAATGTTCAGGCAGAAAAGCTGCTCAAAAGAAACCGAAAGCAAGGAGGGAAACACAGGGAGTCCTTGTCGCATTACGCATGAGAAATTCTCGCTTTTTAAATTCTTTAAGTAATGCAAATTAAATTTAAATAGCAAATAGGCAAGAGGCAAACACAACAGAATACCGAGGGAAAGCCGGGGATACAAGGATAGAGCAGTGGGCAGTGGGACATTCTAGGGTCCAGTTGCTTTGGCTGGCATGAAACAAATTTCAAAGACAAATAAGCGCCGAAAACAGCAGCAATTAATTTGGCTCCCTCCGTGTGAGGGTGTCCTACGGTTTTGTGTGTGTTTGTTTTGGATTGGGACGGGGGATCCCTGAGAAAGGACCAGACAATTGTCGGGGCATTGCGTGGAAAACTTTCTTTTACCAGCCTCAGCAGCGGCTCCAACTTTTCGGCGCTGTTAGCAAACCGCACGGCTAACTGTGAAACGGAGCAACAGCAACAGCACAGCAAGCAGCAACATCCTGGCAGCAGCAACAACAAGCGACAGCCACAACAGCTACTAGCAACTTAAGCCCAACAACTTGAAGTTGTTTCGTAAGCAAACAACGCACCCACACGGCAACAACAAGGACTGCGAGGAGCAAAGGACCAAGGGAGCGTAAACAGGAACTGCCAACTGGAATCGGAGTCGCCGGCAAGACAGCGTTTTTGGATTCGACCGAGTGAAAATGGAGATGAAGATGAAGACGAGGATGCGGGTGTGAAGCCAAGAGGGAACTAGCGACTTTTCCCCGCTTGGCTGCCGCTTACACTTCACACATTTCAGCTATTTTTGCACTGATAAATATTTTTGATTTTTAATATTAACAATCTAGAAACAGTGTTTGATTTATTATATTTAAAAACTATATTTTAAATAGGCTATAATGTGAGCTAACATGCAGTTTTCTATCATACATATTTTTCACAGTTATATTTCGCTAAGATTAAAATGTTTGCTTAATTATTAAAGGGCAAGATTTAATAAAATAAAACTTTAATTGAATTAAACAATTTTGTGTGAACCAATAACTTTCTACAACTGAAAAAATTGTTCAAAAAAACTGTTATAAATTTACAAACTTACAAAACAATATTTGACTATCTTTACAAATTTTTTTAGGAATTTGTCTAAGTTCACGGACAGTCCACAATCTCTTATGTGTCCGTTCCGCGGATCTTTAGATAGTCTTAAAATGACAACAAATTCTTAAATTTAAAATAATTAACTTTAAGTTTAATTTTGATATTTTTATAAATTCAATTTCGTCCTGTGCACCTTTTCTCGCCTCTGTTGGGGTGCCCTGCATGCGGTTTAAATTCAAATTTGTTGGCAACAAACAGACAATTAATTTCGCATATACCATGGATGTGCTGAAGGCGCTTTTTGTTTTGTCCTGCCACCAGGATCCCCTAAACTCCTCCTGCTCCTAAATGTCGTTGTCGCTGTCTATGGCCCGCAGGCATAATGGGCATCTAAGTGCCAGGACAGCCAGACAACGCGGTTACTACTCCTCCTGCTCCTCCATGATTCCCACCCAGCTTCCCAGCTCCTTTGCATATGTGCGGTGTCTCAAGGTTTCAGCCTACGACCACGCCCACTTTTATTAGCTCAATTTTTTGCCTCAAGTCCATTCCCCCATGCTGTGTGTTTGCATTTGAATTTTAAATGTTATTACTTCTTTTAAATTGATCAGCATCAGTGGGCCGAAGGAAGCGAGCGGCCTGAGAGTCCTGCTAATTTATTCATGGCAAATAATTGTTTGTTAAAAGGGCGCAAAAATGTAGCCAAGTAAATGGATGCTAATCTGCATATGCTAGAACTTGAAATTGGTTGGGGAACAAAAAAAAAACAGTTTAATTTAAGCAGCGGGAAGTAAGTTGTCTTTAAGGTTTTTTGGGGAATTCAGAATCAAATTCAAAAACATCTTTCTTACTGTCAATTTTACACACCCAAAACAAATTAAAATTTTGAAATATAGTAAACATAAGAATTAGCTTGTACTTATTTTTTCCTATTTTATTATTAATGAATTAGCCTATAGACACAAAAACTATTTTAAATATTAACTGGAAACCGACTGCTGGATCTAATTAAATAAATGTCCTTTTGAGACTTTGAGTCTGAATATTTTCCTGAATAATCTCAGTTGTTTGCATTAACTTAAGGCTCCTGGAGTCGCGTTGTTTGTTTTGGATGATACTCGCGAGGGATAGTTGTTATCAAGTACATAACTTAAAGCCAAGTGCAGCTCGCCACCAGCCAGCGTTTAATTCCAGGACAAACAGACCTAAGGACATGTCAAGCGCAGCACACAAACAAACAGAGCGGGCAAACAAAACACACACATATATGGAAGAAGGTCCTGGGATGGAGGTGTTGGAGTCATAGACAATGATTAAATGATGCCCATCATTCATATGCAGGGCACGAGAGCGGGGAATGGAATCTATGGGAAATCCAGGAATCCAGGGGAAGGACTGCTGCGGGTCCTTTAATGTAGTGCCATAATCCTTGGCGCAATTTCTGTGTGTGTACGTAGCAATATGTCGTAATATCCGGCGCTGCCTGTTTTTATTTGCCACGCATACATTCGTTTTGGCCTACGCAAGGACATATGAGCTAACTGACAGCCATTCTCCATTCTGGCCAAGCGTTTTCCCTTGGGGTTTGGGTAGTTGAAAGTACTAAGCGTGGCTATGATTTAGCGCTTTATTATTTGTCGGGTCCTTTTTCCCCAACCTACCTTCTCATTCCCAAAAACCACCCCGTAAAACCATTTCAACAACCTGGCCAACTTGCTTCGACGTGACCGTGTCTCGTTTTCTCCGGGAAGCGGTGCCGCTTTGTAGCCACTTCATCAATTATTCTTAAGCATAAAATATTTGTCACTTTTACTAAATTTATTGTGACAAGGCTCCTGCACACCTATCACAGCCACACACACAGCGAAGGGACACTTTATAAGGAGCTCTGCATATGAATCACGTGCGTAATGGCAAAAAGGAATCGAGAGGAAGAGGAAAAGGAAAAGGAGGAGTCGCGGGAAAGGAGTCCTTTGGCCTGCGATTACTTTACCTGGCTGTTTTGCCTCAAGTGGACAACATTTTGTTTTGTTTACCCTACAGAATACAAGCAATCATTGTTGGCTTAGAGGACTTAGTTGTGATGAAGAAATTTGTAATACAAATTGTATAAATATAACAAGCTTTTCTTAAGCTAAATACAACTTAGTGACAACATGTTAAATATTTGTATGTCTTAGAGATTAATTAATACATGAATTTAAATATGTTTTAGTAAGGAGATTATAAAAATTTGGGTTATTAAAACTAGGAAATGTTTACCATATGATGGTATTTTTCTACTGCCTCCTTAATTTTCGAGATCCTAACCCAAATCCCATTACTTCTCCAGAGCATCTTGACTTCGTTTTGCTTGCCAGACTTCTTCAACTTAGATTTTCATTTCCAGGTTTGTTTTGCTGGCACTTCCGCCACGTTTTGTATGCCATATATTTTAACGTCCTGCGTATTTGCCTTTATTTATGCCCTGGCCAACGGGGGAAGAGGAGACTCCACGCCCCATTCCTCCTGCAGGACTCTAGGCCCACGTGGCGTATGTGCGATTTGAGTGTCGCCGCAAAACTTGAAGCGCATTGAATCGAAAGAAAGGACGGAAGTCGGTGTCAAGTGTCGCGGAAGCTTTCTGGCACTTCATCAACTTTGAAGTAAACGTCCGCCCGTCCCGTCCAGGTGGAGCCGCAAATCAGATAAGCGAGCACGCGATTAATATTTTTCAAGTCAACCTCCTTTTCTTCACTCACTTTTGTGGCCAAATCAAAGTGACTTTTGCTTCAAGTTGCCGACACAACTTTTTGTAAATTTGGTCATATTCAAAAAGGGGCGTTGGGGGCGTGGTCGGGGTCAAAGAGCACAGGGCAGCGGCAGCAGCAGAGAAAAACCCATTTAATCCCCCCAAAGTAAACTGTTGACATTTCAGCCTCGGCTACATGACACCCCGATGTGGAAATGTGGGTGAAAAAGAGGGTTAAAGTGGGTGAAGGGTGGTGTGCAGGACATGCACGTGCTGCTGTCGCTGCAACTGAAGTGGATGTGCCTCCAAAAGAGACAGTGGCAAGCGATCCCCCCTATTTCGCACGTGTTTGCTAAACACCTACACAAATGCTGCAGGTGGATGCACCACCTCCTCATGTTCTTGCCCATTCCGGAAAAACAGTTTCACTTATATTTTTGAGCCCTGTGGATAGCGAGTAAGTAAATGAGAGTCCCAATGGTAGAGTTTTTTTATATGTCTTTTTTAAAAACAAGTTCAAAAAACATTGTTTAAATTAGATGGGAAAGAAAATAAATAATAAATGAACAAAGTAAAGCTAACGGAATTTTTTGGTGGCAAGCGCCACAAGTGGGGTAATCTCCTCCAAGTATAAACTTTACATGAAGTAACTTTTAGTATAAAAATGTTGTATTCTTGAACTTCTTACAACTTTATTAATTTTTGACTTGTAAAACCCTACATATCCGTTTTCAAAGCTCCAAGAATTTTTCATCTTGTTATGGGTTTACACGGTTACATTATGTTCATGCTAAATAACTTTGAACTACTTTTTCACTGTGTAGAAACAAAAGGATGGGCCAACAAACAGGATCGGTGGATTCCGTGACTTTGGTGGGTGTTCGCGTTGTCAGAAACCGTTTTGTGGGGTAGTTACAGCCCGCCCGCAATCAGGTGACAACATGCAGGTGAAATGCAAATAATTTTTGTTTTATCTGTAGCGCGGGTATTTTCTTTTTCCTGTTTCCCAGTTTGTTTGCAGAGCTTCCCTTTCCGCTGATTCTGATTTGGATTTTGTGCTGTTTTTGCTGCTGGCGGCTCTTCTCCTGTTGTTGCTGTTGTTAAGTTGGCAAACACGAAAATGCACACACACACACACAGAGTCTGGAAAACTAGCTAAACAGGCAAATATGAGACAAGTGACTGGAAATGGGACAAATCTTGAGCAGGAAAAAGGGAAAGTCTAGGTGAAAGGTGGACAATCGTGGATATGTGACAAGTAAGTTTTGGAAAGTTTTAAGAGGAAATTTATTCTAAAAATATTTGTAACAAAATAATAAAGAGAAAGAAAAATTAATAAGAAAATGTAAAAATATTTAATAAAAATATTTTGAAAGGCCTAATAAAGCAACTAATTATAAATCCAATTTTAGTACGAATTTCAGTTTAAAATCCCCCAAGAAAAAGCAGCCATTTTATTAACTACAACTCCGAGTTAAAAATCGATTTTTCATCAGTGCCTTTGGCAGGACATTCATATTTCCACCTAGACTTGGCAATAGTTGACATTCAGTTGCACTGATTGAGGCACAATGCAGACTGTCAAAGAAATTGATTTGATTTGAACTGGAACGGAATGCCGTTTACATATTCACTCCTCCTCCTTTTTGGCCATCTCTCAATGATTCTCCACTGACTGAATCTGACGAAGTTAAGTCAAGCTTTGTAGCTGCTTCTGTGGCTTTCTATTTTAGTCTGTCTATTTTTTTTCGGTTCAGGCTTCTGTTGCATTTTTCTGCGTAGGCAAATGAAAATTCATTTTCTTCGTTGTCTTTGGCTCGGCACTTCTTTATCCTTGTTTTCATAACTTTTACGCTTGTTCGCACGCAAACAAAAAAATGGAAACCCTTCGAAGTCTGGCTTTTGTGGTTGTGTGTGTGTGTGTGGAAAATCCGCATCCGCTTTTGAATCCACATCCGCAGTCATACAGCTCATGGGCTTTTATGCCAGGAACTAGTTGCATTTTTATAAGCGCAGCAGTACCAACTTTTTTTTGCATTTTTTTTTTACGGGAAGGTTACCTCCTCCTCCCCTATTGCGTAATATTTACTGGGGGGTTTTTCCTGCCCTCTGGAGTGCGCTGTCAAGTGCACTTGTCGGCGTCATGGCTATTTGGGTTCATATAAAAAATACAAAAAAAAAGGACGAAAACCCCCTGACTGTTGACTGAGCCGATTCACTAAATATTTACCTTGCAGCTGCGTCAGATTTACTTTTATTTGCGCCGAACGCTACCGGAATTTCAATATTAGTTGCAAAAATATATATACAATGCAACAGTTTATATTACCACAAAGGCTGGATATCGAAGAGGGGCTGAGGCTGCTGTGCTGCTGCTCACGTAACATTTCAAAGTGTAGTTAATTGATTTTTCAGCACAATGCCAAGCGCAGAAGCGGGTAAAAATATGTAGTAGAGTGTGCGCCACCCACAGAGATTTTTGCAGGCCATGTTGACAGGCATCGCCGCTTTGTATGCAGCACAAAAATTGCTGCACTTGTTTGGTCCCTTTTTACATAAATGCCATAAATTGCGTGGTGTTGTTGTCAGTTGATTTTTCGGCAAGAGGTTGTGCGAAAAGTGTCGCTGGAGTTCTGGGCGCGATAAATAAACAACAATTTTATTTGCTCCCACGAATATGAATAAATATTTGTCGCAGCTGCAGTTTTCCCCAACAACAATAGCAACTGCAGCAACTGGGGAAAAATGAAAGTGTCAACATTTAGGCCAGCTAACTGATTGCTTGAATGACTAACTGACTGACTGACTGACGGACTGACTGACTGACGGATGTCGTTGCCAACAGAAGTTGCCAAAAACTGTAAATGGCACACAAAACTTGTAGTCATCGACTTTTTGGCAAATTGTTAAAACGAAATGTGAGTGAGTTGTTCAAGCCTGATCGATTGATTGGCAGTTCCTTCGATTGAATGCAATTCCAGCTGAGTGACAGTTTCCTAATGCAATTTGGAATTCCGGATAATTATTAGATAGGACTTGACAAAGAAAAGTAGCAAAGTTTAATATCAAGGGAAAATCTACTGGGAAAATTTACATTTTCCATTTTTTTTTCAACAACAAATGTTTTAAAAAAAAGGTTTCTTCAAATGGATCTACAAAACACATATTTTTTAACTGTACACTGACTAATGACAGCTGCAAAATCACACTTGAACAGTTATGAATCGGTTGTTATTCGCTAATTTCAAGTTTTGATTGGCAAATTAAACTACAAAAAAAAAAGTATTCGCACCTACAACTTTTGCACTCTGCGAAAAGTTTGTCGTTGGCCGTTGCAAGTTGCTGCTGTCTGCTGCCTGGTCAACAATTTTCTCACAATAAGACCTCGGGTCGCTTCCTTTGACCCCAACACGTAAAAGGGGGATACATCCAATCAAAAGGAAAAATAAACCGCAAAGGGGGGACTTGGGATGAGGAAAAGCATGAGCAGAAGCAGAAGCAGATCAGAAAGAAATACAAGTAATATGCAAGCATTTCATACACTTCGACGACTGCCAGCCGTTGGCCAGGCCATGTATTTTATAATTTCAACTACAAAAGATGGTGAATAGGAAGGGGAAACACAGTGAAAAACAAATATCAATAGCAGTATTATAAAGGAATTTTATAAGAATTATTAGGCAATATAAAGGGGAATATTTCAAGGAACACATGTGTGTTTAAAGCAGAGTTTTATTAGCGACTGTGTGGATTGAAGTGATTTCTACACATTTTATCCTTTAAGCCTACCTATCAATATTTATGTTAAGTTTAGAAAGGTGGCTAAATAAGGTGATATTTGTTGTTTATTTTTACATAATTTTTTAAAGTGTAAAAAACAATCAATAAAATATTTTTAAATTTTTTTAAATTTAATTTTCTGTGTAGCAACGTACTGGTCAGGGGCTTAGCCATATCGAGATGAGCATGTTCAGCTACTCACGTGCCACATGCTTTGATTTGTTTCGTTACGTTTCATTACAACAATCAAGCTAGCTCTTTCTCTTTCTATAGCCCTCTGCCTTTCTCTTTCTCTCCTTTAGATGGAGTGGCATTTCGTGTTCGATATCAACCAAAAAATAAAAAAAAAACAGACACAGATACTCACAAACACACAGGAACGGAACGGTTTTGCGGTTTTGATTTGCTGTGGCCAACATTCTCAAGAGAGCTGCTCGGATATTGCATTTTGTTTAAAGCCCCAAAACAAAAGGAAACTTTTGCATGCCAAGACCAAGAACAACATCCAAAGGAGGTCCATTGGTAATCGGAAAATTGCAACTGACCCTTGGCCGTAGACAGCATGCATCATGCACTTTTATTATTATCCCAAATATTTTGCTATACGTCGTCCTGCAAAGGACTTTTCCTTCTATCTTCACCTGCACTGTGCAAAATCGACAGTGACACTCGATATATTTCAGGGGAAAAAATAGAGTGAGTGAGGCATCCTCAATGGCAGTTCATTTGTCTTCTTGTCCTGTCCGCCTGCACCACTCGTGTCCAAGTAGCCAATGGGGTCTGGAGCTCCCAAACTTTGTGGCTTTGCACTTGTGCCAAAAACACACACACATGCTGCTGAAATTTAATTTATTTAGCAACTAAATCGATGGCAGACACAACATCAGCATTAGAAGCAATAGAAATGAAAATAAAAACAGGAAGAGCTGCTGCAATAATAGCTTTAAAAGGCCAGATATTGCACGAAAACAGGAAAACTTTTCTTGGGTTATTGCTTTGCTAATTTCTAACTTTAGTTTGCGATGTTCCAGCGAGTCTAAAGCGGATTTGTTAGCCAAACTTTGAGAAAGTGCTCAAAGAGCTGTGTTATTTATTGGTTCTCACTAGTTTATAAACAATAACTTTACAAATCTCTAGCGAGCTAAAATCTATTGAAAATGTACATACATACATTCATGAAAATTATCTGTATACTGTCCTCAAAATGTTCACAAAAGTCAAACTAGCTTCGGTAAAAACTTAAGGCCCAAGTAAGTAATTAACTAAAAGCATTTAAAAACTACTTGGGTTTTTCGTGAGCTTGAAAACATTTCAACTTTTTCTGACTTAAATTTTATGGTCTTCATATTTTTTGACTTTGCTGGAGACATTTTCCCCTTTGTTTTTCGCCAAGATTTGAGGTGATTTTTTTGAATGTCGACTTAAAAGTGAATGTCCCCCTGTCGCACACACAACACACACACGATCACACTATGTTTTAGCATTCTGTTTGTTGTTTAGCTGTCTTTCTCCTTGCTTTCCATTTTCATTCACTTATTTTGCTGTTCTTGTTGTAATGCAAAAAGCGCATCAGGCATTTGTATGCATTAGCTGGCAAAACGAACATTTTATGGCAGCTCGGGTGAAGGGGGTGGTGTAAAACTGGGAAAAACTGGGAGCCAGGAGAGCTGGGAAATGGCTTTAGCAGAAATATGCATGTCGGCACATTCTTGCATAGAATTGCACTTAAATGCAGAAAATGGCACACAGCATAAGCGGAGGGGTGAAGGGTTACAAGTTACTAAGGGGGCTAGGGGGCTCGGAAGACCCAGAAAATGCGGCCATTGCTGGACTCTAGAGTCCTGGAGCTTGTTGGGCACTTATAGGGACGTCATGAAAATCAGGAAACAGGATATATTAAGTTTGAGGAATGGCCGAAGCCTGGACACTACTGACATTGCTGTTGTCGCAACAATAAAACAGCCGCAGCAGCAGCAGCAGCAAACTCAGAGGAAAGGAGGAGGGATCGTAAAGCTGCCCCTTCGCCTGCGACACTTTTTATGGCCAGACATAAAACAGCAGCAGCAGCAGCAGCACGAGCAGCAGCAACACCAAGAACACCAGCAACACATAGCCACAGCAGCAGCAACAACAATTTTTCAATTGCCTGCCACAATTTCTATTAGTGTAAATATGCAAAGTACATGAAGACATGAGGCTCAACTTCCGCTGAGCATGGCAATATAAAATGCAAAATGTAACAATGTTGCTGCTGCCACTGTGGATGTTGCCACTGCTGTTGCTGCTGCTGCTGCTATTGGAATTACAATTTACAATTTACAATTGCTGGCCATATTTAAAAATCTCATTTCCAAACGCTTTTCCCCATTCACACTTCATTTGAGCGGTGCAAAAAGGGAGGAAAAAATCTAAATGGACAGAGAAATTTAAAGCAGACGCCTTTAAATGAATGGAGAGACTTTTGAAAACAGAGAAGAAACATTAGTGAAGCAAATTGCAATGAGCAGGAAAGCAAAGCGAAAATATTCCTGAATGCCAAAAGGGGAAAAGAAGCGAAGGGAAATTTGCAGAAATGCTAATGACTTAATATCGTCTACCTGGTAGATATTCCTTTGAAACGGAACTGTTGGCTATGTGTTAATTGGGAATGTTTCCCCAGCCCAACACCACTCAAAACTCGGTCTAAATAATTTTATGATTTGCTCAATTAAATGCTACTTTCGGCCCTATATCAAAGTAATTTAATTTTATTGGGCACCAGTTTATATCCGGAATTTAAACAGTAAATCATGATATTTTTAATGACCAGACACAAATTAATTAGCTTAGGGTATTTACTTTCTGGGATAAGGAAACTTTGGTAAACATGTTTGAAACAAAAATACCAACAAATTTAGATTGTTTTCAATTCACCTCTTTACATAAAAGTCACATTATTTATTAATTCAGATAAATAAATACCTAAACTTTAAAAACTATTTAAATATTATTCACCTTTAATTTGTATGCAATTCCTTTTTTTATTCAATGTATCTAAAATAAAGTTTTCCATAAACTCAAACTTTAATCGATGAATGAATATTATTTTTTCTTAGCCAACTTAGCGTGACTACTGATCAAATGGAAAGGCGAAAAGTTTTGCCCCAACCCCGAACCACTTTAAATATTACAACTTCCATTGAAATTCCGTTCGGAAGTCGGACATCGAGGCGCACTTTTCGCCTATCAAAGACAAATATGAAATATTAATAATCCTGCGAGTTCAGGCCATGGTCATGACTCAAAAGTTGGAGCTTTGGCGTGGGCTGGTTGGTTGGGGCATTAGAAATGCAAATTTCACCGTCGAGCGGCCAGACTCTATCACTTTAATGCCTTTCACTGCGATTTGGCCCGTCTAGCGACCCACTCGCCTCCTTTTTTTGTTACGTTTTTTTTTGTCAGATATTCCCCTTTGGTGAATGCAACACGTGCGCCATAAATCATCTCCTGACTTTTGGAATATGGCGGTGGGTGGGTTCAGTCTTTTTTTCGGCTCTGTGTGTGCGGAGGCGCTAAGCGCCCATGGCGAACCAATTTCAAAAATCAAATCAAAAATAGTTTGCAAAGTTCCAAGCGCTTTAACTCCCGGCAAACAATGCAACAAATTGCAGCCCAACGCAGGAGGAACTTTGTAATTGTCTCGCGGAGACGAAGACACGTGGGCGCCATTGCCACGACCATGTCACCTTTATTCCCTCGGCTCCTTCACTCCACTCCATAATAGACAGCCATAAGCGTAGTCATCGTAAGTGTGGTCGGTTGGCTGTCTTTGGGTCTTGAGAAGTGCCTGCAAAGTTCGCGATGCGTTAACATTGTCTACAGGCTTTCGTGGAATTCCAAAAAGCTGCAGAGAAAGACGCTTATCTGTCCTCGAAAAGAAAGACCCTACTCTATATGGCACGTGGCTTTAGAAATTTATATGAGCTTCAGAAATAATGGGGACATAAAGCGATCATATAACAAAAGCCTTTTACCTGAATTTCAAATATTTAAAATTATTTCTTGTTAGGTGATAAATTCTAATGTGTTGCTTCAGTCAACAAATATAATTTTAAATTAAAAATTTATTTATAAGTAGAAAAAGGAACATAAAAGGAAAAATGATTTTTAAATTGTGAAGCATATGTAAATATGTCAAGATATTATAAGTAAAAATCATTTTTAGCCATAGGCAGTGGTAAAGTTTTTTTTCAAGTTTAAATGTCAATTTGAAGTACTTTAGCCCATTGCAAGTGTAAAAAAAAAGCCAATTTGGAAGGATTAAAAGTACTGAGCTTCAATTTAAATATTTTCTGCATGTGAAAAATGTAGGCCACCGTAGGCAGTTAACCACTCAGTTCACTTTAGTTGAGCTCAACTCAACCGAACTCAACTCAATTCCCTGATGGACACAAGTTTTTCGCCGCCGTTGAAATTTAATTGAATGAAAAGTTTTTGTCTGTCTATGGAGAGCCGCTGCACCCCAGCTTAACCCCTGTGTGCTGCCTGTTAATTTGCTTTGAATGAAGTCGAACATGTGTGCCACGCCTTCTCTGCAGCCGCCCCTTCCTACCTGTCCCACCTGGAGTATGCATGCATATGAGGAGGGTACTCTGTGAATGTAAATGCACAGAGAAAAAAATACATCAACATATTTAACTAATATTGTCTCGTCAATTAAATCATATTTTATCATTTCCAAGTGATAGGCTACCTGGGATCAATTTTTAGACCCAATTCTTTTTGTACCATTTACAATTGATATGTTTGAAAATATACAAAATATTTTCAAGAATAATGATACAGTTTTTTCTCAGTGTACGAATGCGAATAGTTTGCTGGCATATCGCCGTGCGTCGCTGCCATTTGTGGGTGCAAATGTCACGTTGACTTGGCCTGCTAGTCGTTTCCGTTGTAGTTGTAGCTGTCGTTTTGTTTGCCGCTCAGCTACGTGCCACGTAGGTGGCTGGGTGGTTCAATGTCAGTGGGTGGCTTAGCAGTGGGTGGGCGACAGAGCGTGTGTCAGTGACAGAGAGAGAGAGGGAGACTGTGTCAAAGGGTCTGACTGCGGCTCCGTCTGATGCTTGATTATGGTGTTAACCCCTGCGTGAACTTGCACCAGGTGTGACCCCTTGTCCCCCCTATCCGCATCCCCATCTCCATCTCCATTTCCCATTCAAATGTCAGCATTTCAATTGGCTCACATACAACCCCTGGCCAAAACAGTTTTCATGCTTGTTAGGGAATTTGTATAATGCATAATGTGTCGCCTCGCCGCCAACTTTGCGTATACGTAATGCGCAATGTGGCAAACTCCGTAGACCGTGCCGTGATGATGAGCAATTAGCAAACAATTGCAGCATTTTCATTTTCACTCAACAACAGACACACAGAGTCCAGTCAGTGGGTGAATGAATAAATGACAAACAGATAGTTGAAATAGGAGTAAAATGGCAGACAACAAATATGAGTGTCTCTTTTCCATTTGAGAATAAACTAACCACATAATTTGTAAATAGTACAGAGAAAAATTGAAAAATAACAAAAATATAGAATTACAATTTGGAAAAACCTTCAATACATTTTAATAAACAACTTTTAAAAAAATTTCTTTCCTCCAATATTTCTGTATATTAATTAACCATCTCTTTAATAAAAACTTTAATATTCTTTGAATTCCAAAACCTGATTTTAATATCAGTTACAATGTGTTTTTTTAATACTGATCTTAAATAATTATATTTGCTAGTCATTAATGTAAAAGACCAAGAGATCGAGCGTTATTTAATCAATTGATATTTAAATTATGTATTTTACTGGGAAAGAAAAATATAAATCAAAGCCTAAAAGAACCCGCTGCTTCTGAGATTCCATTTTAATTTAAAAATTAAAAAAAGTGGCTTTAGAATTAGTTGTTTGCTTTTTTTTTTGTGTAGCTAGCGAGTTTACTAATGAAACTAAGATGAAAAACTGCTGGCCTTGCAGCTCATAATTAAAAGTCAACTGTTTTATGGAGGGATTCACAGTACTCACCAGTTGCTAGGACGCTGACAGGACTCGCAGTGATATGCGGTGGGTCAACCGCTGGCAGTAATAATTTGGAGGACCCGCTGCCAGTTGGATGTTGTTGGCTGGTGTCAAATATTTGAGGGCCGGGCAGAACATCTTCATAATGCAAACTATCCGGCTTTATGAACGGAGTTGGCTCAGCGGAAGTTGTAAAGTTATGCTCATCATCAACGTCAGCCGCAAACAGCGTTGCCTCCTGCTGATCCGTTGATGTTGCTGCTGTCGCTGTCGCTGGTGATGCTGCTGCTGCTGCACTTCGCTTGCGATTGTAGTATTCGTAATTTGTTTTCGTTGCAGCAACACTGGCGGCATCGCTGTCATCAGTTGTCGTCGCTGTCGCAGTCGCAGTCGTGGCTATGATTTTATCCTCGACCATAAATTGCACTTTTTTGCGTGAACCCGGCGTGATTGCAGTGGGTGTAGGTGTGGACGTGGCCATGGGCGTACTCGTCACCGTGGGCGTGGGCGTGGCAGCAGGCGTTGGTATATAGAACTGTGACTTTCCCGCAGGCGTTGTCACCAGTCCAGAGTTGTCAGCTGCAGTTGGAGTCGGAGCTGCTTGGGGCAAAGGAGATGTACCCACTCCACTCAACTCCAGCGTAGAGGGTCGCTTTAGAATGGACTTGATGGCTGGCGAAGTGGGCGTTACAGTGAGCACTGTGTAAGTGGAACCTTTGTCCTCATCCTCTTTCTCCACCTCAGCTGTAATAATAGCTTTGGGCTTGGCTGCTGCAGCTGCTGCTGCAGGAGTTGATGTTGCTGCTGGACTTGATGTTGCTGCTGCTGCTGCTGGTGGCTTTTCCACCGGCTCATCTGCTTTTTTATTGCGTGGCGGTCTTCGGGGTCCGTTAGAGGTACCTTCTCCATTGGAGACTATGATAGTTCGCTCATAGCCGTCACCTGGATCGGAGCTATCGGCTTTATCTCCCAGACTTATACGCTGACCAGCTATGGCCGCCACATTGCCGCTGTAGAACTTGGAGCTGGTGCTCCTCTTCCTCTCCAGGTTGTCGTCATTGAGCTGGGCATCCGCCACATCAAAGGGGTCATTCGGTTTCCTTAGGTTACTCTGGAGTTTACCACTTTCGCTTGAGATCAGGTCATAGGGATTGACGTGGCAGCGGAGTATCGAACGTCGGTTGGTTGGCCGCGAAGCCAAGCCGCTGCTCTGGAGCAGGGATTCGTTATCCTCCATCAGCCAGCAGTCGGTGGAGTCTGTTACCCCTGGAGATTTGGAGATGGGTGCTGGGGGAGCAGGAGCTCTGGTGCGAGTGCGTCCCCTGGTCTGGTTTCCCCCTGTTTCACTGCTTCTACGTGACTTGCCATCCGTATCCTTGGTGCTCGGTTCCGGGGACAGGAGTCGCGTGCGCCGCATCAGGTCATAGGGATCCTTCTGCGGATCCAAAATGGAGGGACGTGATTTTTTGGTGGCACTCACCACACGCATGGTGGCCGCCATGGGTCGTCGCGAGGAGGAGTTCCCAGAACCGCTGACAGCTGGCAGACGCACTGTGCCGCCAGATCCTCCGATGGTGGCCAGGGGTAATCGTGACCCCTTGCACTTCTTGCACACACTGGCCTTCTTAACGTCACGTTTCGTGCCATTCAGATACTCGGGGCAGGAGCAGATCACCACCGCCAGCGCTGTGGTCGCCCCAGGAACTCCCTCAGTGGCCGCGAAAATAGCAGCAGCATGGGGATGATAGCCGTAGGAGGGACGAGCTGGAATCCCCCTGACAGTTCCATAAATCCAGGGCTCCGCGTACTTCATCGAGCGTGACAAAGCGCTGGGCAGGAATTCGGCGGCGGGAACTGGTGGCAATTGGTAGGCAGCCATCATCTGGTGGTGCGCATGGTGGGGCAAGTGTTGCTGCTGCTGCTGCTGAAGCTGCTGCTGCTGCTGCTGGTGATGCTGCTGGAACTGTTGCTGCTGGTGCTGCATGTGCAGCTGCAGCTGCTGCATGGCCTGCATGCCGCTGACGGCGGCTAGAGAAGCGTTCTTGTCCACGCTATCACCGCTGCCGAGCGTCTTGAGCCGCTGACTCCACGATTTCTTGGACTTGTCGTACATGAGCTGCATGGAAAAATGTGGAAAAGTATATATTTAATTCTGTAGAAAAATTCTCAAGAAATCTATACAAAATGAAACACAATCTGAGTTATATTTCCCTCACAAAAATAGCCCATTATGTTGCTTCATTTTATTCTTATTTCAAAGAATTTTTTCCTGGAAATCTTTTCTTATTTTTATGATATCAATTTCATCAATGCTGCAATTTGCCTCAATGAATTTGAAATCGAATTTTTTTGCACAAATTTTTTCATGATTTACCAAAA
Source organism: Drosophila oshimai (assembly GCA_018150695.1). Taxonomy (NCBI): domain Eukaryota; kingdom Metazoa; phylum Arthropoda; class Insecta; order Diptera; family Drosophilidae; genus Drosophila; species Drosophila oshimai. Next base: position 1,353,627 of record JAECWM010000071.1, on the reverse strand, counting down.
TGACTGAGACTTAAATAGGTAAAATTCATTTTATTTTGGTTTGCTTTTAAAATTGTTTTTTGTTACAACTTTAAAACATATTAAATAATTAAATATTATATATTTATATATTTTTTACGTTCTCTCTACTATAAAAACTTTTGATTTTTAACTTTTTTGTCTTTTAAAACATTTCTTAAAGTAGGACGAACCTTTCTGTCCCTGTTGCTAGTGCGCTCATAATACCCAATTTAAATTAATGGCTCCGATGCACTCTGTCCTTTGTTGCTCATCAGCTGAAAACCGCCTGCTGCCTGGAATGAAAAGGATAAAAAATGGGAAAAATTATTAAAGCGCAACGCGTCCAGTGGGAAATCCGTTTAGAAAAGTTTTATTATTGAAAAAGTTTAAAATGCGATTATGTGCAGGGCAGGGGAAAAAGAGTAGTGGCCGCACTGTGAGGGCTTCATCTAATGTTTGTGTTTCGCTTTTGAGTTTCCTAATGAAAAGAGGTCGTACCGAAAAAAATAAAATGGCCAGGATTAGCCAGGAAATTGATTAGCAAAATATTTCTTGTTTACCTTAATGAATGTTGCCCTAAATAATTAAAAATGTTGGCTCACTTTTGTGGCAGCTTCAATCGCTTGCAACTCAATTTGCCACACACAAATCCCTAGCAATTTCTCACAATTCTCCAGCTCATTCGTACTCCTTGGCTGCCAAATCAAATAAACCAGTCAAAAGAATAAGTATAAACCGCCTTTCTTTTATTTTATGTATTTTTGTGATTTTGGGAAAGTTCTTTTCGGGCTGCTTTCACTGTGGAGTGTGGAGATTGCAGAGAGAGTTGGCCATGAGCAACTCCTACACACCAAAGGAAAAGCGGGCAACTTTGTTTTCATTTCGCCAGTGAATTTTTGTCATCATCGTGACCACTTTTCACAATCAGTTTCAACTGGACGATGACGACGACGACGACGACGGGCCAGAGAATCTTTTCCTGTTTTCTTGGTCTTCGTGATGGTGCTGCTGCATCCTGGACATTGTGGATATTAATCAAAATGCGGAGCAAACTCCCACGCGAGAGGTGTTGGTTGGCACACTTTGGACCAAGACCAAAGACCAAAGACCAAGACCAAAACCTGGCTTAGTCTTTGGCCAGAAGAGTTTCTTATTGTTGTTCTCTGTTTCTGTGTCGGTTTCTTGGCCTGCAAACACGTCCGCTGAAAAATGTTGATAAATGTTGACAATTTTTCCGGCAACCACTCGTGATAAATCTAATTTTTCTCTGGCTCTGGCCATGGCTCCACCGCCTTCAACTTGCTCCTTTCAGCCTTTCAGTTAGTTGCATTGTTGTCACCAGCAGCAGTTGTTGTTCGTGTTGCACTGTTGCCTGTGTTGTGACTGTTGCTCTTTTGCAGTTTTGATTGCACGGCAGCAACATCAGCAGCAGCAGCAACTCCTTGTTGTTGCTGCCCCTTGTGTAGGTGTGAAGTAAAATTAAAAACGTGTCATTTTTTGCTTTATCGCCTGACGCGGTGGCGCCCATGGTCCGTGGGTAAAGTTTGAGTGCTCTACGGCTGCCATGACCCTAAAAAGCAGCAGCAACAGCAACACTGCAACAGCAACACGGCCGAGTAGCAACATGAACTGGAACAACATGGACAGGGCACGGGTGAAACTTAAGCCACTTTTGTTTGCTGCTGGTTTGACTGATGGTTTCAGGTTGGGGATTGAAATTGTAAATATTACGAGGAGTTTTACTTCCTTGTGAAAAAGTGCGCATACGCAGTGTGGACGAGGGTCTTAAGTATGTAGATATACTCGTAAATATACAATTAAAATGTTTAGATAAATATCCATTGATTTTGATTAAAGAATTTCACAGTCAATAAGTATATTCAGATTAAATGTGAAATTGCATAAAAAGAGCAGCATTACGTTCAAAAGTAGAATTTATTTTAATAATTTGTAGTAAAGAGATTTTTACATAAATGCAGAACAAATTTTGTCCATAAGAACTAATTAACAATTGTATTTTGAAAAAATATATTTTGTTATTAGGTCACTACATTATGCACATTATATAATTTTATTAAACGTGTAAGTACTATAATATTTGGAAAAAATAATGTATGCAAAATTATAAAGCCAAACTTATAACTAAAGCCTTTATGTAGCTTTATGTTTTTATGTTTATTTATTATAATAAAATAATGTTTTAAGTAGTTGTATATATGGTTATTCCTTCTTTACAAAATATTCCCATTTTCTGTTCAAACATCTAAGCTTAAAGTAAATTATAATTTCCTATTCAGGTTTCATAAACTCAAAGCCTCTTCAATTCGCAAATATTTACTTTCGTTTCACCTCCATTCTATTGATTCTCTTTTTGATAGTTTTTGTGAAAGTCTTTCACTTTTGTCTGCAACTTCTTTAGCTGGCGCATGAAATTCATTTTTCACTCGGCATAATCAGCAATCAGAGAAAAGAATTTGCATTTAAGCGGATTTAAGCTGTAATTAAGCACTTTGATTGTCTCTCCCTTGGCTGGATTTGCTCTAATCCGTTTTCTTTGCAGTTTCCAGCTTCCAGCATCCAGCTTCATAATTTTTCACGCTCAATTGGCCACGACTGCTGAGGAGAATCGGTAGCCACGTTTTTTATTCGCCGCATTTGCGCCAAATGCAATTTGTCATTATAAATTTACGTCAGTTTAGGCAAAGGCAAAAGGGCCAGGGAATCGAGAGACGCAGCCAAGTTGCACAAAAGTTTGTGCAGAGAAAAACCCGACGGAAAAAGAACTACTGCATTTTTCAATATATTTCCAAGTTGACTCTGTGCACAAAGTTTTCCTTTTTTCTTTTCGCCTTCTTTTTCTTTTTTTTGTTATTGTCTTGGACCTTTTTAAGTTAGGTGTCGGTTACCTACCTACCCAGCCACCCACGAAAACTTGGCCATGCCGCAGATTGATGGTCATATGAAAAAGTAGTTAACGCCCAATCGAAACTGAAACTGCAGCTGAAGTCGCAGTCGAAGTCGAAGTCGAAGCCGGGCTAATTAAGTGACTGAGGGTTAAAGTTTAATATAAATTCCAGTAATCATTTGCCCATTTGCAGCTGCACGAGCATTTAAAATGCAATTACCGCAGATGCTCTGCTGGTGCAGAGACAAAGGCGAAATAAAGGAGCTCAGTTGAGCTCAGGGAATACATATAGTGAGCATATGCTGCCCCTCGGATTGGGATCATACCATAAGCGGCTTAGCGGACACTGGACACTGGCAATTGGACACTGGACATTGGACTCTGGACGACCAGCAACTCCGGTTATTACGTTACTTAGGTAACACAGACACATCAAGCATACGCTCCGTTGTGCAGCTCTAAATTAACAATTTCATTTAGCTGTTTGCCAGCAACTTAATTTATTCAAGTGATGACGTCGCCACCGCCACTGCAGCCAGCACAAAAAATTGGCCAAGAAACTGGGAAAAGGGGAGTTGGTGGGGAAAATAGAAGGTACTACCAGACGACGACGACGACATAATCACCGCTTTGGAGCGCCAAATTTACGCGTTGCAAACGCTCGGCTAAGCTGGGCTCAGGGCTGAGGCACATTAAATGGGAGAGGGAGTACTGGAGGTGGTACTGGAAAAAGGATCAGGAAGTATGGTATAGAAACACTGAAGAAATTCTTATTTAAAAACCATTTAGTTCTCATTTTAAAAAATATTTTAAGCGGTTTAATTAGGATTTTTAAATCACTGGGAACATGAAAATCTTTATTTCTTTTCAAAAATACATTTCGTCAGTAACCATTTCAACTAAGCTTGATTTAATGAGCATCACCTACTCTATTAAAATGCAATCAATGTCTTTAAATATTATAATTTGACATAAGTAGTTTTATATTTTTTCTATACATTTCATATTTATTATTCACTTCATAACTTTTTAAATTTTTATAAAAGTAACTCTTATTTATGTGAGTGCACAGTCCTTAGAAATTTCCCCCGCCAAGCGTTCTAGTAGAAGGAACAGCTTCATCCTGAGGAGGATATGGAGCAGCTGAAGCAGGAGGAGCATCAGCTGCCTTAAGTCCTCTCTGAAGGCGACGTATGCAGCTTTGATGCTGCTTCCTGCTCTGGGTGCTCCTGCTGCTGATGTTGCTGATGTTCCTGCTGCTGCTGCAGTTGCTGTCGCTGCTGCAGCTGCCACAGGCGGTTGCCAAAAGAACCCGACGGATGTGCAGACGAAGACGAAGATGAAGATGAAGTGGCTGACGGCTGACTGGCAGCGAGAAGAGCCCCGGAGTCGGCACTCTATTTATATTGAATTAAATTTATCGAAAAACCTAATGAGGTATCTTTCCGGCCATCAGTTGCAGCCTCGTTTTGGCCACATTCGGCAGATTTATGCTTAGACAAATTAATTTATGCGCCCAGACAGTTAAGTAAGTTACGACAGACATAAATTGCAAAGCCGAAGGGGAAAGGAACTTTAAGTAATTTACCTAAACGTTCACATGGTTTTGCTGAGGGCAGAAGTGTGGAGAGATGACAACAAACTAATTGAATTTGCTACTTAGTGAAATGTGAAATGTTAACAACTTTTGTGGTACATTTGCTGCTAGTAGGCTTTCCAGCTTGTAGGCTGTAGGCAGTGCTGAAAACTTTTGCCAGCCAAGTTTATACTTGGCCTTAAAGTGCGGCGACAGATGCAGGGAGCTGCCATTAAATTTTCGCAATTAACCAGACGCAAACGGAGACTGTGTGTCGGTGTGTCTGTGTGTCTGGCGCTGCAAGTTGCTCAACTTTGCTAAACTAATTAAAATGCATATTCTGCTGCAACTTCCACTGCTACAGCAACATAAATGCGAAAACTTTCGCTTGGTCGCCAAGTAACAGGCAACAATGCAACATGCCAGCAAATGGGATAGGTAAACAAATGGCTGGCAGCCTAAGAGTCGCACAGCAGCAACATCAGGAGGAGGAGGAGCAGCAGCAGCAGCAGTAGCAACATCCTCAGCAGCAACATGCAACCGCTGCAGACGGAGGACGACACGTTGATGACAGTTTTGTCCAGGGTCCCCTGCAATTTGTATAACATGCTGGGCAGTTCCTCCTTTCATCCCAGCTCCACTCCTGCGCATTTTGCTAAAGCAAAACTTTTTGTAAACTCATTAGGGCAGTTGGCCAAGCAGGCAGCCAAGCGACTGCGCTAACCAAACGGGGCCAAAACCCACTGCCAAAGCCAACAAACAAGGCCAGCACACAGAAGGCAACTTTTTGAAAGAAAACAGCCATCTAGTGACAGGGTACAACACAGTGGGAAATTTTTTATCTAAATTAAAAAAAGAAAACAAATTTAAAGATGTCTATTAAAATCCTAGTCTAGTAAATACTTTCTACTATAATAATAACTTAAGTGATTGTTTTTATTTTGTAGAACTAGTTTAAATTAATGATTGCTCCCGAAAAGGTATTATTTTTCTGTGTAACAGATGAGCAAGTTCCACTAGAAAAAAAGGGACTGGGGACACCAGGGGGGCTGTTGGGGCACCAAGACCTGTAGTGAGCACCGGGATAAACAAAAGGCAGAGACCGGGCCAAGATAAACAGGCAACTTCTTATGCAGGCACGGCTTACTGTCGCTTTTCATGCGGCTAAACATGCCCGACGGTGCAGTTGAAATTTTATTTATTGCATTAACTCGAGACCGGCCGGCCACGCAGGAGTTTTCCGGGTGGAAAAGTGGACGGAAAAGTGGGTGGGACCTGCACCCGTGGGTACCTCATAATAAACGTAATGAAAATGATGTTCATAATGTAGCGCACTAATCGACTGCTGTCGCTTAAAGTTGTCTGCTCCACAAGATGGAAATTGATTTAAATTTTATGTTGAACTGTTCGACGGGAAGTGAGGACGATTAAGCACATATAAATAAATTAATTGTATAGAAAATAACATATGGTAGAGCGTTCGCTCCTTTGCCACGAAATTGATTGTGTGGAAAATTTAATGTGCGTGCGACATTTTTCATAGCCTACTTTTGAGTGTTTGCAAATTGCATCGCCCACAGACTGCATAATTGCTAGCATATGTAAAAAAACACCCCGTGCATCGTGCATGTGTGTTTTTTTTACTTTTTTTAATTGTTAACACTCACATTCACTTTGGCTGAGGTTTCTGTTTGAACATCGCAACTCATTTCAATAATAAAATTGACTTACTGGCCACATCATGTGCGCCATTTATTTATTGCACGGGGACAGCGGGGGATTGGGCATTTATTAATATTATTTGAGTGAAAATAATGATGTTGGTGTTCAGTTAAGTGTAAAGCACTTTGTGAATATTATTTTCCAATTAAAAAAATGCCCCAAAAAGCCTCATGCGCCATAGTAAAAAATGCGTCGGCCAATCGATGGCACAGGGGTTCAATGCACCCGAAAAGCCCATTAATTCCCAATGATTTGTGGTCCTGATAAGGGGGAAAAGCTAAAATGATTTGTCTTGACACGTGTCAAGATGCTGCACAGTGAACTCAATTAGTGGCTGCCACAAATTGGCCTCAGTTGATAGTTACATTGAGGTTGCTCCTGTCCACATCTATGTATGTCCTTGTCTAAACTTGAGTAGGCGACAAGCGAGTTGTGACAGCCCAAATATTTCCAAAAATAATATTTACGGCTGCGGTCAAAATAATGGACCCAAAAAGGCCGATGTGTTTGACAAACGTTTAAAAGTTAAATGGTCATGGCTTAACAGTTTAACTAACTAGTTTTTATTATCAATATTAAAAAAGCATTTAAAAAATATTTATTTGGTCAAGCCAATTTTTTTAATTTTATTTTTGCATTAAGTTAAAATTTTCGTACGTTTCAGTGTTTAAATTGTTGTGGTTCTTAGTGCTTTTGCTAATTGTTTTACAGGGGTTTATAAAGGAGAAAAAGGTATAAAGATTCTGAATTGTTTTGTGACGATCCAAAGAGGTTTTGTTCCCTGTAATAAAAAAATCAATTCACAGAAATAATAAAATGGTCATTTGTTTGTCATCATTTGGTCTTATATTTTTTTTAGGTTTTAAAAATTCAAAGCTTTAATAAAACCTTATAAAATTGATTAAAAATAGTTTTATTTATAATTTTGTGCAGTACCCGCTTCTAACACTAAGTATTAAATATAATTGGTAAAGTCTTAATCAATTTATCAAAATACAAATTACAAAAAGATTTACAAATTGCTTAATATAAAGACGAGGATTCTTTCTTGAGACTATGCTTAAATCATAGAAACAGAAAACTCCTTCTCCTGGTGATCCTCATCATAGTTCCGTGCTTTCCATTTTGGGATTCGCATTCTTGATTCCCAGACTCTTCAGCTTGCGAAGCCGTTGAATCTGATGTTTGAGCTTATGACGGAACACTATTTGGTGGTTGACCGTCTTCAGTTCATCGGTGCTGCAGCCTTTCAAATTGCGCACCGTCTTGGCCAAAAGTGTATCCGTGATGAAGTACTTGGCCTTGGACAACCGCATGTACTCCACATTTTTCTGGGCGAGCTGCTGGCGGTACAAATACAGGTGATAGCCCACGCTCGGCTGCTGATGTTGCTGATAGCGATGTTGCTGCTGCTGCTGCTGCTGGGTGATAGTTGCTGCTGGTGTGCTGTCGCATTCGTTGATGAGTTTCTGGTAGCGGGGCATCTTTGGTCGATTTATGGAGATTTTTATTTTAAAAAATCAATAAAGGATGTCCGTGGTTTATAATAATTTCAACACTTTTAAATTGGTTACAGGATACTTTTATAATTTTGCTGTTGCTTGTTTGATGTTGCTTGTTCAACGTTTGCAGATCGTTTGATGTCTCTTCTACCACCCACAGTGGTTTTTATACAGTAGCATCCTGTTTACCTGGCCTTTAGCCATACCGACTTTTTTGGGACCTTCGACCCCTGACCCGAAGTACCTGCGCATTACCTGCATTTTTGACTTATGTTCCGTAGCTGCTGGCGCAATAAAAAACAATTCATTCTTAATCTGCTGCCCGGCCATAAAGATTTTGTATTTTGCAAACACTTTCATTCTTAATCCGTTTCACTAATCCGCCCACGAGGCCGAACTGACACTCTACAACAAAAAATATATCTCAACTGGCGCGTATAAAAAGATTAAGTGACATTACACAACGTATTTTCCCAAGAGTCCCAAGCAGCTGAAAATATTTGCAAGCGGCTGCCGAATGAACATGCATTTTCCTGACAAGCAAAAGGGTGAACTGCACCCAAGGATAATTTTCTTCGGGGGATTAGCGAGCGGAGACAGCTGCGACGCCTTCCAGGATTCATTAATGATCTCTGAGAAATATGGCAGACGTCTCCGGTTTCGATATGCACAATCACGTCCCATTAAAAGTAACATCTGAAAAATGGTTTACTAATTTTGTGAGTTTTCATGGTACTTTAATAATAATGTTTTGGATAACTCAGTTGATTTTAAACTATAACACATTAAAAAATTTACGCCATAATTTAATTGTTCGGATAATTGTTTGTTAAACAATCTTTTAATTCCAAAATTGTTTCACTTTGAAAAGTAAATGAAAAAATGCTTCCCGCAATTGCAATAAAATGAACTGATATTTTTTATGCATTTTTTTGTGAAGTTTAAATCCATAAATCCGCAATTTTTCAGCTAATCCCTCGCTTCACTTTTTGCATTATTTGTGCAGAAAGTATGACTTTGCGAGTTCAAAAAAATATCCTAGATCAAGTTTCATAACTGCCTTGTCAGTGGAGGGCAGTAGTGCAAAGTGCACTCAGGAGAAAATGGAATGGAAAATGTCGCATGGATTTCCTGGCCACTTTTTCATATTTTCACATTTTTTTTATGCTTTGCATAAACCATCATGTCAAATTCCTGATCAAATAACACAAAGTTCAACCTACTTTAACTGAGCTAAAATAAATACGCGGCAACAAAAACAAAAGTAATCAGTGGAGACAGTGAGGGGGGTGTTGTGAAAAGTAAAATGAGGTGGAAAAGACGAAGGAAAGAAAGTGATAGACCTCTGGCAAAAATTATGGCAAACTTTTGCATTTTTTTTTTTATTACTGAAACGTAACGAGACGAAACGAAACTTGTAAAAGTTGAATGTTGAAATAAGCAATTTTCGCGTTCAACTATAGAATATATATATATGTACATAGGGCGAGTGGCAGACTAGACAAGAAGGGGCTGCAGAGAAAATAAAAAAAGATTGAAAAGTAATTGCATTCAAGAGCTTGTAGTTAAAAATTTATAGCCATAGTGCACAAGAATCTAGGCAAAGGGCCATGAAAAAAAAAGGGGGAGGGAGTGAAAGAATAATGCTGATGCTACTGTTTTTGCTCTTACTTTTGCTTTTGCTGCTGGGAAATATTGAAAATGTAATTCCAACTGTTGTCTGCCCTCCGATGGTAATTGCAAAGACCTCGAGGAACTGCGATATTACCAGCAGAACAGCGAAAGCAGCAGTTCGAAATAAAAGTAAGTTAAATTGAAAACGAAATGCAATCAGCTTGAGCTCTTTGCCGCACTTCCTTGGCCGCCAGATACAGTATCTTATTTGTATCGGTATCTGCTGGATGCATTTCCATTTCCATTTCCCAGCTGCATTATTAACGAAAGGTGTGAACATTTTAAACGTGTAATTGACACAGCAACATCAACTGATTTCTTTTGACTTGAAATCCTCCTTAAAAATCATTTAGCAAATATAAGAGCAAATACTGGGAAAACATAAGCATGGAAAATGGTTGAAGATGGACAAATTTTGAAATATTAAAAGAAAAAAAATTGTTACCCGAAGGCCCACACACTTCAAAAAGAACTTTTGGTCATCTTTTACATCTACTTGTACATTTATATCAACATTAGGTAATTCTTAAAAATACACTTGAAGAATTGTGGGTCATAAGGAAGCTTTAAAATACTTTAACTGAGTATTTGTAATTGAAATTTAAAAATTGTATCTACTAACATGTCTTAAAATATTTTTGAATATATTTTCATCTAATGTATTATGTTTTTTCTTGATATTAATTACTTTAAGTGGTTTTTTAACATTTAAAATCAATGTTCAAAGTCAATTTGCACTACCTTCACCACCTTTTGAATTTAAAAAGTAAAGCTAAATTCCAAGGAAGGTTTTAACGTAAATGTTTCCCTTGACGTTTCTAATAACGTTTTGTGCACATTTTTTCTGTGAAACTTACGGGCAATTTAAGTGCAATTTTTGGCCAATTTATGATGGGCAAACATTGAATGCCCACTTTCTGGCCTCGTTTAATGGCTTATTTTCCAGGGATATTTGTACAAATTTTCCTCTCCATCTGGCTGCACACATCCCAAGCACAAGTGAGTTTTACCTCCGGATTTTCTCCAAGCCAGAGGTAGAGACATAGGCTTTGCTGAGTGCACAATGAAATTGAAACATATTAAGGTGAGCTCCCTGGTCCACAGACAGGCAGGGATTGCCGATGAGTTGGCCCAAAGGCAAATTGAATTGAATGCTGGATGCTGTGCATATGCAGAGAGTGCTTAAAGCCCTGGATTTGTGGCTAAAACCCCTCAGTGTCACAACACATTTGGAGTTTGGAGCCTGGAGACGGCACTCTCGACTTAACTCGTCGCCCAATCAAAGTGTCATAAATCAGCTGACCCGGGGTAAGTTTGATTTGACAGCTAAGCGTTAATTTGCTGGTCCTACGACCAACATTTGGGTATAAATCAAATCAAATGACAATTAAGGCACCATTCAAACACATTCGAATGCAAGGCACATGCGAAAAATGCAACTGGCGAAATTCGCGGATTAAAAATGGGATGCGGGTGAGGGTTTGGCTTGGTGGTGGCAATTAATTAAGGCAAACCTCAGCGACATCGCTCAAAAGTATGCAGCACACGAACCGCAAAGGCAGTGAAATATTGCAATCACTAAAAGAATGAAAAGCCACTGGAGAACGAGTCGGAAAAGCCAGGGAGACGCTCGCAGCTCTGGGTTTTCTTCTCCATTTTCCGCTTTCCATCTCCGACTGCGACTTCTTTGCAGTCGTCGTCTCGGTTGGCCGGATGACGTCGCCTGCCCGCTTGCCAAAATTAGTTTCTGTGTCAAAAGTTTGAAATGAGCAAGCTCCTCTTGACTGCCGATGCACAGATAAAAATTCAGACATTGTTCTGACAATTTATTTAATTAGTTTTCATTTTTGAGTAAATAAAACATAAATTTCTTTGTTGTTTACTATTTTGTAACAATTAAATTAATATGTTTTGGTTTATTATATTTTGATAAAAAAAAATGATAGTTTATATATTAATACAAAAAAAACTTAAGAACCTTATCAAATTAAAAATGTAAGAAAATAGTGTAGTGTATTTTTAGAATGAACAAGATATTTATTTAATAAATGAAAGGAAACTTTGTGTACACACGTTAACATGCCAAAACAAAAAAGGCATTCCGTTCTATTTTAAATATTTTTATTTCATCGAAAAATAAATAAGAAAACTTTTTTTCTTATTCAGATCCTTAGAAATTTCTTTTTAAAATTTTTTTAAAGTAATCAATTTTCCTACATTTTAATTTCTAAAATGAGAGTTGTAAATAACTACAATGCACTACAAATATTTGCTATTGTTCTTATTTTCTATGTCTCATCCGATTAAAGTTTTTTAAAATATAAAAACATTTTTTTAAGCAACGAAAGTATTTATATAAAATTGTGAACAAGCTACAAGTTTAATGAGCGAGTTGCAAGTGAACTCGATTTTGTTTTGGGTGCTGGCGCATCCCCCAGTAAAAACTAACCAACGGAAGGAAGCCAAAGGAAAAACTACTCGGCAGGGGACAGAGGGTGGGAGGATGAGGGGGTGAGAGGACAAAGTTTGCGCTGCGCTGATGTAGTTAAGAATTGGCAGCAAATGCTGCTTAATTTCAAAAGAAACTTTACGTATTTGTCATGCGGCGCACATTCATTGCGGTGTTCATTTGAGCGCTCATTCAGGCGGAGGAGCCAAGGAGCCAAGGAACCCACACCCACACCCTAAAATCCACGACGTTGACAAACGTTGCCTTGGTCACTCAAAGATGCTTCTGCATCGGACACTTGTTTAATAATTTATCAGAATCAAAATCAGAATCACAGCAAAGGCAATACCAATTCGAGTGTGGGTCGGTGGAATTTGCGTTAATTTGCGGTCGCACTCTTCCACAGGCACTTGTGCGCCTCATTTCCTGTGGCCGACTGCCATTTGACTTGCAGTTTCCGTTTCCGTTTCAATGACGCTTTGATTGGCCTTGCGGTATCCGCTCCCCATTTTCCCTCCCACTGCCTCCTCCAAAAAGGTTTGACCATTAAGCGATAATTATTTGTGTGGGCAAAGCGTTTCTTCGCTGACCGCATCGCAAACTTTCGAGGTTGCCTTGCCGCACTCTTCAAATACGCGTTGAGTTCGCTCAAGAGATGTGAAGTTCTTTGGGCCACATTTTCATGAGTGATGCTGATCTGTTGACTGCTGTAACTTTGATTAAAGAAAGTCCAGGCAATCGACATGCTCTAACAGTTGGTATTGCGTTAATTAAGGCATGAAAACAATGGAATACAAAAGAAAGAAATGGGATTTACTAGTAAAAAATTAAACAAATATTGTTAACATAAAAACGTTTTTACAAAGACAACACATTTTATTTTTTATTTTTAATTGAACTTTGGGAATATGCAGAAAATGTTAGAGTTAGGTACTTAAAAAAATGTAATACTAAACGAAAAATTCAAATTTGTAACAATAATATTTTATTTCTGTTGTTTTCATAAAGGAAAAAAAAAGGCTGGAAAAAGTTTCCCAATAAAAACAGCTACTTGAAACAAATATTAAAATGGAAAAATAAATTATAAAAATATATAAATTGATGAATAACAATAAATAAATTTTTAAAAAATGTAGCAGTAAATGCTATAAAATGATTTTTTTAGCTCTAAACAAAAATTTTGTATTTGTAATATCATCAAAATGTTTCAATATCTTTTTCTGAGTTAAGCCAAAACATATTTTTAATTTGCTGCAAATCAACTTGTTTCAAACAAAACAAAAGCCCAATAACTCAAATGAAGGCCACTAAACTACATAGTAAGCTAGAAAACAATTGATCCAGTTGGACTGCCAAATGGAAGCAATGAATAAATATTTGACTGCAAATCCAAAATTGTTTGAGTGGGGTACACAGAAAATAGCCAAATACCGAAAGAGTCTCTCAGAAGAGCAAACACAATAAGACAGATTAAAATTGACTCGATGAGCCATGCAAATAAATACGTGCAGAATATTGAGATATGAAATTCGTACTTAATCTTACCCGCTTAATCTTCGTGTGTCGGAAGTTCAATGGCTTTATGGTTGTTTTTTGCTGGGGTCTCCTCTTCTTCTGTCTTCTGTAAACATAAATAAATAAATTGTTATCTTATTAGTGAGTGCTGAGTGCTCGGAAGTCAGTCTCTGTGTCTTTGTATGGGTTATTTTAATTTTTTGGGCACGCGGTTATTTAGTGCACACACAACACAATTGCCAATTGCAATCTTCACGTTTAATTTGGCCGCTGAAAGTTGCGCGCAATTAAGCAGCCATGCAAGGCCTGAATTTATTTAATTTTATTTCTATTTGTTTTTGCCGCTGAATTTGCATTGGCAGATAAACAAGCACGCTTCGTGCCTATCGGATAAATCGATGGGGATTTTTCCGGAAGGGGGGAAAACTTCATTATCGCTTTATATGTAGTACTGTGTAGTGCTATTGCTCTGCGGGTGCGTGGGCGTTGATTTCTTTGGGCAGTAAACATTTCCGGGCTGCTGCCGAGGTGGGATGCAGTCGTGTGTGAAAATGATTTTAAAATTGGCGCTGAATTGTGCAAATGCAAAGACAATCAAAGATAATGGTGGAAAACAATGTAAAAGCAAAAGAGAGTAAGCAGCAGGGGTGGCAAAGTGAAATTTTGACAGCTTTTAATTGTGCAGCGAGGCGAGCAATATATATATTTGCCAAATGTATATATTTAACCGACTCTGGCCCTTTTTTTCCCCACTCCCCACTCAATTATCAAAACGCATCACGCGTCACAGCCAGGCCCAAAATGATAAGAGTATGTGCAGCAGCTGCAGGTGAAAGGGAAAGGGTAAAAGGGGTGAGGAAAATGGGAAATGGAAAATGCAAAAGGGGCTCAACGCAACTGTCAGCTTAACGCCTCAACGAGCAAAGTGAAGGCTAAATTGCATTTGCCTTGGAGGCCGCCGCAATTAACGCGGCATCATTTCTATCCAACTTGATGATATTTCAACTTGACTGGGATTGGTCGCACATTAACCCCTGAATTTTGATTTTACATTTATATAAAAACAAAATTTGTTGTAAAATTATGGAATTATATTTATAGTGTAAGCTTAGCTATATCCTGAACAATAAATCAATCATAAGATCATTAAAATAATATTTACGACTTTATATCGTTACAAATTAAAAAAAAAAGAAGCAAACATTATTTTTATTTTTGAAATCGCTGTAAAATTTATAAACATGTGTTCATTGTTCACTGTACATAAGTGATAAAAAGTCACACATTTAACATTAAGTTCTAAAAAAGTTTCTGTATTTAAAGTAGTGGTCATCGAACACCACTATTATATTTAACAGAATACATTATTATTTAAAAAATAATAATAGTGTTTGGTCCATTTTACGATTAGTTTCAAACTGAAACCATCTAATTGTATGAAATTATTCCTCCTGCTTGAACTTTCTCAGAGGGTTAAATGTGGTTTTGGCTTGAGACCAGCAGAGCTTACGACTGTTCCGTGCGAATCATCATTAATAGACCAAAGTGAGAGTTTTCTAGCGCTGCAGCAGCAGCAGCAGCTCCTTGCCTTTTGCTTTTGCTTTTTTTGCCTTGCCTAATGGCAAAATGAGTGCGCACTTTAAGCCACCACCGCATCAACTCACATCAAAATCAGCCGAGAAAACTGAAAACGGCGAGGAGCAGTCATCATCAGTTGGGAACTGAGCTTCAGCTAAGCCCAAGGCCTCTGAGCTATTTATAACACACACCACACATCGCGGGCTTAATTAAAAACTGTTGAGCATTTGCTTTTGCCTGGCATCGCGGGCATTATGCAAATGCTCCGCACTGTACCACATCCTCCCCTGCTGCCCTTCAATTGCACTGCAGGGTTAACGAAGCATAAATCTCTCTGATAAGCTACAATCAAATGCAATCAAACTAAATTCAATTTAATGGGTAAAAGTCGGAGGACTAGAAGAACCAGGAACTAAAGACCAAAGAGCATCCGCCGAGCTGGGAATCCGAATCTGGCTGCAAGTCGAGTGAAATCAGCTGGAAGGGATCGGAGACAGACGGCGACTAAATACAAATTACAAGCTCAAGCTGGGGTTCAATCTCAATCCCAATCTCAGGCGCAATCTCAGCCTGCCTTTCGCTTCCAGGTGGCCAAATATTTCACGAAATTGATTAGGTGTGCACAGTGAAGTCGAAACTAGAGCCGGATATAAAAATCGGATGAAAGGCAGTAGAGATTCTTTCAAGAAACTGCAATTTAAAAAAATATATAGCACAATAGGTAAATAATATAAAACTTAGTAAAAATAACTGTTCCTTGTGAAACCGTTTAAAGATTCTTTGTTTTTTGAGTAAATGGTTAATTTTAATGTTTTAAACTTACAAACTGTTATTTACCAAACTGAACTAATATAATGTGTTTCAGTAAACTCATTTTAATTTAATTTATTTTGAACACAAGAAATATGAAAAGTCACATGACAAAATAATTATTATTACATTAAAAATAATTATTGAAATGGTATTTTTGGACTTTAACATCCCGTGTAAACTTTCAAAACGTTCCCCAAACTCATGTCAATGGTACCTCGGGGTTTTGAGCCATTTAAGGTTTCTGCATAATCATGTCCTTTCAGCGGGATCTATAAATATTTATACACCCGTCAAGACCCCATGCACGTTACCTAATGTTGGATACCCATTTTTCCCCTTTTCTTTCTCTAAGCAGCGAAGTGAGCTTCAGCGAGTGGGAGATGCGTGGAAAGCGAGCAAATCGCGATGCGGAAACTGCAACGCCAGCGACAGCTCCGCTTGTTGCAGTCCAAGTCTCCCCGTCTCCCCTCGAATCTTTGCACCCTTTACTATCAAACTCCCCCACTTTACGGGCAATTCAAGCGTTGCGAAAACGTTTTTGCCCCGGCAGCCGTAGCCTCTGCTTTTTGCCCTCTGTCTAGTCTATCCATATCTCCTCTCCAGCGCCCCTCCAGCGTACTCCTGGCCCATTTCCCCCATTTCCCTGCCCCTGCTTCGATTTTGTTGGTATCGAAGGCTTGTCGACAGGCAGCGACCACAGAACTGAGCCTCTGATCACAGAGGGAGAAAATCGGGTTCCACTTATTGGAATTACAAAATGTTTACATTTTTTAAAGCAGACCTGGGCACGCGGCTTAAAGTTTTTAAAAATGCCGCAAATATTGTGAAACAAAAATTATATTAGTTTAATTATTATTATTATTAAAACTATCAGTTTTTTCACTAACTTTTATTTAGTTTCCATTTAGTTTCCATTTAATAGTATTTTAAGACATTCTGGTAACATATAACATTTTTTTTAGCCAATTTAAATCTATTCTCTTTTCTTTCAGTGCCTTTCAACCGTTTTCCCCCATCGCTTTTTTTTAGCTGGCTGCTGGATGCCTTTCGCCTTTGCCTTCGCCTTGCCGAATCTGTGTTTGTCTGTGAGTTTGAGTGAGTGTTTGCTTAACATTGTTCGATATTTGGTTCAGCGGTTGTCCCCGCTTTTCCGCCCTTTTTCCCTACTTTTTTCCCACATTTCCACCACTTTTCATCCCCATCCTCTCCCACGGCTTCTTGGCTTCTGTTCATTTCTTGACTTGGATGTTTATCTTCAATGATTTGCGATTTTCCGGCAATTTACGCAAAAATATGTGACGAAATTTCAGCCACTCGCTGTGTGTGTGTGTGTGTGTTAACTGAACTGCAACAGTTTCGTGTTTTTATTTCATTTTAAAAATATCTATCTTTCCGCCTGCACCCCCTCCATCCCCTGCATCCCCCAGCCACCAATTTTTATGCGTTGCGCGCGTGATGTCAGAGCCCCGAAAAATTTGCAGAGGAAATTAGCGTGCAAAAATGTTGATGGCAAATATTTGCGAGTTTGAGGGGAAGTGAGGGCCAAAAAAAAACACACAGCTCCCACGCTCCTCCATTTGCTTAACGAATTTGGTAGATTGTCTCTGGCATTTTGGCTGCAGTTAATTGAATTCGAAAGGTGAAAGGAAAACAGTTGGGATTGGCAGGGGATCGATTCGAATCGGATCGAATCGAATCGGATGGGATAAAATGGAATATGAGCGGATGGAAGTCGGCGATAACAATGAAATACTTCGTTGGCTGATTTATCGACTAAAAAGGGCCGAGATTTGATTAGCGAAAAAAGGTAAAGTGTTCAATTTTTGTAATGCGGAACAGGAAGAGGTGAGAGGAAATTATAGGTGGTTATTGAATTGTCAGGGTTTGTTCTAAATGGAATCCCAAATGACTCACATAAAATATATTTAGCCTAAAATGTCAGAAGCAGTAATTTAACAAATGAAATTACCAAAGCAGCTTCCCCGTTTTCCTTTTCTGTTTCTTTCGATTTTATATGTAAACAATAATATTTGCCTTTTAAGTCCAAGACGAGAATGCTTGGCAAATATGCATAAAAATTGTACAAATAAAATGTTTAATTTAATGCCTTTGGGGAAATGCTTGCAGCCTCATCATCATCATTATAATCATCGTTATCTCCGAGATAATTGTCGCCATTGTCGGCAGTGTAATGATCATGTGCTGATTTGATAATTAAAAGCAAACATTAAGCGGCAGCGTGACAACACAAGGAGACCTCCACAAATACTAAACGCACCATAAAATCTCCGCAAAAAAAAAAAAAAAAAAAGCAAAACAAAGACAAGCGATTTACTTAAATGCCTGCAGGACTGCCTTGCCTCAACAGAAGGAGCCCCTGCTGACCAATAGAGCCAGAGTTTAATGCTTCTCCTACTACTTTTTCACTTCGAAAAATATAAGACCACTATTAAATTTAAATTAATTAAATTCAAATATGATTTTTAATTAAAAACCTATTTTCCAAAGAGAGACATTTAAATTAATATGTCAAATAAATGAATAACAAATGTAACATACAGTAACTAGCAACCTCGTGTTTTTAAGAAATTAGTAAGGAGAGTTCAGCTTTCAAATATTCCTTTTAGTTGGTACACTATACAATGGTTCTTTTTTTTATAAATTAATTCATAAATTACAAATTAAGAAAACTTTACAAAAATTTGAATGGGCGTAGTGTTTTTTTTTGAGTGTACTTAATCTCCCCCATTTTACTCCACTCCAATTCCAGCCACTATCTGTCTAGTGGGTAACAGTAGCAGTCAGGGACTGTCTCAGTGTCTAACTGTGGCAGCGATAACAACTTTCGTGCGTGGCCCAAAGATTTGGAGTGGGGGCTTAAATGGCAGGGGGCTAACGAGCAGGGATAGGAGTAAAGAGACAGATATTGAGGGGGGGTTCCTACCAGCAGACTTAACCCCCTCTTCTCCTCCAGGAATGGAACACGTTTCGGTTCGTGGCGACAAGGTTTTTGCTCCGTTGATGAACTCGCTCCTCCGCTTTTCCCCCTTTCCCCCGTCCCACCACATTTTCAGCCGCCGGCCAACGCATTTTTCATTAACACACCGGCGAAAAGTAGTTGATCCGCTTTTGGCCGTTACACTTACATCTGTGTACATGCGATACATCTTATGGTATCTGTATCTCTGACAAGCACAAACCCAAAAACCAGACCTTGTGCCACTTTACGATGTGTGTAAGCCCCAGAATATATGTATATTCACATTTATGTAGATATATATTGAGGCGACTGGCAAATTGATTAACGCTAATCGACGCCATTTTTTGAGCAAGTAGCGGTCACTGAGCGTTAATTTTTATTTTTTGTTTTACAACTTTTTCGTTCATTGGCTTGAAAAAAAGCTGGATTATTTTGGACAAGATTTCGGGGAGCGGTCGAGCAACTGTAAATTGCAGCGGCGACAACTCACAAAAATCTCGTTTGCCTAATAGCCGAGTTCAAGTTGAATGGCTCAATTTCTCAATCCATCAATTGACGACGACGACGACGTCGACGGCGCTGTCGAATCAGCGTCATCATCGTATTTTTTAATTAACAGTCAAATAAATTGAAAAATACCCAAATTGACAGACATTTGAACAGTAAACACGACTTTAAACAACAATGCAGTCGCACCAAAAATATCTTGAGCTCAGTGGGGAACCCATCATAAAGTACTGTATCTTACGTCCAACAGCCCACAAAAACTTAAGATCCTAACCCCCCCCACCCACAATATCAACAACAACAAACACTTGTTAAAGCATAACAATAAAAACCAAACCAACAAACAGGGTTAACAAACGTTTTAAACCACAAAATTTTTCCGACCTAAACAGTAAAGTAGTTAGCTACGATACACCAAAAGTATTTTAATAACCTAACAAATAATCACATAGGCAATAAACCACCCAAAAAAAAACAAAAACATATTAAGTTGCCAAATTTTTCCAAACAAGGAACAAACGAACAAGCAACAAAATTAATTTTTTGGTCAACTAGTAATAACAAAGATATTTTTGTATTTTCTTTTTTAGACCGTTCATTGTATATCATAAAACAATTAATAACTTGCAAAAGGTCGTCAGGAACATTTCCAACAAAAAACAAGCAAAAAAATAACACCTTATTTAAAGAAGGTAACGCCGCAACGAACGCAACAAATTCATTACTTTCTTTTTAAGATGCATGATAGGTCATACATTCCACTCATTATTAGTTATCTTACTTTTTGGTTAACATTCTTAATCAAAAAAAAAGCACACAAACCCAAATTTACTCCATTTTACAACTACACATTAAAAACAGTAACCCTTTTTAAATAATTAAAACACCAAAAACGCAAGGCCAACAATTAAAAATAACCCACCAACCAGCTTACTTAGTTTATACTACTATTTCAGACTAACAATTAAAAAGCCCCGTTTAACGCTGAGACGAAGCGCAGCACAGAGTCCAAAAAAAAAATTAAATTGTCCACCTAATTAACAGTTAATCCCCCCTTTTCAACTGAATTTATATACTTGATCAATCTACGTATAAAGTAGTCAATTAACAATCAAATTCACAAATAACGTCCGCAACCAGGATTAGCCCATAGACAAAATAAAATTACAAAAATTTTAAAACAATAATTGGCCTTTTTTGTCCTTTTTAAATTTCTGTCCCTTTTTTTGTCTGACCTGGCCTTTTTTTCGACGCGCAGCACGGTCTTACGAAAACTGGTTTCAAATCACAAACAGAATCATTTTGAAAAAAGCTAAACAATCTAAGTAATTAATCAAATGTTTTTAGCTTTCGTTTAATTATTCTAAATATATAAATGCTTGAAATTCCCGTTTGTCTTTCTTTTAGATCTATGTCGCGTACTGTAGTAGCCAGAAAAACTCTCATAAAAACGACAGACCAAATCTCATTCTTCACCTAAATTCACATAAATGTTTTTTGGCTACCGAAACACTTAAAGTCGCTCATCCCAAAGTGAGAACATTTAAAAAGTCAAAGCCGAACCTCAAATAAAATAAAATAAGGCTAAGTTCATGAACCCAAGAAGGCGAAGAAATTCTCACACAGCCATGGCAACGGCGTCAATTACACGGCAATGGATGGAGATGGAGATGATGGTGATGGGAATGGAGTAGGAGCAGGCGATGGCCACGGCTACTTAGGAGGAGCCAGGGACAGGGACAGGGACAGGGACTGGGGGACCAGCATCGAGCTTAACTTTTAACCGCACCAGAAGTCGACATCGATGTGCCTTGGCCACTTGACTTGGTTACGGCCAGGCCAAGTAATTAAAACGAGTCGGGAAAAATCAGCCCAAAGAAAATGGGAAAATGGGAATGCTGCTGGCCACGTAACTGAAACTTCACAGTCAAAGCGGCGCTCGGACATTGCTCATTTCGTCGTTTCGTAATTAATTAGTCTTAAAAGTTAAATAGCCCAAATGATTTTGGACAGGCTACAAAGGCGCTGGCTAATAGAAAACGTTGCCAAGAATGCGAGGCGAGGCGCAAGGAAGATCCAGCTGAGAATTTCCCGTCCAGTTCAGTTCGGTTCAGCAAATGAAGATAAGATACGTCTTTGACAGGAGCGCGACAGCGAAAGGGGACGGGAATGGGACGAGAATGGGAATGGGTTGGGTATGGGGCGATGTCTATGGTAGGGCACTGCATATTTGTGTAAATTTAGTTTTATACACACAGAGACACAGGGAAAAATTAAGTTTTTTAGAATATCAATCCCTAGATTTTGGTTTTATAGGTTGTAGACATTAGTAATAAAAGAATAATCAAACAATTCTTAAATTTAATTAATAGTTTACCATTTAAAGAGCTAAGCATTCTTAAATTTTTAATTAAAATTTATATTTATATCTTTCCTTTAAAAGTAAAATTTAATAGATAGTATTTATGTAATGATTTTCTATATACCAACTTAAGAAATTTTAATTAATACTTATTTTAATTAAAAGTATGGGTAGGTTTCTTTCACTAACAAACTATTTATATTTTTAAAAAGTATTAATTTTTTTTTATTAAAAAAACGAAAGACCTCTGACAATAATGACAATTTCCCGTTTAGATTGATGGTTCCTTAAATTTCTTTAGTATCTTTAACTTTTGTTTGTGCTAAATCATAATCGCATTTAAAGGACTATTAAATTCTTGCTGTGCACGTAGGGACTGTGGCAATAGCAAAGTCAGTTGGATGCTGTCAGTTTGTGTACGCATTGAATTGCAGGAAGAATTTATCTAACGCCGGCAGCGGCTGTTCAACTGTTCAGCTGTTGAGTCGAGTCGAGTTGAGAGTGTTCGTGTGTTCGAGTTCGAGTATCTGGCGGATACGTGTGAATGCTGCAGCTTCATCCCCACCATCCGCCCCCCCTTCCCTTTTTTTTCCATATTGATTGAGACAGAATTTATTGGCCAAGTTAGTGCCCTGGCTTTGGTCCGTGTGTGTTTGTGTTTGTGTTTGTGCCTCTCCTGGTGTTGTGACTTTTTGACATTAAAAATTTGTGCGTTGTTGTTGACTCGTCGTGTACGTACATAAACTGCTTGGCTGGCTTAAAGAAAATGCATTGCATACATGTCCTTGTACTGTGTAGTATAGAAAGTTTTGTATTTGCACATTCAAGTGCTGGCTTGGCTCGTTAGCAAAGCTTCCTCCTTCGTTTGGCATATTTAAATATTTTGTTGCAACGTTCTCGGGCTGCCACACAAATTGGCAAAAATCAACTCGACAACAGCAGCAACAACAAAAAAAAAGGCCACCCCCAATGGCATATCAATTTCATTTGGCTTTTCATACCCGATATTCCGCATATATACTATATATTTGCCAATTTATTTTACACTTTTGTGGAAATTGCCATTCGCTTTAAGTGCTGCTCAGAAAATTGCAAGGTGCCACCACAGAATTTAAATAAAAATGCAAAACCGCAAAAAAGTTTCGTAGCCAGTTTTTAGCATGCATGCTAAGTGCAAATCGAACAAAATTCAAAGTGTGGATACTCTTGTGATGTGGCCCAAAGCTATTAATTTGTATTCCCAACTAAAAATCGAAAATAGCACAAAGTTAAATTTCGTGCAAGAATCTGCTTGAATGATTATGCAACCGATGGCCAATACACTCAGATTGGCAACACTCAAACTCAACTGGGCCAAGTGCTGGGAAAGCTGGGGCATCAGCATCGGCATCTCTTGACCGCCACATGCAAATTGCAACTGATTCCACATTCAAGTGTTATGGGCAGTCGAAGATTCGATGCAGAGGGAGAAAATATGTTTTTACAAAAAAATTTAATAAAAAAAATGAAGGGGGTTGAACCTGTGTCGGTCTTTCTCCACCAACAATTTAACTTTAAAGTATTATTTATAAGTTAAGTAGAAAGTCCTACTTACAACACCAAAAATTATATAAAATAAGGTTTAGAACCTTTGATAACTTTATTTTAACAATGGACTATTGAGTTTACTTTCTGCCCAGTTTTCTGAGAAAGAAAAATGGAAACAATATAGAAAGACACACAATTTACGAAACGGATATACTTGCTAATCATTTTATTTATCATAATAAAGATAAATTGAAAATGGATTATAAATATTTTTTTTTAATTTTTTCCACTGCAATCAAATATTAATTTTTTTGTGTAAAAAATTATCTACCAAAGAGCGTCGTCCCGAGATCTGGATCCTATATTTCCTTCGTTTTCGAGTCCTGGAGCCCCGACCAGCTGTTGCTGGACTGCATAATTTATGGGTCCCAGTCTAGACCGAAGTGACAGGCAGGAAAACGCACCCACCCTATGCCAATCCCTAATTGTTTGGTTCGTCCAAAACACACAAATTTTTTGATGATGAGAATTTTTCGGTATTTCATATTTTCTCTCTGCCCGGCCACATAAATTTACCAGCTGAATAATATTCTCGTTGGGCCGGCGTGGCGTGCTCGCAAATATTTGGCCAAGACAAATTGCAGTAAACAATTTGCAACAATTTCATGCGGTTGCGGCCAAAAGTCCTTTTGTGCCCCCCGAGCAGCAATTAAAGCTCGTAAGTTGGAGATCTTCTTGGCCCCCACATGTACACAGTACACACTTGACCTAAGGAGATGCAAAGTTTATGATCAAATTATCAACTTAATTGCCGGCCAGGGAAATCCCCTAATTGGACACCGTATATACTATATGGTATATGAAAATACTATGCTGCAACATCGAATGTTAGCAAACTTTTGAACTGGTTTCCTTCGCCGGCCAGCGAAAGCAAAAGTTGTCTGCCGTTGTTGCATATTTGCATTTGACGTCTCCTGGCCAAATGCTTTCAAATTGGGTTAACGACACTTTGGCCAAGGCGAAAATACAAAAAAAAAAAAAAAGAAAAAAAGTGCAGCACAAAAAACTACACTTTCCACGGCACAAGTGTCGTCGCCTAGAAAGTGAAACTGAACTGCAACACAGTTGTTATACATACATCCACACACAAAAAAAGCACAACAATTACATAGCTTGATTTGGTTTCGTTTTTCGTATTTTCGTTAAAGAAAGTGAAGACAAAGTGGGTCTGCTAATGGCAGGTGCACCATGGAGCCATCAGGAGCTCTCGAATCTCGGGGATTCGGAGGAGTGGCTGAGACTCAAGTCAATTAGAGCTGGAAAACTTACGTATGCGAGAGTATAGATCGTTAGACAGATGTGTATCTTTGGGGGATTATGCAAACGATGGCTCAGCATCGATGGACACGAAACTGGAGGAGTGGAAGTCTTTTGATTATCCCATAAAATAATTACTGTTGCGTTTCACTATCGGTCGATGCACTTGTTTTTTAGATGAACTGGTTTTTGTTGTAAAATCGTAGTTTTTTTCAAGGGAAGATGACTTTAGTACTTTAAGAATTAAATAAACTTCGTTGCTTAAAAGTTTAACCTCTTCTTATACAAGATAATGACTAAATTTAGTACTTACTAAAGAATAAACAAACATCAATGCTAAGCTCATAACATAATAAGTGTGTTCTTTGGCGAATTTAACTTCCTAAAACAGAAATTGTATTTACCTTCCTCTCATTTTGCGACGCATTGAAAGCGCCTTAAGTCAAACTAGCAATACTCAAACACTTTTTACATCCTCCTTGACTATAAGTACACTTCCATACCTCGGTAACAAACTTCCTTTGGAGAAAACGCATCCAAATACTTGACTCTTAGCCTCCTTCACTCAATTTCTCCTGAAGTTGCACTTGGCTCATATGTCACATGTTTGCGTTAATTCCAGGCATTAGCAATTACCATTTTGCCTTCAGCCTTTTTGACTATGGTGTTTCATTAAGTTTCTCCATTTTCTCCGTCGACTGAGAGACTCACAAAAGTCGCAAAAATTTCGCATAATTAAGCGACTCAGGAACTAAAATCAAAACTGAAATGGAAAATGAAGAAGTTGCAAACAGAACGGTAAAACAGCCCGAAGACGATGATTGCATAATTCTGACGCTAATGGAAGAAGATCCAGAATGCAACTCCACACTCACAAATCAGTGGGAAGTGAAATCAAATGAACTAAGCCGCAACTCTTGAGGTGAGTCGCCTCCAAACTCAAGTCAAGGAACCCATAAGCGTTGACAATATGCTGAGCCAGGGGAACTTGGAAAATGGGAAACTGGGAAACAGAGCTCAAATGCTAGCGACATGCTAATTATGCTATATTTATGAGAAAAGCACAAAACACCGAGCCCGGAACTGTGTCTTCTCGAGGGAGAGTCTGTACACTAAGAAAAACCATTTGCAAAATTTAAAAATTCCTATCCATTAAAAATCATGTTTGTAGCAACATTAATAAAGCTTAATGATGGAAAATCTGTGTATCTTGTTCAAATAGAAAAAATCTTATTATAAATACCAAGTCACTATGAATTTCTGCCTTCATTTGGATAGAATGTTGGATTTTAAAATAAATATAACTGAAAAATAATCAAACCAAATATATATTTAAAGCTAAGATATGGATTTCTTTAAATAATATTTTCTGTATTTTTTAGGACTATTTTTATCCCAGTGCATGTGTTTGCCTGGGTGCATTCGAGTGCATAGGAGAAGAGAAGCACATTTGGCGCTGCTGCAAACTTAAGCCTGACATTTGGCTGGGTTGCTGTTCTGCTGCCAACTGGAGAGCGTTCGCGACTTTGACAAGAACGCGGGGCCCGGGCCCATCAGGGGCCATTATCATGCGCCTCATCAGCGTCGTCGACGTCTAACGCCAAAGTCATTAAACTCTCGCACAGCATCGCTTGCTCTCCGACTGAAAGCTCTGGGCCAACTCCGGCTCCTGGCCTAAAACGAAACCACGGCTAACGACTAATTTGCGCATATGACAGGGCGACATGCGAGTCGTAGTCGTAGTCATTCCATGGGTCTTTCCTATGGGCCTTTTGCTAAAGACTGGCCCGCAATGTCAACGATTGGCAGCTCTCGTCCATTCCACTGACTCTCTGGGATAGCAATGTGCGTTGCTTTCCCATCCTCCAAATGGAGCTCTTCAGATTTCCCAGCTCTCGGATTGACTTTAAGCGGCCATAAACGCAGACCCAGGCCCATGACACATTTATGTGCTTTAGATGATAAGAAATGTGCAGGCCAAAATGGAAATTGCACTTTAAAGCCATCTAAAATGCTGGCGCCCGTGGCGTATGCGCAACAAACGAGGCGTTGGGCCTTACAAATCGTCCAATTTGCTTCGTTTTTCTTTTTATTTCTCCTAATTTATGCACTCCCCCGTCAGCGGTTATTCACTTTTGCCTAACTAACTAAATACTATAATGTGGCACGCAACGGGGAGAATGTTAAATCATCCGATGCAGGCAGGTGAAAATGAAAACAGGCGGAGACCCTCGCTAATTGCTGGGCAATCACGTGTCAGGTTGCATATTGTGGGCGGAGCAAGTGCCAAAAGGTTATTGCGACAGGTGAAACTTATGAGTTAAAGGGTTTTCAAAAGAAGAAACAAATGCGAAAATTATAAGCTCAAATTTAATGACGGCTTTAGCTCACTTTTAAATTACTCTTAATATATGACATTGTAATTAAAGCAGATCAATGGCTTAAAGCATATAATCCCATGATAAATATGACTTTGTATGAGCACACACAAAAAGAGTGTTGCATTAATTAATAATGTTCAGTTTCATATATCTTAGAGGCAAGTACCACAGTGTACAAAATTAATAATTTATAAACACCGAAATTAAAGAAGAAAAATGGCTATATAATTTGTTTGCATCCAATTAAGACGGCTTATATATTTTAAAGTGTTATATATTCAACAGAGTTTTACAATAAAGCAAATAATATTAACTTTCAGGTATTGCTTTTATGTGGTTTATGATTTTCAACAAATTCAGTAGCTTTTTTGTTCACAAAAAGAACGCTATATCTTTATTGTCTTTAAACAAACTATTGTTTCAATTTACATTAAATGTAAACAATAATCACTAAACTTGAATAATGGAAAAAAAGAAAAAATACTTTTTAATCAAATGAATTTTTCTAATATGTTATTAAAAAAAAAAAACATAAAACATATGTTTGCAGTAAATTACTCACCACTTATCAACCACAGATATAAACCACAGATATTTCCCAACAATTTGACTTCGTGACCAAAGTGTTTTCAGGCAGTAATAGAATCTCATTAACACCTTAAAGTTCTCCACACAACAAACAGTCCATAGAACCCACTTGACTCCAATCTCCAGTCCAGTTGGTCCAAACGACAGGGCCTAAGCACTGGGCTGACAATGGCATTGGGTGTAGGCGGGGGAAAAGCGGAAGAGCGGGTGGGAAATGGATGGATGCACCTTCGGGGCAGCAGTCTAATTAAACACGACAGTGAAAATGTGCTCGCGCTGCCATTGACACGTGTGCCCAACAGCAAAAACAATAACCACGAGGGCCCCCTAACGGCAGCAACACCAACAATAGGAAAATCAACAATGCCCAATGTCCAGG
This sequence comes from Drosophila oshimai, assembly GCA_018150695.1. Classification (NCBI taxonomy): domain Eukaryota; kingdom Metazoa; phylum Arthropoda; class Insecta; order Diptera; family Drosophilidae; genus Drosophila; species Drosophila oshimai. The sequence continues at coordinate 1,325,852 of JAECWM010000071.1, read as the reverse complement.
CGGATGCAGTGCAGCCGATAGGCCGTTAACTCGTACACATGCACTGGGAAAAATACAAAGAAATTATACATACAAAATTACAAATTCATACAATTTAGCGACCATCAAAGTATTACTTTTTCCTTACATAATTTTAATCCTTTGACAAATTTACAAAGTTAAACATAAAAATATATATGAACCACACTTTGTATGTTGTATTTTTAATAAAAGACTTTACAAAATATATTATTGTTTGATAAACCAAATATAAAAATAACCAAAAGATATAACCGAAACAGTAACTAAAAATTAAGGAACTATAAAAGTCTCTAGTAAGTAATAAATCCATTAAAATCTATGTAAACTTGTTCTTTAAAAATAAGTCAATAGTTTTGGCCATTAAAAAATTGTTCCATATTTTATATACATTTAAAAGTGATTTCAAGTCCCAAGATATTTATATTGCAACACGAATGGCTTTTTTTTTAATGAATATCCATTTTTTAATGATTTTTTTCGTTGTGTAAATATGAATGTGAGAGGCGGCTGGGCTCCTCCTGACTTTCCGTTGGCCAACAGTTACCGTGACCCTGCGACCCTTGCCTTTCCCCCCATTACCAACAAATTCACAGAGATTCACGCACGTGATTTATGTGCGTGGGTGCGCATTTTAAAGCGGCGACACTGCCAAGGATCCTTCCTCTGCCCACTTCCCACTTCTGCTCCTGGTCCTGGTCCTGTTTCTGTGCCGGGCCCAAACAAGCTGATGGCAACTTTATTGAAAATCGCATATTTTATGTGTGGGTGTGGACCAGACTGGGCACCAGACTTTCCCGGCCGTCCGGGCAATTCAATCAGGATATAATTTTATGTGTAACTTAAACACGCAGGATATGTTAATATTGCGGCGCCCAGGAAAAATCGTTGCACTTTACGCTCGAAATAACAAAATACTATATGTGTAAATAACGCGTTGCGTTGCGCGTTTGTTTGTCTGCGTGATTAATTAATTGTATTTAAAGGATAATTGCCTCTAGCTTTCATTTGATTAAATTTCAATGTGTGTGTGTGGGACAGGGAAAGCGACTGCGATAGCGGAATAATAAACCTCAGGTCAGCGCTCTGGCAGCTGGCTTCCTGGCCAGATTACGCACAGATCAACCCGCACAACCTTTCACATTTAAATTCGAGAGCAGTTCAACGAACCAAAATTATTAAAGAGCAAATCGAGTTGGGGAAATTTCATTGTAATTTATTTGGGAAAATTACACTGGGTCTACAGATTACAATTTCATATGATTATAAATGTTTTGAAAAAAAGGTGATTTGAAATCACTTTTATAAGGTATCTGAAAGCATGCAATGAATTTTTACCTGGGGAAACAAAACTTTACGTTTGTATAGCACACTTTTGGGTACATTTAAGTGCTTTTAAACCAAAAGCCAGTTAAGTACTAATTCAACCCAAAAAAGCATCGAAGTTATCGTTTTAGGAAATCAACTTCAAAGCCACAATAAACTATCTCTTTTAAAAATATTTTAGTAATTGATTAATTGCATTCACTGTTCCTCAACTAATGCCACAATTAAAGTAAAACTTTTTCCCCAATCACTCAACTTTGTGCGCCCAACTTTTTTGTTGAATATTATTAATTTGTTGTGGAGTTTTATGCGAGTGCTAAACCGCAAATTAAATTAGCTATTTCTGTTACGTGACTCGTGACTGGTGGCATGATGCTTTAATTATGACAATTTTTTGTTGCGCCCAGCCAAGATAGATTTGTTCGTTAACACGCCGAGAAGTTGACGTGTCAACTGTCTGCTATAAATATGCAGTGTATATATTTATATATACAGCTCCTGCGTGCTGCTTCCTGTTCCTGCATAATCGATGCCAGTTGGGAACTTTTTTTCACACGCACAGGGACCAAAAAACACCAGCAGCAGCCGGCAACAACCCAACAACATAAAACAATATTAATAACAAATTTAACCAAGAGCAGGCGGCAGACGGCCAAAAGTTTCTCGTGAAACAAAATATTCGTAAATCTCTTTAGTTGGCTCATAATTATGACATTAAGCGGCGATGCGGCTTGAATTTTAATTGGCATTCCGTGCGTTTTCTATTTATTATGGCTCTGCCGTTTCTTCTCCGCCTGCTATTATGTTTATTAATAAATAATTTCCAGCTTGTCGGCGGGGCTATTGCCAATTTGTGGCCATTCATCGAGATTCGCTTTTATGGCCACAGTTCGACATGTGTTTTTGCCCATAACCGTTAACAATTGTGGCTTGTCACCAGCGGTATTTTGTCCCTAGTACGAGTTCAGAACAAAACAATGGGTAAAAATATGTTGTTTAGGGTTCAAAGAAACTAAGCTTAAACTTGGATTTTACCGCATAGCTTATTCTTTGTTATATCGTGAAAAAACTTAACTCCGAAAATTATTAATAACCGAAGAGCTTATCAAAACGACCATTTTCTAAATTATTAAAAAAAAAAATAAAAGGGAAATCTTAAAAATTTTTTAACAAAAATTAGGCTAAGTTATAGGATAACATTTAATATTTCCTTAAATAAATTTGTATGAACTTTACGTAAAATATTTATATTTTATGACAATTATTAGTCCGTTTTTAAATCTCAAAAATGTATTTTCAGACTTTTGTAAAATATACCCAACGCTTTTAAGTTATAACTAATAAAACGATATGAATTTCAGAGAAGAATAATGGATTTTATTTTTTTGCTAATTTAAAGTGTTAAAAAGATCAAATAACTCTTTTCTGCAAATAACTTTTATTTATTTGAAAAAGCTGTGGTCATGGGCAAAATGAGAACAAATCAACTATTGAGACTTTTCCGGTTGGGAATAAAAGAGCTAAAAGATTCCCATTGTATATTTTAGCCACAATTGACCCGAATCGATTCGTTTGCATAAGACGGACATGTAAATTAAGGTTAACGCTAATTGACATTTCGATTTGCACATAAAAAACTTTGAGTCCGGGATTCGAAAACAAATTGCGGGCAAATCCAACGCCTTGGCCACTTTGCCTCACTCTTTTTTATGGCCACATGAAAATTAAATTAAATCTGCGTGAAAATACGGTTGTTTTTGTGTATTTTTTGGCTTCGTATTTTGAGCGGTTTTTTTGTGTGCCCTTCACACGCTTGAACTTTGAGTGCGAGAGTGTCAGACAAAAAAAAGCAGCAGACAATCGGGAGCATTGAAGTAACAAACAAATGGAATTGGTAACAACATCATTTGCCATTTCCGTGCGATTGTCTTGCAGTTGCTTCTGCCGATGGCAATCTGAGCCAAAATGTTGCAATGCCAGCAGTTACTATTCAGCAGTTACAGCAGCAGCAACAACTATGCAAACAACGCACATACAACACAACACACACATTTGAACGACAACGACAACGGCTGAATAAAGTTATTAGCGCATTTAACTGTGGCACACTCGACTTGTGGACTCGACTCGTGCATTGTTCACTTGCTCCTCTGCTGTCTGCGAATGCAATTTCCATTTTAATTACCTCCAAAAGGCAGAAACACAACGAAAACCAAAGGCAGACGCTCGGCAGACAAGCAAAACGATGTCGGCAGTGGCGCATGCGTCGTTCGTGATGCATAGTAACAACAGCAGCAGCAGCAGCAGCAGCAGCAGCAGCAACAGCAACAGCAAGTACCAGCACGCCAGCAACACCAAACGACAGCAGCAGCAACATCGTTCGTCCAACAATGAACAACAACAACACAACGGCTGAAATTAGTCACACATTTCGTGCATCGTTTAAAATACAAATGCACATGGCGAGGTTTGCTTTGAAAGTTTTAATTTATAAACAATAGATAACCACAATAATAGAAAAATTATTTCAAAAAGATTCAACTTTTAAGAATTTTTGTACAAAAATGTGTCTTTCTATATAGTGTGTAATTAGAATAGAGAAACGTTTGCTTGGTCGGTTTATATTTTCCTTATATGTAGTTATAACTTTCTTGCAAAGTACTTCTTCCGTTCGTAAAAAAATTCTAAAAAATCAAACACTTTATTCAGAACCTCACAAAATAAAAATAAGAGTAATAAACCGATAAATCAAATCATTTTTAAAGACAAACAATAAAGTTGTCTATAAACACAACGGAATTTTGGTACACTTGTTTGGAAAATATAACATAAATCTCTTTGTAGAAAAATAATATTTTAGAATAGGTTACAATTTTGCTTTAAAATAATGTTATTGAATATAAAAAATCCTGAAATGATTTCCTATGAAATTTGTTTGTAACGTTTGTATGAGCAATAAAAATTGATGTCCCAATATTTTTTTACGATCTCAATAATGAAATATTTATTCCGAAAACTATTTAATCCACTCACTTACGGCCAGTCGCTCCACAACTCGTCGTTGCTGGTGCCATTAAAAATGCGAATTAAAATTCGACTTGTTGTTGTTGGTCTGTTATCACTATATCGTCGGTTGTTGTTGTTGTTGCTGTGGTTGTTGTTGCTGCGAGTATTACTTTATATTGCTGGAGACACTTGTCGTTCGCTACCTTTTGCTCTGCTCACTTTTTCTGTGCATTTTCTGCATAAATATTTCAACACTTTCGCTTTTGTTTTGTGTCACACACACAACACAGAGAGCAGGGGAAAATTGTTTTAATTATTCCCCCAACGTGAGCGAACACCCAACTCTACAGAAAATGCTGTGCATTTTAATTGCATTTTTATTTAATTTTACCTTTGCTGCATCTATGGTAATTTGTCGTCATCTTGCATTGTTTCCCATATTGTTGTTATTTTGTAATAATTGTTTGCTACTGTTTGGGCTTTTGAGCTTTTGTTTTGGCCTCTCGATGTCGTGCTCACCGCTTCCCACGCACTTTGCAGACATTTCTGTTTAATATTGTTTATTTTTTCTTTATTTGGCTGTCGTCGTGCGATCGTTTGCGTAATTGTAAAACGCAAGACCAAAACAAATCATGAAAATAATTTCGTCACCGTTGACACCATTGTCTGCGGAATGAACGTCATCAAAGTTGACTTTTTGACAGCAAGAGAATAAATGCAAATTTTTATAATTACTGCTGTGCACGTAAAACACTTTGTGACATTCTTTTTAGTTCATTGCACTTTAAATTAGTTCAAATAAGTGTATTTTTTTTTTTTTTTTTATTTTATATAAAGTGTTGTATTTTATTAAAAGAAGAATATTTAAAAGAGGGTTTTATATTTAATTTAAATGAATTTATATCAAAAATGAATAAAGACATTCTTAGTTTATTTTCTAAGTTTTTAGCTAAATCTCCATCCTAAAGCAATTAAAAGCAATAATTGCTAAATTGGCTCAATAAAAAACAGGTATTTGCATATATGCCTATCTTTCCACTCAACGATTCCGAAACAAACTAGATCATTGAATAAAGGAAACATTAGCTAAATTTATCTCTTTAAAATCCATCAATCTCCGCCGTTTCAACTTCCGCTGCGTCTGCGCAATTCTAGTGACCCAATTTCAAATTGATTTCCAAATCCATCCATTGTTCGCCCGATTTGCTGATGTCTGTTAATTTATGGCCGCCTCGAGTTTTTTTTTTCTGCTGTGGGCGTTGCGATTGATTTACATACAAACACATACAGTTTGCTTGGCTTCTGACTTCTTTTTCTGCGGTCATGTTTCTTTAAGCAGCTTAAATTTACATTTTGGCAATTATGGAATCGTTTAGATTACCATTTGGGATCATATTGTTTGGCCAACAATTGCGATATTGTTATATTGTAAGCTTACCCAATCAACTGGCCTCTGTGGCTGCAAACATAATGTGCAAAAATTTCACACACCAAATGGTAATTAATAAGAGCCCAAACAAAAACCGGAGCGCTGCCAGGCTATTTAATAAATTAATTACAGCCACGATATCAAAGCGAAAGGCGCCGAAAGCTGAAAATTGAGAATCAGCCGGGTTAGCACTCGGAAAAAGGGGAGGTCATTTGAAAAATAAAGTTATAGCGATACACTTGAAGAAGTACTGACGAATTTGAAAAAAAATCAAGTATTTAACCCTAATTAAGAACCATTGTATTTCCTTCAAGACAATATTGTTTACTTATTTTTCGCGGTTGACTTAAATTTTGTCCAGTCGGCTCTTCTATTTGTAAAGTATCATTCATGAAGTCAAATATTTTTTAAATAAATAAAAACGTTAGTTAAGTGATGATATCGATATATGATTTGGAATCAAAATTTGTAAGAAAACAGTATGATTTATTTTAAATTCAATATTTAACTACTTGATGTGTTTCTAAAAGAAAGAGGCAGAAAAGAAAATAACATTAAAGTCTCCAAAATAAAATCTCTTCCAAATATTTGTCAAGCTAACTTTCAGTAAATCTGTTTCCAGTTAATAGGATTACTGGAGTATTTTCATCTGTTCTTTTCAAGTGTAAAAACCCGCGAACTTAGAACATTCCCGCCTTCGCCATCCCCTTTTCCAGTGGCCCTGGAAGTAACAGTAACAAATAATTAGCTTGTAAACTAAAAGTCATCATTAATAATGATTACCGCTGGGGATCTGCTGGGTTCTTGCCACCAATACAATGTGGAGACCCCTCGTTCCTATCCCCCCTTTCGCCCATTTTGTGTGTGGGTGGCTGATGGCAGATGCCGGCATAAACGTCAACATAATTAAGTGAGCGACTTCTTCGTCGGCCATCTCGCCATCGACTTTTTCTACTCGGCTGCGATTTATTTCGCATTAACGTTAAATATTGCTTCCTAATTAACCACGGCCAAAAAGTCGTGGAGTTGCGGGGGATCCACAGAAAGAGGCGCTATAATGACGACCGATATATACTATATATAGAAATACATAAGCTAGTAGTAGGTATCGAGTTTTGCCCTCGATGATGATGAGCAGGATGATGATGCGTCAATTTTGCGGCAGCTAATTAGTAGCCGGTAAAAATAGGAGAAAAAAAACACATGCTTAGCGTTTACAGTTACTGTCAAAAGTTCTGGGCCCAAAAACTCTAACTGCGATTTTGCGTGACGCATTACAGTTAAACTGATTTATGTTCGTTACATTTTGTTGTGTTCTGCGGTCATCAGCAGGTTGATGCTGCTGCCTCCCCTTTAATTTTTGGACTCCTATAAATCTCTCCCTGATTAGCGACTAATGAGTGTGCATGGTATTACGGCTAATTTACTAGTGAATCAAAGGAAGCCATACTTTGAAAAGTGGGTTTTATTATTCACTATGTGAAATTGGTTTGGGTTTATATTTCCGCAGAAAAAAAATGAAATTACCTACATTTATGCACTTACTGAAAATTAAATCAAATCTTTAAGTTCACTGGAAATCTTAAATATTTTTAAACAATCTAGTTTATTCTACATTGAGTTTATAAGTTTCAAAATTCTATTAGGTAAAATTAAAGAAACTCTTCAGAACTTGTGCATATTTTCCGAGTTTGCTTTAAAATGAGAAAATTCAACAATTTGTGTATCAACAAAAAAATATCTCTGCTCTTGACACTTCACGAAATGTTTGTGTCGTGTCTTTGCGAAACAGAAAAAAAAAAGATATTTATTCGTGAGCGTAGGTGCTCATATTTAAACATTTAAAAGAAGATAATACCATGATTAAGCAACATAGGCTTATATAATGGTATATTAATAGAAAAAATTACCTCATATTTTTTTGTGCATATATAAGACATTCATCAGCTTCTGTGCTTTTGTCAATAATTAATTTATAAATATTTCCAAATTAGCTAACAAACTAAAAAATAAGACAGCCAAGTGATTAGTCACTGGATAAGCTTATTTGGTGGTTTTAAAATCAAGTAAGAATCAATCGCCATATGAAGTCGTCAGCAGGAAGGCACTTAATTTAAGGAGCATGCCCACTTTAAGCCCGGCCACTCAACTTTCGTCCCCAAGTCAGAGTCATAAAGTATGTCGAGAATGCTCTTAGCCCCGACTTTGGGTGCGATAAAAATTGATATATAATGGATTATCGTTTATTACACGCACGATTACCCCCCCGTTCACACAAATATGTACATATAGACTCCCACTGGAGACGATGACGATGTCCTTGCCATCGTCCTTCGCTGGATATGCATATTGTTTGCTCTTCTTTTCTTTACTTGCCACTTTCCTCGCCTTTTTCGTCCTTTTTTCGGCGCGACGTACATTTTAATGAGCCTTGGCACCCGCACCCACTACCAATTTGCATGTGCAGTCGCTCGACGGCTGCTCATATGGTTTTTCGACCCACCGAGCCAGCAAAAGCAAACAAAGGAGCGAATAAATAATCGTACAAAGTATTGCTGGCCATAAATATCGGCAGCCCCGGGGTCTGAAAAAACACGGGTGAAGATGCTGCAACATCGGCGAAAACGATGGCAGGACGTCGAAGGTGCAATTTCCATGCAGCATGCAGCATGAGTCGACAATAAAGCGGCGTAATAAGGGCAGTAGCAATGTTTGCAGGAGCCACAACATCAGGAGCAACAAAACACCAGCCACCAGAGTTGACAAATCAATCATAACAAACTTTACAAACTCGCTTATATTTTTTAAGCCTTAAATGTAGCTTACATATCTTTTCTCATTTTTATAATCATAATATTTTAAATAACAATTTATTCTTTATAGAACAAAAATACATTTTCCTTTAAAATTAAAAACTGGTTTTATAGTTCAAAATTAAAAATTTTGTTTATGTTAGTTGTTTGATCTAACTTACAAGTTAAATTTGGTGACCATTTTTTTAAACGAAAATCTTAAAAAAATAAAGGCACAATTAATAAATTGTTGGGCAAATACATAGTAACAAGTGTTTAATCGCCGTAAATTAAGTTGTTTTGATGATGAACTTAATAATTTGAAGCAGCTATAAAAAACTGTAATGTTTCCAATAATTCTCTTTCAAAATAAAGTATTTTACAAAAGAAAACAGCCAACTGGCCAACACTATCAGCAACACCAAGCTGCCAAGTAGCAACGACAATAAACAAGACGCGCAGCAATTTCACTGACTACTGAGAACTTTACGTACTGTGACGAGGACACAACTCCCACTCTGGGTTATTTCTGGATATATTCCTTCAAAGCCCCCGAAATTCCCACCCATCTCCTGGCCATCCCTTTTGGACCTGCTTGCACCGTGTGCACTGAACGAAAATTGAGCCGCTGCTGAACGCATGTTGCGCGCGCTAATGGGGCGTATGCGTAATGGGCGCGCTTATTAAAACTTAAAGAGGCGTGGCAGGACTCATTACCAGCGGATGCAAGGGACCACTGAAAGTGACTTACCTTGCAAGCGGGATTGCCGCGGAGTGAGTTCCGCTTTTCTTCGGTTGGTGAACTGAAATTAAGGAAAAGAGAGTTTGTCATGAGATATGGGTTTGTTTACTGAACGGAAATGTTACAAAATGAAAATACTTATAACTTAAAATTAGGGCAATATAAAATGAAAAATAAAGTTCGAAAATAGTCCCGAGTTTAACAAGCAAAGATCACAAAAATAAGTAGCATTTTTATAAATATATAATAAAACATCGCCTATATTTTAATGGTGTTACGATTATCCTTTTATAAAAATAACATACATAAATTTAAATTAAGCTACAAAACTAATGTTTGTAAATTTTCTCTGTTCAATACGTTTATTTAATTATTTTCCTTATTCTCTATCTTTTAAAAATGTTAAATGTTATTAAAGCTTTTTTGAATATTTTATTATAACCTTATTGAAACCTTAAAAATTATTTTCATGCCTTTAAATGTTTTCAGTGCCGACATTGCCCTTGCTCGTGTCTGTTGTTATTATATTATTGCTGCTGCTCTCTGGCTTGCCCCTTGTTGCCTTCATTTATATTACCCTGGCCTCTGTGTCGCCACTCCGCCTGATTTCCCGCCGCGTTTTCCCGTCGCTTTTCCTTTTCCCAGCCCACTTTTACTTGGCTTGGGCACTTTCATTCATGCGCCTCACGCTGCGCACTCATTTACCCTTTAACCGAAGCGTTCAACTGCCTTTACGCCCCACTCGACCCCCCCCCCTTATTTTTGCATATCATTTGCGCGCATCTTGTTCACCCCTTCCGCCCGACGCCCCTGTGAACTTTCCTCCCCCTTCCTTGTTTGGACCCCCCTTTCCGTTAAGTGCATTACAATGAACTACGCTGCTGCTTTTGCCTTTGCATCCACCCCGTCGTGACTCGTAAATAAGTTTTATTGTGTTTGTGTGCCCACGCCCCCGAAAACAGCACCTCCCTTTGACCCCCTTTTACCCCCTTTCAGCCCCCTTAAACGCCCCTGCAGGTCCAGCAGCAATGCAAGTTATCGCTTCCTTTTGTTTTTGTTTTTTGTTTTCCCATTTTTTGATAATTTAGCCAGCTTGCGCTCCCCAACGAAGTTGTCTAAATTGCTGGCATACATTCTGCAGCTAATACACAGAGGAAAAATATTGGGCATGTTGGGAACACACTTTACCAGACTTCTCAGTCAACACTATCCTTAAAATATTTTAAAAGCCTAAAAAGAGTATTTAATAAATAATAATATGCTATATAAACATGGAGAATGAGGTTTTAAATCCAAAAATAAAGCATTAACTTCTTCATAAAATAAAAGTTTTTTAATGAGCCCCATTTAAAAAATGTTTTCATAAGAAAATCTACTATTTTTCTCAGTGTGTGGCTGCTGCCCACTGAGTTGCATTTGCCACCGCTGCTGTTGCTGTTGCCGCCTTTAGTGTTGCTGCTGTGTTTGGTGTTGCTGTTGCTGCTGCTGCTGCTTTTGTCTAGGTCCCAGGCAAATGACTACAAGAGTGGGCTTAGCAGGGACTCGAGGACTCCAGGACCGCTGAATTATGGCATTCCTAATATGGGGGATAGCTGTTGCTGCCCCTTTTGTGAGCCCCCTCTGTTTGTTGCTGCTGTTGCATATTTAAGAGCGAATGGGCGCAATTGTTGCGCGCTTTATTGTTTTGGGAATAAGTGCGGATTTATAGAAATTTTCAGTTTTCCCGGACTGCCGCGGGCTAAGCTGCCCCCCTGAGAGATTTTGGATTGCTGTTCCTCTCCAAAAGAAACCAGAATTATGTGGAGCAATATTTTTAAGTGCAACTCTCAGCAGTTTTCTAAAAGAGTATTAAAAAAGGGGAAAAAGGCTAAAAGCAAGACTGACTTCGACAGCACATGACATGAACTCAATTACCAGCTACTAACCTCCCACTTCCACCCAAAGTGGGCGTGGCAGGCAGAGGTACTTGGTAGTACTATGAGTCCACAAATTACAAATGCCGCTCTGCATGTAAATGTGCACTTTTCTGGCCCCACAGCATCAAAATTAATATACAGTGCAGTGTGGCCAGGAAGTGCAACAAAGATAGCGGCAGCAGCGACCACAGAACCTCCAGAAAGAGACAGCTGGCTAAATAGAGAAAGAGAGGGAGATGGCGCAATAATAACAATGAAAATGCACAGAATGCGCCTTATATAAACGACAACAAATTGCCCATTTGGCACAGAAGACGATGATGACGACGGTCCAAGGTTCGTTAGTAACCAAGTGGTGGGGAAATGGTAAATGGGAAATGGCAGGGAGGCAATATTCCACTGGCAAAGAGGGCACAGCACAGCAAACCCGTGACATGGTAGACATTAATTGGCTGCCATGTCATTCTGTTTATGGACAGGACTTCTATTTCGCCCTATCCTTATCCTGTTCCTGTTCTGTCAACGCCAGGCAATTCGGATCGGATCGGTACATTAGTACATTAGCGTTGGACGCAGTCAGAAAGGCAATATTGATTAATAGGAGTGCAGCGATGAATGGTAATTCGGAGGGTAAATCTTTAAACCATTGTTGGAAACTGACAAGCTAGATACAAACTCTCTGATAATTTTAAAGAGAAGAAGGGCAAGAAATTTAGAAACCTCTTTTAGCCAAAGTAGCCAAATTATTTATTTAACTAATTTTATCCGTTTTGCAAAAGTTTGTACCAGAAATTTTAAAATTTATTAAAATTCGATTAATTAGGCAGTCAACTTTAAATATATAAAAATACAAAGTATGGTTAAATAAGTGATTATTAGTATCTACAAAAACTATACACTGTAGCTGTTGAACTTATGACAATCTAAATAATTTTATCATAACACTGTTTACATTTTAAAGCTTAAACAAAAAGTTAATTTTTGTTACTATGAAAAAATCTATATTTGGTTTTTATAAAAAAAATTAAATGCAGTCTTCCTAAAAGTCTTTTTTCCTGCACAAAAAATACACACTTTTTTTATATCTTTTTAAATCGCATCAGTTTTGATTGATCTTAATTATTAACAAATTCCTGTGGATTGACAGATGCACGAATTATGCATTATTGCAACCATTATTTCCCTTTAAGTTTTTATGACCCACTTTGCAACTCAATAAAAATCAATTCGTTAATTGTTTTGCCATCAATCAAAAACACTCCCCACCCAAATTGATGTCCCTGAGCCCAAAAAGTCGATTCGGATGCAGTAACAAGCGGAAAGGAGGTGGCCATGTCAGCTGTCCAGTCAACATTACGCATACGCCACATGGGACGGCCGAAGGGATTGCAAATGGACTGAGGACTGTGTGTGTCAGGTAGCTCTGACTCTGGTTTTGGTTCTTCAGCTAGACAGCCGTGTTATTAACGCAGTTGCTGTTACTACTGCTGCTGCTGCTGCTTGTGGCATTTGCAATTTTACGCCGCGCATGTGCCACTTATGTGTTTGGCTGCCACAAAAAGTCCGCTTGGCTTGGCTGACTTCGCTAAGCTCCTATCATGTTCAAGTGCTTGGCCCCAAAAACACAACAGAAACCAGAAAAAAAGCAAGACTCCAACCAAGAAAGAAACAGCATAGGGCTTCTGATGTGGCTGGTGCTGCTACTGCTGTTGCATTTCCACTCGAGCTAACCCGTGGTGTCACATTCGTCGTCGGCAGTCAGTCAGTCAGTCATAGTCACCTTTAGTATAGACTGGCTGTGTTGCAATTCTTGTGGTATTTGTGGCATAAAATAAAACGTAAATGAGCAATCGCAACTGCAACTGCAACACCACGATGCCACAATCTCATTTCGGTGTGTCTGTCGTCTGAATTCAATGCATTTTCAGCGCGACACCTTGAGGTGTTCATTTTCATGCCAGAAGAAAATGCGCTTAATTGCAAAGCGATTCTTTTATTTTATTTTTTTGGAGGCCATCTTATGCAACTGGAGCGTAATGCAAGGCTGAATTTTGTTGCAGTTTCAGTTGCAACAGAATATTTTAACGGCCATGCGAAAATATGTAGAGAGCGATAAGTTGAAGAGTTATTGCCGGGGACAACAGCAAACAGCAGCAAATAAAAAAGAAATGAACCCCTGCAGAAATATGAATGAATACTTTATTGAATATTGTGCAACGTATGCAAAATGATGGCCAGCGTTGCTGCTGTTGCCCGTTTTCGGGTAAACCGAAGACCGCAACTGACAGGAAACCATTTAAACTGACCTCAAATGACAACGGCAGCGACAGCCGGGACCCAGACTCACAGTTCCAGACTTCACAGACCCCATTCCCAATCCCTTTTCAGGCAAATACATGCGAAATACAAAATGCAATGGGGGCCACAAAAAATAAACCCAACCCAAAAGCATGGTTACCCATAGATGGACAATGCGCTGGCTGGCTGGCTGGCTGGTTGGCTGGTTGGTGGAATAAAAACGATGGAGCGAAGTAAAGAAACGACCAAAATGGTAGCTAGCCACAAACAAATTGGCAGCAATTTGAGGACCCAACAAAAGGCGACAAAAGCCCGTCGAATGTTGTTGTAAGCTGCTGCTGCTGATGCTGCTGCAGGATGGCAGGACTTTCGCGGATTGTGTGACTCAACATCCCGGAAAAACCAACAGGAGCCGGCATTCTGGCTTGCTGATGGAATGAAATGAAATATAGAATGCAGCTCCACATTTCGATTGATTTATATGCCCGTGACCCATCCCCCATCCACCATCCACAAACCCCAACTGCAGCTATGCAAATTGCATGGCTCAGTTATAATGCCATTCCCTTGGACAAGGCCAGCATCCAGCATCCAGGGTAATCCAATACGCAGCCAACCACTGGAGAAGCTCATCCAAGGCCCGAGAGCTGGGCAGATGGTCTGTAAGACACGGTAACGTAAGGTCTCTGGTAAATGGACAACCTTTGATTGTTTTGTAAAGCTATCTCACAATATTAACAAGCTTGAAATAATGTTTGGCTTAAACAAAGTTAACCTTAAAGAGGCAAAAAATCTAAAAAAAACTATTGCCATTTTGAAACTATAAATAACATCAAAAAAGTGGACCTAACATCTACTATTCGGAATGTAAGAAGCTTGTTTGTCTTACAACTTAAGGTTTTCTTTAGCATAATATTAAAAAAATTATTTACTTAAATTTTTTGTGAGATAAGCAACACTTAAATGGTTATTTTTTCTGTGTATAGGGTGCAGCTCCTTCTCAGAACCGTCTCCGTTAAGCTAACAACTTCCGTATCTACCTCTCTGTTTGTAAGTAATTTTCTTTAATTACTCTTCATTTATTTTTCTACCCCTTCTTTCCTTTCTTTTATTTCTTAGATACCCAGAACCTCTTAAGTACCCAAGACCAGCCGGAATTCGTGGGGCGTTCGCCTGCGGGAGGCTTCACTGTGGGCAACGAGCATCTTAGCGCTTCCTCGATATTCCCCCCACCATCTCGCTTGTAACTGCAGTCACAAAATGCAATTTTAGCTTTCAATTGCCCGTGGAAACGGAGTGGAACCACCATTTCTTGTTGTTTGTGTTGCTGCTGCACTATTTTTTTTTCCCATTTCCATTTCGATTTTTTTTTTTTTTTTTTTTGTGTTGGTTCGGTTTGGGTCATTTTCGTTTGTTGCACTGCATTCGTTTTGCCTTTGCCGCACACACAATGGCCACGATAACTTTGCATTACATTAGTGTAAGTCGGTGTGGGAAAGACCCCTCGAACTCCTCACCTCGCACCCTGCACCCTCAGTGATCTGTGGACAAAGGAAAACTGGTTTCGGTTTCGCTCCTTTTAGCTGTGGCATTTGCAACAATTGCATCAATGGAATGGATGTTGCTGCTGCTCTTGCTCTTGCTTTTGCTATTTTTATTTATTATTTTTATGGCCAGAAGACAATATCAATACATTTATATGTTTGAGTGTGTGTGCAGGAGGACATTTCGGTCCCATTTACTCACAGTTAGCGAAAATCAAGGCTTCTAAAAGCATTGTTTTGAATTTTGTAGAAGTGTTTAATCGATTTTAAATGTTAAAAAAATTTACAATATAATGTTGACATAAAGACAATTAAGAAATCAGGTACAGATGCAGAAAATAAAAACTACAAAATACAAAAAAAGTTAAAATTTAAGGAGGTGACATAAAGAGGCAAAACCAAGGAAATAAACCTTTATATCATATTTAAAAAAAATAGTTAAACTTAAATAGGTATATTTCAGGACAGATTTCATACCCTATTTCTGCAAATCTATTTTTTTTATCTTTTTTTTAAGATACTTTTTGTTTACAGTGTCGTGAACCCAAAAATATGTCGATGTACATTTCTTTTGGTTGCCATCGAATGGGAAATTGTGAATGCACTTTGAACTGTTCGTGTGCATTCCTTGGCAGCTGCACCAACAACAGATGACAGCTTTATTATCAAATTGTCATGAGCCAGCCATTTGGCCCAATTTACGTCAGAGGATGGGAATCTTCTGCTGCATATCAGTGTGGCAGTGGAGTTGGAGTTGGAGTGGGACCAGGCCAGTATATAAATCACTTTCGCCGCAAGTATCAATCTCTGACATGTGGCAAAAGTTGAACTGAAACTGAACCTTTGCGGACGCACGAGAGCAAAAGAGAAAGACGGTCGCACAAACAAAGTGAGAAAGAAAGAAAGGAAAGGCAAAATGTCGTCGCCGTTGTCGTGTGACACTGAAATGCGGATACAATAAAAGTTTATTTTGTGTGTGTAGGTTTTTTTTCTTTATTTTTGGTTCACCCCCCTCCTTATTTTTGTTTGTTTTTTTTTCCTTTATTTTTTCTTCCTGCTTGGCTCCTTTTTTCATGGTTGACAAGACGCGAGGAGCTGCCAAAGTGCACCCCATGGAGCAATCACTCGATGCCAGTGGAGGTCCTTGCTAGCAACAACAGTACAACAGTATTGGTTAGGGCAACAAGGACTCACACGCATTAACGGCAGCTGCTCCTTACGCTCTTTTACACACACACACACACTCACACACATCCATAAAACTTTATTAAATTTACAAGGAACTTTTATGCAGTTACTTTTTGACATGCTTCCTTGTTCACTTTTCTTTTCTTTTCTTTGCACAAAAATTGACAACGACAATGTCTGTGTGCAAAGGATTTTCAATTTAAATGAACTTGCAGATGAGCATTTTATTTTCTTACACATTCAATAATTCTGTTTTCAGGTCATATGGAAAATTACACATGAAGCCGAAAAAAAGACCAACAACTGGCATTGAAATACAGCCAACAACTTGTCATGTGTCACATTTTGCGACTGATTTTGCGAATATTTACATTGTTTATTTGCGGATTTTTTTATTTTATTTTTCACCAGACCTGAAAAGGGAGTCGAGTCTGAAACTGAAACTGAATCTGAAGCCGAACCTGAGGCCGTTATCTCGTCTCGTGTTCGATCCGCCAACACGTCGTCGTCGAGTCCGGTGAAAGGAAGTTGACCTCTAAAGTTTAATGCATTTAAATAAATCTTTTAAAAAAACAGCACATTAAGCGAGACAAAGCTGAAAGCGAAAACAACAAACCCAAACAGCAAAACGGGGATGAAGTGGAGTGACGATGAAGGGGGAGTAATGTAAATTAAGAAAATTTAAATTTTTGCATTTTTTAGTCGACGGCAATTAAAGCGAGCGACGCGTGCAGCCTAGCCATAAAAATATTTGCCAAAAGCCGGTTGCCCCGATGACTCAGAACTGGTTCGAATCGATTTTTTGGAATCCAGTCTGAAAATCAGCTTTTGTAGTTAATTTATAAGGCATTTTTTTGGGAAAGGGAATTAAACTTTGTAAATGTTTTATCTTTTAAATAGAAATAAAAGTTTAGTAAATATTTGGTATGCGATATTTTTGAGAGGAAAGATATTCAAATAGTTTCCCTCATTTTCTTAGGTATTTCCCTTCATTTTCTAAAAAAACCAAACTATCCAAAGGCTTAATTAATCCCAAGTGTAATTAAATGCACAAACTATTGACCTCCAGCTGAAAACATCATAATTAATATTCGTTTTTTTTCTCCAGCCACCTAATGAGTAATCTTTTGGGTATTCATTGAGATATATAATTACACTAACCCTATTTCCCGCCAGTACAATATACAATTCAGATTGATTGAGTTTCCTCTGTCATTTAGCTTACGCATACGCATATGTCCGAGGTCTCAACTATCTATTTCAACGGAGAAACTGAACTGACAAAACCGAAAGTGATTTGCATTACAAAACTCAATTAGAGGCGTCAAATAGCCTTGTCCCAGAGACTCACATCCGCCCACATGGATAGATGCAAATCCAAAAAAACCCGCTCAACTGAACCCATTGATCAAATTTTGATTGACAAGTCGAGTGGCTGTGGCTGTCTTGCTCTCTTTTTGGGCTATATTTTTCTTGTGCTCTATTAAGCAAATTCGTTTGGCATTTTATTGATCTTATTGTTGCTATCTGGCAGGCCATAATTGCATCATTAACGACAATTAGTGCGGGAGCAGGACGGAGCACAGACGTTAAAGCCGTATTGACAGGTCACCACACAGAATGGATACGTTAGAGATGAGATCGTGAGGGGATTTATGATGTGTCGCTGCTTGCAACTTCGTTGTGCAACACTGTTGACGGGAAACACGGAGTTTCGTGTTTAAAAAGTCTTTTTTATGTCATGATTAATTGTTATTTTAAATCATATTAGCATGATTGAATGTAAACAAACGATTTTAGTATTTTTGTCTTAGCGTTCTGAGTTTCCTGCGTGAGAGTGCTTGAAATAAAGTCATTAAGTCATAGTTAATCCATTATCAAAGATTTTTTTACATCTGCATTAAAAAGTGTCTTCAAGAGATAAGATTTTTAAAGAATGTCTTCCTTTGTCCTTGAATAAAAATGTGCTCACGTCCCCATCTCTACGAAATATCTTTACAATAACCCCGCTCCATTTTCCTGTGGTTGGCTATTGAAAAGCATCGTTAATTGTGCGAAAAAATAACAGATATGCTTTAAGGTTGATAGGTAGAGACAGGCCAACGGATACGAGAATATACTGTTGTCCGATTATGAAATGTGAGACTGAAAGTGTAATTCGATCCATACTGCAGGTGTTTGTTTTTGTCATTAAGATATTGAACTTTGCACTGGCCAATTTCAAACGGAAGTGAAAACAACCCAAATTTAAAGCTCCGGTGCTCCCACTCGATAAGCGCAAGATAAACGACTGTCTTCCTTTTGGTTTTCGCATTTGTATCTGTGTCTTTATCTCAGAAAACACAAGGTCATTCCGCAGTAGCAGCAGCTTGGCAGTCAAATGTTGGCCAAAAGTTTTCCTTTTCACAATTTGACATGTAACAGGAAGAAGCAGCCTCAAATTGAAATTTTAACAATTGGTTGTGTGTGTTTTTGCGTGTGTTTTTGCTACCGACAATCTGACAGCCTCTTGAGTGGAATAATTCTTAACTTGAGTGGTTGAAGGCCCTTCACAGATATTCGGCTGTGCGAAAAGCGATTCAGAAGCTGCTTACGATTTCATTTCCACGAGTGAGGACAGGTCTTTAACAAAAAAATTCGCAATAAAACTTTAGCAGCGAAAATAAATTATTTTTGTTTTCCAAGCTTATTTATTTGTTTGTTTATTTTTAATAACTCATCACCACTAAACGCTTATTATTTTTTATTTACATTGAGCTTATAAAAATGTGATTTATAATTTTCCCACTATTTATGACTACATTCCTCAACAGCAATTGTTATTTTGTTAAGCTTATTAATGCCTGCTCTTGAACTCACATAAGCCTTATCCCTACCCATCTTTTCCATTAATTTTAAAATTTATTTTCCATTGTTTGGCTTGTAATTTTTTAAGCTCTTTCAACTCGCAGTTTAACAAAGTAAACGAGGCAACGTTTTAGGATTTGTTTTTACTGTACATATTGAAACTCTGTCATTAGTTCAGCAAATATGCTCACGCAAAAAAAAAAAAAACAAGGCAGTACTGCTAATTTTTCATATACACATATTTACATAAATTAAAATGTAATTATAATAGTGTGTTAAAAAACGCAGGAGATGATTTATGTATGCAACATAAAACCAGAGGGATTCAAGGGACAATAAACAATGAAACGTGTATAAATATTCCTTCTTTTTTGTTGGGTTGTGTTTGCATTAATAATTGTTACAAATAAAATAAAGAGCTATTAAAAAATGTTGTATATGTAGATCATAAATATCACAAGTGAGTTTTTTTGTAGCGCTTGGCATTCGCTTTTTAATTTTCAATATTTAACTTTTAATTGTGGGCAATCAATTTTGAAGGAGGCCAGTCTCCAGGCCATGGTGTAAAATATATCAAAAAAATAGTTATTTGTGCACATATGTACATACATGTGAACGTATAAATATGATTTTTCATATACACTGCGCCTCGGCATCATTTATCATACCGAATATTTTCATCTGTCAAGCGCATAAATTGTTATTGAACTGAACTCATTTTTAGAAAGTGAGTTTGTATCGAAGTTGGCCTGCACTTTGGGGAGTCATCGATTATGACTTTGAACGTACGAATGAGTGTATTTATATTTACATATACTGGCTGGTGTGGCTACTGTGCAAAATTGACTATTCACTGAATTGAAATTTCAAGAACGCTCTCCAAACAGCCACACAAAAAAAAGCTCTTACAGTTTTTCTTCCCCCACTGCGATTTGATTTGTTTATTTATATTTTTAACATTTTTGTTTGCCTGACTTTTTGTGCCCCATCATGGCCAATCCAAGATGTGGAGTGAATATTTTGTTATTTTGTGCCTGGTCATGGCCCCACGCACAGTTGATACAATTTTACTTTCATTTATAATTATGATAATGTTTCGCCATGGATCGAGATCTCTAAAACCGCAGAGAAAAATTATAGGATATTTTTGAGAGAAAGTACAGGTACTTACGCAAATTATTGAGTTACAAAAATAATACCTAATTTGCTGTAAATAATTTTGATGACCTCGAAACCCGCTAAGTGATATCTCTGACATGAAAATGAGCTGCTCGACTTGTAGAACATTGAAAGCGAATTACTTAGTTGTTAGTCAGGCTAACTCTGCCTTTTCTTTTCCCGGTTTTTATGCGCAAAGTTCAAACTACTTAAGACAATTATTTCCGGCACTTTTTCTTAAGCTTTGCCATAAAAACTGGCACAGAATTGTTGTGTCTTGTGCTGTTTGCCGTATTCCTGTTCTGGCAATTTGCTTGTCGCTCTCTGACTGAACTCGACCAAACTGAAACTGAAGTCGAATTTCACAGCAAATCGCTGTATAATTCCAATTATAAACAATTACCTGAAGTGAACCTAAGTCGCTCGAGTCAAAGTCTTT
The DNA here is from genome assembly GCA_018150695.1 of Drosophila oshimai. Taxonomy (NCBI): domain Eukaryota; kingdom Metazoa; phylum Arthropoda; class Insecta; order Diptera; family Drosophilidae; genus Drosophila; species Drosophila oshimai. The sequence goes on along the minus strand of JAECWM010000071.1, from coordinate 1,305,149 downwards.
TTTTTTCTGATTTGTATTTCGTTCTGTCCCACTAACCTGAAACGAAAAAAGAGAGAAATTGTTTGAGTCAAGTAAACTTTTTAGCACTGATGTGCGAAAAATCAGCAAGAGTTTCGTTTTGGGGTGGTAAATGTAGTAAATGTGGTAAATGCACAGTGTGACTCACTGGGCGTATGAGCGATTTTGGAGCGATCCGGTTGAATGACACCCAAGTGGGCCACCGGTGCTCTGTGTTGCTCCGTTGCAGTCGAGTCAGCATTAAATGTTAATATATTAATGATTTGCAATCGTCGCACTGGCCAGACTTTTCTCGGCCCGCATTGTGGACATTGGCCAACTTAGGCGACAATTGGCCGCTTTTAATTGCCAAGTCGAGTTTGCAAGCCGCGATTCCAAACCATTCCCATCCGGTTCGCAGCACCCTAATGCGGCGGCAGATCGCGGATTTATGCTCTGTCTGGTGCACGGAAAAAACTTGTTTTCGAATCTGATATTTAAAATAAAATGTTCAATATCTAATTTTGCATATTTGTATTATTTTTGAATATTAAATTTTTTTCATATGAATTGATTTTAGCTATTTTAATAGCATAGCAAGGCTATAAAAGAAAACGTTCCTTATTAAATTAAGAGAAAATTGTTTTGAAATGAAGCATAAAAACTATAGTATTTTATAATTATAGTATGTAGAAAATATTTAAACTAAAACATAACAATTCTTATGGATTTTTTACTAAACAAGTAATGATTTGAAAATATTTTTATTCAGTTTTGAATACTAAATAATTTGTTTAATTACATATTTTCATATTTTGGAAACAAACAAACCTGGGAGAATCTTAGAAAAAAACATCAATTTACTTGTACTACTCCTACCCCATAATGTGTTGAATTTAAATTATATACACCTAAAAAATCTTTAAAAAAACCGATTTTTTTCCTGTGCAACTCTCAGCTATGGCAATTCATTAACGCTCCACATGCGAAAGAAACGCTGCAAGTCCGTCTCGGACTCTGGCTCAAAGAAAAAGTTGCTGTGCCAGTTTCGTGTGTTTGTGCAACAGTTGGAGCTTGGTACTTGCCACTCGCAGCTTGCAGCTTGCAGCTCGGAGGCTGTGGCAGCGAGTCGAGTCATGATTGTGAGTGCGTCCGTCCAAACGACTGGACCGGCGTTGGTTTAATTATTTAATTTTGCGCTCATTTGCATGAGGCAAGCACCCATTCCCCGCCTTTCGCAAGTGATTTGCATCCGAGGCTGTGTTTGTGTTTTGTGTTTGGATCTGTGCACTGGAGCATTGTGCATTCCCATTACTCCCCAAAACCGAAAACACCCACGCCCAACAGCGATCTATGGCCAGTGTGAGTCGAGGTGGAAACTGTAGCTGCGGTCGAAACCGAAACCGAGGCAGAAACTGAACCTAAAGCCAAAGGTGCCCCCTTCAGGTCTCATTTAAATTTGGCAGTGTTGCACGTTTTATCCGGCGGTTACGAGGCAATTGAACAGCCATGGGCAGAGAAATAGGTCAAGAAATTAAATGGCCTTTAAGAAAACATTTTTTTAGGTGATATACCATTTAAGGGGTTATATTTATTAATAAACATTCGGGTAGCGAGATTTATAGCAATAAAATTTATAGAATAAAACTAAAAGTATTTTAAAAATACACCTTATATTCAAACAATCTACAATATTTTACTTAATTTTTAGTTGAGGGAAATTTTAAGCTCAAGTTTTTTTACTTAATTTTTATCTCAGTTTATGTTTATTTTTCATATATTATTATCTATTTTTTATTCCTCTTTGTACTTAAGGAAATTTTATTCTATATTTCTTTAGTTTTTGCAATTCTTATCTGTTCTCACGTCTTTATTCCTCCTTCTCAAAAAAACGTACTATTTTTATACCCATTGCTGTAGAAACCAAAACCTAAGTTAAGCTACAGGGCAACTCTAAGAGCGGAAACACCGCCTATCGCCGAAGTAACTGTGAACCAAATGCTTAAATTATCCTCCATTAAGCTAAATTCACTTTAAATCCGCAAGCATTTCCCCGTAACGAAATTGTGAAAACTGTTTGCCTGCCCTGGCAGCCGTTGCAATTTTACAGGCACTGCAGCCCTCGGCCCAATATGTAAATTTTTCTATAAAAACGAAACCAAAACAAAGACAACAAAAAATGTTAGCCCCGAAATAAATTCAAATTTTTTATGAATCATGGAAAGATGTGAGCACGTGGGCGGAGAAGTGCGTGACTGAATAAAAGACTTGGATGGAGTTTGTGTCGAGCTATGAAAAAGACCACTACAAAGTATGTGGTCCACTGAAAACCAAGTAATGCAACAATTTTAATTTTATAAAACTAAAAACTATAAATTCCTTTTCTCCATACAGCAACAAATAAAACTTGTTTAATTGTAATGATAAAAATATTAAATGAAATTTATATTGATTTAAATGTTGATTATTTTCTATCAAAATGAAAATAATATTACAAATCATTTTATTTAAAACTTTAAGCTGCAATATTATTTTGGGGCTTGAATTGTGTTTGTGTTAATATTATATATTTTTTCTAAGTGCATAAGACCTAAATAAAACATTTGAATGCAACGAAAAATGTCACATAAAAACGTGTATTTAAAGCATATTTTTTTCCAAGTGACATTGCCCACATTGATGATGCTTCTGTTGTGGATTTTGTTGGTATTTCTTTGGTTGGTCATCTCCAAAAGTCTGCAGAATGTCTTTCAATATTTTATGCGTGGGCGGAGTTGGTAAAACGAAGACGTCGACACACTGACATACACAAGATGCTTGAAAAATTAATGAAAATGCCGGACCAAATTGAAAACAATCAAGGCACAAAGGCGGATAGACAGAGACAGATAGCCAGTGAGTGAAAGAGATGGGGACAGAGGACTAGAAAGAGATGGGATGAAAATGCAGTTGACCAAATATGCGCAAATATTGTGGTTTGAAAAGAGCAACAACAAGCCAAAGCCGGTAAAGGCAGAAATAAAGCGTGGCAACCAGATGATGTTAAAGATGCTGATGATGACGATGATGATGATGATGATGATGATGGAGAAGAAGAAGCCCCTGACTAAAAAAAGAAAGACGCAAAAAAAAAAAAAGACGAAACACAAACAAGCAACTTGAAAACTTGATGTAGGTCAAATATTTTTTTCTTGTGGCTTCCAGTCAACGCCTGCTAAAAAGTGGTAGAAAGAGGGAACTCGTCTTAAATGTCTGCCTGTGTCTGTGAGTATCTGTGTGAGCGTGTTACTTTCGGTTTATAGGCCAATGCAAGATGGCAAGTTTATGAAGCATATGCGATGCGGAAGCAGAAGAGAACACAGCACCAAGTAAAAGAGGAGCCCCATGAAATTGCACCCTCTCACATCGCATCACATCGCATCGCCCGGGGTTATGATGAAGTTTCCGACATTGATGAGGAGCTGGGGAGCTGCCACAATAACCCAAGCAGCACAAGGAGACAGACAGGCTGTCTTGTCTTGGCTCCTTTTGAGCGTTCTTAATTGCCGAGCCAACACACAAAACACAGAAAAACAGCAAAAAAATAATAACCCACCGGGAGAAAAAATAACCAAGTTCGCAAGGAAACGTCCGATGGGTCACTGCAATCATCTCAAATCAAAATCAAATTAAAGAAAGTGTCCAATCTTTTGCTATGTTAAATATAACCTATTAGTCGTTTTTTAAGTGCATATTTTGACTTCTCAATTGCAGTTATATTTATTAAAATTCCTTACTTGCATTTTGGATACTTTGTGGCAATAACTGGGTATGAAACTTTCTTTAGGTAACTGTATCAACTGAATGTCGAATCAATTGAATGTCGAATTTAAAAAAAAATGTGCAAGCTTAAGCTAAGAATAATTTAACCCATTAGTCGGATTTTAATGCATATGTATGTTTGACCCCTCAATTCCAGTTATAGTTAACGAAATTTTATTGATTCTAGTTTACTTAATATAATGGATAATCATTGATATAATGAAAAGGTAGACTTAAAGACAATAATTAAATGTAGAAGTATGCAACTTGTGAGTTTCAGTTATGTCTATTAAAATGCTTTGTTCATATTTTGATAACATTTCCAACTAAGACAACTTGGTTTAATAGAATTATTTAAGACCTTTAAAAATCAGTTACAAATTTATTATTGTACACTTTAAAATAATTTTGATTGGGACAATAGATCTAAACTGCAACCAATAAAAATGTCTCTTGTTCTGTAACTTGTTATAAAAGTCCTCCAAAATCACGAATTTAATTTAGAGAGACCAAAACACCTTCGCAATCAAGCCAAGCAATCAATGAAAAGCTGTTTTGTTGAAGTTCTGTCATTTGGTATCGGGATTTGGCTCAAAACTTATTTAGCCGCAGAATGCAACCCTGAGAAGATGAAAAGCCCTCCCCCCGCTGCCAAACCCAAACCCAAACCCACTGAACTCCCTGCCAAATTGGACCATGAACGTGATCAATTATTACCCATTGTTGCGCATTTTTTCTTGTGTGTGGTTGGAAATCAATAACACAACAAAAGCAAAGTCAAGCGGCCAAGCAGCTCAAGAGTCAAGGCTAAAAGCGAACCAACTTCGAGTTCGAGTTGCGTTTTTTGTGTCGTATTTGTCTTTATCAGAGTCCACTGTCGAACTAAGCTTAAATAATAACTGTCTTGGGACCGCAACAAATACACAATTATGAGCATAGCCAAAAGGCTAGAAATGCATACAAAATCACATCAAATATCAATGTCAGTCGTTAATTGTGACTCGGTCTCTCGACCCAATCGATGTTTGTGGCTATAAAAAGATGATGGCGTTGGCTCGTTGACTTGTGGGTATTACCTTCCCTACCTCTTTTCGTCTGGTCTTTTATTTAACCCCACGGGCAATTAGACGAGAGGTCTACATATACATATATATAGTCGATCGGGTTGGCTCAGTTTTTTAACTCGGTTCAGTGAGCTGGCACTTTTTGTCAAGATAATGAAATACTTGAAAAATGAGACGTTTTTTATGTTCCGTTTTTTTCGCCTATTGTCCAATTTGGTTTGCAAGTGGCTTCCGCTTTTAAAGTTGGCTCGTTCAGCTATTCAATTACATTGGCAAACTTTTTGTATCGCCGGATTTTCTGTTTTTGCTGACCTTTGCTGGTTTTTTTTTGATAGTTTGGTAAGTAATACGTATCGAACGGTCACGTAAGCAGTAGTTAAATATCGAACTTAAGATAGTGAGTCAAACAAAAAAGGGGTTTAAAAATAAAAAAATGGGGAAATAACAAGAGAGAGGCTGCTATTGAAGTGTGGCTATAAACAAAGCTTACCTAAGCGTTGGGACTTGAAAAACATAAACGAAGGTAAGGTTTACACTTAAGATTAAGGAAAGATAATAAAGCTGGTATTTTATAAAGCTTTTAATTTATAAACAATATTACTACTAAAACAATGAACTCTTGAAGCTCTATGTTCCAAAAGTGTGTAAAAAAATAATATTGACTGAAACAAAAATACATAGATTTTATCAATAGCAACATATTATATTTTTTTCGGCTTTAACAAATAAACGAACTGCTTACACTACAACTACAGATTAACTCTAAATTATGAAAAGTCACGTTGACTTTAATTTAACTACCCAAAGATTACAATGAAAATAAAAATAGCATTTCCCACCGACAAAAAAATATAATTCGAGTAGAAAGTCAAAACCCTAGTCCGTTACACATTTACCATAATTAATTTTTTAATTATCTGCAGTTAAAGGCCGTTCAAACTGCCTGACTTTCCGCTTTCCGGCGCAATTGAATTAATTCAATGTGAATTTAAGCAAGTAGCAACTAATTTCAGCTTAGAGCGGTCAAAGGAAATGGCAGACATCAAGCAAAATGCTGGGACAATGACTTTGGGATGCTGGCCAAGTGAAGATACCGTTTTGGGCCAAGTATTATCGGCTTTTGTCCAGCTTTAGCTCCGTTCTTTCCAATTTCGTTAATGGATTTGCTTTTGTTTCGGTCTTAGCAGCCGTGAAATGTTTTAGACAAAGCCGTTAAACTAATAATGGCAATATCGTTTGAATGCAGGTACTTGAAAATCGGGTATTTGGGTAGCTCAGCTCAAATTAATTTGATGCGAAGCAGGCTTTCAGTGATTGCAGTAACCGGGCTAATTGGTGGCCTGGTTTTTATTTTTTTGTTTTATTTAGTGGCTCTTTTATATCTATTTCCCTTTTGACTAATGGTGACCAGGCCCAGCATGTGTGCAAGCCGCCAATGATATATAATTAGCCAAGGCAAAAAGGCAAATTGGCCGACCAATGTCTGGGCCAGAGTTTAAAGCCACAAAAGCCCAAAGCAAAGTATTTTCCCCCCATAATATTTTTTACAAATTGCAGACTAATTTGGTAAGAGGGGAGCCCTACAAAAAAGGCCAACACTTGCTGTAACTTATGGCCCTCTCTGCTCTGCATGTATACATTTGTATGTTGCACATTTCCTTTTGAAAAGTTATTAGCGTGTTGAGCGCCATTTTTCTTGCTTTTCTTTTTGATTTAACCCAGCGCATATATACATGAGTATTTTCTTTCTTTTTAGCATTTTCATTAAAAGACATAAATTGTGCAGAAAAATGCTACTCCACTGCTGCCGGCTAAAGAATGTCTGTAGCTGTAGATGTTGTATTCGTATCTGTATCTGTGTCTATATCTGTAGCTGTAGCTACAGCTGTATCTGTATCTCAGTCTGGGTCTGGATCTGGATCTGGATCTGAGTCTGTGTGGGTGGGCGGAAAAGGAGTATCTGTGGGGGTGTGTGTGTGTGTCTGCACCGACGAGTGCTTTATTTTGCAGCCTTTGCGCTTTTTATTTACGATTTTTTCTTGCAGCATTTTGAATGAATGAAAGTTGCACGAGTGCAACGAATAAATGAATGAATGAGTGAGTGGGTGGCAGCTACAAGAATGTTGCAAATGGCTCAACAAAACGCTGCATATTAAAACATTTGGCCAAAGGAAGGGGCGTACACCACTGCGTATGCTCAACATTTGCAATTCTTTGCATTAAGCAGAAAGGAAATTAGTCAAATGCCGACGGCAAATTGAATAGCAATAACAAACCCCGCCGTAATGGAATACAAATACCGCTTACAAAGTTGAAAGATACAAAAAAATACATGTATAAAGACCCCTTTGCACCTGTTCACCGGGGAAACGGAAGACTTTCAACTGCTCAGGGGCCGCAAAATAAAAAGTCTAAGAACAAAAACTTGTGGCATATTATATTAAATACTCAGACAGGTGAAGAGTATGTTAAAAAATAAATGTTGTTCCTGACTTAGGCTAGGGATTAACAGCAGATGGTGAAATGTATCCGTTGACAAAAGGGGAAACAAGATATGAGTATAAACATATTAAATCTGCACCTCTAAGGATTGCCCTTAAATAGACAGAAAAAATTAAAGCACCGCTATTTTACTAACTAAGAGAGTTTCCAGAATTGAAAAAGGAGTAAAGTGTAATTTAAACAACTTTAAAAATTAATATAAATATTGTGGTAACATAAAAATCTCTTCTGTGCTTAGTAAACTACTTTCAAAGTTCACAAACCTAAAGAAAGTAATGAAAGTAAATATTTTTCCATTAGGTATTACGCAAAAGCACTTCTAATACTTCAAGCCAACCACAAGCGAAACCATTAAATCCAATGATTCTACCACTTATACCCACTCTTCCCCCATTTCACCGGCGATTAAAGAATTCTTGCCAGCCCGCACCCACTTAAGGTTTTCACTTTTGTCTTCAGTTTCGCTTTTCTTATGCCATTAAATTTTAGCGTTAGTAAGGTAAACAAAAACAAAAAGCAAAAAAAATAGAAAGATACAACAATTTTTGCCCATTTTGTTGATGCGACGTCGTAAACTTTCATGTGCCGCCTTCGCTGCCAACTTTTTGGTCGTGATCTTTCACTCACTCTTTTTCACTGTCTCCCCTATTTTATCGTTAGCGATGCGTCCAACTAACTGGCAAAAACACACACGTTGAGGCATTCAAATTAGTTGTGGGCGCTGTTCCCGTTTTTTTTTTTGTATTTTTCGTTGTAATTTCTGGCAACGCACGTTCGTGAGGGCCACAAACCAAGCCCACCTGACCACGCCCACCTGTCCGTATGGCACACGCATAAATCTCGCCACTATGTCAATCGCATCAAAGTCACGTAATCTATGTGACATTTTCACTGAATCGTTCAAATTGGGAAAAGCGCTATTGAGCTGCACTTACTTTCACACAGCAAGAAATGTAATGATGAGTTTAAGGGCTCCTGATATAAGGTTTAATATTCTATTTTAGATTAAGTTTAATTTTAAATATAAAACTTCATTTCAAAATTCAATCTGAAACTACTTTGTTTTCTTAGTTTCTTAAGTCCGTCGTTAACAAATTTGTAAATAAAATTAAGAACAAAAATTTTTACAGACTAAGGATACATAAAATTAAAATATGTATTTTTAAGAATGTTGTTATCTACATATAATATAAAATTAAGAATATTTCTCAGTGCACTTAGATCGCATAGTGCTTGCAGGCTCACCATGAATAATTCAAGTTGCGTTCGGTAAATGCAGTTAGCTGCACATTTGCTTAGTAAATTGTTTCTAAAACTGTTTGTCCATGTCCATGTTAGTGGCTCCATCAGCAGTGGCTAACACTTCACGGCCAGTCAGCATGCAACAGAAATGATTAATGTCAAAGTCAGCGACAAGGCGAGCAAAAATTGTAATTAAATTTTTCGTTAAATCTGATCATTATGTAAAAACAAATTGAGTTCTGCAAGCGCGAAGGTTTAATCAAATTTTTCACACAAAAACGTTCGTAAAGCTTTTTGCTTAACCCCGCTGTCAAAAAAATAAATAAAAGAAATAAAAAGTAGGAGAAACACAATGTGCACAAAAAAAGTGTTAACACACAACTCGTGAACTCTCACACATGCTTGCTTAAAAAATGTAGTTTTTGCATTCATTTTCCTTAATTTTGTTGCAATCTATTGTATTTTCAGGGAAGAGGAAAATTGTGCGCTTTTCCCTGAATCTTAAAATTAAATGCATCACTAGTGCACGCGATTTTAGGTCTGGATTATTATTTTAAGCATCATTTTTCAAGGTCGGAGAGCTTTTACTCACGGATGACAAAACCACATAAATCAATGATTAAAATCTTAAGACATTCGCTTTGAGGCAGCTTACACTGATGCAAAAATAAGAAACTAAATTGTAGGAATTTAAAAATTTTAAAACTACTATTTTTACTGAATAATTCGAATGACTTTTCAGTAAATGGACTCCTTAATTTTCTTTGTCATCCAAGATAATATATTAAAAAAATGTTGTTTGTGTACGTTTTTCTCAGTGCCCATTGGACAACTTTGAGAACGGGCCAAAATGATTTGTGCGAGGCCAAAAGACGACAACACTTTCCATTCACGCCCGCGCCTTTCGCTTTTCTTTTGCAAACAGTTTGCAAGTTGTGCGAAGCTGGAAATTAAAAACACTTAATGTGCACTTCCGGTGAGGGAAGATGAAAAATCCGAGAGATACTATATATAGCTCCAGCTCCATATACTCCAGATCCCAGACTAAGTGGAGAGCTAGCAGTCAGCGGCAGCAGCAACTTATCGGAGCCATCAGCAACAGCAACATCTACGGCGGGCCAACAACATTTTACGTTAATATGTTTGTTTGTTTGTCTTTTGTTTTTGGCTCTAACCCTTTTTTGGCACGTTTTGTCTTCAGCCTTTGTTGGAGTGTCGTGTTTTGTTTTGTTATGTTTTTTTTTTCTCCTCTCCACTCTTTCGCTAAATGTTGTTTACTCTTTGTCATTGTTGGTGTTGTTGCCAATTTTCTTTTGTTTTTCCCAACATTGTTGGTGGCGCTGCTTAACATTCACCTACTTTTCACCTTGTTAGCCACGTTTGAGCAGTAGCAGTAGTTCTGCGCTTGGCCCTGGCATCATCATCAAAGCCAACAGCGGAGGCTTCAAATGAAATTAGAAGTTGACGCAGTGCTAAAGGAGAGAAAAAGGCAGCTAAAGCGCCAAAAGGCGGCCAACACAATAAGGTACGAGAAGGGCTAAAACAAAAAGCCAACAATGCAAACTGCACGGCGAGCCATAGCGCCAAGGAAAGAAGTGAATTCAGAAGAATAGGGCCTACACTAAAAAAGCTATGAAAATTAGAGGGACCTAAGAAATATTAAGCTCAAAAAAATTTAATTTAAATCAAATTATTTTGTTCCAGTTTTTCTTTAATTTTGTGGGGATGCTTAATTTTACTGTGTTTATATTCTTAGTAAACTCTGAGTTTTTAATCTTTTTTAAATGTATTTTTTTAAATATTTTTTGTTTGTTGAAATCACTTTAAATTGTCTTTTAATATATTTCTTGGCTTCAACATGATATTTTAAACAAACCCTACACTTTTTTTTTTAATACGAATTTTTTCTTAAGTTTCAAAGACAATTAAGAAGGTTTTTTAAAAAAACTTAAACATAGAAACTTTAACATTAGTAAAGAGATGTGCTGGTAATGTTTCTTTAAATGTCAACCAAACAAAGAAATTGAATAAAAATACTTTCAGAATTTAAAAACCACTAAATTTAGGATGTTCTGCTTTCATTTTAGTCTAACCATTTTTCCCTCAGTGTACATCAACTCTCCGCAGTAGCGAGAAGATGAAAACTGAGCTCTAAGTAGAAAGTTAATTAGGCTTAAATGTGCGAGAAGTCGACGATGACGGCGGCATTGAGTAGGAAACACAGCAAATACAACAAGAATAATGGCAACAATAGCCAGGGAGAAGATGAAGCAGAAAAGCCAATTAAAAATTCTTATGCTTTTGCTTTAATTTTTGCCTTAGCTTTGCGCCGAATGGCTAATAATAATTTCAGCCAAAAACTGCTCGGTACGGACGGCATCTGCTTGTTAATTAATTTTTATGCATTTCAACAAATGTTCAATCCGAAAAAGTTTTCGACTTGGATCTTGGACTCTTGGCTCTTTTTGTTTTTGGTTTTTTGTTCGCGTGCAGCGAAGCGAGCCAATCAATGGCCAGCGAAACTTTCGTTTCATTTCGTTTCGACTGAATTTCACTCGTGGCCCAAAGGCGCCTTTGCCCACTGCCCACTGCCGCTGCCACTGCCACTGCAAAATCGCCCCGAAAATCACTGGCGCCGCCACCAACTTTGGTTGACATTAATTGGGCCCATTAAACGGTGTTCGCTAATAAGTTGGCATCAACTTAGTTTTCGGAAGCGATTCTCTTAGCCCTTCCGGACATTGTTGCTGCTGTTCTCGGCCTTGTTCACCGGCGGACAGCAGATGCTGCAGAATCGGAACGATTAACACTCGGATTGTTTACAACTTCGGATTGTGTTGTGTTGGGTGTGTGTTTGCGACCATAACGACAACATCCCAATTCGAGTAACAGGTCAGCCTGAAATGGATTAACCACATCCGACAGATGTACACCTTTCAAATCCTGGCTAATTGCAGGTCTTTTGTTAACAAAATTATACCTACGTGAAAAACAATGTACTGGCAAAAAACATCAATAATTTTATCGTGTTTACATAAATGTTTGTAGCATACGATTTTAAAAAAAATACTACATGTTTAAAGTTACATGATGGCTACACTGATATATATGATTTAAAAATGGTTAAAAATTGGTATAGCTCTTGCAGAAAAATTGTGCACATGTAACTCTTTTTACAAAATTTACTAAATAAACCAACTTAAATCTTTTCAATTTTTCAAAGTGATACTTTCCAATTAGAATCAATTTTTCATTGCGTATTTTCATGAGCCTAGGCTTAAGTACGTAAATCAGTTTAAAATCTCCACTTCCCACTCCATGTCCGTTACCATCTCGATGACTTCATTGTGAAACCCCTTCTCAAAACCAAAACGACTGACTGGCAGAGGAAGTATTAACGTGGCCTTAAGGCCGTACCATCAACGCGACCAACGGCAGCAACTAATTTAGGGCTTAGCTCTAATCAAAGTTGAACAGCCCGACCCGCCAGAAATCTGAAATCTAAATTCTGAAACCTCACGGATGCGTGGCTGCATGTGAGTAAATGTGTGTGTGTGTGTGTCTGTGTATCTGTGTTAGCCCCAATTGAATGAGTGGGCCATAATCCACTGGGCAATGAGATGGTGCAGCCACAAAAGGGACCGTGCCACAAACTTTCTGCATGTGCCAGTCAATTTGCATTTTGAGGAGCTGGCAACTGTTGCATAATTAAAATTTGAAAATTAATTTCATAATTTTCAGCCAGCGAGCGCTTTCATTATAAACAGTTGTCCCCCAAAAAACAAAAGCCCTTTTGCTGACCAACATTTTCCGTTCTCTCAGTTCTCAGCTCTCAGTTTTCAGTTTTCCAACATCTCGATTCACTTTTGTTTCGGGTTCCGAGTTCCGAGTTCCTGTTCTGGTCCCATTTATTATTTATGTGCATTTTGATGTGGAAAACATTCTTTTTTGCTGCCATTTTGTTTGCTTTGTTATAGTTATTTTTCTCTGTACATATAGAATATTTTTTTATGTTGTTACATGTAGTTTTGGCCAGTTGGAAATTTGTCGCCACCCGGAAAACTTTTTAGTAAGTTTTCGGTGGTGTATATATATGTATTTTGCGTATTGTCATTTGGATTACATTGTAATGCAGCTGGACAGCAAAGTTTGTGGACTGAACTGGACTGCAATTGGAGTGCAATTTCCAATTCACACTCACTGCCATGTGGGTTAATTAGCACTCGCTTTTCCCTCAAATAAAGGGAAATCACTTTACAAGCTTTGCATGTTTCCGCTATGTTTCCAAGGCAAAATTACAGTTCCGATTTAACCCGGGCTTGGAAAGAAAATCACAGTTCCGATTTAACCCGGACTTAATGAGGCCATCCGCAGATGCAGAGTTGGCCAAAAGAAATCGCTGATGTAATGCCACGCACTCTGCCACAAGGCAATGCCCCTTCCACTCACAGACCATGGTAACTGCCCATTGTGTGTAAATTTGTTACCATTTTTTTGTTGTACGTTAGTTACCTCGTATTGCACATAAAGGTAATTTCTAATTTGCTGGTGTTTTATTGTTTTTCAGCCGGTTCATTTTATGGTGCCGACATTATGCAACACCTCTGAGGCAGCCACGCATGCGCTCTTATTACACACTTCAAGTTGGATATGGATATGGACATGGACACTAAACGCGTACCGCTCGGAGGGCCCAAATCCCCCTTTAAGCCCCGTCCAATCTTGGCCGTAAAAGCATAACGGCATTCATTAATCATGCGGGTCACGTCGAAGCGGAAAATAGAACTGAAAACTTACACTACCACAAATTGTCTATAATCGAGAATGTGCTCCAGTAAACGGAGAACTAATTGCGCATAATTAATGAAGTCTTGATATAAAATAGAAGAAACCTTGAAAGTGATAGAATCTTTTATTATGGTATGATTCTGTTTTATAATTTCCTTATGGCAGTGCTTGTTTAGGAATGTTAAAGACTTTTCTTGCGAACTACAAAGCCACAACTGCAAGACCTATAACTTTATGTATACAAACAAGATATTTGAAATTATAAAATTAAATTTAAAAATCTAAGGTTTTTTTTCCTTTATCCCTTTGAATATAAAAATATCTAAAATGTTTCAAGTGCATTGAAACGAAATATTAATAGTTCTAGATTATTATAAAAGAAACTTTTATCCAACAACTTAGTATGAAAGCAAAACTCTTTATACCATGCTTATCATTAACAACTAATAGTTTTTGTTTTATCTTTCCGCTTTATATTTTTATAAATTACCATAATTTTTTGCCCAAATTTACAAACAGCTTAAAGGCAAAGAGAAAGGCTTAAAATAAATAAAAAAAAATAAAAATAAAGATACAAAATATATTATTAGATATTCTTGTAATAAAAGCCTTTAATAATTACCAACTATCGAAACTGGAACTTTCTGTGACCTCAAGGGAGATCTAATGAATTTTCTCTTCGTAATTTGTACCTTGAGGACTTGCAGTTTTAATTTTCCTGAGAAAATTAGTCTTAGACCCAGTAATTTCCCCAAGTGCATTGAGACCAGAGGGAATCGAGTGTGGCAGCAAAAGAACGGTAGCATCGACAACTGTGGCCAATTAGCGGCAACATGCAAAGCGCATTTGCATTGAACCTGAAACCTGGAGCTCTCTATTCTTTATTCTGCCTGCTGGTGGCAGCAACTGGGATGGAAAAAGGTAATCATTTGAAGTCGCGGCACGAGATTAGCTACAGGTAAAAGTAAAACCTCCCTCTCTTCCGCCCAGCTAATTGAGCTCTAGAGTTACAATGTGCTGCAATAAATTGAGGATTTTTGCATACCTGGAAAAGCCGGGGAAACCCTCTGATCGATTGATCTACCTGACTGCCTTAAAAGTCACCCGCACACGCACTGATTGCATCATTTGGCCTCTAACCAGGGACAAGAGCGCCTCGTTTCGTTTCGATTTGCATAGCCTCCTAAAGGAACCAGATACGATTCAGGAAAATATGTCAGAAAATTCAAGCAAATCCCAGTGGGTTGAGAAATCCGTGAGCTATGCTCTCTATCTCCATCGCAGGGAGTTGGGACGCCCCAAGCGCCGGCTGATGCGAATCGCTAGCACCAAGCTCCAGCTGACAAATGAGCTCATCCAGCTGCAGCAGAGGATTCAGTGGGAGACGGCCTTTGACCTGGAGTTCGACTCGGAGGCCAGTTCCCAGCAGATGAGTGCCCTGCAACGGGAACGGGAGTATCGCGACAGACTCCGCTCCAATATGCAGCGGCAACTCGAAAAGCAGCAGAAAAAGAAGCGAAAATTTCTACAGGAAATCGGAAAAATATAATTAAGTCTATATTTTATATTTTTAAGAATGTGATAACCTACTACATATATATTTAAAAGACAAGTCAAGAAGAAGAAGTCACAAAGTAGAAGTCATCAAATACTAAGTATAAAGAAACAATCAAGAAAATGGTTTTGTGATACAAAGAAATTACTTTAGAAATTTAAATATTATTTCTTTTTTAATAACATATGAATTATTGCGTTAGTGTAGTTTTAAGAGACAGCATATAAAACTTGAATCCACAATATAAAACTGAAATAATTAATTAAATTCATATTTTCTTTGGGAAAATTAAAACGTTTCAAAATGAAAGATGGAAATAATTTTAAAAAAAGCTAACATTGGAGATGGTCCAATCTTCAACTAGAATGTTATCAGTAACTCCTGATATTTTTCATTTCCAACCCAAGAACTTAAAGATAGTTTCAGCCAAACCAAAATAACGTATCATAAATCACGAAAAAAAACTGTGCCTCTGTGTGACTGCCACAACTCAAAAGATCGGGGCTAAGACAAGCAAGAGTGTTTGACTTTTGACACTCTTGCCTAGGCGGTAAAGGTGGGACCGACTGTCAAGCGCAGGAAAAATTGGAAATGACAGCCAAAAAACGACTACAAATTACCCAGTACTAAACATTCCATACTAATAATAGGCAATTGAAAGATAATTGCATTTATGTCAAAAACAACAATGAAAATAAAGCAATAAAGGTGTTTTATGTTAGCAGGCTCCTACAGCAAAAACTTTAATCAGTGAAAAATAGTTTTTGCATGGCAATTATACTTTTGTGAATTATTTTATTATATTTATTATATACTTAGGATTATAAATAAAAGTGAATGTAAAATAGCTTGAATTTATTTTAAATGTCAGTTAGTTCTTATATCAGTCTGATTTATAGTAAGTAGTTAAAATTTATAAATTAGGGTTTGAAATAATAAAAAAAGGATTTTTTCTTGCTACTGCAAACACCCTACAAAATACAATATACCCAGGATTTCCTTGAGTACCCTGTGGCAAAGAAAAGCGCCAAGAACAGGCAAGGAAATGCAACAGAAAGCCGCCCAAAGGTGAGTGCGCGGCAACTTTTTTTCAATTTCCTGCTGACATTACGCAGAGCGTCGCAGCTGTGTGCCGTCCCTCTTGCACACAGTTTTCCATCTCCCGCCTCCCCCCTTCTCAGAATTTTCCTGGCCATTGACGTTTTCCGCGCACGAATGCTATGTGTGTGTTTCTTGTTTTTTTCTCCGGTCGCGGTTTTTGTTGTCTTCGCTCTCGCTTCTCGCTTGATTTGTCACACAGTCCCAACGGGAAAATAAACCTGTCCCCGTGTACTCTGTACTCTGTGCTCAGTCTCTGGGCCGTGGAAAACCGGTATGTGCGCTTTCTTTTTGCTCCCACTGTGGGCTGAGTGGTGGTGGAAATGCCAGGGGGGATGGGGGATGGGGGCGGGATGCATTGCGTTTCATCTTAGCTCTCGTATTTAGTTGCAATTCCTTTACACACACTCATTCCTTGCACCCACACAGAAAAAAAAAAATATTTACATCCGTTAACGAGAGTCTTAATGTTAATTGGATATTTAATAAGAGGTTTTAGTAACCCTTACTGATGCTATAAATAAAATAAACATGGTTAACCATAAAATCAAGAGGCCAGTTAAACTAGTTAGCAGCGGAAATTGATGATAAAGTTAAGGAGCCTAATAAAAAATTAATTCTAGATATTATTTTGAAATTGGGAAGGATAAAAAGTTGATTTAGAAATTGGTTTATCGTTTAATTATGACATAAACCAATTTATATATTTCAACTACGGAAGCTGATAGATGAGAGGTAGGCTACCTCTTAAAAAATTTAATTTTTTTTTATTGTAATAATTTATTACAACAATTTTAAAGGAGAAAATAATGATGTTAAATATTAAGTAATTAATAAATAAATGTATCATTCAAGTCAACAAATAAGTTTATTTATGCACTTTTTTATAATTATTTTTTTTTCTCTATGTTTAAGCCCCAGTCGCCATCGCTTGTTTACTATTCTAAGTGCAGTATCTTGGCGAGTTTCGCTTAGTTTTTTACAGGCTTTTTCTTCGCTTTTTTTTTGGTTGGCATGTCGGTTATTTATGCGCCTTGTTGTCCCAATTCTTGAAAACGCTACAACAAGCCTCGTGACTGCGTCTGTGTCTCTGTCTCTGTCTTCGTCTATGCACTTTAAGCCTTTTTTTCTAGCCAGCTATTTTTAATAAGCAATGCTACAAAAACGCTCCCCTTCTTCTGCTTCTTGTTTCACTTACCTCACTTTATCCATCGGCCATTAAACGCTGCTGCACACTGCAAAATGGACACAAAAAGAGTTTTTTATTATTCAAAGCAAGATCAATATGAAAAATTCCGCTGACAGCGACCAGCATTCTGCGTATGTGCATATAAAATTTAACAACAACCCTGGGGCGGGGGGGGTGTACTGACATAAATTTAATACCTTTTCAAATTGTTTTTCATAACCCATTTTCCTGTAAATACGGCTGCACTCTGTTGGCCAGCAGATAAAGTGCATTGTTTACTTTTCCTTTATTTTACGCTGCAGTAATTGTTGCAATGGGAGTCCCAAAAAAAAAACCAAATACAAATACAAACAATGTAAAAAATATTGCTGCTTTTTCTTTCCTGAGTTTCAACTATTTTAAGCTAATAAAATTTGGTTTAATTTTGAAGTGACGTGCTTTGCTAATTAGCTGTTTTAAGTGCGAAAACAAATACGTATTTAAGTGTGGGTACACAACTATGTAATTAGGTCAGTTCACTGCGAGAGCACAGGGTATTCTATTATTTATTCCTATTGATTTATTTATATTTATTTGTTAGAATATGAATAAGGAAGGTACTTGTCTTAAGAGGTAGTACTTAAGATTTATTTTTCAATTTGAAAAAGGTGCGGAGGCAATAATTTGGTAAATCCTTAAGCCTCTTGGAATATAGAATCTTAAGTTAAATAATACACATTCTAATGTTGTGTACAGAACTAATTACGAGGCCATGAGCTCTGTTTGTTTATGTTCAACAAAAGCCTTGAGAATTTTGTATCAATTAACTTCAATGCAGTCAATATATTAATTTGTAATAAAATGATGGAGTTTTTTTCTAAAAAATTAATTTGAGAAGCCTGTTATTGATTGCAGTATTATTATTTTCAATAAATTATTTTCATCACTCATTAAATGGCTTTATTAGTCATTTAATTTGATACTTATTTGCATTAACTTTTTAAAACCAGTATAATAAAATAAAGATTTAGAATTGTAGTTCTCTTACATTATAAGAAAGAGTTTACAAGCAATCAAAATTATTAAGTTATTATAAAAACATTACTTTTTAAATAATTTATGTCTTTTGTGAAAAGACCCTTTTCTCACCTTGCCAAATCTAAGAATTAACCCATAACTCCCTCATATTTATGTTAACCTCTGTACCCTTTGCCCAGTGTTCATTCAGTCATGGGACAATGGCAAACATTGTTTGGATTGTACTCTTTTTAAGTTCTCTGGATGATTTTAGCTGCCACTGCTGGTTTATTTGATTTTGTGGGTTTTTTTGCTTTTGTTTTGCACTTGGGCAAAGCATCGCCTCTTCTTGTTGCATTGAATTCTGCGTGTCAGCAGCAGCTGTGTTGCCCACTAAACAACAACAACAACAGCAGCAGCAGCCAGTGTAACAACAACTGTAATAATAGCAACAATAATAGCAAACAAAACAAAAAACACACTTTGGCTCACACAAACAACATTGTACAAATAACAACACTTTTTATTGCTACCAAAAGGGAGATGGAGTAGTTTGCCAAAGCAGAAGAAGCAGGCCAGCAAAGGGGGGGAAATTCAAAGGGGGAGGAAAAAGGGCTGGAAAGGGGGGTGGTGGGGTGGAAAAGCAGTAAACACAAATAAACAATTGCAATTGTGTGGCGATGGCTGTAATTCTGTGAGCTGCTAAATCGTCTGTAAATACTTTTGTACAAGTTAACAGTTATAAATGGGCTTTTTATGAGTTGTGTGGGACAATATTTGTGAGCACTCTACACAACACTGGACACAGATTGAAGGACGTCCAGGAAAATGGGGGAAAAAGTAGATGGATACATTGAGTGAGCAGCCTTATCAAACACGTGAGGAAGAAGAGCATGGCGACTTAAAGATACCCGGTAGTATGACTCCTCTTACTGCCCTTTTTATATGACATTCTTGAAAAAAAGTAGAAAGGATAAAATATTTAAAAATTCAAAAAATACCAAGTGTCTAAAATATTGACATACCAAACTTGGTTCCCCGAACTCATACAGATCCTGAGATCTATTTGCAGAATTCTTCTAAATTTCAGTTTTTAATAGTTAAAATTATCACAAGCATCAAAAAAGTTGACATACAAAATGTAGTAACTCAAACTCTTAAAGATCCTGAAATCTAGATAGTTAAAATTTGAAGATGATCAAAAGTTGAATTTTTTAATAACCATGCTTCAAATGATTTAGCTGCTCATTTTATTTTTAATAAGCCTAAAAGGGTGTCTTTATCAAAACACAAAGCTAACCATCTTCTTTTAATCGTTTTTTCTCAACAGTTCGTAAGAAATGAGGGTTGTCAAATTATGTAGTATCACTAGTACCAAACTCTAACAAGATTCAGGTGCTTTATGAAGCTATACAGCACAGGTACACGTACTCTGTAATACAGAGTCTGTATATAACAAGTAATTGGGGATTTGATGCCCAATGATAATGGCATTGAGCTGTTATTGCCACTGCCACTGCTGCTGCACTGCCTTCGCTCCACATTTTTCATGTTGCAGGCATTCGGAATCGCTTAGAAAGTCACTTGAGGGATACATCGTGCGATGCGATGCGAGTGAAGCCAAACACTTTGCTTATGTCTGTTTGTCAGTCAAGTGAAATCGTATGCCGCCTTCTGCGGCCGCTCCATGTCTATGTCCAACATTGAGTCCGAGTTTGAGTCCGAGTTTGAATCCGAATCCAACTCGATGTTGATGTCTGCTCGTTGTCTGGCCAAGTGGCAAGTAGTTATTGTTACGATTTATGGCATATGGCATACGCACAGCACAGCCAAACAGCAGATGAACGGGGGAGAGTTGGTCCGGTCCATCCGGGGGATTTCTATTGATTTTTTGTACCACTGGTTTTCTATTTGCTGCTGCTGCTGTTGCTGCTGCTGCTGATTTGCCACACGTCCATAATAATGCTAAGAAATGGAAATCATAAAAGTCAACAATCATCCAACGTTGGCCATGACCAGATTACTGCAGTCGCAGTCAGCAGGGGGGTAAAATCGTTTTGGGGTACAAATCCCAAACAGCAAACAGCAAACAGTTAGTTGCAGTTGAATTTGCGCGGCATCATTAGGAAAATTTTTGCTTTTGCGTTTGCGCTTTCGTCAAAAGAAATCAGGTATAATGATGTTGACGCTGCGTTTTGTGGGCAGGTGAAAAGATGTTTGGGGTCGCACAGGTGGTGGCACCTTTTACATGACACTTTCCTACTCTACTCCACATTGATCATTCCAGCCCCAAGGGGCCAATCGAATTGCAAACTGAAATGTATACAAAAATTTGCATTCGGCGGTGAAAGTAAAAACTGCAAACACAAAACTAGGCAGGCGTATAAAAATGCAGCGACAAATACCACGCCCTTTTTGGCCCATTTACATGCAAAAATCAAAGCTGCAACGCGAGTAATGCAAGATTAAATGCAAAATACCAAAAAAAAAAAATAAAACAAAAAAAAAACAGCATACATAAGCCATCATTCGACAAAAAGCGAAGCTCTACAAAAACAAAAGCCAAACAAAATATTTATTATTACACAGAAATGTATGCAAAAATACCCTAACCCAAAAGTGTTTTCAACTGACATATGATGGGCTTTGTTTGCCATAAATGCCATGGGAACATGGGAATTAATTCTTTGCTCTATTATCTAACTATTAAGCCATAAATTCTGATTATCACATGACATGACAACAACAGAATTTATGAATGGCAGATCGAGGTCAGTAAAAACATTTTGGGTGATGATACAAAATTGTGTGGGAAAAAAATAGGTTATGCGAAGTCTTTACAAATTTGTCTGCATCAATTAATTGTCTATTATCTTTTTTTATAGAAATCTATTTGTTGGATAAACTTTTAATCATTTTCAATTTCGAATAATCTAGATTTGCACACAGAGCATCAAATATTTTACGTTTATTTCGGTTTCCCCTGACAACATTTTGTAATTTTTTTCAACAGCGGATTGCTGCCTTTTCAATTTGTTTTAAAATACAATAAAAGTGCATTTTGCATTTTGTCTGCCACGCATTGATTGAATGCGTCGCATCGCGTTGACTTTTTGTGCCCCTGTGCAGCAAGCCCCTCGACTCCGATTTCGCTTTGCGTATTGACATGAACAATTTTAATTATATTTTACGTCAATTGTAAAAGGCACGTCGAACAACAGAAGCAACAGGAATATTTTTGGTTTAATTAATTGAAAAATGTGTGTGTGTGTGGAAATTGTCGAGATGGAAGTGGAAATCGCTGTGGAAATGGCCACCGGAGTGGCTGATTTCGTGCATCGTTAAATACTAAATCGAATGTGAAAGGGATAACGATCTGCGGAGACCCGGAGACAATCGCTGGTTTTCCCTTTTTCCTACTATATATATGTATGAATTTTTTTTGCAAAAGTTCATTAAGCCCATCGCAGTCACATTAATTGTTTGCGCTTTCAGCAACAACGCCCATTTCTTCACACAGGAGGGGATACCTAAAGTCATTTAGCTGGGATTTCGCAAAGATTGCCATGCAAATGAGCTGAGGCAATTGCTGATTGCCATTGTCGGTCGGGTAACATTGTTGCAATGGAAAATTTATTGAACTTACATCATAACCGGCAGTTGGCAGTTGGCAGTAGGAATTTCTTATCCACTGACACTTTGGCCACTCTACCGTGACATTCTCGAGTGCATCTCGGCCGCTTACAAAGAACAAGTTAATAAAACCCACTCGGACATGGTCAAAAAGGGAGTCGAGTCGGCGGAGTCGACTGAGTCTTCATAAATTTGTACTTGAGCGGCCATGTGTGACGAACGAGATTACTGAAATCTTCTGGAGCAGATCCATTTTTCACATTGAGTTGTCTCTCACAGATACAATTCTAACTGGTAGTTGTGAGTGGATCCGAGTATCCAAGTATCTGGCTATCTGAGTGAGTGCAACAAATTGCTTTTGCTTCAGCCAGTCGCTGTCATAATAGTTGTTGCTGCCGCTGCCTTTGTACCTTATTTTTCCTCTTCTATTGTTGCTGCTCTAGTTGGCGTTGCCGCCTGTAATCGGACATCAAAATGCGAAAATGATACTGCCTCCGAGGCTCCCTTCGCGTTTTCCCCCCTCGTGGGGCACTCATTGTTGACCAATAATGAGCAGCAAGCGATCTGGGCGGAAAGGGGGCTGGGTATTCAATTACCAGAGGATGCGAGGGCAAAGGCACTACCAGTAAATAAACTAAGCATTTAAAATGACTGAAAAGTTGACTAGAAACTTTGGAGAAATTAAGTTTTTATAGAATTTATGGTATCAGTCACAACTTGTTTAAAATAATAAATTGTTTAAAGCAACTCCCATATTTTTTTTGACAAAATGTTATGTTAAAAATTGTATTTTATTTAAGTTGTAAGTAAGAACATTGTTTTATTCTTTGTTAAAGATATTATATACTTAAATTTATCCATAAACCTCAATAGCTCCTTAAAGTTTCTACATACGAAAGTTTTTTTAGAACGGTCAATTAAAATGTCTCAAAATAATATAACCATTTTTCAATTCCAGTCATAAATATAGTTTCTTTTGTTTTAAGTGCACAATTAATGAACTCCATCCAGAACTTGAAAGACTTCCATTCATCAGACTTTGCTGAGGTGCCAACACCAAATGTTGTGCAAAATTCTTGCACAATCGAAAGACATAAATTACAACTCCCAAAAAATTATAACAAAACACAAGAAATAAATAAATGAATAAACATGCACGTGTGTGTGTGTGTGATGAGTGGGTGCAGAAACCGAACTGTGAAACAAAAAGCAATTGTCACATAAACAAAGTCTCACGTAACTGCAATAAATATGCGAGCAAGAAAGAGCGAGGTTAACATTGCGTATGAGTTATATATCTGCTCCTCTGCACATTTACATTCACCAACCCACCGATATACATATGTAGGTATATCCCACCTTATAACGCCATTTTCTTTGTAATGCAATGCGCGAATAACAGAGCGAAATACAAACAACCGCAACAATTAATAAAGTGTAACATATGCAAATGATGATGAGAAGCATTTCGATACAACGGGCTCTTCTACAGAGACAAAAAATATATTTAAATTATTTGTGCTGCATTAACGGCTTATTTAAAAAATGTCTTCTTAGAGGTTTTAAAGGGGTTAAAATATTTTAATAAATTATAAGTGTCATACCTATGATTAAATTATGTGGCTATATGTTCACTGTTCTGCATTTATCCCAACAATAAAAAATATATAGGTACAGAAAATCAACATAGGAAACTTTTCATCTCAGGTTGTATAAATTTTAAATTTTATTTTAAATGTCAATAAAATTTCCCATACATTTTATTTATTTACTTTAAGTGCATTTCAACGACTCCTCTTCAAATACTGCTGTTTTACTGCTGATGATGATGACTCTCGCCGTCGACGTCCTTGGGCTTAAAATGAATATGCAACATCGAAGAGGTTAAGATGCTGAACTGCAGCACAAAGGATGGGTCCTGGGAAATTTCAGTTCTGTTGCTACTGTAAAAACCCACAAAAGCCGACCAGAAACATTGGTTTGCAAAGAGCAAGAAGGAAGAATCCAGCTTCGAATCGAATGTATACGTAATTGTTACAATTTCAATCTCGTTGGAGAACGGAAAACTTCATCGAAGTTCGCAGAGACACCCGCACAAACCATAAAACAAAAGGCGGACCGCGGCAGCAGCGGCAACATGCACGTCAACAACATGTGGCGACAACAGCAGCAGCAGCAACACCAGCAACACTTGCAACTTGCGCCTGTTGTCATTTGTTCAATTCCCACACATGCATATGGGAGCAAAGTTTTTTCTTTAATAAAATTAAATTTAATGCTGCCAAATGCTTGGCGCCCGGCAATCGTTCGGTTTCATTTTTTGTGAGGTTTTTTTCGCCCATTTTTGCAGCAAATTGCATGGCAGACACCCAGCACAAGGATGACGATGGCAGCAACCGCAAATGCAAATGAGCTACAAATGCAATGCACATGCATAAAAAATGAAAACGGTTAAATTGCTGAGAGAAAGATGCAGATGGAGGTGGAGATGGTGATGGACTGCAGTGGGGTATCCATAAAAGTATCCATAAGTTACGCTCGAACGACATTTCTGCCAGTCTTCGGTCCTCACGAAATATGATTAAATATTGTAAATGCCAAAAGTTATGAAAGGCGCACTGGGGCCACCCCGAGAAGTCGGTTTTCGAAGCATGCAGACAATTCCGATTCCAGTTTCAGGGGGGGAGCAGCCTTCTACGCCCACCTCACAGAATATCTATGTGGATGTGGAAAAGTGCAACGGCCACACCTTTGAGCCACAATGCAAGTCACAGGGGCATCAGGTTGTCTATTTTGGCCAGAGTGGAGTTGAGAAAATCAATGGAAACCACACAAAAAAGGATAGCTTCCTCAAGGCTTCGGGTTGCGAATTTAAGACTGTAGAGATTTACTAAATAAAATATTATCCTTTAAAGTTACAAATTACCAAATAGCAGGAAGATATTTTTACTTCATATTTTGAAGACAAGATATTTTTTATTTACTACTAAAAAAAATTTTAACGTCGTACAAATTTATATATTTATATGAGCCCAGTTAAATACAACATTTTTGGCACCATTACCTTTCAGTTTTATAACAAAATCTTCCTCTCATAAATGTTTTTTCCAAAATCCATTATCCAATCCCATACCATTAAAGGCACAATCTTAAATCGATTTACTCCACCATAAACGTGATCGACTTTCTAAAAATAACCCAGCGAATCTCTGGTCATGTCAGCTGTTTTTTTCAGTACATGAGGAAAAAACATTTTTGTCGCACTTTAATTGACCGCAACACCTTGAAAAACACACAACAAAAGTGGTGGGGCGAAAAAAAGAGTGTGCATATTTTAAATTTATAACTAGTTTCGCTATGGAAAGCGAGTCATGCCAAATATATAAGCAACGAAACGAAAGACGGCTAAAACAAAAGTAATTGTGGCTAAATGTCAAATGCGACAATTGTTGCTATAGTTGCTCTTGTATCTTAGTTGTTGTAGTTACCTTTTTGTCGACTGGCGTTGGCGACTGAACTGCCCGCAAAGTGAACGGAACGGTACAAGCTCAGCGGCGGTCATGAGATGGTGGATGAGATGGCTAAGAGGAATGGAATGGGTTGGAGCCAAATGGAATGGGAGGCTGGGGAGCTGGCTTTGTGGGTTGGTCAATTGGTTCGTGGCAATGGTAACAGAGACCGCCACTAAATGAGGCTTAACTTGAAATGGGCACACTTTAAGAAATTATTTATTAGTTGTCAATGATCTACAAAAATTTACAACTGTTTTTGATGACAAACTTTTTGAAATCAATGTTTTCAAATTTAAGTAAAACTATTTTAAAACCACGTAAAAATATTTTTAAATATTCAAAGATTTATGAAAGTTTAAAATTTATAGGTTTTAAAAAGTTTTTAAAATAGATTTTTTCCAAAGATTTCCTAATTTAAAGAACCTATAAAGTCAAAATAAAAATTAAAAAAAAGGAAATTCACTTCAAAAACTCGTACTTTTTTTTGCATTATAAAAATTTGACTCCAAGCAACAATTGTAATATTTAAATATTTATTTTTACTAACACAATTAAAGAACAGATTTTTTTCAGTGCAAAATAATGCTGTGTCACTTGTATCTCAAGCAAAACTAAGGCAGGGTATCGAAGTAATTACTTGACGGGATGCAATCTTCGGGCCGCACTAAATATGCTAATTATGCGTTAATAAGCGCTCCGGCTAACGGGGCGTATTGGTTATGTGCATGCATATATATATAGTGTGCTAGTATGGTGTGTGAGATAATTCCACAGTGGTTAAATCGGAGACTGTTAGATTCATTCTCTGTCACCTCGAGACTCTGGCGACTCCGGTGACGCCAAGAATTATTGCGAAATTTTGTGCGATTTTTCTGCCAACAGCCTCGGGCTGCTGACTTTAATTATGAACAATCAGGCAGGCAGGCAGGCAGGCGGCGGCGGTAGTTGTTGCTGTTAATGTTTGTTCTCGTCGCTTTTTGCTCCTTTTTGTGCATGTCAATCAAAAGAGCTCAAAGTCGTGATTTGATGATTTTCCTATGGCACAGCGAATTTTATTGTTGCCGCTGCCATGGGTCAGGCCACAGAAATCCATTTGTCAAGTAGAACAGCAACCTCAAGTTGTCTGCTCTGTCCGCCTGTCTGCGATTCTAAGCCCGCCTGTCTGTCCTTCAATAATCGTTGCCAAAAGCACAGTGACGGCGGCAAAAACAATGAATTATTGAAGCCAACAAATTGTGATTGGCGGAGAAAGAGAATTCTAATCAAAAGATTAGAGAGGCATGAAAATTTTGATTTGCTTCAAATCGAGTTAATTATGAATTATGTTGTATCTCAGAAAATCCCATGGAATTTATGTAGTTGAATATTTAATTGATTTAATTGATTTTTGCTTTTAAATTATTAAATGTTTAAATTTGGTGATTTTATTTAAATAATTTAGTAATTCAACATTTTTAAGGATAGCAAATTTTAATGATTAAAATAAAGTAGAAATTATTAAATAAGAACTGCGTGAATCACCTTTAAACAAAGGTTAAGTTTTAAAGACATCATTTTAATATTCAAACCTTGTAAAACAACTTCGTTATCGCCGCCTTAGAAATGAATAAATAATTGAGCAGTAAAATTAGGATGATGTATTTCCACAAACATTTAAAAGCGATAAAAAATCAGCAATAAAACCTATATTGCATATGATTTATGGGCTCCAAACAAGAATGATCGCAGCAATTATTTCGAGAGCTGGCGCCAGCATAGCCCAAAAAGCGACATCTGTTGCGATCTATGGCCTGGGATTGTTTTATTACAACATCTTGGAGGAGCCGAGCTGGGCACACACATAAATTGAACAATGTCACGAAATAAATTTGTCTAGAGCTCGGACTTTGGGGCAGAGGAAGCCGAAAGCCGAAAGCCAAAACAAAGGCAAAACTGTTTCGGCCAACGTCTGTTAACGTTGGCTGATTTTTATTTATTTCGCTGACTTTTAGCAAGTTGCTAACTTTTTTGTTTCTTCTCATTTTACTGCTGCTCCCACACTTCCCCCTCCCCCCATCGCTTTTCAACTCTTTGACTTTGTTGCCGCTGCCTTTTGGTTAATTTATGCAACGAACCAGTTTTGTTTGGCTTCCATGGCGTTCGCTCAGTGTCAGCAAATCTTTTTGTATATCTCCTGATACCGCCACACATGTGTATGGTATATATATCGAATTAAATTTTTATTAAAACATTGGCATTTGCCCGTTTGCCTTTTGGTTAATTGCATTTGCAATTTCTAATTAAGATGGCTGGCCAAAAACACAGAAAATCAAGAAGAAATAACAAAAGCGGAGATCATAAAGTTTCCAACTGGTTTGGGTCAGTGGCAGTCAGAGGTCTTTTTTATTCGAGCGGATCTCTGGTGACTTTGCTTCGCTTATGCCGTTAATTTGTACACAGAAAATATTGTACATAATTAGAAAAATTTTAATGAGACATAGCAAGGTTTGAATTAAAGACCTTCAAGACCTAGAACCGCCAGTAAAAAGGCATAAAACTTAAATTATTATTCATATTAGACTTTTAGATCGAAATTTTATTCTTAATATCCATTTATTTACAAAATATTAAAATAAAAAAATATATTGCGTTGTTTCCTTTAAAATTAAAGCTCCATTTTTAATTCAAACAATGTTCCTTTATTTACTTTGTACATTAAAAATCAATATTTTGAAAAGGTAGATACCCAAATCTTTATTGGGAATATTAAACCCAGACAAAGAACAAACAAAAAAAAAAGCTAAAGGAAAAAAATATGAATTAATAGAACGTACTTCAACAAGTTTGTAAAAAAAATACTCAAAATCTGATATCAATAGCTATTTGTTTGTGTGTACCCGCAGTTCAATGCAAACGAGAAGCTATAAGCCAAGCTGAGTTGAATCAGCTACCAGTTTTTTTTCTCCCCCTTTTGACCATTAAAATGAACAAGTTTCAAAAGCGTTTTCAATGCAAAACTCTTATCAAAAGTATTTATTTACACAAGCTATATACAATAAATCAAAGCGGTCTGATTGATTCGCCACTAATCCTGTTTTTGTGGACTCTCCTCGCGCTGCTGCCGCTTGGCCTCTTTTTTCAGCTTGGACACGTTGCTCCGGAGTTTCCGCTTGAACAGAAGCTCCCGGTTGACCGCTTTGAGGTCGTCCATGCTGCACGTCTTCAGATTCCGGACCGTCTTGGAGATGAGCTCGTCGGTGATCTCGATCTTGGTGCGGGAAAGCCGCAGCTGGCGGGCATTCCTTCGAGCCAATTCCACACGGTACAGGAACAGGTGATAGGTGACAGTGGGTTTCAGTAGTTTGTCGTGCTCCATGGCTTACTGGGAAAATACAGTTTAAATTGACAGAGAGAAAGTGTTCCTTTCGCCTTGACTTCTCGTCGCCGAGTGATATCATCACTTTCCGGCTGCTGTTCTTATATATTGGTTTCTCAACCCTAGTTTTGTTACCTGATTGTGGTTACCTGGCCCTGGAAGGTCAGTCAGGTCAGGTCAGTACAGGTCAAGTGAGGCCTGTCTCCTCTGTAAATATTTGTGCCAAAATATTTCATGACCTAATCCCGACTAATCCCCATTTTGGATCTTAAACCTTTGCTCGGTTGACCAGACATTATTACACTTAATGTCAGGGAGAGGGTAAGTAAAAGTGATACTAGGATTAAGTAAGGGGAAATCAGTTGCCCATCTTGCACGAACTTGTTCAAGGATGTACCAGAATATTCTGGAAGAGATTAGAGGAGTTCTAAGCCAGGGGGAACTTAATCTGATTTTCATTAATAAAATTAAATTATAAGAAAAACCACAGAAATGTTCAGTGTTTAAACAACTTGAGTAACGTAATGACTGAAAATCTAACACATTTTTGAGTATGTTATGCTAAGGAAAATATTTAATGACATTAAAAAATGTGTGTTAACAAAATACTTGAGTTCATTTATCACTTATCTTAATGAGTAACATTCAGAAACCATTGTGATAGCTTTTTCCCACCGCGTTCTTAACCACGCATTCCCATACATTCCCTGCACTTTTCCCAAGAACTTGTATTTGTTCTTTGCATTTAACCGAAAAGAAACCTCTAACCGACACCAACTATTCCAAAGAATTCTTGGGGCATCTCCGTGAACCTCCAGCATAGAACCTCTTAAAGAATTCTAAACTTCCATTTCCGAGTAACTTGTGACTCAGCACCTGAGTGACATCAACGTAAAGTACGTCAATTTACACATGTGTCACATGCATTTGCATGCGACGCAAAGATGCGTATGTAAATGTAAATCATTAGCATAACTGCAGTTCCCGAAAGACCAGAGTTTTGGCTCAACTTAACCACTTCCAGGTAATTCATTAAAAATGTGCGCAAGGACTTTGAGGCACTCGAGGGTGGAGGATGGAGGGTAAGAGGGTTCCAGTTCCTTTAGGTCAGAGATGGCATAATCCTTTTATAATTGCACTTAGTAGCTGAAATGTAGCGAAAACAAAAGGATCTTGAAACCGGATTAAGAACTTTGGGAAAGACCACGCGCCGGATTAAGCAAATGTGCAGCATCAGCGTTTTATGGCCCTCGGGAGGTTTTGGTTATGGGCCTCGGCCTCCTGCTCATTTTCGGTTTTCGGTTAACAGGTAGGCCTTCGCAGGTAGTTAGAGGTCATAACATAACGGCGGTGGTGGTTGCCCAGGGGCTGGCTAAAAAGGGCCATGCGGGCTAGCAGCCATTTTGACCAACTGCTTTTGACAGCTCGCCGACAGCTTCCAATTCAACGCGCTCAATGGAGATATGGAAATGGGAATGGATTTGGACTGGTGACTGGTAACTGGTAACTGAAGTTTGGGGCCAGGCCAAGTCTGTGCGTGTCGAGGCATATATTTCAGCTCATATTATCCAGACGAGACAATCATAATGATTGCTGTATCACCGTCATCATCAGCGGCGCATTGGAGCCCCAAGCCCTTGCATTTAGCACCCAAATGGCCATTGAATCATCATTTATTTACCCGCAGAAGAATTACCATAAAATACGAAGCAACTTTCACTGGTCATTGTTGACTGTTATTACCATTATTATTCGGCGGACTTAATGCAGCTCAATAAATTTTCCTCAAAAGAATTCGTTGATAAGCCCCAGACAATGCAGTGGGAATTTTCACTTTCCTTCTGCCGTAATTAAGTTGAAATTAACTTGGTGCGAGAGACGTTATTTAGAGCGGTCGGAGGAGCCGCGTGTCAATTACGTTAAGTGAAATTACAATTACATGAAAAGCATTTTTAAAATCATCTAACCAACCCACATTAAATCGCTTTTATGGCAACGGGGGTCAAGCCAAGGTCGCAGACATTCGTTCATAAATAAATATTTAACACGCAGTCCTTCAGTGGGTTGTGGATTGTAGAAAAAAAAGGAGGAGATGGACGAGTGCCACTTTGGGATTATATTTATCACTTCATGGAAACTCATTAAATATAAATGTTTTTCATTTGCCGAGAGTTGAGAGGGAATTTATTTAGTTGCAGTGGGTTTGGGTTAAAAAGGAGCACTTTCACTTGAGGAATGGTTCAAGTTGAGTGTAATTCTTTAAGTCTTGAGGGCAGGAAAAGCAATAAAATGAAGATTTGCTTAAAAGTTTAACGAGTGCTTATTGCAAGAAAATTTATTATTGTTCACAATGGGCACTCCAACAACTTTACAAGTAAGTTTTTATTGTTGAACTTAAATATTTATTTGTTAAACTGTAAGTATTTACATTTAAATTAAACTATTAAAATACTAGTGATAGATATGAATTATTTTTAATATATAATCCTTAATTTAGCTGTTATTCACTAATACATCTTTAAATTTTCTGTCTTTACATATTCGAACAAAAAATGTATCATCAGAAATGTACCTCTTTAATAAATTTTTAATTATTTTAATATGCTAAATACAAAACATATTAATTTCATTCAAAACAGACGTTTTCATTGACAAATTTACCATCGGCAAAATTTGGCGCTAGTTACTCTTGGCTCAAAACGATTGACAGACACTTAGTCACCATGTAATCTTCTCCTCATCCTCATCCTCATATTTTTCAGTGGCTAACTCAGCTGAAAAGTCTTTGAGCAAGAGGTCAAGCCATAAACACTTTTCGCGCAGCAAGAGAAGAGGAACAAAAATTTCGAAAGAGATGTCAAATATTTAACAACTTAACGAGGGATCAACAGGGGAAGGTAAAAGAGGAAAAGGATCTGGTTTTACCGGAGCACTTCAGGTAATTACGCGACACACACAAGTCAGCAGGTCACCGCGCGGGTCAACAGGTAGCTAAGCGCCCCAGATATAAATAATCCTGGTAAAGTACCACAGGACATCATTCACAGCTCAAGCTGCCAAGCAGTCACAGCTCGCTCTGCCACAGAATTCAGTCAAGAGTCTATATCTATAGCAAAAAAAACTTAAAAAAAAACTATTTGTGAAATGGAAAGCCAACGTAATACCATCAACCACCGACGCGGAGCTCGTCCGAGCGTGGGCTATCTGCTTTTCCAGTACCAGAGCGAGCTGACCCGTCGCCATGCGGAACCCACGCGTCTGTCTCGCACCAAGATCCACATAATCGACGGCCTGGTCTCCCGTACCATCCGCCACATGAGGCACTGCAGCATGGAGGAGCTGCAGGCCTGCAAGAGGGAGCTCGTCTACAAGGAGCAGCTCCGCGATCAACTCAAGAACCAGCGGCGCCGACGCTCCTCCCCCGCCGTTAATAATAGGAAAAGTGCCACTAATGTCAACACTACACCCACGGTGACTGTCAAGGCTCCGAGTACTCCACCGAAACCCAGATCATCCACTGGTGGTCCCTCCAAGGTGTCCATCTTTGGCCCCGAGATCTTCGTCTAAGTCAAGAGCATGGTGTTTTACAATTTAATTTGCTTACTTTAGTACACACATTGACCTTAATTGTTGACGATTAAAAATCAGAGAACATGATATTGTATATACACAAAAAGTCACTAAAAAAATAATAAAAAGAAACCATAAACACAAACCACAAACAAATTCTTATTATTTCTATCTTAAGGTTTATAGGAAGAAGGAATTTTATTTAAGGAAACCCAAAAAAATACATCGGTTCTTGCTATTATTTTAAATTGGTTTGTAAAAAAAATTATTTTTGTGAACTTGAATTTCTTTATGCCTAATGAATTTAAAACTTTTAAAGTACTAGACTATTTAATATGATCGAAAAAGAACTCAATATTTTTTTTTTTTTTTTAAAAGAAAAAACATAAAAGTAAAGACCAAAACCATTTTTTTTAATCTTAAATATTAAAAACTGACTAGGAATTTACGAAAACCATCTAATATTCGAAACGAAAATCACAGAAATAAAACTGGCAATTACACAAAAATGTCAATTGTCGGCGCATTTGTTGTAGGAGTGGAAATTCCTGTTCTGTAAGCCTGTTTTTGGCTCTGTTTTTGCTAGCTAGCCAGGGCTAAAATGTGTGCCGCGAAATGCCAGGCCCGAACTCAAACTCAAACTCGAACTCGAGCTCAAGAGTTAAGAGTCAAGAGTTCCCACGAAGCAGCATCGATCCATTGAAAATTGGCCACCACATCCACAACCACTCCACAACAAATCTCTGATAGATGCGTCCGAGAGTTGGAGAGCCGAGGAAAAACTGGCAGACAGGCCAAGAATGCGGTTTAAAGTTCAATCGTGCAGCAAGTGTTATTTAGGGGTTCGCAAAAGAAGGAACATCGATCTTTGTTTTCGGGGAAAACGTGATCACTGCGATGATCTAACCCAACGAAGCTTTCTTCGACAACCCAAAACAGAAGTTATGAACCTGCTGATATGCAAATCGTCATCGGGAGAAATGTATACCAATGAATATATTAACCAAATCAAGTTCAGAGCAGTTCTGACAGTTTTCACAACTTGCCTCATTAGGTTTACTATCTATAGTTTCTTGTTTATAAAGAATGCATTTTGCTTTACCTTTTCGTGTTTTTTTTATTTGTGGGCAGCTCCAAATTAAACGTTGAAATATTCCACTTGCTGTACAAATTTGTTGCTTTCTATTTGCATATCGCTGGGTACAATAAATTATGAGCACAATGTTAACAGGCGAACAAATAGAAGAAGAACCTGCACTTTTCTTTATCGAACACTCTTTTATATTTTTTCTCTCTATTTATTTTCTTTTTATTTTTGGACAAACAGCTGCAGCTGCTGCTGCTGCTCTGGTTGTAACTGTAGTTTAGACACAAACACGTTTTCTTGCGGCCAGCCCAGTAATTACGGCTTAAAGGCTATTTCGAGGCCTAAACTAAACCCAAAAACAACGAAAGCCGAAATGCAACGCGGCGAAATGGAACGAAAAGCGAGTTAAAAAGCTAAGAAAGCCAAAATGCAAATGGTAACACGCACACCACCGACACACACTCACACACACGTACGTCTGGGAAAACGTTCGTTCTTCGTCGAAGAAGAATCGTGTTTATTTTGTTGTGAAAATATATATGAAAAGAGATAAGTATATATATTCCACCGATCGCGTCGCGTTTCGAGCTGCACGACGGTTCACTGACGAATGACCAAAAGCCAAAAGTTTTCAGCTTGGACTTCGAAAAGCCCGCCGCTTCGAGTTCGAAAAGCGGTCGCTCAGTCTCTCTCTCTCTCTCTCTAGAAAGAGAGCAAAAGATCTTGGTCTCCGAAGATCGCAAGTTCGTTGCCTGAGTCTTTCGTTTTTCCTCGTTTTTTTCTTTTTTGTTTATTTTTAAGGTTTAGAATCTGTTGTTTGCCTTTGATTTATTGTCCACTAATAACTGTTTTTTGCATTGTGCGTTGAACTTGTTTGAGAGCGAAAGATCGATTCTACGTGATGACACACTTTGCTAGAAGATTTGAATTTTTTGGGGCTTTTGGTAGATCTGATCTCTCAGATCGTTTAATCTTTCGCTCTCCGATTCGGCTCTAACTTTCGCTTCGGTGCTCTCGTTTGCTCAAAGACTTTTACTCTCTAGCCCAGCGCAATTACGATTGCGCTCTCACTGCTCTCACTAAAAGTTTTGTCTTCGGCTCTGAATTTCGCTCTGAATTCGCTCTGTTTACTCCAGAAATTACCACCTAGTGCTGCCTCGCTCACTCGCAATGCGGCTTAGTGCTGCTTCAGGTTTTTTTGTTTCGGTTTGGTCTATCCAACTTCGAATGACTTCTTAACGGTTCGCCACTTAATGCCTCGTTTTTTTTTCTTCATACACAGAGGGAAACGTTAAAAAAAAAACCCTTAACAGATTTTTAAAATATATAAAAGTAAAGTTAAAATAATATAAAATTACCACGATTAGAATTTAAAATGGTTTGAACCTGTAATGATAACATTATTCTTATATTTTAAGTTAACATTTTTAAAACATTAAGTTAACTACAGTTGTAGTTAAGAACTTTAAAAATAGTGGCCAATTATAGTATATTATTAAAAAAATAATCATATTTATAAGAGACTTTTATCTTTTTTTAAACAAGTTAGAATTTTGTAAGGTATACAACAAAATGACACATAGGGGCTAAATATTTCTTTAAAATATTTCAGATTGAATTTTTCATAAAAAGAAGTTCATCGATGTTTTTGTTACTCTTAAAATATGTTTTTTTTTTTTTTTTTTTAGCATGTTTTTAAAATAATCTTGTAAAAGTGTCTAAAAAAAGATTTTTGTTTTTAAAAAAATGCTTGTGATGTGAATTTAAATTTGAAAGCTTTTTTATATGAAATTTAAGAAAAAATTTTCATAAAATCTTGATTTTTCTTTCCGTGTTGTAGTTAGTTTTTTTGTCACTGGTTGTGGCTCTCACACAGGGCTATCTCATCTCCCCCCTTTTTTTCCCCTTTGGAATTGCAGCTGTTATTGTCATTTTGCTTTTAGCAACAGCTTCACCTCAACTTAGTTCAGTTCAGCTCGGTTCGCTTGAGCGTAAATTTCTGTGGTTTCCGAGCCATTCTTTCGGATAGTATAACGCTCCTCCTCTTCTTTACCTTCTGCTATTATCAGCACTGTCATCGTTGTCGTTGTGTCGTTTTCCTTATTGTGATTGTTGCCGCCTTTTGCTTTTTGCGATTTTTGCGATTTTTGCGATTTTCTTTTAGCTTCTCGCAGTTTTCCTCGCTTGTAGGGCTGCTCTGCCGATAGATCTGCCATATAGCTATATATGTCCGTATACCACAACTGAAACCGCAGCAGTCGACCGCCGATATGATCTGATTTATTGTAGTTTCCCGACTTATTGTTGTTGCCGTCGCCTGTTAAAATATTTATTTACAATTTTCACAATTGGCATTTCAGTTCAGCGAGCTTGTCTCTGATTGTTTGATTGCATTGTTGCCATTGTTAGTGTTATTGTTGTTTCTGTCGCTGCAGACTGTTGCCCCACTTTTACTTATGCACATAAATAATTAGTGTATTTATGTTGTAAACGGCTTGATAACAACATTTGCATCGTTAGCCAAGTTAGCACAAGTATGGGTGTACTTCAAGTTTAAAGGGGGCTCTGTGTGTGCTTATTTGCCGAATATATTTCAAATATATCCTTTCATTGCATTCAAGTTTCAGTAGGGACTCAGAAAGTATAACTTTCTGGTAATTTAAAAAAAGCTGTGACATGTTTGATAAGGATAAAATTAATCGTATAAATAACTGAAATTATTTTATTAACCCATTAATAAAACACAATTTAAATACTAATAAATATATCTTAAAATTGTTTTTTAAATTAGTCAACATTTTGATTTTTGTGATTAAATGTTGTTGGTAATTAATATATTTATCAGTACTTAATAATTTAAAGCTTTAAATTTTGTAAGCAATTTTAAACAAGGTACGCAAAACTACTAAGCTCTATATTAAACCACTTTTTTTCAATTCCCAAGCCATATTAATTTACTACAAATTTTTAGTATTGAATCTACCAATACGAGTTATCACTGTATCTTTAGTAAGTCGTCCACTGTGGCGCCGTCATCTAATCAGCGGACTTTTCAGAAACTTGTAAAAACGAAATTCGCTGCATACTTTTCGGCGGGTAAATATGAAGTAATTGCGATCTCGCATGCTACTTTTTCTCTGATTTTCTGTGGAGAAAATCGTGGGGAATCGCTTTTCCGTTTTCCCTTGCAATATATTTTGCTGGTTTTTGCCAGCGCATGAGTTCTTAATTAGCCCGCAATGAGTTGTCGATAGCATTTGCCATTTGCGAGTACATGAAATTCGGTTTGGTTTTTGCCCTGACATAACAATTTCGGCTTGTCTAATTGGCGGCCCTCTGCCTCTGCCTCTTGTAAAGTGTTCTTTCGGTTTGAGTTTCCCTCTAATTGCATTTTGTGTACTCATCTAATGGTGAAAAGGGTGAAGAGCACAAGAAGAAGGCAAAAGGGTTGCTAAGGCCCAGAGACATGTGCTGATAATAAGCCGCTTGCCAGGGTGTCGTTAATTTGTGGGTGGCCCAAAACTGGCACAATTATCTGGCTGGTGGGGAAAATTATAGAGATACGTTAATTGGCCGGAGGTGTTGGCCTGTTAACTGCCACAATTAAATTCAATGCCACTGCAACCCAAATCCGCAAGGCAACCAAAAGCCCATTGATACTTATAGTTCTGTAATCTGTGGGGTTAACTTTGGGAGGAGCTTTGTTCATGTTCATCATGATTTTTTTGTGTTTGTAAAAACAATAAAATAAATTTCATATTAACATTAACAACAAACTGTACATCATGTTGTATACTTTTTAAGTCACAATCAAATTTTTTTGTTTTATTTAATGAGAAAACATGTAAACGAAACAAAGAAAAAATAACACAAATAAAGGGCTACAGGAAAATCCCGAGAACAAAGTTTACAATAATTGTAAAAACAACAAGCAATAAAATCATATAATGTGAACAATATTTTGTAAACTAATATTGTTTTATAAATTAGTACTTGGTGTCGCACTTGTTGTTCAAATGGTCACAAAAAAATAGGTACAATATAGGCCACATATGATATAACTGTTTTATATTTATTTTTAAATCTGAAAATCTAATGTTATGTCAGCTAAAGTTATTTTAAGAGAAGTTTTCACTTTAAATATGTGTGCATTATAAATAATTCTAAATTTCATCACAGAATGCTCTGTTACAAGTGTCTACTTAAACAACAATTTGACTCACTTCAAACCACACACTCTTAGTTTTCAGTCCCTTTTTCACAACATTATATAATACATTTTTCCATCATGGCGCTTGTTTATGGCGTGGAGAAGAAGACGGTGCCCACCTACATGAAGTACGTGATGGGAGGAACCTCTGGGATGATGGCCACCTGCATTGTCCAGCCGCTGGATCTGCTCAAGACCCGCATGCAGATATCTGGAACTTTGGGCACTCGCGAGTACAAGAGCTCCTTCGACGTCCTATCGAAGGTGTTCAAGACTGAGGGCATGTTGTCACTCTACAATGGATTGAGTGCTGGCTTGATGAGACAGGCTACTTATACGACAGCCAAGATGGGTGTCTATCAAATGGAGATGGACTGGTACCGCAAGAACTACGAGAGTGATCCATCTCTAGTGGCCAGCATGAGTATGGGCACCATAGCTGGAGCTTTTGGAGCCATTTTGGGTAACCCAGCAGAGGTGGCCCTCATCCGAATGATGTCCGATAATCGTTTATTGCCGGAGGATAGGCGTAAACTACAAGAACGTGGGCGATGCCTTTGTAAGAATCGTAAAGGATGAGGGCTTGGTGACTTTGTGGAGAGGTTGTATGCCTTCTGTGGGTCGTGCAATGGTAGTGAACATGGTCCAACTGTCCTCCTACTTCCTAATGAAAAACCAGTTAAGTGGCTACATTGATGAGGGTATACCCCTCCACCTAAGTGCAGGCATTATGTCTGGTTTGCTTACCACCTTGGCCTCAATGCCTCTGGACATGGCTAAAACACGCATCCAGCAGATGAGAGTGATCGATGGCAAGCCGGAGTACGTGGGCACCATCGATGTCCTGAAGAAGGTCCTGAAGAACGAAGGAGCCTTCGCCATGTGGAAGGGTTTCACTCCCTGCCTGATTCGCATGGCTCCACACACCGTCTTCTCTTTTATTTTCCTGGAGCAGATGAACAAGGCCTACAATAAGCATTTCCTCGGAGATTCACCATCTGATTCGGGGTCTTAAAGTCGCAGAAATAGGCCAATTCAACATTCCACCAACCTTTGTCAAATTTTACACCCAAAAGCAAAATGAAATATTTTCCGATATGGCTCTGTAAAATGTGTACGTTCTGTAACGTAATTATAATTATATTATATACTACAAAAAAGTGTTTTCTTTTAATTTTAAACCCTACTAAACATTAAACCCTACTACTAAAACATTAAAAATAAGTGAAATCATTTAAAATATTCAAAAACATTGTTTTTCAACTAAAGTAAGTTTTGTTTTGTTTAAAAGAAACTCATCTTCTACTACGATCTTTATTTAGTTATTTTTGATCAAAGAAGGCATTGTCATCATGGTTAAATTTCTTGCTCTGACCCACTGAGCCCTGAACGTTTTAAAATCTGTTTCAAATTATCTTTTCTGAATTTAACATTTGTTTTTTAAATTTCTAACCATGGAATCTACCCCTTACCACGTTGAAAAGAAGAAGATTCCCAACTACATGATGTACATCAACGGTGGTCTGGCCGGAATGATGGGCACCTGCATTGTTCAGCCGCTGGATTTAGTCAAGACACGGATGCAGATTTCCGCTACCACTGGGGAATACAAGAGCTCCTGGGACTGCCTATCGAAAACGTTCAAAAACGAAGGTATTGTGGCCCTGTACAATGGACTAAGTGCTGGACTGATGAGACAGGCAACGTATACAACTGCTCGAATGGGTTTCTACCAGATGGAGAACGAGGCCTATCGAAAGCACTACAATGCTCCACCCACTGTTTTGGCCAGCATGGGAATGGGTATACTGGCAGGTGCCTTTGGAGCCATGTTTGGCAATCCAGCGGAGGTGGCTCTCATCCGGATGATGTCCGATAACCGACTCCCACCGGCTGAAAGACGTAACTACAAGAATGTGGGCGATGCCTTTGCGCGGATTGTGAAGGATGAGGGGGTGACCACTTTGTGGAAGGGCTGTATGCCCACTGTGGGTCGTGCCATGGTGGTGAATATGGTCCAGTTGGCTTCGTACTCCCAGTTAAAAGGACTCTTTGCCGAATACTTATCCGGACTTCCCCTGCAAATCTCTGCTGCCATGATGTCTGGGTTGCTGACCACCTTAGCATCTATGCCTCTGGACATGGCCAAGACCCGGATCCAACAGCAGAAGACCGGCGAGTACAAGGGCACCGTGGATGTCCTGGCCAAAGTCTTCAAGAACGAGGGATTCTTCGCCTTGTGGAAGGGCTTTACACCTTACCTTTGTCGAGTTGGGCCGCACACGGTGTTCGCTTTTATGTTCCTGGAGCAGCTCACCAAGGCCTACAAGCATTTTGTTCTCGGCGACGACTCCGAGTCAACCATTTGATTTTAATTATATTCTATCGTTTGGTTTCTACAAAAATCTGCAGTTGTCACTTTTGGAAGATCTCTTTTGTTTAAAATTAAAGTTAATCCTAAATTTCGAGCCCTAACCAAAAACAAAAAAAATTTAAGTGACAATTTCCAATTTTAAATTCGCACAAAAGTTTAAAATTTTCATAAGGCCTACTTATAACATTAAAAAAAAGTTCATTGATTTATGCAGTTAACATTAAAACGTTGATTAAATGTTTTTTTATGGTTTTAGCCAGGAAACTTTTCTCTGAAGCTTTTATAAAAAATAAAACTCCCTCTATAATGCCTTTCTTGCCCACAATAATGCCTATTTTTACCATTTTAGAAAATGGGGCTAATTGGTTTTACTTTCTTATCACTTTAATATGATTAATAATTTTTAAAGAAATTTTAAAGCAAGTCTTAAGTTCCTATATTGCAAGATTTTCTATGAAGCATTTATCGCATGGGATAAACGATCTCCAACTGGATGTATCCGTCCCGCTCCAACGATCAGCTGGGCTTTGTTTTCCATGGGGCTCTGCTCCGCTTATCAGTCGCTCGATCAGCCGGTCCGGTAATCTTGGCGAGTCAGTTGCGTTCCTACGTTGCGATCGAGCGGTTCG
Organism: Drosophila oshimai; assembly: GCA_018150695.1. Taxonomy (NCBI): domain Eukaryota; kingdom Metazoa; phylum Arthropoda; class Insecta; order Diptera; family Drosophilidae; genus Drosophila; species Drosophila oshimai. Next base: position 1,264,547 of record JAECWM010000071.1, on the reverse strand, counting down.
CGAGCGGCTTCGGTTTCGGTTGATTCTCAGTGGTGGATCAGCGGTGGACCAGTGGACCAGATCGGGATACCTTAGTGATAACTTGGTGATATCTGGCAGGGAGCTGAGCAAAGCTCACAGCGGCGTCTCTCAATTGAAGCCACTTAAGTTTGCCGCCGGAGATCTGTGAAGGAAATCTCTCACTTGGGATGAATCAACCGTTGAGTTCATGCCGCGGAAGTGTTAATTTAGCAACCAAATACGACTTGTAGAGATCATCTGCTGAAAGTGCTCTTTGTGTGCCTCATACATAAGTCGTGGCTGTCCCGTTCTTCATATAATCAAAGAAAATAAATATATGCAAATGAAATTATGTGTGAGCTACCTTCCAAGATAGACACATAAATCGGTAATTAAGTGATAATTATTTATGGTGTGAATTAGTCCGGACATTGACAAATCTCTGGGCGTTGTAAGCTGCTGGAGTAGCCGACGGAACCACTCGACGCACAGGTGAGTTCACCGATAACAATCTGTATCTGTGTCTATCTGGATTTTATGGTGGCACAATGGACACTCCTCCAGATTGTGACGATAGGAAAGGTTTTATCGCTAACGCCGCCGAACGATTGTGATTGATTGATTGCTTGAGTCTTGAAGAAATTTATGAACGATTCATTGATAGGCCAAGCCAATTTGTCATAAAGTCTGGAACGCTTTAAGATTGCCGGAAATCCCACGGGAACTTTTACTTTATTGTACAGTTTAATATTGATTGGGGGCAAAGGTATAAAGTGTTTAGGAAAATATTTAAAATTTTAAATAATATCTGTTTATTTGATTTAAGAGTCTTTTATATATGAGTTAGAACAGGAAATGGGTCATTAACTATTTCAGGAGTGTAAAGAATTTTCTCAATCATAAGTGAATAAGAGGCATCTCATCGTCGAAACCTTCTATAGAACCCAATAGACATCTTTCTTGTTTCTTTATTAGAATTATGACCTCATAAATTTGTTTATATCTACTTGCATGTCAAAACATTCGCAGTAAACAGCAAGTTTCCCAATCGACTGATTTGACACTTCGATTACCGTTGAGGGAGAACATCTGAATGTCAGGTAATTGCCTGCTGTCAGGTGGGGAATTGTCTACTGGGTTTGGGGTGTAAATTATTTGGCATTTATCATTTGAATCTCTGATAATCCCCACAGTGCTTGTGGACATTTACCTCAGATAACAGCGAGATAATGACGCGCAAGGTTTTGCTCTAGTTCTATTTAATTATTTCTTGTTGACTTTTCCTAGGGCAATTAAAAGTTTATGTTGTTTGCTCGAAATGGTAATTACCAAAAGCTAGAACCTAAATCACGAGAATATTCAAAAGCAAATAATAAACACTTTTTGATATTTGCGAAAAGCTAAAATAACATACAAAGATGTTCAGTAGTTTAAGATAGTTGCACAGCGAATTTGAACTTTCTTATTAAATTTACATTTTAATCGTAATTTTGTATTAAGTTTATTTATTTTCTATAAACATTTTTTCCATTCTTATCCATCGTTCTGCAGCAAAGACAGCAGCTTAAACGTTTTGTCGGTCTATTTGAACTAGAAATTCTAATTAGCTCCATTTTGTCTGCATATTAATTTGTCAACAAATGAGTTAAAATAAACAATGAGTGCCAGCTAACACGCTTCGCTCGGCATTTAAATTTTTTGCGATTTGTTGTTTATTTAAATTTTAATTGGAAATCAAGCGGCAGAAATCAAATTAAAATGCAATTCTGCCTTCCGAACGAAACTCAATAATGTAGTTAATGTTTGGTTAGAGCGATTAATGAGCGGACAATTGGTAGGGCAAACCGAAATGTGTCAACAAAAAAACTGAATGCGGTTGACGTTTTGACAATACAAATATGGCATCACATAGTGAAAAACTAAATATCAGAATAATCGAATTAAGTGAGGAGAGGTGATAAATTGATTACTAGCAGACATTCAGATACTTTTTAATTCAGTGAAAAAATGATATGAAAAAAAGAATACGTTTTATTGTGCCTTCCGGACTTTAACATTTTTAATACTTAATTGTAAAACCACATGCGCGAAAAATAAACCTCCATAACATTTTTTTTTTTAATTCAATAAAACCTTTCAACGCGTATTAAATTTTAAAACATAAGAAATATGACTAAATCATAAACGTTGATTTAAAATATGCAAAATTCACAACAAACCTATCTTGCTTTAAGCTTGCAATGTTAATTCTGTGAATCCATGAATGCTTAAACAAACTCGATTCAACATCAATATTCCCAGCAAAACTTCACTTTACAAACCCTTCTGCATATTAATGAAAATGAAAAGGCTGAATAAATATAGATAGCAGAGCAGATGCTTCATTTAAAATCTAATAAAGTGGAACTAATTCATGTTACTTCGAATATCTTGTCACAGTGATTGTACTCACTTTTACACTTTGCAGTTAATGTTTTGCAAATTGAAATGACAAAGTGGGCACTCGCTCGATGGTGTTCGTGTGTATCTGTGAGTCTGTGTCAAGTCATTATCATAGCCTATGAATAACGGGCAGACAAAACCGCACGTGATCCCAGTTCCCCTGTTATTATTGTTGTACATATGTACATGTAGTAAAACACCCACACACAACTGCATCCATAACTGGTTTAATAAGCTCGCTCGTCGTCGGCTTTTCGATCACATGACAACAGATCAGTTGTTGGGTTTTTGAGGGGCTTTTTATATGTTGATGCTTTTTTCGAACATCAAATGCAATTAACTAATAAGCAAATTAACGAATGCCTCTAATGGATTCATAACAATAATAAAAACGGCCATCTTAAAGTTAGCACGCAAAAGCCTGGGGTCAAAGGTCAATCGCCAATTTTTCGTTTGACCGAACCGCGCGAATCTCACATGTCATCGTTTATGACAAAAGTGAAGCATAACACATACATCATACATTTAACAAAAGGTGCAGTGAGAAAAATAGGGGCAGTGAAAATTTATTTTATCTTTCCTTAAAATACTTAATGGACTACAAAAATTTTTTTTTTTATTTTTTTTTTTTATTAATTATGGCTTGTACATAATTGTACATTTATTTCTGTTTAAACCTAAATTTATTTTAATTTAATCGAAAATTATGTATGTACATTTTAAAATAATATAGTTTTGGTCACACTGCAGCAGTGCACAGTCAGTTCAAAAAAGGCCAGGTCAACAAAAAGCGAAAAAGGGACAGAAATTTAAAAAAGGACAAAAAAGGCCAACTTATTGTTTTAACAAATTTATGTTATTAGGTAAATTTTTTACTTCAGATTCACATATGTCATGATTATTGTTAGCGGAGTCAAAATTGCAATTAAAAAACATTTAGGTGATATCAGAAAATTACAAGCTAAAAGTAACCTAATCTTAACATGTTTTGAGGGTCTGCAAAAAAATTTCAAGTACTTTTAGAAAAGTTTTAAAAAAAACACAAATTAATTGCTTAAAACCCTTTGTACATTATTCATAGCGTTTGGTAATTATTTTATCGATCGATTTAATCGCTTTAAACAACATTTTAAGCAAATTAGATTAACTTGAGATGGATCTGATTTTAAACATTCTTCATGATTTTAGTGGTTAGTGGTAAAATCACAAAAGTGTTCGACTAGCTCCTAAAAAGGTCATTTGTTTTGAAATCAGGATGAATCAAGTAAAAATCATTCAACTTTTCCTTTAAAATTTATTGTCAAAAAAGGCCAGATTTCCGGACAGGGGCTGTTGAAATTTTTCCGGCTAAGGCCGTTTAAAAGGACAGATCTGTCCGGAAAAAGCTAAATTGGCAGCACTGCACTGCAGAGGAACTTTAAGGTAATCTCTTTTGCTTAAATCAGTCGCTTATAAATCTTTGCTTTTAACACTCGAATACCGTAAATATTTGATCATTTCTGGAAACATTATATATATTTAAATAAATATCTTTTAGTATTACGCCAAATATGTTTAAGACTTTTACCCCATTTTATTTTTAATTTTTATTTGCGATACGAAAGTAAGCAAAACGAAACAAACGCTGTCCGTCGTCCGTCCGTCCGTCCGTCCGCACAAACATCGAGATCTCGGGAACTATAAGAGCTAGAGCCACCAAATTGCACACAGACTCTATAAGCAAGGCGCAGATCAAGTTTGTTTCAAAACCTGGCCACGCCCTTTTACGCCCACAAACCGCGAAAATCTGGCGCCCTCATTTTATGCAATCGTTACGGTTTAAAAAGAAATATAATAATGTGCACTGTCTACTACATTTCGAACCATTTTGTGCTCTAATAAAAAATAAAGAAGTTATAGAACATTTCTATGCCTTATACAAATTTGTTAATGTAGCCCCATAGGTGGCGACTCTATCGTTTTTTTTCGTTTTGTTTTTTTAAAGAGGAAAATGAGTATCGCAAATCTTATAGTCGGGAAACCCGACTATAGCGTTCTTTCTGTTAATTTTGAAATATATCTAAATTTCCGCTCAGTGTGCAAATATGTTTGCCCTCCCCTTGATGGGCAACAGATAAGCCTTCTCGGCAACAAAATAAAATTGTGGCTGTCATCTGGTCGCATCTTGGGATGGGACACAATCATTATCGTGGTTGCCCAGATGCGTGCACACTCGTGCATGGCCACAATTTGTCTACGACAGACAGTCCGCGAGAGTTGCAATTTTCGAATTAAGACAATTGCCACACGAATTACGGATCCCAAGATTACCCGGCTAGATTCGCGACCCAAGTCATCCGTCTCGGTGTCCCAGTGTCTCAGTGTCTCGTTTCTTCTCTCCGTGCACAAAATCAATGCCAAAAGTAATGCAAATTTTTGTGACAGACTCTTTTTTCGTGTCGCTTTGTCGGGCGGCTGCCAAAAATAAATTGAATTTTAAATGAGCGTCGCAAACCTCAGCAAAAGTAATCAAATATTTAGAAAACACTGGGGACTGAGTGCCCAAGGCTAGACATGAGATATGGGAGGACATCGGACAGCCTGATGCTTTAAAAAAAATGGTTCATTTCAAGCCAATAAATTGGTGGCACATTCGCTGATGCCATGGTAATACAACAATAAGCCCAAGAATAGGAAATGTAATATATAAAAAAATAATTTAAATCAAATTACTTGTAGAAATGTTTCTTTTGTATTTTTTTCTCCCAAGAAAAAATATTTATATAGCATAAATTTTGTGATGGAGATGGGGAATAATTTTGTTGGATATAGAAATTCCTTTTAAAGTTTAAATTCCGTACATGACTTTAATAAACTTAAACATGTTTCCTACATTTCCATAGACCAAAGATTGAACCAAAAATATATGTCTTTGGTCAAGAGGACTTCATTAAATTAAAAACTAACAAAATAACAGCTGACTATTAAAAATACCCTACAAAAACAAAAGAGTATACCCTAAAAAAATGTAGCAAACAAATCTGGGAAATCTAAGTCCCTGGCCTTTTGTCTTCCACCTCGGCACAATCAGAGCGCAAACACCCAAGAGACACGGATACAGTGTCGCCTCAGATGTGCGGCTGATCGGCGGTAATTTTCCAATTGACGCCTATTACGGTTAATCGTAGCAGTGACCCAAGTCCGGACCAAACTTAAACTAATAATGTGCACAGTTTAATGGCTAAGCCGCAGCAAATCGCCCGGTCAATCCGAGGCACCTCCATCTCTATCTCCCTGGCCCCCTCTTAAGTCGACACCCACTACATAACCGCCACAAGACCGCACGACATCGTTGTCTCGTATGCTACAGAACAACCACCCACTTTAACCACTCCCCAACACCGGGTGTCCACACTTGGAGAAAAATAAGTATCACATATGAAAATCTTCGTTGATAATATTATCTCTGAATTTTAAAGTTTACCCATTGATCCTTATTGAAAGTGTAAATTAAGAAAAGAATTTCTTTAACAATCAGTTTTGAATTTCAATTGGTAAAACAGCTTTCTGATTGCCTATTTTTTAAATTTACTATTTAATATTAATACAGATGGGAGATATTTTATTATTCATTTAATTCGGTAAGCAATTTTTGTGATATTTTCTGTCAGTGTTTGGGTGCGCTATTGTTGTTCCTGCTGCTTAGCACGCTAACTAACTAGTAGACGACGACGCAGGCAGTTGCTGGAATTAGTCGCACCGCGTAGTTCGAGGCAAGTGGATTAAATGGCGACGAAATAGAGAAAGGACCTGCCAGCCAAATGAAGTATTCATTATCCTGGACAAGCAATTAGCACGTCACCGGTGAAAGGGTCAATGCCGGGCTCAAAGGGATACGAATCGGCATTGCTCATACGACGCGTTGGCCGGCCGAAACTCGTTTAATCAAAGAACCTTCTGGGTATGCGGGTCGGGTCGGGTCGGGTCCTTGGTCCATGGTGCTTAACCGGATCTCAGTGTCTGTGCCCTGTATCTGTGTCCTGTTTTCGGATTTTCCGATTTTCCGGCGTGTCGGGGCCGTTGTGTTCAATTGTCTCTGATTTTCACGCAAATGTAATCCTCGACCGCTTGATTTCGGTGCGTTTTTCGGTTTGTGTTTCGTGACTTGAGTAAAGGCAGAAGTTGATTCATCAGCCGCAGGATACAGGCAACCAAACAAACAAACAAACAAACAAACAAACAAACAAACCGAGCTCGCTGAGTTCACAGGAGCTTGAGTTTGTGTGTGCGTCAGCAGAAAAAAAAATAGTGAAAATATAAAGCACAATACCACTGCAGCGACACATCCTTGAAGCCTTCGTATATATACACACACACACACACACGTATATATAGAGGAAAATCGAGCGCTCAGTCACGCAAAACGCCAGCGCACTTTGACCTCATTTTGGGCAACGTTTTACGCTCGAGTGTGTGACCCTGCCACGCCCCCTTTAATCCCTCCAAGCCCCCCAATCGACATGTGTTTGCACAAGTTCTCCTCTCTCGAACATAATGATTTCAGCGCACAGAAAGCAAATTAAATCAATAAGTTGGCATATCATCGCTTAAACAGGATAAACTGCAGATTGTATTTTTAGTGCAAATCCCTTTTTTTGTGCCATCAATTGAAATTGTTTCGAGTGTTTCGGTTGCATAAATTGCATGTAATTAAGCCATTTTTGGCCAGTTAATAAAAACGCACAAACGAAAGCCCATTTAATTTAATAAATGCGGATATTGAGAGTGCTAGAGCAGCGATATGGAAATTTTAAAAATGATTCCAGTTTTTGAATGAATTAACAAATATATAAATTTAAAATATTATAATGTGATTGTGTTTCCCCTATTAACATGCTCGTTTTTAGCTAATAAATACAAATAATAAACTCGTTTTGCGGAAATGCATTTAAATAAATATTTTTATTGAACACGCAAATAATACATCGCCAATAATGGAATAACAAGTGCAAGTGCAAATGATGCCAATTAATTTGTGCCAATGTAATAAAAAGGGTTTTTGTTTCTGTAAATCAATAAATAAAATTAAAGCCTTAAATGTGCCACCGCCAGAAATAAACTGTTATGTACAAATTACAATTAAATGTATTTTAAGGTTCAACATAAAATTGAAGAGTAAAGAATGGTGTTTTATTCAGCGATAAAAAAAAAGTTTCTTCCATACAGAAATTATTCCTTTTTCAGATTACTAGTTAATGTTTTTTTTCTTTTATTAAATTAAATTCTGAGCAAATATTGAAGCAACTAAACACAAAAGACCCTTGTGTAATTAACCGAAAAGATAATCAAACAATGAGATAAATAGAAGTGCTTCATAAATTTTGTGAGTTTGTAAGAATTTTGCACATGGTTGCAAAATTATCCCAATGACACAAAATACCTGATAATTTCAAAACAAAAACCATAATTGTGTAATCAAATTAAACATAAAGCATTTGCAGCATACGTGTTTTTCAACAAAAGAAAATAATTTTACCAAATACAACAAAAAGCCATTTCTGGACTTAATAAATAAATGTGTGAAATAAATTAACCTTATCAAAACTAGTCAAAGAAACTTAATTCACCGCCTCACAAATAATCTCAGCATTTTGAAGTTGGCCCAAAAAAGTTGGCCATCTGCGATGGGCAATTTATGACATGCCGGTGGGGTAAGGTATTTATTGATATATTTACAATGTACTGTTATGTATAAATTACTATGTCACTCAATTTAAAATTCCGGGCACGCTTCTTTGTCCATTAAAAAGCGCTTAAAAGTCAGGAATTCTCATAATTCGTTAGCGATGCACTCGCTGCCAAACAAAGAAACAAACAACTTGATTGCCCAAGCAAGTGCAAGCAAATTAAATTATAATTATTTATACAATGGCCAAATAGCAGGCAATTATAATGCATATGGAGCAGACAGAAACAACAGACAGTCAAACAGGCTCAAAACTCAACGAGGCGTATAAATTTCGTTTAGTATTCTGAGCCATGTTACTGGGCCTCATACATATAGTACATAGTACGAATGTGAGTGTGTGACATAAACTATTGCCAAATGCAAACATTTATAGTTTCATTTAATGGCTCAGTGTTTCGCTTTGGCGATGGACAACGAACAACGAACAACGAACGACGGACGACGGGCATTAAATCATTTTTAAAGTGCTTGCAAATAATTGAATTTGTTAGTGCGAAAATGCTCGCACACATCTTGTCTGCTTTTGTCTTTGGCTGTACAGTGAAGGGTGACTATAAAGGAAGTGTGAAAATTGTGTTAAAAAAAAAAAAGCTTTAAGGAAAACTTAAAATAGTAGAAAACACCGTTTTTAACACCAATACCAAGGCCTCAAGGCATACATAAATATGAATTTTCTAAAATCGGGAAGCTTAAAGTCATTTTGTGTTAGTTGTCAGTTGTCATTATTTCATATGTTTACTCAACGAAAACTATAATTTAAATGACTTAAAAGCTATCGATTTTAGATAATCAAATTATAGACAGTCTTATACTTCTTGGGGCTTAGAGGGTTAAAGAGCGCTTAAATAACCTTACTTTCTCCGAGAACACATTTGCATTGCAAGTCACTTAAAATATATTGGTATTTTAACCTAAGAAAGCTTTTTCAGTTTTTTGTACTTTTTACTGTGTTGTAACTATTAAAACTAATTAAACTCTTTACAACACTTTCTACATTTTTATTGCATAAGAACACATATGAGTAAATCAACTTGATTTATAGCCCTGCTTAACTTAAATTGTTTAATTTATAAAGTTAAAAAAAAAACAAATTACATTAATCACTTAGTTAAACACTTGGTTAAATAGGTTCATTAAAATGTAGTAGGTATTTAAAACAACATTTTTGAAATTGAAAGTAAATACTTTTTCCAATATTTTTGTTCTGTTAATAATGTCTGTGATACTAATAATAAAATAAGTCATATAAGAGTTAACAAGTAAAATAGACTTAAGGTATAACTTTATGTAGATGTGTGTGGTATTTAACCCATATCCACTGTGAAGTTCAGTCACATAAAGGAGTCTAGTGAACCAGAACACAACGGCTAAATGCCTGTAGCATTCGCTTCGTTTCTCGTCACTCCTCCTTTTTTCCTCCGTCTTTCCCATGTCCTTTGTCTTGCCGGTTCCTTGTTTGGTCCTGAAAATGTGCAGAATCCTCCCACGCAGTTAGCAGCGCTCATTCATGCATCCTGACTTGTATTGTAGAACACATATACGTTTATATATGGAGGACGATATATGTATACACACTTCGCACTTGGTGTACGCGACCGTGACGCTAACAGCATCAAAGACTAAAACAACATAAGACAAAGGCCACTGTTGTTGTTGCCTTGTGCCATTGTCGTCGTCACTTAATATACAAATTTCAGTAAATATTCCTTACACAGACATCCATATAGAGAGACGCACAAGGAGTGCAATTTCCGCGATTTTCCTTCCTGCCCCTGTCCCACCCATCGCCATTTCCCATTTCCATTTTCTGTGCTGGGTTCCTTGGGCAACAATTCGTTCAATTTCATGCAATCAAGTTATTTTAATTCATTACCCTTACGCGACCAACACTTGGGAGACATGCACACAACACAACACCCACTCAAACTCTGGATGGAACACCCCCTCGAAATCCCCTCGAAGCCCATCGAACCCTCCCATTGTCCCTGCAAGTGCATGTGCATTTTGCCTTGCGACACTTGACATTTGCATCCACACACACACACACACGTTTGATCACTGCAAAAAACTAAAATTCTTTGTAAGTTTTTGAATCGGAAAGAAAACCTTAATGTATCTGAAAATCTGCATGGAGCATGGTCACACCTTTTTGCATGTTTATAAACATTGTTCACACTACGATTTGGTGTTTAGGAAAGTAGTATATGAAATATATTAGAAAAAATTTTCTTTAGCAAAAATTTTTGAAAGTAATGAACGAATGTTATGGTTTTTGAAAAGATTAATTTGTTTTCAGTGCACTTGGCTATTTGCATGTGTTTATATTGCACACACACACCAAGGAATATAGAGACTCACGCACGACTATCAAAATGTCAGACATCTGTCATTTAATTTAATTTGACTTCACTTTGCTTTCATTTGCCCTCCTTCCTTCCTTTTATTTTTTCGCCTTGTGCGCTTTCTTTTCGCCCCACCTCCCCCTCTTTTTTTCCATCCTATAGCTGAATATATATAGCTATATATATATGACTATATGGCGCGGAAGGCGTCGACGTTGAGCACAAAACGTGTAATTTAGCGGGAGGTGTTTGATGGTGATGGGAGGGGAGGTGCAATTCCCTCAGGCTGCTGTTATTACTTAGTTTTGTTGTTGGAGCTGTAGTTGCTATTATTATTGTTGTTGTTGTTGTTATTGTTGTTGCTGGCGTGCAACGTACGCGAGCTCAATTTAAATCGCTTTGCGTTTGCTGTGAAAACGGTAAAAAGCGTGGTAGAAATGTGGAAACAGAGCGGGAAAAGTGAGAAAAGTTTTCGCGGAAAATGCATCGATCAATGAATACCCTTAATGGGGTTAGTAAAAAATTGCAAGTGTTTAAATAAATGGTTGAATGGCGGCGGGATAAAGCACCGCAAGTGCAAGTGAAAAATTGAATTACTGAAATCCGCTTGGGAGTTTATTGATATCCGTAAGCTGATAAATGGCTCAAACTTCCAATAAAAATAGATAACTTTTTGGAATTAATGCTTGTTTAACAGTTTTAATGAGTATTATAGATTACATTTTTCGAATGACTCGGAAATAATTCAAAATTGAAAGTTACCAAGTTAGGGAAATCCAAAAAAAGTTTTTCAAAACTTCCCACCAAATAAATCATTAAGGTAAATAAAATATAATGCCAAGTTATTATAATAATTATAGTCAATCTAAAAATATAAATATTATATATTTAAATAATTGATTTATTCATTTAAAAGCCTTTCAAAAAGTAAAACTTTATAAGAAAATTCTTGAAACTCAATAAATTAGTGTAATTATTGTAATTCAAACTAAAATTCTTGAACACAAATTAAACAAATCAACCCTACTTGCAGTACACCCCCAATTCTTGCGAGAGAGCAAAGACAAACTTGACTTGATTTGCATAGGAAATTTTATTTCTTTGAGCTAAAACTAAACTAAACGATGGAAAAGCACACATCATTTGCGTTAAACTAAAACTAATTAAAGATGTAACCCTGAGGGAAATCGGGACCTCGTTTCTTATAGCTTTTAACCCCTTCTCTCCTGTTGCTTGGCTATGGCTTTTAGTTGCTTGTTCCGGTGCTTGAGCTTCTGCTGGAGTTGCCGTTTGAACTGGGTCTCCCTGTTTAGGATCTGCAGATCCTCGGGACTGCAGGAGGACAATCGTTGCTTCTGCTCGGAAATCAGCTCCTTGGTCAGTTGGATTTTGGTCTTGGACACGCGGGTGTACTGCATTTGGCGACGTTGCAGCTCCTGGCGATGCAAAAACAAAGCGTAGGCAACTGATGCTTCCATCCTGGCGGCTTACTAAGGAATGAGTCCAGGGTTTGAGTTAAGGTGGGTTTTTAAACGACGCAGGACCTCTGCAGGACCTCCTCCTGTTGTGCATGCCTGGTCTTGTTTATCTGTTTTTTGCCTGTCCTGCGGGTTTCCTGATTTTTCGCGGCCAATCCTTTGGGGTGCCGTTGTACCTGAGTGCCGGACTTAGGCCCTTCTACTCCGACCCACGCAGGTAACAGATGGTTTATCTGGTGAAGTTTTCTCCTACCTCCTCCCCTTCTCTCAATGCACTTTAGGCCAAAATCCTTCGCATATGGCCGACAGTCGATGGGTTTTCCTAGCGGGTCCTTGCGGCAAAGTTAGGTAAACTTTTGCGCTTGCCCGAGTTCATGCAAGGAAAATGGGTCTGCAAAAAGGGGGAGGGATTTGGGCAGGGAGACATCCCGTAAACTTCTTAGTCATGCAGCTTCGCAGCCAAAAATCCAATGCAATTTTTGGGCCATCCATCTGCAGGCCACCACTCCCATCCTCTCTCTCTCTGGACTGCGGACTCTGGTTTTTGGACCCACTCAACGACAGGATGGCACGCACGTCCTGGGCAGCGCAGCATATGCATCAATAATTTCTGCCAGCATGCGGCATCACTGCGGGAAAGTCCCCAGTGGAATGATGAATGAAATTCGGAAGTTTAGATTCTATAAAATAAATCAATGGAAAATGTAGTTTATAGGATAAGCAAGTTAGTAAAGATCAAATTTTCCTGGGTCCTTAAACAAGGTTTTAAAATAAAAGCTAACTTTATTTCTGTTTTTTATAAACTAGGAAAATGGCATGATAATAGTTAACTAGTATAAAACTATTTACAGGCTTTATACATTTTTTTTCAAAACTACGGTATTTTATGGATTAATTTTACATTTTAAAAACATGATTCCGAATTAAAAACTTTATTGTGAGCTATTTAAAACGTTAAATGGGTTGACAATTTATTACGAGCAATAAGCATAGTTTTTCTTTAACTTAAAATTTATACAAATGTTTAAAAAAACACATATTTAGAATTTTGAAAGGAACTTTGCCATTGTTTGTTGAATTTTATCCTACACATAGAAGCCTGTCTTCAACCCAATTTTTTTCCGTGCTGACCCGGCCTAAGACCCGAACTTAGAACCCGATCCGAACCCGGACCGGGACCCGGACCCGTGTCTAATGCCGCACCAACACTTTGAGGTTTATTAATTCGCATGAACTCCGTCCGGCTGCTCGACCCTTCGCTCATTTTTCATGCTGCCCGGGCAACGAAAGCCACAATTAAAAATTGCTTATGAACGGAAATGGCAGACAAAAAAAGGGAAGCTGAGCCAACTGCTAGTATAAGCCATAATCTGAGCCATGCGAAGCTCTCAAAGTTTTACGGTGGGGGTGTGTGTGAAAAACTTAATTTCCTATTTCCTTTTAGTTTCCGCCCAGCATCTATCTATCTCTTTCTCTCTCTCCTTTCCATTTAGTGTAAACTGTGCGCATCATTATTTTGAAATGTTTGACACTTTTTTCGCTTGATGGTGCTAAGCTACTTGTAAATCAACCCAAGCTCATGCGTCTTCCTCTAGTCAGTGTCTTTTATACTTATACTTATACAAGTATATATGTATGTGTGTGTGTCACATTTCCGGCGGAAGTGAAAGCAGAAAAGTTGTCTTCGCTAAATGGCATCCAGAAATGCAGCATCGTCGCCTCAGAGGAACAGAGACATTGACTGATGATGATGAGCACGATGATGTAAATGGGATTTTAGTGCCGCACATGACAATAGTAAACTTCTTTAGCAGCCGGAATCATAAGCTGTGATGCGATGTGATGTCTCTGTTGAGATCTCCGTGCTCTTGTGACGTGCAAGTAAATTGCCTTGGTGAATTTATTGTGCAATTACAAGGAAATCTAATGAACAAAGCTAAGGATGAGGCGGAAAAAAGCTGAGAAAATGGGATTGAAACACTAAATAACAGATGCAAAAGCAAAAGAGATTTCTCTTTTCTTGAGGTCTTGAAAGGCTGAAAATAAGAACATAATTTAGTTTAAGATGTTATTTTGTACCACAAAAAATAGCATAAAAGAAGCAATGAAACTCCGACAATGTAGAAGGCTATAAAGAGTGAACTATCTAATCTGATTTATTTATATTAAGTTTTAAAATCACAAACAGAAAGTCCTAAAGATCTTATTCCAAACACTTTTGAGACTCAAATAAAGTCACAGCTTATACCCACTTCTCCCAAAAAATTACAGAATTAATCTTTTAAAAATAACAAAGGCATCACAATATTTAATACAAAGAACGTATACAGCCTAAAAACAGTTTCCTTTAGCTTTTACAAGATCAAAACAATTTTAATCGGCTTAGGAAAATATTTTCAGCTTATAGACTTAGTTTCCAGCCAGAAATAAGTGTTGACCTATTGTTTTCTACTTTTGTTACAGTCTCCAACGAAATCTAGGCCATCGGCTGCCCTCCGTCCTCGACATGGCTGTTTCACATCTTCTGGTGCTCCTGCCCCTCATCATCGTCAGCTCCTCCTCGGCCCTCAGTCTGCCCAACATAACCTCAGCGGATGTCGCTGCTGCCGGTGGCATCAATTCACCAGTCCTTGCTGCAGGAAATCCCAGCAGCATTCTCATTGGCAGCAACATCAGCCTGAGTGGAGTTGGCGGATTGGCCGGCAGCAGTCCCGGTGGGCAATCAGTACCGGATTCGGGGGGAGGAGCGTCCTTGGGCGGTTCACCAGCGGGTGGCAGCAGCAGCAGCGGCACCGGGGGCGGTAGCAGCAGCACCGGCGGCATCAGCGGCAGCGGCAATAACTCAGCCATGATCCAGGGACAAAAGAACAGTCCGTACGAGAAGTGTGCAGGTCCTGGGGATCCGGGTCCCTGCAAGCAGTACATCTACAAGTGGAGATACGAGCCAACCACCAACGAGTGCACCAACTTCATCTGGGGCGGCTGCGATGGCAATCCGCAGAACCGCTTCAGCACCGAGGCAGAGTGCCTCTTCCACTGCATCGGAGGACCACGTAAGCACATATTTACTATGGTTCAGGAAAATCATTCACTTCGGGACACATTTTGGAAAAAAATATATCTATCAAGATTTTCTAGAATTTGTTATTTCTCACACAAAAGTAGTAACACAAAAAATTTGTTCATTAAAAATTGTTTTACCTTATTCTCTTTTATAAACATGTATAACTTTTAATAACAATTTTAAAGAGCACATTCTATAAAAGGACATTAAATTAGAAACATTTTCAGTGGCATTACAAATATTTAGTTACAGGTCAATTTGCCAAAGGAAAATATTTGAATATTCACATATTAACGATAAACATTGTACAAATGAAATAATTGAATTAAATTTTGCAATTACCCAAACACAAAATATACATATTGCAGCATAGAATTTTTGCAGAAATTTCCTGTTTGCAACCGGGGTGCAAAAATATTTATTTAATTAAATATTTCAAATTTAAAAAAAAACAACATAGTACATAGAAGGGGTATAAATGCGAGTGAGAATTTTTGTGTATTTGTCACCAATTTTAAATTGTTAGCTTAAACGCGTTTGTTAAGTAGCATGGTAATGTAATTAGTAAACATTTACCTTAATTTAAATTATATGAAAAAACCAAACAATGCTTAGGGATGTTATATGGCCAAAGGTATACCTTTAATGCTACCCATTAAATAATATTTTTTCAGACTTTACAAACCATTTATTATAAAGTAAGTAGCATGATAATGTACATGTGTGCTTAGACATTGGATACGCGTAAACAGTTAATATTTATTTAGAAATTAGGGAGTTTATATGAGTGTATTTAAATATTACATCATAAAATATAGCCTTAGGGAAATTCCACGGATTAAGGTGGTACATAGTCATTTTCCCACAATTTATTGAGAATTATAATCCTTATTGACGTCACATCTCTTGCAGACACTCTGCCACCGTTCCTGCAATCCACGACCCGTGAGCCAAGTACCACGGAGAGTTCCATGCTCATCGGTTTGCCCTACACCCAGAGTCCGGCCCAGGAGTCCGGAATGGGCGGGGCGGAGGGCGGTGATGGGACCACTCCCGTGCCCATCGAACAGCGGGGACCCGAGCTCACGTTCGCGGAGACGGGCCAAGGCAAAACTTTCATTTTCGCCAAGAACAACACGTTCATCCAAATGGACGGCGACATCATACAGACATTTCAATTAAGGTGAGTGGGCTGGGAGTGGGACTGACCATCTGACCACCTGTCCACCCATCCACCTGGCAGGTGGCAGCCTCAGGTCCTTTGCATGCCACTTCAGCATGCCGCGCTGCAACGGGCGCGTCATTTAGCGGATTGTTGGTCTTTTTGCTCAAAAGTGCTTGATTCACTTAACCCCAGAAAGGTTAAGTGACAATCTTAAAAACAGAGATTTTTCTTGCGTTTTGTTCAAAGCATTATTGACTTCTCACAACACTTTAATTATTTTATCCAACTTATTTATTTAAAATTTATATTAAATATGGAAAAATACAATGGTTTTCAAGTACAACTTTATTTCATAACAAGCTAGCTACTCTTAAAATCCAGTATAACATTTTTGAAAACAATGAAAATGTTAAAGTCTGATCATGAATTAGTAAAAAAAATTATTGATTCAGGAAAACCACTTAAATTTTACCATGAACTCTTATCGCGTGACTTTCAATTTCTGAAATTACTATTATTTATTAAAGCCGCACAGAATTTTTGATAGGCAAACAATTAAATCTGGCATTTGAGTGAAAGAGAATGAAAGCGTAAAAATCGATCTGACAACCGAGGTTTTTAGCTCTAAAAAATGCTTTGAATTTTATAAAATAGCTGCAGTCCTCTGGGGTTAAAAGTGAAAGAGCTGTGTACAACAGCAATTAGCTAAACTGACGTTGCCTGCACAATTTGAAAATTGATTTTCTCTCAACCATTTTCTTAGGGGGACTGCAGTCCTATCGGTAGCTTACACAAAACAATCAAAGGAGAAGCCAGCAAAAGCAGAACCAAAAGAGCATCCCCAAATTCAGGTCAAAAGTTAATTTTCTGCTCAATTGCCAAAACCCCTGCTCAAGTTGTGACATCTAAATGGTCCAAAACAACTTTCGGTCAAGATCTCTGGGCTTGCTTAAAATTTAAAATTCAATTTGGCCAGAGACATTTGACATTTGCATATTAAATTAAGATAAAAAATATTATTTAAATGCTGAATGTTTGCACATGCTGGACAAACATGTAGACAGTCAGGCAAATAAAATTAAACATAACTTTTCCAAATGGAACTTGTGTTGTTACTGCTCCTGCTGCTGGTCAGTGGCTTCTACGTACTTGGCCAAGTTGGCAATTTGTGCCGTAGTTTTAATTGTAACTCATGTGGCTGCCGACAGCAGGAGAAGCACAAGCAACAGCAGCGGCAACAGCAGTCAAGAGCAAAGAACAAATAAATTTAAAACTCTGTCAAGCAAACACACTGGCCCCTCGTTTTCCCCAAAACATGTGTATGCTAATAAGTGTGGCCCATTCGGACATTTTCTGGCCAAAATAAAGTCTTTAAAACTATTTTGTACTTATAAAATTCATTAAAACATTTCTGAATATTTAGAACTTGGCAAGGGACCACATTAAATAATATTAAGGTGCTCAAAATATCCTTACAAAATGTGTGACCTATATTACAAATCAATAAGGAATAAAAGTATTAATGCATGGGAACTACAAACAAATGTTACACAAATATTTTGAGGATAGTTTAAAAAATATATATAAGGAATTTGTACTTTGAATGAATCAATATTGTGCAATGAATTTTTGTAAAAGTCTAAATAATGTGTGATAAAAATAAAATTAAATTGAGGTAAGGAAGATAAAATTATTACATATTTAAGAAAAAAACGATCAGTAATTTTAAAGACCATTTCAATATATTTTCTAACTTTTATGCTTGCAACACTAATGCTAATGTACTGAATTTCCGTATTTGTGCCTTTGCAGACTTTGTCGTGAGATTTCATTTCAATTCCGCACCCGACTGCCGCACGGCCTGCTCGTCTATCACAACGTTAAGAATCCGGATCGCATTATTTTGGACCCCTATGCACTCTACGTGATTGTGGAGAAGGGCCAGCTGAAGGTGGTCCATGTCTTTGGCAAGCATTCAACGAGTGTCACTGTGGGCGAGAGTCTGAATCGAGATGAATGGCACAGTGTGATGGTGAGTTGGGGGAGGCGGCCCCTGTAAAACGGGGTCAAGTCTGGGCAGGAAGGAAGCCTCAAAAGAAAACCAGTTAGGATGCAGTGCTCCAGCGGGGCTATCAGACATCCGGATGGACTTGACTCTAGGGGACTCTAGGGACTTCCCAGGGTAATTGGTGGTCGGTTAACATCTGGCTGGTTTGGCCAACATTAGCATGGCCGTGCGTTCAGCAAGCAATTAGCAAGATTGCAATGCGGAATGTGTGCTGCTGCTGCTGCTGCTGTCTCTGTGTGCATGTGTGCAAAACGCTTTATCAAACTTTTATAACAAAGCGAGCAAGTTGATTTATGTGCGTTCAACTTTGTTAACTCACCTCGGACATGGGTCCGGTGGCTGCTCTGCTCCATGTTGCTGCTGGGATGCTGCTGCTGCTGCTGCTACTGCTTTTCCACGCATGTAGCCAACCACAATCCCTCAAGCATCGTCAGCATCATCATCATCAATAACAGTTTCAGGGAGCAACCGAAAAAGCAGTAGTAACAGTAGCAGCAGGCATCCCATTTTAGTTCATGTTTTCATATTTAAAACAAGCAGATCCCTTACTAATCACACCCTTATACAGCAAATGGAAAAAAAACACACCTGGAGAAAAAATTACAGTCAATTTGGTGATTTGTTTTTCACTTTTGCATCTTAGATCAGAACTTTATTTATTATTTTTCTTTCATCTTCTATCATAAGTACTAGCTTAAATGTGTTTTTCTATTTATTAAATTTTTATTAAAAATCAACTTTCTATCTTTCAATTTTATAAAAAGTTTCTTTTTCAAATTTGTTTTTTTTTTTTTTTTAAATAAATATTTTATCAAAAGACTATTATTACTTGCTTTCAGGATGGTTTCGTTATTATTTTAAAATTTAATACGTTTTAATTTAATTGTTCTTAAAGCACAAATTATTTAAAAGAACTTGCACAAAATCTATAAAAATGTTGAAGCCATAATTTATTTTTTAAATTAATGTGCTAAGGAAAATTGTACATTCTTTCCTGTTACTAGTTTAAAAAATTTGACAAATTCATATTACCTTTTTTTTTAGTGCACACCCACACACAAATGCAGACACATGCAAAGCACTCATAAATAACACGCAAATTCCTAATGAATTTCAGCTGATCCCAGCCATGAGTTTGTGCGCACAGCAATTGCAATTCATTTTCGTAGATTTTTACCCATGCTGTTGCAGAGGCAGTAGCAGCAGCAACAAAAGCGGCAGCTACAACAATTTATCGCTGGCCGCTTGCAAAAACTAGCAACTTCAACTCGGGGCCAAAACGCATAAATTCATAAATTTTTATCATTTGTCTGTGTGTGAGTGCCACGCCCCACGCCCCCTTTGGCCTCACTATCCTCCTCTTTAGATCCACTATAGCTGGTTTATTGGTTTTACGCTGCTAACCGATCCCTCGCTGTCTGTTTTGCACAGGTGCGCATCGATGTCCATGGCGCAAGATTAATTGCACGCGTCGACAATAGTCAGGAGGAGGTCTATCTGAAGGGACTGAATCACGAGTACAACTACGGCGTCTCCACGAATCTGCCGTCGGTGGTCCTGGTCGGAGGTGAGTGCCCGAAATCAATTGTGTGTGCCACCCAAAATCCTTCTACTACTCCAACTTCACCCCCCACAATCAATCATATTAAAGGCAACGCCTGAATATATGCAATGATTTTCGTACGCGAAATTCACACATAAACCATCACATCAACGTCCAACATAGAAAGTTTAGTACTATATATGGGTTAGAATAGCACATATAGGGCTGCGAAAAATCGGAAAATGTGCAACTGAAAATTGAAAATCGAATTTGCAGTTGGCGGTGGGGACACATACACATACACATAGTACACTGAACCAAAACTAACATAACTTTGAAACTTAGTTTATTTAATCAATATATAATTGTTCATATACTATTAATACGTTCAAAATAATTTGGAGATAATTTAAAGATTTAATTTTTAAAAAATGAACCACAAAAAAAAATATGAGTGCATACTTTACGGCACTTTTAAATATGTTTTTAAAACTCTAGTGTCCTTTTTTAAACATATTTTTATCTCGATATTTATATTTTAAAAAACTCTAATAAAATGTCTTTTCAACTTTGTTCGTCTTTTCTGTATAAATTAAACATTTTTTACCGAAGTCACACGAATTATAATCAAAAGAACAAAAGTTTTATAAAAGTGTACAAGCTCAAAATGTCGAGTGAACAAACCTAAACTGAACTTGCTCATTTCCCATTGAATCGGGCTTTGTAAGTGTTCGTATGTATGACTTTGAAAGCTGCTTCGGTGCGTTATTTGAAAATTTAATTATTTCACGTTGCGAACACCAGAGGCCATGGAAAAAAGGGTTTTTGTGCGCAGGCCGACAGAATGGGCCATTGATTGCACTCTGATGATGTTCGCTTAGTTTTTCCATTCCTTCTTCCGCAGAGCGTGTTTTTGGATTGAATGAAGCTAGAAAATATTGAATGTGTGGGTTCATATTTTTGTTTTCCCTGGAAAATGATTTTGTTTTGGTTGCATTTCAAGGAAAATCCAGGAGACTGGCCCACAATTGATGGGCAAAAGTAAAATGTGGAAATGAAATGGAAAGCGTTCAATCAATAAACTTTAAAAACATTTTATTAAAAGAGTTGCAGGGAATTGTGTTAATGGTTGAAGTCAGTATTTAAATAAGTTATTTTTCACAAGCCGATTTTCATGTTCGAAATTGTAAAATGAAAACAAAAATAAGTTAAAAATATTTTTAATTTTGAAAATGTGTTAAAAAATAAGGGTTTAAACTACTTAGCAATGCAATTATAATTTCAGTTAAATTGACAATTCTTTTAGTCTAAACACTGAATAAAAAACAAGATAAAGTCTTTTTGAAGTCATCAAATGCGTCTAAGATGACAGAAAAAAACAACTAAAGCTCTTTTATATTTATAAATAACTAGGAAATCTCTACTGCATTTTGTGCTTGTATTTATTTAGCCCGTTCTTTGCTGATCCGAAAACTGAGTGGAAACAACTTTTTTAATTAAGCAATATTTAAATCCCTAGCAACAGCAGCGGCCAAAAATCCCATCAAAACTTTGCACTGTAAACAACGAAATTATGTTATGGCTGTCCGACATGGTCACTCTCACTCGCACCCACAAAACCCACACAGTTATAGCCCAAATCCATTTCCAAATATTCAGCATGTTAATTAATCTGTGGTTTCCCAGCCAAGACCAAACAACTGACCACTCCCCACCCGCTTGTGCAATTTCGCAGGCCTTTCCTCGGAGGAGAAGCTGCACGGCGTGAAATACATTACGGAGTCCTTTGTGGGCTGCATCCGCAACGTGGTCCTGAGCTCCGGCAAGGCCGCCTCCGACCTCCTGCCCATCGCCCCCCTGGTGGCCACCAAGCACGAGAACGTCAACGAGGGATGCTCGGACATGTGCGAGTCCCGGCACAACCTCTGCTTCGTGGGATCACGCTGCATCAACCACTATGGAGGGATATCCTGCGACTGCTTTGGCACCCACTACGAGGGCGAGCACTGCGACATTTACAGTAAGTAAAAACGCACAACAAAATTTAAATATTTAAAAATAAGTGAAATAAGTATTATTAAAAAAGTTGTATTTGAAAATGTTAAAAATGAATGGTAAAAAAAATTAATTCTCTTTGAATTTTAAATTTTAAATATTAGATATTCACACCAGTTTTTAAAATTAAACTACATTTACAGTCAATGAAAATTTAAAAGTAGACAGATACTTAAATTTAGAATTTTCATTTAAAAGTCATACAAATTATGGTATTGAGTTTTATTGATCATTGTTCTAATTTCGACTGCTTATTATTTTATGTAAATAAAATTACACTCACCAAAAAAGTTCAGATACAAAAAATATTTGAAAAAAATTATCCAAGATTGCTTTAATTTATTTGTATATAAAAAAACATCCTAAATTAATGTTTTGCAAATTTTTTAAGTGTTTAAAACTGTCAAATAAAACCCTTTAACAACCCTTTTTTTCACTTACATTTTAGTAAAAAAGTTTTAAAGTGGAACAACAATTTTTCTCCGAGTGTCCCCCACACATCCATCTAACTCTGTCTAAATCCCAATATATCTCAGTATCTGGACATGGCCCTAGGGGCGCCATTTTGTTTTAATTATAAACTATGTTTGTTTGCTAGCGGTTAGCCACTGCCACTGCCACTGCCACTCCAGTCCCCCTTGGTCGCTACAATTTTAAACACGCTAATGACCTGACCATAAATTATGCAAAATAGTGTTTGACTTTTTGACTGCCGGCCAGTTGGGGCCACATCAGGCAAAATGTGCGCAAAATTAGTTTGTTAAGCTCAATATATATACCCCGTATACCCCGTATACCCCTGATCCTGTCCTACATCCCTCGCCCTCTTCAGCAACATCCGACATTTAGTTAATGACATAAAGCCAATTCCAGGCCGCCATAATCTCAATTAAGTCACGCGAGGCCATTATATAGGCAAGCCCATTAAAAATTGAGCAGCTCGTTTATGTTTTTTGACATTGCACAGTTTTCCCAAAGAGGGGAAAAGGGTTTATCGAAGCACTAACTTCGCATTCTAGCACAAAAATGGGATTTGGGCCTTTGGGGACCGAAGGGAATTGGAGTTACCCTTGGTTTTGGTATGGTAAAATACTACTAATACTCTTTAAAAAAGGTTTAATCTGGATTATGTTTTCGAAATATTTTCTTAAATAATATATGATATGAATTTGCAATTTTAATAAAAAAATTAAACAGGGATTATAATTTTTGGATAAAATTGTATCTTGTTAAATATTTCTAAGAATTTTTAAATTGAATAAAATAGTTAATATTTAAATTTTGCAATCTTATCAGAATTTCGAAGACTAAATCAAATTAAAGGCGATACGCTGTGAAAACTGAAACCACCCCTGAATTTGAAATGTTTGCTAAAAATTTGCATGCAAATGATGACCAACACATGCACACACCATGGAAAAAAGGAAAAATCCAAAATAAAATCCCGACTTCGCGGGTGGCAGTGAAATTAAGTGGAGTCCAGGGGAGTTGTGGGGCAACGTGTGGTGTGGTGTATTGATGCAATGGACAGCTGCAAATTGCAAAATGAACAAAAAAAAAGAAACGATAACGTTTTGCAGCCGTGACAGCGTTGGCCATTTTGGGCTCAACCCCCTGCTATAAATGTCCTGTCTAAATGGCGTCAGTCAAGGACACAACGAGCGACCGCCGTGACGTGCGAGTTTGTCGAGCATTTACAGCGCCTGCAACTGATCACAATTACGTAACGAGCGCCGGCAAGTGCAAGCAAATTACACAGATGCACCTCATCCTCTGCTCCACACTCCACACTCATCCACCCAACCCATCACCCACTTGGCTTGCCGGTTGCATGTTGAACTGCTCCTGGAACGGAAACAGTGTCAGGCCATTAAAACCTCGCACATAGCCAGCGGTAGAACCATACTGCACATAGAAAAAATACCCAAAAACAATCAAATAAAATTTCTAAATAAATTGCACATTTTAGATTGCTGTTCTGCAGCTCATTTGAGTTTTATTTTGACAAAAATTAACTCAGAAAACCACCAGAAAATTGGTATGCATTCATGAACAGACTTTAATACGAAAATTTTATGGCTAAGTGGGAACAGTTTTCACATAATTATATTTTTTTTTTTTTGCTTTTTTCTTCTTTATAGATTGAAGATTAATTATAAATGTATATATTTTAATTTATAAATGTGTTTTTTAAGAGAAAAACTTATACTTATCTATCTAATATTCTTCGAGTCAGTAACTTATTTCTAAATATTTTCTTTGTTAAGCAGTCCATAATTTTTTGATATTTTATAAATTTTGAAATAATATAAATTATTTGAAACCATTCTTTTCTCTCACTGAATGAAAATTGTGAAAATTCGTACAGGGTACGAGGCACACGAGACATAATCAAATGCAGACGCTGTTGTAATGCAATAACTAAAATGACAACTGCCAGTACAACAAGGACGAGCAAGGACTGTTCATGTGCTGTTCACCCTTGATATGTACACTCTTCACACTCATTCCCATTTTACAATTTTCCGTGCCAAAAGTGTCAACGGAATGCGTTCAGTTGGGGAAATCATTAGCCCCCGAAAAACCAGGCATCAACATTTCTGAAAGAGACTACAAGATTTTTCGCCTTCTTCCGGCATAAACGAATTGAAATGGCAGCAAACAGGACAGATTGAGGGGGCACAGCATGTCCTGTGATGTCCAATATGATGACTCCGGGCTCAGTTCATCTCTTCTGGATTTTGGCCGACAGTTGTCAGCTCAGCTGACATTCATGATGCACCACTCAGAGATGCATTTTTCTGGCCCAAATTCAGGCAAAATTTGCATGGGCTGCAAATTTGTGCAAGTATTTTAATTGGGTTATAATTAAGACCACAGATTGCCTCTATTTTTAGCAAAATGTCAGTAATTTACAAGTTAATGGCGCACTAAAATTTATTTTCATTTAAATAGCTGTATCAACCAAAAATAAATTTGTTAATTTCACGTTATTTAATCTTTTCAATTTATATGTGTTAATTTTGTGGGCTCTTTTCTCCTAGGTTTGTGATAGACAAAAATAGAAATTAGCAAATTTGCGGTCTGCGTAGACCAAATGGTAATGTCACACCTTCAATTAGAGCTTTGGCTTTCATTAATAACTTCATTATAAATCAAAATGCCAAATATTTTCATAGTGTTTAATTGGCCTTAAAATTCCGTTAAAATGTGTCAAAGAAATTAGGCTTAAAGAGATTAGAATTGATTGAAATTAATATTATTTATTTTTAATGAAAATATTAAAAGGAAATATAAATAAGTTTCACGAATTTTACAAACAAAAGCAAATTTTATTAATATAACATACGCTTTAAAGCATTTTACAAAAAAAAAACAGCCAAGCTAGAATTGTTACTTAAAAAAAATAGATTTCTAGCACCTGCTAGATTTTCAGCTTCAACGCCAAAAACTTAATCCAGATAATCCTAAACTGGTTTACTCTACCTAAGCAGGCTAATCGTTAATAAGTCATACTCCTACACCCAAGCATTTTGCCGTCTGTGTTTAGTTTTATTAGCTTAAACACAGGAATACAAACCAACACAGCACCACAAATTGCTTGAGTCCACAAATTTGCAAGTTAAACTTGAGCGAAAATCACAGTGAACCCTCGAATACCAGAATGTCCCAACGCAGCATTTCCTTCTCGGAGTTTATTCCCAAAGTTTCAACCAGTCGAAGCACGGAATTGAGGGCCCAAAAGGTGGCCAAGGATCTGCTGACGAAAAACAAAGATGTGCGGGCCAAGTTGCTAGGTCAGTCAATTGCTCCCACCTTTTCGGAATTTCGACAGATAATGCGATCGGCAGGAAGTGACAAGTCGGACAACACCTTAATCACCTACAAGAGCATGATTGAAATGCGACAGGCCCATCTCAATCATAGACGCTTGAAAAGTATAAAATCCAGCGGTGACTCTAGAGGATCTCAGCCACAAGTCCAAGCATCTCGCATATTTGATCGCAGCCAGTTTGCAAGCGATCTTAACCAGAAACAGGAAATCTTCCGCAAAAATCTCACGCTTCTCGGGAGGATCAATAACACCAATCGGCTGAAGGGCTGTGTTGACAGCTTCAACCGCAAGTTTCCCGCCCTTCAGCCGAATCGGATCAAGATCCGTGCCCTCGCAGAGCGTTTGAATCAGGAAAACAGACATATCGGGTGTCGTCTCTCGGTGGTCAAGTCCAAGGTTGGTAGAGGTTAAGATAAAGGTTAATATTTAAAAATAAAACCAACCCAAAGGTGGATTCGCACAATCCCTACGTTGCACCCATCAAGCCCCTTGAGCAGAAGGCCTCTGAGAAGACGTTGGCCACCTATATGCCCTTTATGCCATCACCACGTCTAGGACAACGAAGTGCCCATGTCCTGCTAAGACCTATAATATATTTCGATTTGGGAGTACGAGAAAATAACCAGTTCTTGGGAAGATTACTCCTGCAACTTTACACGGAGCTCAGCCCGGAGGTGGTTCTGGAGTTTGTGCGAATGGCCACTCACAACGATGTACAATGTCACCGCTTTGTGCGAATATTTTCGAATCTTTGGATGGAGGGAGAAATAGAACCGGACAATGAGAATACTCTGCGTGATCACCACAGTTTGAAGTACTCCTTTTTGGATCCCAGCAAAATGACGGGGGTGATTTCGTATCCGTGGGACTATCGTCGTCACTTTCCCCAGGGTCTACTCAGCTACACCATCAGTTTCAAGCCATCGGTGGTTCCCTGGCAGCGGGTCATCTTTGGACGAGTTTGCGGTGGCCTGCGGGTCCTGCAGAATTGCCACGAATTTGGCACAAAAAATGGCAAGACCAAGAAATCTGTGATTGTCACACGGTGTGGCCTGTTCTAATGGGAGTACATATACTCGTACATCGCACGTCTAATTATGCACCTGCATTAACATAAGCCCAGCAAAGGGTTGGCGCAACAAAAATTGCGGAAGAATTTTGTAGTCCAATGCAGCAGAGTGTGTTTTTTCTCCAACAAAAATGCAAATAAAATTATAAAGTAAGGTTTTATCTGAGTGGGGCTAATGCACTGGGAAAAACAACCATATTTAAAAATATCTTAATGGGTAAAATGTTTTGTAAATGTAATTTAATGTGTTAGTTTAGTAAACATCTTTACAAGATTTTCTTATCTTTTTTAAATGTGAAAAATCATATAAAATTTTAATATTTTTGAAGTTGAAGCCTTTATTAACAAGGCTAGAAATATATATCATAAATATTAAATGTTAATTTTTGGTAATTATTCATTAAATAGTTTACCTCAGTGTCACAGTTTAAAGGTGTGCGTGGGTTGCGATGCGTTATCGGCTGGGCGTGGCCCACGTGTGCAATGTCAGATAAGCGGACAAAAACGCGGCTCCTGTCATTCCACCACTTTACCCACCCACCATGTCCAACACACACTGCACCACCAGCACCCACAAAAAAAATGCATGAAAATTGCGCGTTACACGATTTGCACATTTGGTCCACGGACAGGACAAGAGGTCGGGATCAGGACCAGGAAGAGGATGAGGAGAGGCTGGACTGCACAGCGACGAACATCAGGCAAACGCCCAAAGGCCTTCATAGAGCAAACAGTATAATCTATTTTTGTGGCCCACTAAAGCGTTTTTCCCAGCATTTTCTTTTTTTTCTGTGTGCGGCAGGCAGATAATGCACAAGTGGCTGGGGTTAAAAAAACCCAAAACAAGGGTCGAAGTTTCAAGTACTCGAGCGGGTAATACCTTTGATGAAATATATAAATATGCTAAATAATAATTTAATTTTTTCTCCATCGAAAAAGTTATAAAGTATTTTTTTTGCCCATTGCATTAAATATTTGATACTTTTTTTAATCTTGACGTGATTAAAATTAAAGCATTTAAATATTTGTCTTTATTGATTATGAAAAAGTGCACAACATAAAACTTATTAATACTGGTAATTATCATGTCTACAATATTTGTCATGTGTTTTTATCTGTGGGTAGCCACGGCTATATTTTAATCATTGGTCCAAATGTTTTTATAAATTATTTTCAAGTTTGTTTTAATATAAATATTTTGTAAAGTATCAAAAGGAGGAGGATTTTTTAATAAATAGGAGTTTTTGCTAAGGGGGTGTTTCATTAAGCTTCAATTCCTAAAAACAATTTAAATTTGTAAATAAATCTCCCAGATTTAAAAATTAATCTATAAATTCCCTTTGATTTATTTCAGCGGCCACAATAATAACCCTGCGAGGAGCCAGCTATGTGTCCTACAGGATATACGACTGGAAGGATCGTGTGCACTCCTCCACAAGACGTATAAGTTTAATGTTCCGTACGAACTTCGACGATTCAGCTTTGTTCTACGCCAGTGGAGAGTCTTTAAAGCATCAGTACATAGCGGCTGCCATTAAGAACCAATCGATTCATGTGGAAATGGACTTTGGTGACAATGTGATGAGTACCATACTCACAGACGACTTGACCCGAGGATATTGGCACAATTTGACAATATTGCACGAACAGCGAACGGTGAGCATTATCCTGGATCAACAGCAAAAGGTACTGGAACTGCCAGTCACAGCCAGTGGGAATCTATTGTTCGATCCGGAGATATATTTCGGAGGAGGACCCGAGCTGCACAAGAAGAAGGGTCTGGCATCCCATAATAACTTTGTGGGCAGCCTAAAATATGTCTACTACAACGACATCTCCATTCTGTACGAGCTGCAAAGGGGGAATCCCAAGGTGCACTATCACGGTGAGTGGAGTGCAATTTAATATCGAGTGTAGCGATTTGCTAGCAACATATTTGGCATAGTCTTACGAGTCACTCTCTCTCTATATCTATATCTACATCTGTATTTCGGTTTCTGGGTCAGGTGTGCTGGAGGCGGAGTTCTTTGAGAACGAAGTGAATGTCATACCCATCACCTATCCCTTTGCGACATCACACATTTGGTGGCCCATAAATCACGCCGAAGAATTTAATATTAAATTCGATTTCCGCAGCAGTCGGCCGGGTGCGGTGCTGGCCTACAGTGACGTAACGACCAGTGCCGGAAATGGCTTCTGGGAGGTAAGTGTGAGCATTTAAGCACTCATCCCTCTAGGCACTGAAAGAAATTTGATTTTCTGTATAGAACTTAACTGGTTTAAGCTGTAAGAAATTATTTTTAAGCTCTTAATTATGCGACTCTTTTGATAAATCAGATTAAATGTTAATATATCAAGCAAATATTTCATTCAGACTTTAAAAACTTAAGATATATAAATTTGAATCTTTAACATGCATTTTGATTTAAAATATTAAATGTTTAAAAAATTTAAAAGATTATAAACAAAAACAAAAACTTTTTATGTCATTAATTTTAATTTTAATTACAAAATTATGATTTTTGTCACCGTGTACTCAGTATACACACATCTGCTTATTGCTTGAGCTTTTGAGGTGCACACAGACACACGTAGCCCCACACAGATAGGCACGCACACACAAAACAGATGGACTCCTGCAGGACTTGAGACGTTTCCACTGACGACGTGCTGCTTAAGACTTAAGACTTAGTATGAAATGCAAATCAAATGTGCATGTGGGTGTGTTTCTGTGCAGGCCTTCTGTATGAAACTTGCATTGCAATTGCGTGCGTTCCATCCCCAAATACCACCCAAAACCCACCCACTTTCAGCCACAATTTCAGGGGGGGAAAAATTTTAAATTTGGGCAAAAAACGTATTTTTTTAAAGAATTTTAATAAAACTAGTATGAGATCTTGTTTAGAATACTTCAAGCATTTTATGCCAACTTTCAAAGAAATTGATTGGTACGTTTTTTGCATATTTTAAAGTTAAACTGAAATATTCAATTTTTGAAAATTGCAGAAATGTCTGAGCAATACGAAACATTTACAAAAGTTTCACACATAACTTATTTACAAATAAAAATATAATATCGAAATTATTTCAAACACAAATTTTAAAATTGAAAAATCTATAGGTTTAGCTGTTTTTTATAAAATGTACTTTGCTTTATTGTGCAAAAAGTACCTTCGCGATTTGAGTAAAACTTTTTAATAAATAGTTTAATCAGTTGTCAAGTCGCCGGGGCGCGGGTTTGGCGCTCATTAGTTTTTTATGAATTTTTAAAGTTAGGCGTTGAGCATGCTCAAAGCAAAAAGTCAAAGTCCATTTTGGAAATTGTGCACATGTTTAAAGTATCCAAAACTCTGGAATTTCTTGTTGGTAACTAAAATACATTATTTAAAAATTGCGTACTTTTAAAAAAAGTTGATTTAAGACTAAAAATTAAAAATTAAATTAAATTAAAATTTTTTTTTAATTTTAATGATGTAAATGTTAACTAAGCTAAGCCCGTGCTTGAAAAATTGTTTTGGTTTCGATTTTCATAAACCTTAACGTAGTTCCAGCAAAGTTGGCATATTTAAAGGTTGATAAATATTTAACCACTTAATATTTTTAAGGATATATTTTTTAGTTGCGATCTTTGTTGTTAAGTTTGTGTTAAATGGGTTGAATCCGCAGTAGTTTTTTTATAAATAAAAACTAAAAATAGGAAATGTTTTTCAACTTGGCTTAGATTATCTAAATCTTAAAATAGTACAAAATTTAAATTTTGTTTTCCAAAAGTTTAATCTTTAAGAACATAATGGCAATTTCAGCTTACACGCCGTGGAAGAAATGCCAGATTTTTGGCCAAAATGTGAACTTTCTGGCCCACTGTGGGGCGCAGAGGCATACTCTATATGTGTAGTATATATAGCATACATTGTGGGGCCAACGAAAATGTACCCAGAAAATACTGGTACTGGTTGCTATTCGGAATGCGGAAAATGCAATTAAATTTAAGCGCTGCTGAGTGAAACTCGACTCCTGCTAATGCAATGAAAAGTCAAATGAGCTTAGTGTTTTGTAATTGTTTGGCATTATTCATTTCCTCGGTGGCCCGAATCAATTGTGGGCTCATGCAAGTTGTATATTTTCTGTAAAACTTATTTTAAAAGATTTTCTCAAAAATATAAATTATTTAAAATATTTAGATTAAAACAGGAGGGTATCAACAAGCACAAACATTTCAAATATTTAAAGGCTTGTAAAATAAATAAAAAAAAAACATTTAAAGGAAAACGAGGTAACCATTTACATATTTGTTTTAGTTATCTTTTTTTTATTGATCCATACAAGTAAATGCCTTTCCTCAATTTTTGACTCCCACACTAAAAACTAAAAAACTTAATTGAGTAAAATTACACAAATGTATAGCTTAGCAGCTTTGAATGAATATTCCAAAAAATATATATTTATAAAGTAAATACGTTTTCACTGACTTCTTTTATTTTCTATTTCTACAAAAAGGTTATCCTTATTCTAAAAAGGTTATCTCTTAAGGAAAAACTTTAATTTAATAAGTAAATAAAAACGTTTATTCAAAAGCAGAAAATAAATAAAAGGAAGAATTTGCCATAAGGATATTAACCAGAATGGCCTAAAAATTGTTTATTTCCTTTTTACTGCTCCATTCTCTGTGGCCAGCAATTTATTTGAAATAACAATTTTTATGGATTTATGTCATGGCTGCCGTCATACAACAATTGAAAGCAAGTTAAATGTTTCCATGAAAAACCAATTTATAACCAGACAAGCACAGAGATACGGGGCAAAACAGATTGAGGTTTGGGCATAAAAGTGCGTTGTAATCGATCACAGAAACAATTCAATAGTTTAATGCCAGTTGGGGAACAAAAGTCCTTCTCCCCCAAAAACCATCCTCTCCCTGTGAGCTGAAGTTTATATGAATGTCAGTGGCATTTATCTGTATTTAAACAAAAACAAACCATGTCTTGGCCTGTCCAAGAACGTTTATTTGGCTACTTGACATTTTGGGCAATGTGTGTGGACTTGTATTTATTTGCATTTTACTGTTGATTTTGTTCCTCTTTGATTGCAAGTCGCACTCTCCCCTTCCCCTTGGAAAATAAACCCAAAATGTCACTGCAGGGACTCTGACTTATTGGCATTGCAATAAAATTGCCGTTGTAATTCCAATGAATATTTATGCCGCAAGCCATTCAATTTTGCATCAACTGACTCTACGGCTTATTTGCCATTTTCCATTTGCCGTTTGACGATTTATGCGCACCCAAATTAATACTAAATTGATTGTGTCAGGTTTATATTATGACTCTGTTTATATTTTTTATTTTTCAAATAATTCAAATGCTGCCTGTCAATATGGGCATAAATACAGCTGCGGTTAAATTAATAGCTATTTAAATTTAAGAGGTTTATTATTTTATAATACGTTTAAAAGTGATTTTTTTGTTAGTTATTATATTTATTTTATGTTTAAGTTCTTTATACGATTTTTCTGATTTTAAAAGGTTTATCAGATAAAGGTGACGGAGCATTAACTTGGGATATTGTTATTTTTAATTTCATTCACTTATTTAAAAACTACCATTTCTTTCTAGCATTTTCATTTAAATTATTTAATTTAACAAATCAATATTATTTATTTGTTATTGTAGGTAATAAAGAATTAATTATTTACTTTCTTAGTGCAACCAAAAATCCCTATTTTCAAAGAAACTTATTACTATGAGTTAACTTTCAAATTTTATTTTTCTTGTGTTTAAATAGTTTAATTAAAAGAGTTAAATTTAAGTTAATTTTAAGGCTATTATTTTGACCGCAGTTTTATATTTTCACGATATGCTATCTGCATTTGGCCAGCTTCAAAAACGCATCAGTTACTAGCTTTTATTTATTTACTATTTATCCCGACGCAGGCCACAAAATTGCCACCTGCGTGTTGCGTATGGAGCTCAACAAACTAATAAATTGCCAGCAGTATTTTCGACCCCTGTCACTCACTTTGGCCCCCACAAAAAAAAGGAAAAAAATAAAAAAAAAATAGCCGAAACAAGTGTACTATATGCAACATCGAATGTCATGTCACAAATGCTACACAGTGGGTTTGGACCGTGGGTGTGACATAAAAACTATGCGCCCGCATAAATCGCGAATCACAAATCGAAAATCGAATTTATTGACAGCGCGCAAATGGGCGAAATAGGCAAACAAAACAACAAAACTCGCGGCATCAGAGGAATAAAAATCATTTGAAATATTGTCACAGTTTTTGCAACGAGTTTGTGTGTGTGTGTGCGGGTGGGTGGAAAGTGGAAAATGGAAAACTGTTTGCCTTTAAACACGACGCATAACGCATGACGCTCTGACAAAAATCTAATGAAATATGCAATAAAATTTGAGTGTTTGCCATTTGGCATAAGTGGCGCAAAGCGCAATTCACAATGAGCATAGATAAATATGGTGTGCACAGTACACACACCCAACCAGCATGTTGCTACATTTATTTATACGGACATTTACAAATCGCAACTGTGCTGAGCGAAACAAGTTCATGAAATTTCAATAAATATTTTTTTCGATTTCCCAAAATAGTAGACTGCAGTAAACAAACGGGGGAAAAAATATATATATGAATGGCTATTAAATTAGTTGGATTATTGCATACATGTTTGCAGATAGATAAATAGTTTATGGCAAGGTTATCTCACTGATTTGTTTGCTAATAAATTGGTGGACATTCGTGATATATGAGCTGACATTGGGCTTTAATTTATCAGCGAATAAGTTACTGTTGCCTTTAAAAGTGACACACCAATAGTCAATATTTAAAACCTTTTTTTATCATCTTTATACAAATTCTTTTTAGAATTTTAAATAAACCTTCTTCATTTGTTAAGATTGAAAAACTTATAGCTTTGCTTTTTTAAATTTGTTGATAACATTAAGTTCGTAAGACAAAAGTATCGCTTTTTCCTTTATTAAATATTTAAAAATATTTAATTAAACTATCTTGTTAGCCTATAAGTTCGCTTGATCGGTAAAACAAAATTATTTTAAATATTTTTAGAGCTACAAATCTAGTAAGCTAGTTCTCCAAATCAGCATCCTAGCTGTCAATAATAATTATTGCTGCATATGACACCAAGAACAGAGCAATTTGGTTACAGAGGGCCAAACGAATGATAAAGAGTCGCATATAAATACCACATGACCCCACCCTAAAATACCCCCCGTATTTGTGCAAATTAATGGGCAGCAATTTCAACAACAGGCAGTCCGCGGGAACGTTGAAACTGGCCGATTGATTCGGCAAACGTGGCGTATGCGTAATATGATTTAAGCGATGCTAATGCACAAAGGCATTTAAATTGAAATGTGTGTGTGTGTGTGTGTGTGTGTGCGAGTGGCGGGTATTTGAATGTGGTTGTGCAGTGCTGCATTTCAGGCATTTTCGCAATTTTGATTTATTTCCAAATGCACATACGCAGCACACACAGAGAAAAAGTGGATAGGGAAATTAAATACATTTATATTAAATGTATAAACACATAAACAACTGTTAAAAACTAAATGTATAGAAATGTAAAGCAGTGCTAATTAAAAACGATTATAGAAATATTAAATAATTTTGTAAAGAAAATATTAAATGTTACGTAGTAAATTTATTAAGAATTAAAGTTGAACACACTACGATTTAAAAACAAACCACAACTGACAAAACACTATCGAAAATATTTATTTTGAAGTGCAAATATTTAAATGTACTATGTTTTTTCTCTGGGTGTACACTCAAATCTTCTAATGCTAACAGAATTTTGTATTTTTCCATGTCCACACTCTAACTCCTTTTTACATGTGCGATGTCGATGACAAAAACTAATATTTGGCAACACGCTAATGCGCGGATTCGGGTTTTGTTCGGCGCTACGTGCGACATCCGTCGGCGACGACACAATGGCTCCCCGATAAAACCCAACCCCAATCCAACCCAACCAAACCCAACCGGAAATGCGCGTCTAACGGAAATTGCAAAATGGCCGCCATCCATTAGATACGTCTGACGTCGGACAAACTAAGTTTCGATCTGGTCCCCGATGTCAACAACAATGTCACGCACTCCACCACCATTAAAATCAACAGGGCCACCTCCTGGCACAGCGTTGAGTTGGACTATAAGCTGGGCGAGATCCGCTTTACGGTGGATTATCGCCACACTCTCAGCCAGATGTACGGATTAACCTTTAATATCGGCGATAAACTGATCATTGGCAGCAGCTTAAAATCCGCGTCCATGGGCTTGGTGGGCTGCATCCGGGATATTGAGATCAATGGACATCTGATTGAACCCCGGCATGTGGTCAAAACTGAACGAGTTGTGGGAGAGGTAAGTGCATTGTTCAATGATTACATAATAACTTCTCCTAAGAAGAAAATGTTTTTAAAATTTAAAAAGAAACATAAATATTTTCATGCAAGACCTTAAAAACTAAATATTTGCACAAAAACTTGTATGTTATTAAGTAAAATTTGTTTATTTAAGTTTACTTCTGGGTATTATTTTATATCATTTTTAGAAATTGATTTATTAGTAATTTTTTTTTCAATGTCAAAAAAAAATTTCTAACATTTCCCCTTTACATTATTTTGAAAACAATGTTTTAAGCCAATCTGTCAAAATCTATCCCAATTTAATTAACCAATCACCTTTCAACTTTAAAAAAATAATGTAGTAATTATTATTTACATTTTGTTTTTATTATTTTAGGTAGCACTGGACAATTGCAACTATATAGATCCCTGCAAGAGACCCAACACCTGTGAGCACGGGGGCAAGTGCTTTGTAAAAGACGATCGTGTCACCTGCGATTGCAAACACACGGGTTACATAGGCAAAAACTGCCACTTTACCAAATACCGAAAGACCTGCGAGGAGTTGGCCTTACTGGGCTTCACCAAATCGGATGTCTACCTAATTGACATTGATGGCAATGGTGTTTTTCCACCCGCCCATGTGAAGTGTGATTTCCAGAGCCTCGAGAATGCCACAAAAACGATTGTGGAGCACAATCTCCCCAGTCAAGTGGATGTGCGATCCGCCAGGGAAACGGACTTCAGCTTCAACATTCGATATAGGGAATTTTCACCACACATGCTGCAGGAACTCATATCGCACTCACTGTACTGCACACAGTACATCAAGTACGACTGCTACAGGGCTCAGTTGGAGTTGCATTCGGCCACCTGGTTCACATCCTCGGCCAAGAATCTCACCGTCGACTTCCTGGGCAATGTCAAGAGGTAAGCAATGGACTTCTCACACCTGGAGTTCTCGGGGGTTTCCCATTGGGGGTCTATGTGATTTACGTGCTGGGCCACGTCACCGCAAACAACACAAAATTGGATGACAAGAGCAGGGCATTTGATACAGTGGATAACGAGGACCTAAAATTGAGATTAAAAATATGTTCTTATTAATGTGATTGATAAATAAAAGTGTAGAGTTAAGATAGTTAAATTAAAAAAAAATTTATAATTGCTGAAAACAATAAATTGCAACAACGCAGTCTGACAGCAAATGACTGTCTCCTTTTATTTATTTTATTTTTTTTATTTTTCTAAAAATAACGTTGCTTTGAACACACAAATTTTCTTGAGTGTTATATATGAATTTATTTTATTTTATTACCAGTGAGATATCAATGTAAATAAAAGTGTAAAAGCTATTGATGTTTAATGTTGAACTCTAAAAAACCTAAATATACGTTTTAGGTTAAAAACTTTTACGAATAAACCGTTGCTATAGGGATTATAAAACGGGAATCTGTCCTACTTAAAATCTAGGTATTTCTTTTTTAGTTTTTAAAGTGATTTTTTCAAATTCAACCCACTGTTCGAGGCTTAGTCATTGCACTTACTGGCGGATGATTTTGGTCCACCGCTGGCCACACAATTAATGTTGCAGTCTATTTGCCTAACTTGTTGTTTCGCCCCCCGGGATTATCACCAGTCCCCTCCGATCCCGCCCTGCAATCGTGTGTGCGTTCTGCTCCACTGGAAGATATAGTACGTGCGGTAATCCAACAATACAAATCCAAAATGTTGGGACATAGCAGGCGCTTCAATTGTAAACGAAACTTAAATTAATTGCTCGCACATGCATAATATAAATGTCAGGCAGGAACCTTCGCTTAATGCTAACTGACATATTTACCCATCACACACAGATGCTGTGTTCTATTTTCCATGCAAAACTGACTGCAACTTCACTTTCATAAGGCATCGATATGTAGTCAGTTGTGTGTGCGGTTGAATAGTACTTCGGAGCCATCTGTCCTGTTTAATTTGTCATGGACTTTGGCCCCATCTACTGTTGTTCTAGCTCTTGAAATTTGCTTCCTTTTTTTCCAGACCTAACCCAAGTCGCCCCCTTTAAGCCAAAGTTATATCTGTGGCATTTGTTGCCATGCATTGGAGCATAAAATTTTATGGTGCCGAAAGCTTGAGCAGCATAACCGGCTATCAAATGCCTCTTTTTCTCTCCAAGGTAAACTACATATAAGGTGAAACCCTTAAAAAAGCCAAACGAACCGAAGGGTAAAACGGCATATGAGGACAAATGCGGCAAAATTGCAAAAGTGCAAAAGAAAAGGCCTGAGTTTGGTATTTATGTCAGGCAAATATGTTTCCGCCTCAGCGCTAATAAGGTTTATGAGTGAGTCCTGGGATATCTCTTCTTGGTCCTTCTAAGCCATGCAGAATGTGTGTGTGTTCAGCCACCATATTGTCGAACAACTCTTTCGTTATTATACATTTTTTATTTTCGGAACTAAGGGGTATGTTCCAGGGTATACTTGGTATTCATAGTGCTGAGATATCTAAAAATTGCAACTTACTAATTGTGTACTTTACAAAATAATGATAATACTGTACCCAAAAACTAAGAAGCCAAACGCTTTATTTTTTTTTATATGACAAGGATTAAAACTGTTATTTTATATATTGGTTGTAATAAAACATTCACTTAAAAATTTAAAAAAATATATTTATACAGTGGGTACCTAGTAGTCAATTTATAAGATTTCACATTCATAATCTTGTTCATTTTTTGTTCGTTACAAGTTTGTCTGGGTAATTTTTCATACTACGGCAGCCCTTTTTTAAAATGAATGGCTTTGAGCACACAAATTTAGTCTTTACGCCTAATTTCTTTGCGAAACCTTAACCTCATCCTCATGAGTTGGGTTTGCTATGGGCTATGCTCTGTGTGAATCGTTCGGGTTGGTTGGCTGGGCCCCTCTGACAATCATGCGCAGCAAAGTAGGCAACATCTGGTGGCAGCAATTTCCAGTCGCTTGTTGCTTTTGTTTTTTGTTTTTGTTTTTGTTATGTTCGGCCTGCGTCACTAATTTCCGCTTTCAGTAAATCAATTCGAAAACCTTAACAGCTCCGACTTTGGTTTCGCTTTCAGCTTTTTTTTTTTGGCACTTGTTTGCTTGCCTCCATATGAATGAATGGCGTTCTGGTTGGCTACGAACCGAACCGAAAAATGCAAAGAAAAAATGGGTTAGCTTCTAGCTAGATTCCGGTATGTGTGCATGTGTTGGCCCAGACCATTTGGCCATCCATCATTGGCTCGTAGTTTGGTCTTTACTCATTCAAAATTTGACAGCATCGTTTGTTTGTTGGGTTATGTGTGTGTGCTACTGTATTCCTGCTGCTGCGGTGGCTTCGCTGCGGATCTTGCAACAAACACGAATACGAAGGCGGAAACGGAAGCGGCACATGCAGGCCAAAAAACCGCAGCAAACACAAACATAAGCCGGAAAGAGAGTGGCAGTCGTGCAAGGAATATTTAGTCCACTGAATACTCTTGAATTGGGCTATAGAAAGAAAGAGAAAACAAGAAAAAATTGGGTTATCTGAAACTCTTTCAATTTATATATGAAACTTAAAGTATTCTGTAGAAATACAATTTTAAACCACAGACTTTTTATGTAAGAACCTAAAATTTAGTGGCCTTTGCGTTTTTTAAAAAAACAATTATTTTAATGCGAATTCTTTAGCTTCAAGTGATTTAATATAAGCTTTTTTTTAACTAGACGGTCTCGACGTATAAATTACCAAAATATACTACAGAATCATTTGGTAGCATGTGAAATGTATAAAAATATCGTTGATAGGTACCTATAACAAATTTAATTTTTTAACTAAATAAATTGCTGATTCCTTTCCCCTTCTTAATTGAACTTGATTTTCCCTTAATTGCCTTGTCACTGATACATCCTCAAATAACTTGATACCCAACGAATATTTCTGCATAAATGGCGCAACGAAAAGCCAAAAAAAAACAGGGGGCTCCGGATGGAGCTCAGTCGGTCACTCAACGGGCTCGTCAAACAGCCGGCAGCTCTCCGGTCTTAAATGTATGCAAATGTATGCGAACTTTTTCTAATACCTTTCACCTTTTTTTCGGAACCCCCGAAATACGAATTCAACTCTTCCGCAGAGGCGCCTGCCCGTGCTCCGTTAACAAGACGTGCTTGGACCCGAATCAATCATGCAACTGCGACGTGAAGGAGAACAAATGGAATTCGGATGAGGGCTACTACCAGGATCCGCAGAGTCTGGGCATTACCAATATGTACTTCCTGCAGCAGAAGGATATGGATGACGAGGCCCAGGGACGCATAACTCTGGGACCCCTCGAGTGTGTGGAAACAAGTGAGTGATTCCACTTTTATTTGGTTTAAAATTTGGTTAAATTTAATTTAGTTTTAATCAGAGTGTCACAGAAATCTCTTCTTTTTGGAAACCTTTAAAAAGGTGTATAGAAGTGTTCTTTCCCAATTTAATTTTCAAATGTAAATAAATGGTAGCACACTTTTATGCACTTTAAAAAAGGATTTCGAATCTCTAGATATTTCAGTATCGTATCCGAACAGTTTTCTTGATTTTGTGAATATTGGAAAAAAGTTCACAGATTTAAAACATAAGCTTTTTTCAAATATAACTGTTGAGAACCCAAATTTTAAAACTTACAGTTCTCCTTAAAGTTTTTTTAATACATTAAATATTTTGGTGACCTTTTAAGACACAATTGAGTATAAAGAACAAGTAGGAAACTACTTTATTACACTCTACTTGCCTCGTTTATATTCTCTTAACTGTATGTTAGTCTATAGTTTACTGCTTCTTCTATTAGCAACTGGTTAATGACTCTCCTCCCATTTGCCCGCAGATACGCAAAAGTACGTGGTTACCTTTACCACATCGCAGTCGTATATCGAGGTTCCAGGATGGCGGAAGGGCGACATTGCCTTCTCGTTCCGCACCACCGGCGAGAAGGCCATCCTGCTGTTCCAGCCACCGATCCGGCCCCACTATCCCTCATTTATGGTGGCTCTGACCGGCGACGACCAGCTCACGTTCACCTTCACTTTGAGCACGGGAACCACCCGCGAGCTGGTCATTAACTCGCACCGCCGGCTGAACGGCGGCGAGTGGCATAAAATATGGATCGACTA
Organism: Drosophila oshimai; assembly: GCA_018150695.1. Classification (NCBI taxonomy): domain Eukaryota; kingdom Metazoa; phylum Arthropoda; class Insecta; order Diptera; family Drosophilidae; genus Drosophila; species Drosophila oshimai. The sequence continues at coordinate 1,224,220 of JAECWM010000071.1, read as the reverse complement.
CAACCAGTATCATGTGCGCTTCATGATAAACACCGATTACCAGATGCTCGATTTGCTGCCCGAGGAGGAGTTTGGACCGTTTGAGGGCAGCATGTACATCGGCGGCGCAACATTGTGAGTATTTTTCTGGGGGCAATGGGGTTTCGAATAACACTGGCCAACAAAAAAAGCGTTTATTTAACACTTTTCTGTTGAAAATTTCCAGCTCTACATTATTAAAGTAACACCTTTGTTATACAATTTGAATGCAAAATATTAACCTTTTCTTGAATTTTTATTTTTTTAAGCTGTCAAAAAAAATATATATTTTCGAAAAATCTTTTTAATTATACCCAGCTTAAATTATCATTAAGGAAAATTTTATAATTTCTAAGATTGTATTTAAATGTTAGCCAGTGTATTCAGACATTTTCTTTTTATGGCTGCCTGCATTGGTGGCAGCTGTAATGGCAATCGACGGGGAAAAGCTCTATTCCTGCCACTTTTCCTGCTGCTGCTGCTGCTTTTGCCGGAGTGTCCGCTGGCAGTTGCGGTTTGTGCAATTTATTGCGGCAATTACGTTTTAATTATAAACGCGCGACTAACTGCCAAGCAGCACTAACAGTTAACAGTGACAGTCGCGTCCGTCCGAGTGCAACCAAAGGAATCCGTCGATTTTCTGCTTTTCTACCCTGCGGGTGGCAAATGCCACGGCCCGTTGACCACCGACACAGTTCGATTGATAATTGGGACAGCCCACTTATGAGTTAATTACGGATTGATGACAGTCGTTTGCAACGCTCAATGAGACGGCAAGATACCTTGAGAAGAAACAAATCTTGAAAGAGACAATTTTGTGATTTTAAATTCCATTAAAATTTTAATTTTGCAGACTCATTCTTTATAGTATTTAAAAAATGTGATGATAATACGCTCCCTTTAATACAGAAGATTTTAAAGTAAATAGAAAATTACTCAAGATATATAAAATGTTTAAGAATATATCAAAAAAACTTTTCAAAGGCCCTTGAATATTTTTAACGTAAACTGCATTCGGTTAAAAATATTTTACATTTCACACACTTAACGTTAAGCAGCGCTTGGGGAAATTGCACCAACTTCCGTTGCACTTGAAATAATGAAAATACCATTAAATAAAATGACCCTTAACAGACAGATTTAAAAATAATGTTCAATATTCCATTTCCGCATATTTAAACATCCCTTTAAGGCTACTTTCACTTTAATTGGTTTGACTTGAACAACTTGATCAAACGTATAATTTGTATGCACAAACTGCTTTGCCGAATTCACTTTTATATTTTCGGGGAAACCAAATCTTTGGGGAATATGAAAAGAATTGCCATAATTAAATTAACTTTTCGCTGAAAATTCATTCCAAAGTCATTATCAATAATCAAGCCAGGGCGTCAAAAAAGGGGGTCGCAACCTGCTGTTGCTGCTGGCTTTTCCAGAATTTTGCACAGTTCATCCCCTTTGGAAGTTAGCGCACTTAAAACGCGCTTATTCTTGATTGGCATAATTTATAAAGTTTTTTTTCCCCCAGTTGCCATGGAGCACAGACCGCCGGATGCTCATGAGATAGATGGAGCGATGGGAAAAAAGCTTTCGAGGGTTTTTCGAGTACGCTCACATGTGCAAGCTTTCCATTTCTGTTTCTGTTTTTTTTTCGTTTTTTAATTATTGAAAATGTATAAAAATCAAATTGAAATATGTGTACGTGTGGCAAGGAAAATGTGTGCACATTGGCACTTAACCCCGAAAAGTTCTGAAATGCAGCGGCTGCCAGCCTCTCATAAAATTTCGATGAGCGGTAAACACGCAGAGTAATTAACGGTAAAGTGCATCCCACCCCCCTCTTTCACTGAGCCAATTTATTCAATTTATTTATCGCGTAAAAAGAAAGCTCTGTGAAACATACAAGTTATATGGAAAATTCGATAAATTGATGCACTTTACCCCTGACGAACATCCTGACGGACCGAGGCGAAAGTGGAGTATAAGGTTGCATGTAAGCCAATAAGCGGCATCAGCGGCTGTGGCTCATGCTATAAATAAAAGAGTTAATCAACATATTGATAGAGACACGGCGAGACTTAAGCGAGACGATTCCGAGAAGAAAAAAGGGGTTGAGAGTGCAGAGTGTTAACCCATTAAGAACTTGTGGCAGAGCTTAAAATTCACTTCACGCCACTGCGTTCTTTGTTCAAGCGCTGTTCAATTGGGTTAACAAACAAAAAGCACACAAAGTTTAACTTTGGAAACACAATTACTTTTATTGGGATGTTCACTCGCAAGGGGGGAGTTTCAAATGATTTTCCTCGGCTTTAATTCGCAAAAAGAGCATTGTACTATTTACTATTTCATGTGTCTTAATTTAAGACTCTTAAATCATTCAAGTACTAAACAAAAGACGTATAATAGTTACAGAGTTCGTTAAACTTATTGTCATAGTAATTTCAATGTTATAAAAATGTTTACAAATTTCAAATATATAAATGATTTCTTTTATTCAATGTTTAGAAATTGATACTTTAAGTTATCATATTGGAAGGAGGTTTTCTTTTCAAGGATTCTTTAAAATCAAGGATTTTTTTTCGTAAATGTTCAATTTTGTTATTTCTTCCTCATAAAAAGTATTAATCGCCTTTAAATTCTTACATATTTGCTAAGCTAACCCAATTTAAACCCACATTCTGCCGACCCCAACTTTTTAAAATGCAAATGTGTCCCTTTTTCCCAAAGTTTCTTACCCCGAATCAATGGAAAAACTTTGCAAAATATGCTGCAAACACTTTCTGAAAACTTCAACACCATTCAGTTAATGGGTTAAGCAGTGCTTTTCACACAGCTTTAAGGACGTGAAGGATGCATGGGGAAAATGTATGCAAAGTCAGGGGGCAAAAATTACAATGGCCGATGCTGCTAATGATTGTTGTAATCGGTTTTTGCATGTGGTTCGACCGCGATTCTCCCAATCGATGTTTGCTGTTGTTTAGGAAGCGACAGCAGCTGCCAATCCGGCTGCTGTTCCTCTTCCTGTTCCTGCTGCTACTCGGATGTCCGATGTCCCATGTCCGTCTCATCATTTGCATGGGCCATCGATTACCACGGGGTGCACCACATGCCGATGGGGGAAAAACACGGGCAACTGGCGTGCCAAATATGCGAAATATTTCCCTCATGGTGCAGGAAACAGGACGACGTCAGTGGCGAGTCCTCGGGGAAATCGGGACAGATAGTGCGATATATATATATATACAGAAGTAGTGGTAAAATGTGTTGGTGTCGCGGCGGCCATGAATGAATGAAAAGTGCTTAATTGCTTGTGACGGCGTTAAATAAATTCTTAATTGCTTCGCACTTTGCGCGTTTGCAACGTTAATAGGATTTCCGTCGCCTGCATGTCGCCAGGATATGCACATCGCCGGCTTTACTCCAACACTCCATCGTCCTGGCCGAAAAACTTCTTTCCTTTTGCGTTTTATTGCCGTTAATTTCCGAGGAATTTCGGTTTTTTCTTTTTACATTTTGTGCACCTCCCCCACCCCCTTTGCAGCGTTTTGGCCAGCCGCCGCACAAATCCTTTTAGCCAAGTGTCATCCAGGCCAGAGCAGCCGGCGGCACATCATTTGCAAGGCAAAGCGCTAAATTTCATTTTGCATACGCGTGTGACACGCGTGTCCTCCCACGCGTCCTCGTTACAACGTCCTGTATTTACAGGCAGAGAAAAAAATATTTTTAAATATTTTACAGCAGGGGAAAATCAGTGTACAAAAATAGGGGGTTCAAAAAGGGGTATTAAAAGAAACTAAATACTTCTAAAACAATTCCCAGAAATTAAATTGAAGTGTTATCCGCCCATAGCGTTAGTTTTTAATGTTTATTCAAAACCATAAGTTTATTACAAAGCCTTGAAATATTTATCGTTTGATTTTCTACGGTGAATTATTTAATTTATTAAAGACAATATTGATTTTGTAAAATCAAAATCTTTATTGATTTAATATGAGATTTAAAACGTTTAAGGTGATTTGAATTTAAGAGAATTTTGAGTGAAATATTTTTAAAACACATTTTCTTATTTTGTTAACTACAAAAAATTTATAGTTCAGAAGTTTTTTTCCCAAAAAAGATATATTTTTTTAGTCCCTTTATTTACCCCAGTGCACTTGTATATGTATGCAAGCTACCGTGTCTGTGGCTGTTGACGTAAAAAAAAAAATTAAAAATGCATTTGTGACATGCTCGCAAAAAGAAAGGCAGCACACGTTGCAAAAACTAATGACTTAATAGCTCGCTCGCTTGTGGCAAGGACATTACCTCCCAGCGAAAAGCTAAATGTGGGTGAAGTGCACTCGTTAAATGCAAATCGCAAATTGGGAGCTGCTCACTGGCCGATTATGGCCAATTCGGTTGACAACAGTCGATAAGTTTGGCGCTTAAGTAACGATTACGCAACGCTTGCCAAACAATTACAAGGAAAAGTGAAAATAAAGCGAAAAGAAATTGTAATAAATTCAAGAAAGGCGCAGCACGGCAAACCCCAAAAACCGAATTCAGCGACTTTTCCTTTTATTTTCTTTTTTTCGTTTTTTGGAAGCAGAATTTTAATTTCACTTCATGACAACACTTGGGGACTTTGGATCCTTTTTGCCGACTTGTGGTGCCAAAGTGGATCAGAGGAGTGGGTGGGAATGTCTCGTAATGAAATTTACATAATTTAGAAAGACATTTGAGCAACTTTCTTTTGCCGCTGTACGCGTATAAACAAGACATTTCCGCCACTTTAATTTTCAAAAGCTTACACTTGAGATTTTATTGGCCAATTCATTGTTGGCAGTGGCCAAAAGGGCAAGGGCGGGGGGCAGGGGGAAGGGAAACAGAAGCCAAAAGTGCAGGAGAAAAACTTGCACAATGCGGAAAATAAAAGGGGAATTGCTAAGAAGAAATCGCAAAAAAAGCGTTAAACTTTAGCTGCTAAGAAGTTAAAATGCTCTTTACTAACTTTGCACGGTTAATATTTTGTTAAATTGTATAAAAAAGGGTTTTATATTTCTAAAAAGATTATTAGGAATTATGTTCATTTTTAACTTTTTAATATATATTTATTCAAATCATTACCTTAACTTTAAGGTAATAATACAACATAAGTTTGGGTACTCCTAGCCATTTGAATTGATTAATACAAATTACATAGGTTAAGACCGCAAATTACCGTCACTTTTCTGATTAGCCAATTTATTCTATAAAAAGTAATACCCTTTGAAGAAATAAAAATAAAGTGGTAGAAAGTAAAATAGCAAGCGCAGCTCGGAAAACTTTTGCCACAGCTGTCCGTTTGATTGGCCTTCTTTTTTTTATGGAAAGTGTCGCTTCGATTTTCAGCTCGGCAAGTTTAAAACGAGCGGGTCGCAATTTATTTGCATAAAGTCAGTGACGGACTGGGCAAATACATGGAATTCAGAATCCAGAGTCCAGAGCCCAGGACGTGTCCCCTGATGATGTTTTATGTTTGTCTAAGAGGCGGATATCTATCGATGGGAAAAAGTGAAAGGGGGAGATGTGCAGCTGGTGCAGCTTAAGTACCAAAGTGGCCAAGTTATTGAATAGTTACGACAAGTCATAATATAAAGTAATCCCCAGCTGACTTTTCACCGCCTGTTTTTTTTTTCACCCACAGCGACCTGCTGAAGAAACTGTCAGTTAAAGCCGGCCTTATTGGCTGCTTCCGTGGCCTGGTGGTCAACGGCGAGATTCTCGACATCTACAGCTACATGTCGGTGCATCTGTCGGAGATTATCAAGGACTGCAAGCCGTCCTGCGTTCCATCACCCTGCCGCAACGGAGCCCAGTGCAAGGAGCTCTGGAGCAGCTTCAAGTGCGTCTGCAACAATCCCTGGGCACACATCGGCGAGTTCTGCGAGACAAGTGAGTGCACAGGGAAAAATATTTCTTAAATTTGAAAACATTAAGAATATTACTTCAAGATATACATTTTATCTTATCCCAAAATTGTTTGTATGTTTTTAAACATTGTCTTAAAAAAATCTAAGACCACACTTAAATTTATTATTTCATTAATTTCATTAATATTAAACAAAGTTTTGTATTCCTCATAACTTTCTACGTTTATTGATTTTTTATATAAAAAAAGGAAATATTATTCCATTAGATTTTTTTCTAATTGAGAACATTTTTAGCTTATCCAAAAATCCCTCTTTCAAAAGTACTCAAGCTAATCGATTGAATCCCCTTCCTTTGCAGACATCAACGAGAAGGCTCTGACCTTCTTCAACCGCGAGTCCTTCCTGATGCGAAACTATCTGAGTGTGGGTGCCACGCCCATTATCCTGATGCACGGAATGGAGGGCGAGCGGGATGTGCTGAAGGGCATCCTCAACCAGGATCTACTCATAAATCTGCGAACCTACGACACGAATGCTTTGGTTTTATATGCCAACGATCATTACAATAACTTTGTGCACCTGTACATTAGTTTAAATCGTGAGATCGTATTCCTTTATAATTATGGTGACGAAATTGTGAATCTCACACTGCTGGATGATACATTGATGGCTTCTTTGAAAAGCATTCAAGTGGCCATTGTTCGTGGAGAGCAGGAAACTCGGATGCATGTGAATCAGCGGAGTGTGAGCATCGATAGAGGAACTCTGCTCCTAGATGAATATGCCAACAAACCGTGGAGCAACCCGGATAAGGGTGAGTCTTAGTGCATTTTCTAAATATTAAAAAAATATAATTTCAACAGAGAAAGTATTTGAAAGAGAAAATCTTAAGCCCAATAAATTAATTTAAAGTAATTATTGTTTTAAAAAAAATAATTTTATAAATAAAACACGGGACACTAGTTACTGTTTTTTCTACTAAAATTTTATATTTGATTTTATTCAAGGCACTTAAAATTCTATATATCTACATAGTTATTTATTAAATAGTATATTTTCTTATTTGATGTGACTCTACGTACACCCATAAATATTCATAGATGAAGCTGATACATGAACACAAATTGATTTATATCACTACTTGTGAAGACCCCATGAATCCCCTTCCCCAAATCTACTTTCGTCACTTCCATCTGCTGCCCATTTTAGAGGTTTTACTATGGGCATTGCTGCTGCTGTTCTGGTGCTGTTCATCCTGGGCGGCCAACTCTTCGTCGATGAGGAGCTCAAAGTTACCCAAGGCGTCCGCACTGGGAACTTTATTCCAACGGACATCTGGAACTCCATCCGGGGGTAAAACCACTGATAATATATTGTCAATCAGCTTGTATTTCAGTATCCTATCGTTGACAGTGGTCGATGTGAGCGAGGGTGAGGCATTGACCTCCACTAGCCAGGGCTTCAAGGCATTGTCTATTATAATGTCGTAACCATAGCACTCGAAACAATGCCTATCACTGGCCATCACAGGAGCCACAGCTCTAAGTGAGTGCACTATAAGCCAGGATATGGCTCCAAACAAACGATCTGTGACCTCTTTTCCTCGGGTTCCCTCCAGATACAGAGCCAGATTTTGCACAGACCATTTACCACCATGTAGGGTATTATATTCTCCACCATGCTTCTGCACACTCACATTAGTCAAGTGTACGTACATATTATCCAGTTCCGTAACACTAGTATCGTATTTTACGGTACAAAAACGGCAGAATCCTTGCTTAAATAGATATGCCTTCAAGGGTCTAAAGGAAGCTACAAGGACATACAGCCGCAAGTCAAACTTTTTACCACCAATCAGCAGGGGATTGTCTATGTATCTGGATATAACATACGACTCCTTAGCAATTTGTGGGTGAAAGGGACCCTTGGCCTCCCTGGACCATTTCTTAAGTTTGGATAGCTTGTTGATGAGGAATATACCCGCTCCCTGGGATTTTCCACAGGGTTTCATGATCCAAGTGCTCAAAGGAAACTTCCGATATTCCTCCACAAACATATTATAATCAGCTGGTAGAACAAAAGTAGTGGGCACGAAGTCCAGATACAAATATCTAGTGCCACTTGAGTTATTGGATTCGGTTTTTTCAGCCAAAGGATTACCATCCCTTTCGAGGTCCTTGCGATAACGCTTGATGTTCTTAACCAGTAGATCTTTTCGTGACAATTCGTAGTGATTGGGAAAGTGATTGATCATCTGGTTATCGTGCATCCTATAACCACTGTCCACGCTGAAGATATTCCTGCAGGTCTGCACACCTGCCCAGTAGAAGTGCCAGTCATCATCGCCATTCACCTGATGCCAGCCGCGTTTCTCGAAATTATTCACCAACACCGATTTATCCAGATCCGTGCAGAAGCCAATTTTTAGTTTATCATGACCCTGGGCTCCAGCACCACCACCACCGCCGCTATTCGCACCACTATTGGAGGTGTTATTCGATACGGATTGATTTGCACCGCCCGCCTGACGACCGTACATTTTGTTGTTCGTTAAATTTGTACCGCTCGAGCGGATTGTCGGCTGAAGACTGTCAATCCGCCACGCCTGCGTCCACTTGCTCATGTCCCACACAACAGCCATGTTTTTGTTATTGCCAACGTTCCAAGTTATTGAACCAACAAAGCCCAAATTTATTCACAACCCTTTTTTTTTTTTATTTGGTTGCCAGGCGTCGTCGCTTGCCTTTGTTTTTTATATATATTTCTTTTTCTTTTTTGGTTGCACTGAAATTTTCAAATAGTTTAGCAAGTTAAGCTGCAAAAATGCCAAAAATGTTCCCCTCACAAAATCTGTGCACTGTGTGTGTTGGCCAAATTATGTGCACTTGAATTTTGTTTTTATATTCTGCACTTTTTTTACTGTTTGAGAGTGGCCGTTAAACTCGGTGGAAAACTGTTTGGAAAATAAAACGCCATGTGAATGGATAAAGTTTTGTTCTATGGCATAAAAACATCGAGTTGCTTTGTAGTTTGCTGATATTTGAAAACGTTCAAAGCTTTTTTTAGTTTTTTGCTTAGCTCACTCAATATGCAAATTGAACGGCATTTCAATGGTAAATAGCAAGCGGAAATTGTTGTTAAACGAGGGAAATGCATTTAGAGTTGATTATGATCTAAACGGATTTTTTTTAAATCAAATACAAATTTTAAGTGAATTGACTATCCGGTAGCTGGTATTTAAGTGCATAAGTTATTTGTGAATATTGCGGTTTTTGTAATATAAACATGTAAATAAAAATATTTCACTTAGTTTTTGTGTTTGTTAGGGTGAAAAACATACTTTTTTCTTTGGGACTAATTTAAGAAAAAAAGTTTGCATGTTTAACATATCAATATCAACGCAACTTAGTTGATAATCCCTAAACAGTTTTCCTTTCATTACACATCACATTTCTAGTGAATAGGGAAAACCAAAGCACATAAATAATGATCAATATCATAAGCATACATAAGTAGACTATTTTCCCCAAAACCCATTCCACTCGAAAGCCCTTCAATTAAACCAGTTGTATGCATGCATTTTGGCAACTACACTTCAAAAGCAGTAACTCACCTTGCAAATGAATTTAATGGAAAATTTCAGCACATGAAGCTCAACTTGGCAATTGGGAAAAGAGGGCAAAATCAATCAAATTGCCCGTAACTCAATGCCAGCGATTTGCCAGGCAAAATCAATCATAATTACTCCACGTTCGTTTCGAAATATGGACGAAAATGCATTTTCGGGCAAATGCGAAATCGTCAACACTTTGCACAGAATAACACATGAGCACTTTTGTAATTAAATGCGTTAACCAGATGGACTGGCACTGGACCCCGTAGATTGTGGCACATACCCATCGAATTGGATCGTTCGATTCAGTTTAGTTTAGCGCGTTCTGCCGCCCAGCAAACATTTCAATTAGACAAACTTAAACTCGAAATTGATGGGCCTAAACCTCAAACGGCAGGTCCTGGTCTGGTTCCGGGTCTGGGTTTGGGTCGGGGTCTGGGCTTTGGGTTTTGGGTCTGGTTTCTGCGTCCAGGCAGGCCGGATAAAACCAGAAATGCCACTGCAATGAAGGCTCATTTCCGCAAGCACACATACACCCTTCTATAAAGCAAACACAGCCTAAAAATGCACTTAAAAAAACAATATGTTTAACGCCATAAAAAGCCAAGTGAAATTCGTTTATTTAAAAAATATTTTATAAATTTTGATAAGGCTTTTTGAGTTGCAAAGATAATTATTAAACTGATTATTATTCTGGCTTAGTCTTTGCTTAAAAAGAGGGTCAGTTTTTATAAAAAAAGCTTTTTAAAATTAAATAAATATTTAAATTACACATTATTAGGGCGATTTTTTTAATAGCGTAAGCAGATAATAAAATCACAAGATTTTTAGCAGAAAAACATAGTAGGTAATACATACAATCCTTAAACATTTTAATGAACACTGACAAACAATTTTTAAATATGGTTTTTATTATTATAATTATTTTTTTAGAAACCCATAATGTGTGTATTTATGAAGTTTTCTTGTTTACTTTATCATTATTTTGTCAACATTGTTTTGATATTTTATCAAAACATCCAACGATTATTTTCTCTGTTTTTGTGTATCGAAGACTTAAAACCATTCATACTCTGCCCCCCAACAACCCATTCTCATTTGATTTTGTTTATTTGCAGAGGTCCTGTCGCCGCACCGCCCTCCAGCCCCGCCCACCGAGTACTTCCAGTTCCACGTGGGCGGCTATGATCCGGCGAATTTACTGCGACCCAATGTGGATGCACCCGCTCTGGAAGGCTATATCGGGTGTGTGAGGGGCCTGAAAATCGGGGCCCAGTTGATCGACTTGGCGGAAATCAATGAAAGGAATATAGCGCCCAGTAAGTAGGCAGTATAAATCAATTTTCACAGAGTGCAATTTTCGGTGGTGGCGATGGTGATGGTGATGGTGGTGGTCCTAATCCCATTCGGTTGTGTGGCTATTTCTGCTTTTCCTGCTCCTGCCTTCCTCTTACGACTCTAATTCATAGGCCACTGAATCGACTTGTGGTTGTGGTTGCATCTGTGGGCTAACTTAATATGCATGCAATTTCCGTTAAGTGCTGGGGACTCCTGTGAAAGTGAAGAGAGATGGAGCTGGAGCTGGCCACTTTGGGGCCCCGCCAAGATTAATGCCAATGCGATAAGCTTCGGGCCCACATGGCGTATGATTTATGCGGCCACGTATCGCGGAAATTGCAACCTGACTTTGAGGCGATTAAACGCGAAACGCAGTCAATGTAAACACTTTGAGTTAGAAAGGTTTTCAAATTGAATAAAGATCCGGTCGAGGGAATTGATTTGTTTTCGATTTGGGAATATGTGTTTTAGGATTGAAGAACCTTTAAATGAAGTTTAATGAAAAAATAAAATACAAAATACTTTAATTAAATTAAATTCACAATTATTGAAGCAGAAAAAGCGCACTTGAATTTTTATTAGATTTTAAAATCCGTGATAATGAGATGTAGCAATGCGAGTTGAAAAATTCTAGTACCAATTTTGGATTTTGATGTCGAAAAAATTAAAATTTTATTTTTAAAGTAATTAAGCCCTAAACCTACTTTTTACCTAATGAACTTTCAGATTGTCTGTTTGAAGTTAACATCATAATCATATGAAATGTATTTATTATTTATCCCTTGAAAAATACATACATTTTCTATTGTTTTTTAGAGCTGATTATTAATTAGATTTTTAAATTAAATCCCCCTTTAAATTCCAGCCCAGGAAGGCGTGCTGCCCAACTGCCAGATAAAGTGCGACGCAGAACCGTGCAAAAATGGAGGCACCTGCCAGGAGCACTTTGCCGAGCAGATCTCCACCTGCGACTGCGAGCACACCAGTTTCCTGGGCGAGTTCTGCTCGGAGGAGAAGGGAGCCGACTTCAGCGGGGAGTCGACACTGCAGCGAAAATTCGAACTGCTGCCGGGTACAGGTCGCGTTGACTATGTGCGCCTGCAGCTGGCCTTCTCATCGTTCGACCTGCGACGAGCCAACCGCATAATGCTGCTGATGCAAACGGAGGCGGAGAGGAGCTATTACCTCCTGTTGGCCATCACCTCCGATGGCTACCTGCAGTTCGAGGAGGATCGAGATAATGGGAGGACAGTGGGTGCCCGAATCGATAGGAATTTCCTGAACAGCGCCAGGCACTCGGTGTACTATGTGCGAAACGGGACCCAATCCCAGCTCTTCATTGATCGCGAGCAGGTGCCCCTGACCGAGTTTGCTGCACGTGTCCTGACAACTGGCGGCGAAGCGGGCTCAAATCGCGTCCAGATCGGTGGCATCAACAGCACGGACTCGCGATTCGCCGTCTTTAAGAGCTACAGTGGCTGCCTGTCGAGTGAGTGTCGTAAATTTAATCCCGGTCCGCCATTAATTTCTTTTCGGTCTCATCAAGTGACATTCCCCTGCACTCCTTTCACTGAGAAAAATGGTTATAAAAGCGGTAATGACACCCAAAATAAAGTGCACCGAAAGTATTTAAATATTTCTTATAAGAGATTTAAAATGCATAAAACACCAAGTTTCTGAGATTTTTAATTTCGTGTTGTAGGACACCTAAAAGTATGCTTTAAAAAAATCAAAATTCATTTGAGTTGTCGACCTTGATTATGACCCTAAATATTTAAATACAAGTTTTACAGTTTAAAAACAAAGAAAGTAACTGTCTGATTTCCTTAGAAAATTAATTTTATAGCTAGACCAAAAATAACTGTATTACATTTAAATTTAAAGATATCTTAGCATACTTTAAGAAGCTTTTGCAAGTGGTAAAATCTTCAAGAACTATTTATTTCAGAACCCTGATTACTTTAATTTTTGTATTTAAAGGAAGTTAAGCTCTGACTTTATTTATGGAGTTGATTTTTCTAAAAAGGACAAAAAAAATTCCCAAAGTAGACCCACATTTTTTGCTAGTGTAATTTCTCTTAACTGCTGCAACTTTATGAACTCACTGAGCTGAGCTCTCAAAAATGCTGGGGGCAAAGGAGAGATAGTGCTTTTTGGGGGGTGCTAGAGGAAAACTGCTTCACATTGTTGACCAAAAAATTAAATTTATTCGCTGCCATAAAAAGTCATTTCCGTGGCCGTGGCGCCGTTGCCATAAATTCTGTCAGTTTTTGCTCTCAAGATTTACAGTGGCTCATATTTAAATTGCTGCTTTGCTGCCACTTCAAACCGCAGGACAGTAACCAACACTTTGATTAAAAATTCACCCATGCATCCCCAATCTCTCCCGTCAGTAAAACATCTGTTCACCCAGCCACGCCCACACCACATGTGGGCGGGCCATAAAAACGTCCTCGTACTTGATCATCCCATTAAAGAGCCATCGATGTATAGTGCGATGGTTTTGGTCATAAACGAGGAATATTAAACTATAGGAACAGTGGGGAAAAATGTCTAAAAATACTGGAAAATTAGTTAGACTGTATTTACTGAAACCAAATCATTTTTATCCAAATAATTTATTCAGTTTGTGGGCCCCTTTAAGCTTCTTAATAAATAAACTTAAAATTTCTGAACATAAAACGATTTTAGTTTTTTAGGGCCACTAGAATGAACCTATACAACAAACTTGGTCTCCATATTTTTGAAAATAGAATGTTCTTTGGTATAAAAGAACAATCAAAGGAAGTCAAAATCTGTTTTGAATTTCATAAAAGAACTCCACGGTCAAATAGGCTTTATCAAATAGCAACGTTCAACCTTAATTATCATCAAAACACACTAGGAATTTCATTAATTTGGCAACTAAGAAAACCACGCCCCCGTTAAATACACAAACAAAGGTCAAAAGAGTCGTGGGAGTTTACCGATGGGCATTAAAAATGTTATTGCTAATTTCGGGACGCGTATAAAACACGCACGAACGACTTCCTTTGGGTCCATGTCCACGAAACTCTGAGGGGCGGGAAACCAAAGTTAGTAGAAGCCAAGCCCAAACCACTGAGCCAAGAAGGCAAACGCAATTCCAATTTCCACTCCACCATCCACACACATTTGCATTTCAATTTGAATTAATGACCAATACTAATGAAAATTTCCATCCCACCGCAAATTGGGTAAACCGCCGCCCATCGGACATCGCCCATCCAGACATCTATATACAGGTGAACGGGCATGTTATGAAGCCACTCGAGGAGTACATGCTATTCACAAAGTCAGGCGCCGACAACATAACGGTCATCAATCCGCAGGGCGTGAGGAGCGCCCAGTGCAACGCCAAATTCGATGTGAGCGAACAGCCCACCCAGGAGCCCATGGTTAATGTCAGCATGGTAAGTGGAACACTCTTAAAAAAATTATAGAAAAGTCAATTATAATAAGGTATATTTTCTGCCGTTATGGGGATTTAAAATATGCATGAAAACAACATTGGGAGGGTCTTTAAAAGCAAACCTCTCTAGTCAAAACTTTGAGTGTAGTATAGTTTGGAGTTTTAAATCAATTTTTAGTAAACCAGGATACCAGGATAACCCAATAATAAGTGAGCTTTTCAAAAACATCTTTATCAGAAATGTCTCAGAAATATCCAGAGATTATATATTTATTTATATTTAGAAAAGTGTCTAAAAGTGTGATGAAAAAATTTTGCGTCTAAGTTTTGTAAGTATTCATACAAATTAATTAATTAAAATTTTTAAAAGATTTCTAGAGACGCCCACAAAAAACAATAACTTTAAAAAATTAGTTTAGTAAATTCAAGTAAAATGTAAATGCCAAAGAGACGTGATTTTCTGTCAGTGCAGAGAGAGAAAATGCCTGTTAGGGGGTCAGGGAATCGGATTATCCGAGGCAACCAGGCGACAAATTGTGCTAATGAATGCCCTCTACCTGTGTACCACAGATACCCGAGCCGTGGGTGGAGGAGCCGCCGGCCCGCGTCCCCTACATCCCGAGATTCGTGTACGACGAGAACAAGCAGGAGGACTCGACGCAGGTCGTCTTCCTCACGCTGACCAGCGTCTTCGTCATCATTGTGATCTGCTGCCTGCTGGAGGTGTATCGCAGCCATTTGGCCTACAAGAAGCGCATCGAACGCGAGACGGACGAGGACATCATTTGGTCCAAGGAGCAGGCAACCAAAATGCACGAGTCGCCAGGTGTGAAGGCTGGCCTTCTGGGTGGTATGACGGCGGGTTCGGGAAATGGCCTGCCACCCTATACCTACAAGGCGGTAAGTAATGGCCTCACCAGGCCATAATGCTGCATTAAATCCCTTGTATTACACCCTTAAAAAAATATAACACTTTAAGCCTGAACAAATCATTTTTGGAACACGAATTTTTGTATTTTTCTGTTTTTATCTTTTAACAATATGAGAAAAATAACTTAATTTAAAATAAGATACAGTCCAATACTAAATTGAATATTTTTATAAATTTTTTTTAAGACAAATGGTTTGTTTGTTATCTAAAAGAAATATTGAAAAATCAACAAGAAGTTTATTTGTTTATTTAACATAAAAATTTACAAAATTCTTTTTTAAATCTTAACATTAAATTCCATGATTTCTTTTTTGTGTATAAATCCCAGCTTCCGCAAGAGGACAAAAAGCCCGGAAATGGTGCCCCCTTGGTGGGCATCTTGAAGAACGGCAGTGCCACGCCCTCGCAGCCAGGCACGCCCACTGCCATGTCCAAAAATGGTGACATTGCCTCGCGCATCGAAGAGGAGGAAGAGGAGGAGGATGAGTCTCCATCAGCGGAGAAAATCAGCGAAAAAGAAGAGCCCCAAAAGGAGACACCTGCCAGCGAAGTGAAGGAGTCACAGGCTCAGACACCTGAGCAGCTGACGAAGGACACCACAGATGCCTCTGCCCCAGCGAATGGTGCGTCCATATAAATCACTCAGAATCCCACAAAATATGAACAATTTATACCAGGCTTTTGGGCTTGGGACACTGAACAAAATATTTATCATAAGTATTTGTAATTCCAAGAAAATCTTTACATTTTTTTTCTGCTTAAATGACAGCTGCTTTTAAATTATATTATTTTAATAGTAAAAAGTACAACAAAAAAGAAAAGGACAAGTAGAACAAAACGAGCAGGTGTAATTAATTTTTTAAAAATTACCTTAAGGCTGTAGGCTGTTTTTCTTTAATTAAAATCGTTTTAAACGTGTTTATATTTATTTTCTTTTTTCCCGTGCAGCTCCCAAGGAGTCGGAGGCGAAGGCAGAGCCCTCAGAGCCATCATCCACTGCGGAGAATGGACAGTTGCCCCAGGGCGACCATCTCATCGGAGTTGATGAGGTGCAGGTGGTCCAGGTGCCAAGTCTACCGGTAAGCAGAGGACCCCCATCCACTGAAAACCTTATCAGAATGGCGCCAATCGTCACAATCAGCGAGACCAATTTGCATGAATTGGGCTGAGAGGCGCGGCCTTGGCATTGGCATGTAAATAACACACCAAAATAATCCACCCACCCACATTATTCACACACACAAACACACACACTCTATAAGTCAATTGGAAGAGCTTGTCATTACATAATGTAAGCAAAGTAAATGGCCTGCAAATACATGCATAGACACACACACAGAGCTGTGGGGCATGAAAGTGCATCTCATTTACAATTGCAATCGCAAGGACATCCCCGAAGACAAACAGGCACACATATTCATGCACTAATATTTGGACAGACCACGGGGACATTAGCAGTCAGGTTGGATAAACAAACGTTATAATGTTAAGTACAATCAGGGGTACACACGACCAGAAAGTCACTGTAATTGCAACTCATGGGGATTTACTCATGGCAATTTGAGTATTATTGACAGTGCAATTATATTCAGGACCTCTTTTGCATGTAATTTTAAAAATTTTGAGGCCTCTGGGTATCCAAAATCCAGTGAGTAAATATATTATAATTTAACTAATTAATTAAACAAATATGGGTACAAATAAAAGCGTATTTAATAATAATAATATCTTCCTGTACTGCATATTATTTTGATGTTAGTTTTTTATGTTTAAATTTGATTTCTTGTTAAGCAATTTAACTTTGTATTTGAATTTGTTAAGCATTTTTGAGTAAAATGATATGTTTATTTATTTTTTGTGTTAGATTCACGAACATTTTTATTTCGTGAAACTTAATTGTAAAACATAAATTAAAAAGCCTGTATTGTTTGTACATATTTACTAAGTATAGTATAATTTAATATAAGAAAGAATCATATATACCCTACATTACCATGTTATTTAAGTCTATATTAAGCATGACCCCAATATTTTGAATATAACCCAAGTAAATAAATTTAAATTTGTTTACTCTGCATGCGTGCATTTGTATGCGAACTTTTACTGCCTTTCGGCCATCATCAACTTGCGAAAATGTTCCGTTTAATTAAACTGCATTTAATTGAATTTAACTATATAAACAAAACATGTGAAAATAATATTCCTCACTTTCAGTATGCATATTTGACTACCAGCAAACCTTTTCAGTTGTGTTTTTAAAATGTTTAATCACAATATAATGGTAGCATACACACACACACACCATGTGTTTTGTTATGTGTGCGTGTCGTTTTAATTGTTGATATTGAATGCGCTTATGGTGTGACTGTTTAATTAAATTTAACACAAACCAAGCGAGAACAAAAAAGAAGTTGCGGAAAAGGGGGAAAACTATTGACAATTGGCTTAACGCGACGAAATTGGCCAGGCCAATAGACTTTGGCCGGAACAATGCTTTCGCCAATCGAGTCAATTCAATTATTTCTCAATTATATTTTATAAACCGATTAACGGCACCATCAAGTTCAATAAATTAAAGGCAGCGTAGGTGATTGACGAACTTGGATCCGGAAAAAAAATATGCTTTAAGTGTAAGGTGTTTAAATATTTAAAGTATTGGAAAACAAATTAATTGGAACGTGGCTAAATTTTCTAGTATTTATAACACTTACTTTGAGTGAGACTTTGAGGGATTTACAATAATATATTTTAAAGCTAAAAGCATTTAATATGTTTATGTATTCTTTAACTAATTAATTTTAATTTCTAAGGACATGCTCCAACAAACTCTTCAAGTTAAAGCAGAATACGTATTCTTTTCGAGCATTTACTATAATGTGTGTGTAAGAATGACCCTTGAATGTTGGCCACTTGATAGTTTTTACATCCCTTTGAAACTTTCAGATTTCTGTGTGTCTGCGGTTTTTCATGTCTTCTCTTCATGCGTTTTCTTTGTATATTGGCCAATTCCCCTTTCTTTGCTAGCCAAAGCAAAAAAAGAAACCAAACGAAATGAAACCTTTTGCTTTCGGATGTTGTTGTGGCCAAGAACCATTTCTTAAGCAGCATCAATGCAGTTTCTTGCCAGCGGCAGACGCTCCCCTTTTTGGTTTTTGCAGCCAAGCCAATTGTCTAAAATCTTATATAATGGAAAAAGTGCTCTGGAAAGCACTAAAGTTAAAATACCTCGGCACAAAAATAAATTGAACTGCATTGCCCCTGCTCCTTTGTTAAAGGACATTTGCCAAATGAATATGCGTTAGAGAAAATCAGGGAAATCCTTGCGAGGAAAACTTAGTTTTTGCTTTGAACTTTGGGCCAAGAATAACAATTGTTGCAGGCCACAATTTATGGGGAAAGAGAGAGTCCCTTCTTGCTTATCAAGTGCCTGTCCATGATTTATATAGATTGTATATGCATGGCGGTGACCAGGAACTCTTTTGGCCAGAAACTTAAGACAAAACCTTCAACTAAGCAACAAACGCGGCAAGAACTTTCAACTTTTGCATCGACTTTTCGGCACGCCCAAAAGCAAACTTTCACCGAAGTTCGAACTCTCTTTTCCGATTTCTGTGTGGGCTAAATTGGAAAAGCAAAATATTGAACTTATTGGCTTTCATGTAGTTTTAGCTGGAAAAGTGTCTATCGAGGGGGGGCAGGGGGGTCGCATGTTACTTTTGAGCTTACTTAGCATGTACTTTGTCTGAGCTTAAGCTGCAGCGAAATTGAATTTTCCCGGGCTTTTCCTTCGGGCCAATCGCTGCACATTTGAATCTGGCGATAGAATTTTCCGACTTTCCTTTTTTCTACCCATGGCCATAGTGACACCCGAAAAATGGCGAAAGTTGTGCAAAGTGCGTGCGGCATTGTCTAGCACCCGAACGCTTTCACATTTTTCGCCGGCATTTTCACCACCACTTTCCACCGCTTTCCACATTTCCACTTGACTTGCGGCGTCTACGCGAGCCTGATTGCAAAGCAACCGAAATTGAAGCGCACTCAAAACTTTTTTCCTGCCTGAAAATCAAAAAGTTTCGCTTCCCAAAGAATGGGAGGTGGTTCTGCTTCTTTAAAGGGGTTAATACAGTAGTTGATCGATAAGAGAAAATTTTTAATAGGGTGATTTTGAAGTTATATATGATACATGTCATCTCCATGATATAAAATCTTTGTTTTTAATTTTTTTTTAATTGTTTTCAATTGAATTGTTGATTTTGTATAATGTAGTTCACTTTGGTAATAAAATTTAAAAAAATAGCTTACACATCCTAACATTCCTCAATATTTTGGAGTTCTCTAAATTCTTCTTCTTCATTAAAAATATTCTTTTTAACTATGTGGTATTATATTAAATGGTTTTAAAATTTATTTCAACTTACAAAAAATATCTAACATATGTTTATTCCTTAAAATTGTCATTTATTCAAATAACATTTTGTATTTATAGTTTTAGATTTTTTAAAATTTTTTCCGGAATGTTTTGAATAACTTCAATATTTTCCTTATTAACTTGATTTATAAAGTTACCACTTAGCGATAGTTTACTGTAGTAAATGGAGTACATTGGCGCTGCATCTTTTGTTTAAGCAGAACCAAAAAGTGCAAGTGCCCCAGCTGTAGGATGTTGCAGCTCCTGGTGTTGCAGCTTTTGGTGGTGCAGTTTCTACTGAGGTTGCTCCTGTCATGCATGCCAGGTTTCTTTTTATTCAAAAATGTTTGTGGGCGTCTTTGCACTTTTCTTTCATCTTGTGCTGCTGGTGCTTTTGCTTCTGCTTCTGCATCGTTTCTCCCTCGATTTTCCAGCTTTTCCAGCTCTTTTTTGCCCCTCGTCTGCCGCTGTTCATTTTGGCCTGCCGCAAACGCAGCACGCACTTAACTTTGCCAGCTACCACAATGCTGCGGTGAAACTCATTACGAGCTTAGAATGCAAAAACGAAACCCCAAGCCCACACAGCTGCAGCAACAACAAAAGTCAGTCAGAGAGAACACCCCAAAAAACACCCAGATCACACCCACAAAAGCACCCACATCGTCATCGACATCCAGAGGCCATCACACAGATTTTGTGTTGTTTGTTCAAGTTTTCTATAAATCTTAATGAAGGCAAGGAAGTCAAACCGAGCTAATGATGTGTAAATTAAAGCACAGGCCACAATTTAATAAATACGGTGGGAGGTGTTTTTGGTGGTGAGTTAGGTAAATTATTTAGATTTGCCTCGGGCAAGGAAATACATTTAAATTTATTTATTTATTGAAGCGCTTAAGGCACTACGTTTTAATTCTTCCAAAAGAAAACCATTTTGTTTAATGACTTTATGATATTTGCGAACAAAAATGGTTTTAAAATAATAAACAGTTTAAAAACATTAAGCTATTCAACTCACAAAGTGAAGTAATTTTTAAAGTCATTAATCAGTAGGTTAATAAAAATATTCATGCTTTCATGACAATTAATTTAATCTTTAATGAAGACAAATAAAAATCTTTAAAATTTATCTTTAAAGTATTAAGGATATAATTTTTTTTTTTCTTTTAAGTAATATTTGTGGACTCAGTCCTAAACAATTTTAATTTGCTAACAAATCATGTGTCCACTCTGCACAAAACAACATGACTTTAAAAGCGAACAATAAGAGCAAAATACAATGAGCTTAGCTCCAAGGACCCCCCATCCCAAATTGCACACTTGAATGGGTCCGTAATTCTGGGAAATTTTCTCCTTACCTTGTGTGAAAAGTGACGACAAAAAAACCCTGAATTTCAATTGCTTGCTCTAACATCAAATATGCAAATCGTATTACTAACAAGTGAGCTTTTTGAATTCGTTTCGCGCATGTTAATTAAAAAAAAAATAAAGAAGCAACAAGCTCAGCATGATGGTATGTCAACCAACAAAACTAATCAAAGAAGATTTCTTTTTAAAAAAGGGAATGTCTCTGCATGGAAATAATTTAAAGCCAAAACCCAACCGTAAAAAGTTTTTAATAAAAACCGAAATACGAAACATTTTTGCACTTTGACAGCAGCAGCAGCAGCAACATGAAATTCAAAAGCAGCTGCCGCAGCAACGACAACAGCCTCAAAGAGGAGCAGCAGCACTTCAGCCACAGAGTTCCAAGCGACGAAAGCCACCAGGATCTGCAGGATCTGGGGGGAATGGTGTGGGCATGGGTGTGGGTGGGGGTGTGGGATCTGCAACTGGAGTTGGACCGGCTACAGTGCGGCGACAAGTTTCTTGGGGTCCGCCAATCGTGGCCGAAACGGATGTGGATTTGGCCAACAGCAGCAGCAGTGGCACAAATGGGAATCGCAAGTCGGGAAGTGGAAAACAAAACGGATACCATGGCGTCAATAGACGAGCCACCACCACCAGAAACTGAAAACTCAAAACTGAAAACTAAAGGAAAAAGCTAAATCCAACGAGACGAATGCAAAAATGTATAAAAGCATAAATATTTAGGCGAATTGATGGCAGGACAACAACAAAAACAACATGACAGGGCTTAAATAAACAAAGCACAACGAGAGCCAAAAACAAAAGCAATTTGTATAAATAAAAGCAAGTCAAAGTGCGACAGAGACAAAGGCAAAACAAATAATATAAATTGAAAAGGAGGCAAGTCCTTCTTGTACAAAGAAAACTGTCTGCCCATCGACATGAATATTCCTTGAAATGAAAAAAATGGCAGAAACTTTAACCAAACGAAACTTGCACATGAATGTTGCAAGAACTTGATTAAATATGACTTGGAATTTAAGACTTTGCTTTAAATACACAAAATATGTTATTCCTTAAAATACCAAAACTATTCTAAGAATTAGTGAGAAGATGTAATAAACCTTAGAATCCCATTTATTAATAATGTTAGAGATAAACGTTGTTAAGGAAAAGTATTCTTGTATTTAATTACATGTTGCAAATAGTGCAAGTGCAATCAAAGTTACCCCTTACAAACTCTTAAACTTAAATGTAAATTGATACTTTTAAAATTAAGCTTGAAATTGCTTTTGCTGGAACGCAAAAGTTGCCTCCATTAAGTTTTAAGAACTGCACAACTTTCATTCTTTCCCTTTCTTTGTGATTTTTTTTTTTTCTTTCGTTTTTTGTAAATTCCATTCTTTATACTGTGTGATATACGAAGGTAATAAAAGTTCTTTGGCCGACGAAATGAGAACACAACTTTAACTTGTTTCAAATTAAATGATGAGAAATTACGCTGAATAACTCGCCCATACATCAATTCATTTAAATGCGTTTATTAAAAAACTTTCCAGCAGCAGCAGCAGCAAAATGCTGACGACAACAACGACTCCAGATTGATACAACAACAAGGAGGAGCGTTGAAGTCCGAGAAGATGGAAAAAGTAAAGCTCACATAATGGCACTTCAATATGTGAGGGGGAAAAATGGGGGATATAGTGTGTATTATGTGGAAAAAGAGGGGCTTTTATGGGGGGAGGGGGCGAGATGGTTACCAACAGCTTGTTAGTGGCTTTGTTGGTCAGTACTTTTAACTAATGTGTTTTGTGCGACCATAGAAAATCTCAAGTACTCATAGACGTGCACAGACACACATGCACATATTTGATGTACTTAACGTTGGCACTGGGAAAAATATTGGTTCGTTTTTTCTTTAAATATTAAATCTGTTTTTTAAGCTGAGATATTTTAGAATAACGGCCACTTTTACAAACATTTTTATTTCGATTCCAATTATATATTTCCTACTTTTTAAGTTAACATAAAAACATTGTTTGGTTTTTAAAATTAAATTTCTAATTTGCAAATCTTACGTAAACAACATTCATTACTTTACGTCTAAATACATATTTAACTAAATATTAAACGTTGAAGAAAACCCTGGTTATAAGTAGTACGATTAATATATAATGTTAAATTTAATATACTCAAACTTCTATCTAATTTTTTTTAATTTGCGGGAACATAAGAAAGATTTTTATTATTTCTCTAAGTGCACTTTCTCCAGCTCCTTTCACTTTGAAGGGTGCCAGTAAAACCGCAAGGGGTGTACGTGTGTGTGTGTGGAAAAAGGGAGCTTATATTGCTAGTCTGGCGCTGGGATTCCCTTGAGCTCCTTCAGTTTCAGCTCCTGCCTGCATAATATA
Source organism: Drosophila oshimai (assembly GCA_018150695.1). NCBI lineage: Eukaryota > Metazoa > Arthropoda > Insecta > Diptera > Drosophilidae > Drosophila > Drosophila oshimai. The sequence goes on along the minus strand of JAECWM010000071.1, from coordinate 1,200,833 downwards.
ACCGCATAAAATGTCGTTAAGTATAACGAAATTGAGTCTGCACATAAATTCAGATTATGAGATTAAAATGTTGTGATTTTCGCACATAGAGCAAGGAAAGTCTGGCCCCGGCCAGAAAAACCCTTTTCATTTTCATAATGAAAACCCGAAAAACGAACGCCAAATATTTCGGATGGGAAATGCGCTGGAATAAGCAATAGCAGGCCCCATCAAAAGTGGCAACAACATCAACAGCAGTCAAGCCAATGTAATGAGTTTATATCGCCCTTTTGCCCCGGAGCATAAATTTATGAAAAAACAACACAGCCAAGGAACAGTGGAGTAAAACTGATGTATTTTATAAAATCAAAAAGCAGATATCGCAGACAAAGTTTTTGACTAATAAACAATGTATAAATTAATAGTGACAACATTTTGAAATAAAATTAAGGACTCGAAGTCTTAAAGAAATCAACTTTACTTCTAATCCTATCAACTTTCTTTTTATGACAGACGGAAAGCTAAATTCATAGAGCTTTGTTCGGTTTTAAACCCTTCAAATACTAATTAACATAACTTCCTTACTGCCAGTGGTATAATAACATTTTTTTTTACTACACTTAGCTTGATTAAAACATATTATGCTCCACTGTTCGTCTGACGAATAATAAAGAAGTTGCGGTTGTGGCCGGCGATCAAAGTCAAATATTTGGCTTGGATGTTTACAAATTGGGTCAGCTGGTCATTTGGCCGTCGGCTATATAGCTTCCCTCATTACTGCCCCCCAGGACGCATGTTTTCAGCCCGTTACGATGGGAATTTCCCAAAATAGAGACCGTGAATCTCGGGAAAGC